>CP106733.1:123171822-123895443 GCA_025506655.1 Gossypium rotundifolium | reverse complement strand
ATTGTTGGTCTAAATTGTCCGTCGACGATCGAGGTAAGTCCTTGTTTGAAATATATCAAAGAATTATTTATGAACTGTTAAATGATGATGTTCGATAAATTTGAGTGTATATAATTGTAAAAGCGAATGTATATAGGTTAGATTGGCTTGAATGCATAAATTGACAATATGATATGAATGTGTATCTTTGATATAATTTTGGGAAAAAATGAGAAGTATGTATTTGGTTTATGAATTATTTGGGCTTATTGCCTAGCGTGCTTAGTCTTGCAGGTGACATATTCGGGCTTCGTGCCTTGCGGGCTTAGTCTTGGTGATATATTAGAGCTTTGTGCCTACCAAGCTTAGTGCCGGTGACATATTAGAGCTTCGTGCCTAGCGTGCTTAGTCTTAGGTGATATATTCGGGCTTTGTGCCTAGCGAGCTTAGTGTCGGTGATATATTAGGGCTTCGTGCCTAGCGAGCTTAATCTTGGGTGAATTGCTATAAACGAAAAATTTGAGAATCAAACAAGGTGAGTCACATATAATGCTATGTGCTAAAAGCTCGGGTAAGAGTTAGCCTACTATGTTAGTAAGGAATGAAGTGAGCAAATTTCTTATCGTTTTGAATAAATACGAGGTGATGAAATGGACAATTCCATAAGTACTTTATTTTATAATGTTGAGCTTATCATTAATGTGAATGTACGTTACTTATATGTGAAGTTGGGGTATATATATGTATGTCATAGTGAGAACTCGGTTATAAAATGGAAAGGTCAATGGTGAAAGAGTCAGAAGTGTTTTGCATATGTGTCTAAGTAGATATAGAAGATCGATGCCTAAGGTTGGTTCATGTGATTCGGAATTTGTGATATAATATGATATTTATGTGATTTGATATTGTATGTGTTCATGATGACATAGTGATAATATTTAAATCAAGTGTGTCACTAGTATTCGGCTATGTGTATTATATATATTGAAATATTTATGTTCAATGTTATAAGCTTGGAGATTAAAATGTTTACATGTATGTTCATTACAATTATATGCGCTTAAGACTTACTAAGCTAGCGAGCTTACTTTGTGTGTTTTATTTGTTCATTTTAGAGATTTTGGTCAAGCTACGTGCTCGAAGGATCGTTGGTGAAGTCAACCACACTATCATCTCTTTTGGTACTATCCATTAGTTGATTTGAATTAAAGGCATGTATAGGCTAGATAAGCGTTTGAATGATGTTCTAATATCTAATATATATATATATATAGCCATGCAAAATGGCTTGATCGTGTTGTTTAAGTTGGTTTTATTTATTCTTAGCTATGAGTATGGTATGTTGGTTCCAATAGTTTGGTTATGGTCGTTTCTTTACTTAAATATTATGCTTTATTATATGGTATTTGATTGTAAAACAAGCGTTGTATTAAATTAGTCGGGTAGTTTGGCATTTAAGTTAATACTATATATATATATATATATATATATATATATGTCAAGGTAGATGTATGATAGTTGAGCTTTAGTCGGGATTTATAAAAGTGTGACAATTTCAATTGATTTGCTAAGTGGGAATTATGTGAGTAATGCATGTATGTGTATTCGGCCAAACCTAGGTGATGGTGGCAAATGTAGTTAACATACTTAATGAATCATTTGTTTAGGCTCATAGTCGAATAGGAAGATATGTATAATTAAGGTTTATAAATATTTGCTTGTAAAGTCACGTATTTCATTTGAGTACATGAAATTACCAAACTTGGTTTGTGCTAAGAAATCAACATGAAATGTTGTAAATGAGGTCTTGTATATTCGGCCAAATTTATAAGCATGTACGTGTTGTGAAATATGTTGTATACGACTTGGATCAATATATCAAGTATATGTTACACTTGTAAAAAAAAATTTGTTGTATTATTATTATTAAAGCATTTGATAAAGATGAGCAATTAAGTTTCAATCGAGCGAATTGAAGTTTTTAACTTACATGGTAATACTCGTAACCCTAGTTCGGCGACGAACACGGGTTAAGGGTGTTACAGACTCATTGTCTTCATCTTCTTCCCCCTCTTCTTGAGCTGGACACAATTCCAATGTGTCACCTTGTATAATTTCCTGCAATGAATTCTTTATAATATGATCAGTAGTGTCGACGAAATAATAGGAATCATCTTGTTCTTTAGAATATCGCATGGCATCACAGAGTTGAAAGATAATCTCTTCATCACCTATTCTCAGAGCTAGTTTACCATTACCTACATCAATAATAGCTCTATCAGTGGCTAAAAAAAGACACCCTAAGATTAAAGGAACATTAATGTCTTCATCCATGTCTAACACAACGAAATCAACAGGAAAAATAAATTTGTCAATTTTAACCAGGACATCTTCAATAATTCCCCTAGGATATTTAATAGATCTATCGGCAAATTGAATACTCATCCTAGTGGGATTTGGTTCCCCAAGATTTAGTCTTTTAAATAATTTGTAAGGCATTAGATTAATACTAGCGCCTAAGTCTGCTAATGCTTTATTGATGTTTAAACTACCAATTAAGTAAGGAATAGTGAAATTCCCTGGGTCTTTTAATTTTCGTGGCAGTCTATTTTGGAGAAGGGCTGAACATTCTTCATTAAGCTCCACCATGGACACCTCCTCAAGCTTCCTTTTGTTCGTAAGAAGTTCCTTTAAGAATTTTGCATACTTCGGCATCTGTGAAATAGCTTCAACGAAAGGTAAGTTAATATGTATTTGTTTAAAGAGTTTGAGGAACTTACCGTATTGAGCATCCAATTGTTCTTTCTTCAATTTTACTGGATATGGAATTTTTGTTTTATTTTCTGTAGGCAATGGATTATCGATTTCACCTTCTACACTCTTTTTCTTGATAATTTCATGTGGTGTCTTTCTTTGTGGTTCAATTAACTCTTTGCCACTCCTTAGTGTAATTGCTTTTACTCTTTGTGTGCCTTTGGAAAAATCTCTATCCGTATTTCACATAATATCTCAATAAGTAGTCCAACCGACGTGATGATTTCTCTTACGAATTTTGATTCCTCGATCGATCTTTGTTGTTCATCGAGTGTTTCTTCACCTTTTGAAGGCGAGAGTTTGTAGTGTCACCAATTTTGTGAAATCTCTTGAGGTTTGATTCCCCTTCCTGTGGATAAGGTTATTGAAAATTTGGAGGAAAATCATGTCTTTGATCATTCCACGAGAAGTCGGGATGGTACCTCCATCCTGTAGTATAAGTGTCGCTATAAAAATTATTTTGACATCTAGAGTAGTTACCTATATAGTGGACTTGTTCGTTTTTCATGCCATATCCGTAGGGTGGGTACTCAGGATTTGCCACGCCTCTCAGATTCGAGTTATAATGCATTACTGGGGGTACCTGCGAGAGATTACTCAAACCATCAATCTTTTTATTCATTATTTCGAATTGATTAGATAACCTGGTGACCATGTCGATGTTGAAAATACTGGTTGCTTCAGCAGGAATTGTCCCCATGCCTTGCCACTGATAATTATTCAGTGCCATTCCTTAGAATTATCTGTCAAAATTTAAATAAAAGAAAAGTTAGCAGAGTAAAAATAGTAATAATGGCTAGAGTAATAAAAATAGAGCTTTCGTAATATTTTAGAATTCCCCGGCAACGGCGCCAAAAACTTGATCGCTGCAAAACAGTCTAGTTTCAATATTTATAAAAGAGTGATCGAACACAGAGGTCGATTGCGACAATGATAGAAGCAAGTGCACCTATCGAACAGTAGTATAGCTCAGGCAAGAATATCTTATCGAACCCAAGGAACCTAAAAGTACTATTACTCACTTTCTTTCTATTATTTAGCCTAAATATGGAGTGATTGGTTTATTAAACTAAAACAAATGAAATACTTAAACTTTAAATGCAAAGGCAAAAGAATAAACTTTGGGAAAAGACCTTGAAGAAAACTCAATTGATAAAGACGATACCTTCAGGAAGAATCCACCTATGACTTCACTTATTATCTAACTTCCAATTCATATGATTTCTTTTACTTAGCTTGATCCATAAGACTCCCTAACCTATATTAAACCTTCTCTCGAAGCGAATAACGTCTAACCTTAGGTTAATTATTGAAACTCTCATTCTCTTATAATAACCCCTAAGGAAGCGATAAATCGATCAATGGACTCCCATATTAGGTTTCACCTAATCCGGTAAAATCTAAGTAACCCTATCTCTAGGCGTCCGATCAACTCTGCTTAATTATGCTAGATCTACTCTTAGGCAGGGTCTATTCTTCCTCCACCTAAGCACATCAGATAAATTTAAGCAACATAATTAAGAACAAACTAAGTATTTATCATATAAACCGAAAGAATTAAATAACAAAATCCATCATAGGTTTCATCCCCTTCAGGTATCTGAAGGGTTTAGTTCATAATTAAACAAGAAATCATCTCAAGAGAAAAGATAAAAAAAACATAGGAAATCCTTAAAAACCCCTGAAGGAATTGAATAGGAGATCCTCCGTCTTGAGTAGAATTTCTACTCTTTGAGATGGATCAATTGGCTATCTTCGAGTATTTCCTTAAACGAGTAAAGCTCTGGCAGAAAACTCTGCTAAAAACTAACCACTTTGAATTGCTGCTTGGATTGTTTATATAGACGTTTGGGATGCTTTACTTGGCTCCTAAGTACTCGTAATTCAAGTGAAATTTGTCCTAAGTGTTTGAATGGACTTAGGATTGTGTTTCTTGGGCTCCAAGCATCCAATTTTGAGTGAAATTGCTCTTTCCCACGGTAGGGGCACGGCCTTGACACGCCCTTGTAAATCGTGGTCCAGCCCGTGTCTCCATCCTGTCGATTTAGGCACGGCTATGACACGCCCGTGTAATATATGGGTAGAGGCCATGCTTTAGGTCTGCCAATTGGGGCACGGCCGTATGGCATGAAGTCCAGGCCATGCTTCGGGCTTGCCAATTGGGGCACGGCCATGTGGCATGAAGTCCAGGCCGTGTTGGGCTTTTTGTCGACGAGGCATGGTCTTGTAAATCAAGGTGTGACTGTGTGCAATCTAAATATTGGGGCACGGCCATGTGGCATGAAGTCCAGGCCGTGCCGACTTCTTGGGTTGGCCCACTTTGGTCCGTATTAAGCCTGTTTTACATTCTTTTTATCCTTAGGTGTTCTCCTGAGTATAAGACATGAAAAGAAAGGATTAAGAGCATCTTTTTACATAAATTGAGGGCATCCAGAATCATACTAAATATGGGGTTAAAATGTGTTACTTTTACGGTTTATCAACAGATCACATAGTCATTCGAATATCTGATTTGCCCGTTGAACTATAAGGAATCTACTAGGAATGCTCAGAATGCTAGGAATAGTTGTACAAATCCAACGTCCCAGACGAGGTCTTACTTGTACTTAGATATCGATGCCACTATCCTAAACAGGGTCTTACATGAATCAAATACGATGTCGATGTCCCAGACATGGTCTTACATTTAAATTTCATATCGATGCCAATGTCCCAGAGCTGGTCTTACATGATATCACATAACAGACACTTATGTCATGACATAGCTAATCCTATCTATTCCTAAGTTCATACGGGGCTTCTCGGATATTGCACTATATGATCCTATCTCGAAAGTCATGTACACAATATCCATAATCATTCATTGTTATCAATAGTAATATGAATATACATAATTCGACACAAATACGTTTATTTGTATAATGACTTACCATGGATCCAGATATTCGATCGGACTCAGTTATTCGACTACCTTCACTTTCCCACGATCTTAGTTTGTTTTCTTCGGTTCTTGATCTATACATATTCAAATTTAACCCTCTTATTTAATAACTCATTCAATTCAATCCAAAATCACACATTTAGGGCTATTTACAATTTAGCCCTCACATTTGCACATTTTATCAATTTAGTCCATTTTTCTCAAAACATCAAATACACAAAATCATCATATATACATACTTAGTCGAATGCTCATGTGTCTTATACAAGCCCATATTTTCCATCAAATTCACAATTTAGTCCCTCAAATTATCATTTTCTCAATTTAGCCCTATTTAGCTAAATTCATAAAAAAATTCAAGATCAAAACATGTTCATTAGACACATATCTTTCATTTAACACCATAAATCATCACAAATCATATAAGTTCATCAAAGTCTTATTTCACAAACATTATCAATTCTCAAAAATTAAGCATGGGTTTTAGAGTATACTAAGCAATAATCTCAAAAACATAAAAATCATCAAAATCCAAAGTCAAAACATACATTAATTTAGCCAAATTATAACCGAATGCCCTAGCTTTCTATTCTCTTTTTCTTTTCATTATTTTGATTCAAATAGAAAGATGAACACACATATCATGGCTTTCTTCTTTTATGTTTGTTTAATAATCTTTTATTTTTTAATTTACTAATTTAACCATTCCATATTAATTCAAACAAACATACATTAAGGGCACATTTGTCCTCTTCATCCACTAACTAAATAGTGGTTAAATTGCCTCTTAAGGCCACAAATTTCAGAAGCCACATCAAATAAGCACTTTTACAAATTATCATGCTAGTTTTGCATTTAATGCAATTCAATATATTTTTTTTCAAATTAAGCACACAAACGAACAATTTAACTTATGGGACTTTAGCACATGCTTAACCACTTATAAATGACACAGAAAATAATATTAAAATATTATATGGACTTGAATTTGTGGTCTCAAAACCACTGTTCCGACTAGGGTATAAACCGGACTGTTACACGTGTATCCTTTTAATTCCGAAGGTTCAACGGGCAATGTTAAGTGAAGAGTGAATTTGAAGTCAAATAAAAAGTTTAGGTATGTATATATACTAGGTATGAAGGTGAGGTAATCTGAATAATTGAATTATTGAGATAATAATACTTATTAATGTGAATTATGTGATAGATTATGTGTTCAATACATATTCGGCCTTGTGAAGTTAATATGTGTATTCGGCTATATGAGATTTATGTGTGAAAGTAAAATATGATCTTAGTACTAAATGATAAATTTTGTTTGATATTTCCAAGCATGGTCTGAGTAAACACGATAGAAGAAAGTTGATAGTCCGTGGAGGAATACAAAACCTTGCCCGCAAGATTTAAATTGACAAGAATTGTGCAAGAGTCATCATTTCTTAAAGAAGCTAATCAATATCGCAAGGGATAAGTGAGCAGCGAACCATGGCCTGAATCAAGCCAAGTGGAAATAAAATAGATATCTTTTGGGAAGATTTGAAGGATTCGACTGCAGCGTCCGGATATGAAGGAGAAGATCGATGTTTTCACCTAGACTATGAGGACAAAGCCGCATACGTAATCCATTTTATGTAAAGAAATCTATTTTCTAGAGAAGTTCTTCTAATGGAATTGAATTCGGATCAACGTCTCTCTTTCTATTCACATTCATACCATGCATTTGCATTGACATAGCATTACATCATGCGCATTAGATTTTATGAGAAGGCCCTAATTGGTTGAAGTTATTTTAGCCTTAATCTGGAAGCTAACAAAAATCAACCAAGCACGCACCCTTACGGTACAAGAGAAAAACCAAAGTAATGGATAAAAGATTAGAGAAGTTGGAACAAATGCAGAATGAGATGCAAGAGCGGATGCAAACACAAATGCAGGAGCAGCTTGCTAAGATCCAACAGGAAATGATGGATCGGATGATGGAATCGCTAAGAACTATGATGTCCCAATTGACTCAGTTATTGGCAGACAAAGGGAAAGCCCCCATGGTTAACACTATGGAGGATAGTGAGGAACGACTATATCCCCCGGGTTTTACCCCGACATATCCTGAAGTGCATCCACGAAAGACATCTGTCATAATTAAACCTCAACAATTTCAAGAAGGTGTTTTGATGCCGTAAAATTTCCAAGCGGGATCGGGTTCTAATTTAGGGGATCATCCAATTAATGCTGATATTCCCGACTTTGATGAGGCAACAGAGAGAGAAAAGACAAGGGCTGAATTGCCAAAACAGTTAGATGAGTGATACAAACGGTTGGAAGACAAATTTAGGGCCATGAAAAGTGCTGATAGGCAATATGGAGTCAATGCTAAAGATCTAAGTTTGGTTCCAGATTTAATACTTCCCCACAAATTCAAGGTGCCGGAATTTGAAAAATACAATGGGATCACTTGCCCGAAGGCTCACATAAGTATGTTTTGCCGGAGAATGACTGGGTACATTTACAATGACTAACTGCTAATTCATTACTTCTAAGACAGTTTGGTGGGAGCAGCATCTAAATGGTACAATCAGCTGAGCTGTACCGAAATTGGTACTTGGAGGGATTTAGCCCAGGCATCTATGAAGCAGTACGGTCATGTAATAGAAATGACCCCTGATAGAATTACCCTGTAAAATATGAAGAAGAAACTAAGCGAGAGTTTTCGGTAATATGCACAAAGATGGAGAGAGGTCGCCATACAGGTTCAGCCACCTCTTTTAGAGATAGAAACCACTATGCTCTTCATCAATACCTTGAAAGCCCCATTTATCAACCATATGTTGGGGAGTGCCACGACGAGTTTCTCAGACATAGTAATGACTGGCGAAATGATCGAAAATGTTGTGAGAAGCGGTAAAATAAATGCGGGGAAAAGTGCCAGAAGGTTAGCCCTGAGAAAGAAAGAAGACGAGGTAAATAATGTGGGAGCATACAGCAAGGGTTATTCAAAGCAAGTTACTTTGGTATCACCAAGGATGACTACAAACCATCAGACTCTTTCAAAAAATGAATCTAGGTAAGGGGCAAATACAGAAAAGCTTCAATTCATTCCTATTCCAATAACATACCAAGAGCTATATCAGAAATTGTTTGATAAGCACATAGTGTCCCCTTTCTACTTGGCACCATTGCAGCCCCCGTATCTCAAGTGGTATGATGAAAATGTCGAATGTGACTATCATGCAGGAGTTTCCGGCATTCAATAGAAAATTGCCTTGGTTTTAAGAAAGTCGTGGAAAGACTCATTAAGCTGGGCATTGTAAAAGTGGCTAATATGTTAAATGCTGATAATATGCTACCAAATCACACTAATGTTGGAGTAAATGCGATTGATGAAATGCTAAAAGATGTATACGCCATACATGAAGGGATCAATGAAAGAGGAACCTTGTCGGATATCTGCTCGTACGAATCTGGGAGCGTTTTGAATAATTGGACTGCGAAAGAGATTCCTATAGTTTTTAGAACTTATTCAGAGTAATGTTCCGAATACACTTATTACTTTCAGCCTAGGGGCAATAAGGGTCCTCTTGTGAAATAGGCTTGTGTCCAAAATCTTTATTTCAATGAAATGCATCCTTTTGAGCAAATATCTTTTCTATTTATAGATTCTTTTGTCCTTTGGATTTCTATGCAAATATTATTTCATTCTTTATTCGTGATCGTATCATATAAATAATCATCCTTAGAATCGTTCATTCTTTGGAATTTGCCTTCGTACCTGCAATAGGTACCCAGATATCAACAACAGGAGTGACTTTGTTACAGACTCCCTTTTTGAATGAGATATGAGCACAGGGGATCTAAGGACATTGAAGATGACAGAGATCGTAGCCTATCTTTTGATTTGGTAGAGCAAGTGAAAATAGACTCTACTTTACAAAGGGTCAGGAGGCGCTGCGAGCTTAAAAAAAACCTAACTCACCACAAAAATAAGACGAGACATCATTGGGATAGTTTTAAGAATTTCAAGATGTTTTTGCATGATCATATCAAGGCACAGACTACAGAAACGTTAGGATGTTGCTAAGTTTGAAACCCATGTTGATGTTCTACAATGGCTAGGCTAATAAAGAGGTTCGAGCTATTGGTCTACCAAGAAAAGGAAACTGCATCAAATGCCAAATTGGGGAAGACAAGACTTATGTGCCTCTTCCATTCCTTCTATAGGTGGGGCATAGATGTTATGGGACAAACCTCCTCAAAAGGTCTTGGTCAATATCGAATTATTTTTGTGGATGTCAATTTCTTCACTAAGAGGGTGAAGGTCGCTTCATATGCTAATATTATAAAGTCGATAGTCATAAAAAAATAAATAAATAAAAATAAAAACAAATAAAAAAATAGAAAGAAAAAAAGAAAAAATATTGACAAAAATGTCAGAAAGATCATATTTAACCGCACAATGTCAAAAATTTGCGGTCTGTTCAAAGATCAGATGCCACATCACAGTAAAAGCAGCTAAAAAGAAAAACAAAAGATCAAAAAAGGACCGAGACCTGTAAAGATTGGCATACAGAAGTTACTATTTACCCTCTATGCTTATCAAACATTGGCCAGGACGGTCACCAGGGCACCATATTTCTCATTGGTTTCGCCCATTAAAGTCAAATTTCCTTTTTCGAGTCTTATCAGAACTGAAGTTGGATGAGACGGAACGCGTTTAATCTCAATATGATCAACTGAATTTGAAGATAAAATGCTAAAAGCTATCTATCATGGTCAGATGATGAGAGCTCGTAACAAAAATGATTCGTCCTAGAAAATTTCATGATAGGACTTTGAAGAAGATTCTTTCCCATGCAAAAGGGACTTCAGAAGAAAGAGGATGCCAAACCGAGAAAGACTTTAGGCAGCAAAGAAGGCCTGTTCTAGGGAAGCATAGATATTGTCTGAGATAGATGACAAGGACCTACCCAATCCGGAGAATTCAGATTCAATAAAAAGAATTCAAAAAAAAGAAGAAGAAGAAGAAGAAGAAGAAGAAGAAGAAGAAGAAGAAGAAGAAGAAAAGAAGGAGAAGAAGAAGAAGAAATTTTTAGCAAAAAAGAAGAAAAACAAAGGAGAGGCCAAGGAGAAAACCATAAAGGGTGCTTTGAGACCAAAGGGGATTTGAGTTGAAAACCTGAAAAGGCAGCTCGAATTTTGATCAAAGGGGGCATACAGCAGTTTTGCTATGCCTGAATTAACGATGAATAAGTATGCTACGTCTTGGGGCATCGACAAAGTACTCCGGATCCCCTAAACACATATTGAGCTTAAAATGGTCCTCAAGAAGTTTGAACAAAAAAGCTCAGGCTGTGATATCTGGGGCACCTAGTGTTCCATCTTTTCCATTTTGAATTTGCTATCTTTGATTACCTTATTCTTTCCAAGATACGCCTTTAATAAATTCCCTACTTAACTGCATATTGCTAACTTTGATTAAATTGCTTGTTTCGAGCTATACTCCTAATCAATTTCCTTCTTGTCCATGGTTATGATTCAAGCATTTTGCATTGAAATAAAAATTAGTGGACTAATAATATTTTCATAAAATGAGTTTTGCATATTACTCTGGAACCTTCTAAATAAAACAAGAACCTGAAACAGAACTATTGTTTAAAACTCACCAAGTTTAAGGAAGAGTCTAAATTGAGGCTATCTCATTGGATTCTCTGTTAAAAATAGTTGGTGATACAATCTCAACGAAAATGGGCAATGATAACCCAAGTGTAAAATAGGAATCATTCTCTGGAGAAAAATTGATATTCTGCATCCATACAAATATCATGCATACATATCTGGTTGGGTCACCCAAGGAGTGATCAGTTGATAGAACAAGCTACAGATCCTATACCCCTGAGTTACAGTTGGATAGATGGAAGCTGATACAGAACCTATACCTTTGAATAGCAATAGGATGGATTGAAGAAGAAACAAATCCTACATTTTGAAGTCACAATGAGATGAACCTTGAAGTCACAACTGGGCAAATCTGTTGAACAGTTATAATTATTTCCTCGAGTTTTCTATCGAGAATAACAGCCGAACAAGAGGGCAGCATATTACCCTAATGAACAATGAACAATGACACCTTAAGCAGGGATCATTCTCATGAAATTTTACATTCATGCAAAACACATTTAGGAGCATTTGATTCATTCTGATCATTGCATCCTAATCATTGTAAGAAATCATTTCCTAATCATTGTAAGAAATCATTCTCATGAAATTCTGCATTCATACAAATGTCATCCATATGACACATCTATTTAGGGGGCATTTGATTCATTCTGATCATTGCATCCTAATCTTTGTAAGAAATCATTCTTGTGACATTTACATTCATGCAAATGTCATCCATAAGAGTCATCTATTTAGGGGCATTTGATTCATTCCAATCATTGCATCTTAATCTTTGTAAAAAGACCATTCTCATGACATTCTGCATTCATTCAAATGTCATCCATAATACATTTAGTTAGGAGCATTAGATTCATTCTGATCATTGCATCCTAACCATTTACAAGACAGATCCCCGAAGATGGTGTCACAACATTGGTGAATCAATAGATCCGTCTCCTTGAGTTTGCAGTGGAGAAGATCGAAGATAATAGATTTGACATTCCTGAAGTTGCAGGAAGCAGATCGAAGATAACATATCTTGTCTCCCTGAGTTTGCAGTGGAGCAGATTGAAGATAGCACATCTGGTATTCCTGAGTTTGCAGGAGCAGATTAAAGATAGAAAATCTGGCAATCCTGAGTTTGCAGGAGCATATTGAAGAAAGCAAATCTGGCAATCCTGAGTTTGTAGGAGCAGATTGAAGATAGCAAATCTGGCAATCCTGAGTTTGCAGGAGCAGATTGAAGACAGCAAATCTGGTAATCCTGAGTTTGTAGGAGCAGATTGAAGACAGCAAATCTGGCAATCCTGAGTTTGCAGGAGCAGATTGAAGATAGCAAATCTGGTAATCCTGAGTTTGCAGGAGTAGATTGAAGGCAGCAAATCTGGCAATCCTGAGTTTGTAGGAGCAGATAGAAGACAGCAAATCTGGCGATCCTAAGTTTGTAGGAGCAGATTGAAAATATTAGTCTGGCATCCCTGAGTTTGAAGTGGAGCCGAGTGAAGATGTCAAATCTGGTAATCCTGATGTTGTAGGAGCAGATCGAAGACATCAGATCTGGCATTCCCGAAGTTGCGGGAGCAGATCGAAAATATCAGATCTTGTCTCCCTGAGTTTGCAGTGGAGCAGATTGAAGCTACAAGTCTAATTTCTTTGAGTGGATCGAAGCGTCAATTCCTGGGCCCCTAAAGATGCAGCGGGATGGAACGAAGCTACTCGAAGGAGAAAATCACTGAAAGAGGCATGACCGGACAAAATTGGCCCTTTTTGAAGTCTTTACTCCATTCCCGTTACACGACAATGAGCAAAGAGGGGCAGCTGTAGCAGGCCCAATTTGCCTGGCCCATTAACCAACCAAAAAAACAAAAAACAAAAATACAACCAAAACAGATTTTAAAAGCCAACCCAACTAATAAAACCCAATAGTGTCCCGTCCATTTACAGTAAATCCAAATAGTCCTTTAATAGTTTCTTTCTACAAGGCCCAAATTTAGACCCAAAATTTCAAGGCCCAAACGACCCAAAACATAAAGCAAATCAAAGACAGAAACCCTAGCAGCTAAGGTGCACCACTGAAGCCTCTGTTGTACACCTCACGGGCGCAACGTCACGTCAAGATCCTTCCCTACCTTGCAGTACCTCGCTTGACAAGCACATGGCCTTCAGTACTGTCTGGAAAACAAACGACAGCAAAGAAATAGAATAATAGTGTATTTTTTATTTTAATTTTTATCTTTCGGCTTTAAAAAGAGAAGAGACCGATTGTAAGAGGGGGTTTTTTTTCACGATTTTATATGCATCGATAATACAAAAAAATTTAGTAATATAGAATCCAAAAAGGTGTTCCTTTTCGATTCATTTTTCTCTCTTTCTTCGTTTTTCAATTCTACTGATATTTGATTTGCTTCTATCTTTGCATGCAAAAAAAACTTGAAGTACAAAAAAAAAGAACGTTTTACCTTCTTAGTGCGGTCGCTGGATTCTTTTTCACTTCGTCAAAATCGAAGTTGAAATGGGATTTGGAGGCCAAAGTGACAATGCTCTCAGGTAGGGGCTCCATCGCCGATTCTTGAAGTGTCCAGGGTCGGAGGTTTCTTTTGAGGGTTTGTTGCGGCGGCTGGTTAAGGAGAAGGCTAGGTTCAGTTTTAAAAAGAAAAGGGAATGATAGATTTAATTTTTTTTTTAATCGGGTTTAAAAGAAAGCTTCTCACATTAAGAAAACGGCGTCATTTGGGAGGGTGTAGGATCACGTGTCGACTCGATTTGTAACCCGGATCCGCGCCTTTCTTCCTTAAAAGGGTTATTATCGTATTTAGTCCCTCCGCTCCCCATCGTGACTCGATTACGCCTTATTTCAATTTCTGTTACATTTTAATTTTGTCCTGACATTTATTTTCTGTTTCAAATTAGTTCAGGTTTAAACGCTTCATTTTTTGAATCTGGTTTAATTTCATTTTCAGTCCTTGGTAGTTTGCGTGTATTTTATTTCGACCTTAACCTTATCTCATTAATTTTGTTTATTTTTAAATTGTCATCTTAATTTTCTTTTTATTTCAATCGAGAATAGCTTACTTTTTTTATTTATTTATTCTTTGAAATTGTTTTGATTTTCATTTTACATTCTTAATTGATTTATTTTATAACTTATTTATTTTGAAAGTCATTTTTATATATATTTCTAGGTTTTAAGATTTTGTATAGTATTTATTTTGGATATTTCTATGTGTTTATTTCATATACATATTATTTTTACACTATGTATATATCATTGGTTTCATATCATTTTACTGAATATTTCTTTGGTTTAAAGATTTATATAATATATTTTAAATGCTTTCATATATCATTATTTTACATATATTACTTAAATTACACTATTTCTTAATACATGTATATTCTTCATATTAATTTTTTTTTACTTTATGAATATCATTCATTTGGATGGATATTTTATCTTGCATATTATGTATTCCAAATTTCTTCTCATATTATTTATTTTAAAATTCATTTACATACTATTATCTAATACATTTTAATCCTAATTTTTATTGATATATACTATTTTATACACTACTTATTTTAATTTTCTTTTTATACAATATTTATTTTAAAACTCATACACATAATTTGTTGTTTGTATAACGTGATGTATTACTATTGCATAAACTCTAAATTGCCTTTTATGTTTTCATTAATGCCATGTATTGTATTTTATGTTCACAGTTATATCATTGCTTTTATCATTGTATTAATATTGAAATTTCCACTTATTTATGAAAAACTGCATTCATCCAAACAAACCAAATAAACACATTTTGAGTCAATTGCAAAATCGCTTATCTAAAAAGTTATTTGAAAAACAAGGCAATATTTGTGTTTTTAGCAGTTCGAAAGATTACATCCTACCGTGCTGGGTGTCAATTTTTCGTTCAATTAAATAACCAAATACCCTTTTAATTATATGTTTTGAAGATCAAAGATGATCTCGGTGTCAAAGTATAAACGTGTTATATCCTAACGTGCTGGGTATGACATTTTCATTCCTTTGAAACGAGCTAATCTTTAAATTCAATTCAAGGTTAGTTAATCTTCTTTAAAAATTTTATACCTTAAATATTTTCAAATTCCAACATATTCAAATCTTTTCTAAACATTTTATTACATTAAAAACTAAGGTTGAACCAATTTCAAGATTGCATATTTGTGTTTAGAAGTACGGGAAATTACATCCTAACGTGCTGGGTGTTGATTTTTCGTTCAACTAAATAACCAAATACCTTTTTCATATGTTTTGAAGATCAAAGATGATCTCGACGTTAGACTATAAAGGTGTCATATCCTAACGTGCTGGGTATAATACTTTTATTCCTTTGAAACGAGTTAATCTTAAGATTCAATTCCAGTTTAACGAATTTTTTTTACCCTAAATATTTTCAAGTTTTTGACATTAGGACTACGTTAATCAATCTGGTACCAACTTTGGGTGTTGCAAGGGTGCTAACCCTTCCTTGCACGTAACTGACCCCCGAACCCGTTTTCTCAAATTTCACAGACCAAAATTGTAACACCCCAAACCTGGCCCATGAGTCCTGACCGGATCTAGTATGTCACGGAGTAAAATAACTTGAATCATTTTGAAGGTTTGGTGAAAACTTTGGTAAAATTTGGTTAAGGTGTGAAAACGAGGTTTAAAAACTTAGTTGGGCTTTTTATAAGTATAGTTGGGTTGATAAACCCTTTTGAAAACAGTTGATCATGTAGCATTTTAAAATCCGTCAAAGTTATAGTTGACTTAGTTTAATTTTGTTACCGATGGTAACATCTTTGAAAACCCGTAAAAGTTTATTAAGTTTGAAAAGTTACTTTTAACAAGTTCAATTAATAATTATAAAATTCCTTTGTAATATAACATAAGTAAATTGAAACGATAAAATAAACATCCAAAATAATAATAGCGGCCTTATTACAATCCCAAAATATAAACTTAGAAAGTAAATAATATTAACTTTAATAATATGAATTTAAATCCATCGACAAGCATGGCCACCTCGAGTCCTCTCCGGCTCCATCTCCGCGATCTACTCATCTGCAAAATGTTAAGGGAAGAGGTCAGTCACCAAGACTCAGTGTGTAAATCCCCCACCCGGAATGTAACTCATACACAAAATATTAATTAACATGCAAATATGCACCCAACCTAACCATCCATACTCCTTAACTACCCCGTGTGGTCAAAACCACTGATGACTTAGAGTCACAAATTATATGATGGGGCCAACCCATCGTGTGGTCAAAACCACTGATGACCATAGGTCACAATATATCAAATGTGGTCAAACCACTGGTGGTACCAAACCACTGGGACTTAGTCGCAATTTATCAATCGTTGTGGTCAAAACCACTGATGACCATAGGTCACAAATAATCTGATGGGGCCAACCCATCTTGTGGTCAAAACCACTGACGACAGTCCATAAAATCATCCCCCTCCTCTCATCAATCCCGCCATCATCATGCTTACATATCAATATCACATATCATGCATTTAACAGCATATGATGGCATGCAAAACTTATCAATAGATCACGTACAGGGGACTTACGGAATCCATGTTTAAGCCCACAAGCATATCATAGATCACTACCAAAATTTATACACAAGGCAATAATATAGCAAGTTTATTAATAAAGTGTGTAAAGAGTTTACACACCTGTTTCTACCGAAATTCCTAGATCCCGAAGTTTCCAATCCTTAGTGCTAGATCTTGACCCTATATTCGGCCAATCATCAATGTTAGTACCATAGGCCTATTCGACCATATCCACTCAATACCAAAGGTTCTCTTGCGGTCTTACCTTGAGCGGATTTGATTTCCAAACAAACCCCGAAGCCTTAATTAGCCCCTAAATCTATGGCACACACATTAGTTTGGCATTTAAACAATAAACTTTTATCAAAGGCCCTTGGCCGAATGTGCTTACCAACTCACCCTTGGAAAAATAAATCCCGAAAGCTTCCCTACAAACGATTTAAATACATCATTAAGAGTCATAGGCCATTCGTCCATAATCTCAATCCTAAAAGAGAGTGTAGCCCCTTACCTTGATAATTATATCGGCCCTTAACTCCACAAGTCAGCACCTCTTAGTGTTGTGAGAGGGGTTCAGCTATCTTCAATGAAGAGAAAGGAATCGAAAACAACACCCTTTTCCTTAAGGGAGATTCGGCCAAGTGAGTCAAATGGAAGAGGTAGGATTTCGGCAGCAAAGTTGGTAGGGGTTCGACTAATGGAGGAAGAAAAAGGAGAAGGAAAAGAAGTAGGGGATCAAAGGTGATTTCGGCTTGTAAAAGAAGAGAAGAGATAGATGGGAGATTGAAGGAGATTCGGCAGCAGCAAGAGAGAAAAAGAAAAGAACAGAAAAATTGAAGAACTTTGGCCCCTCTCTCTAGGTGTTAAACCGAATATGGACAGCCCCCAAAGAGTCCAAGTTTTGGCCAACACCCCTCCCTATGGTGATAATTTCTAGCCTTTAATTATCCAAGATAAAGCAAGGTTTTATCTTCCATTTATCTCCTAATCTTCCTTAAACAATTTAAAAGAAAATAGGCTACTAACTCTCACCCCTCCAGCTGAATCTTAGAGCAAAAATTAGACTCAATCTCATCACTTGAAGAGTCCAAATTGCAGCCATCACTCCCCTCTAACGCAAATTGCATTGAAAAAAATAAAACCAAAGTGCAGCTCACGGGTTGAAACCAAGACCTCTCGCTGCACCCTCTCTTCCAACGTCCCAGGCCAATTCTCCCATTCGACTTTCATGCCAAATAATCCCACCATTTATTTATAAAGCCTTTATACCTGAGCCCTTCCTTTTAATGCCAAAAGCCCAAAAAATAAAATGTTCCTTGCGTCCCTTATGTCTCGAACCCGAGACCTGCCGCTTCTAAACTCTTAAGTGGCGCCCCAAGCCACTCCACCATCCTGGACTTTCATGCTCAAACCTTGCCCGAAAATTCTTTAAAGCCTTCCTTAACCCTAACGCCCAAAAAGCCCAAAAGGAAAAAACATTTCCCCCTTGTTACTGCCGAGACTCGAACCTCCTCCCTAGCAACCCCCGTAGACGCACCAAGCCAATTGTGCCAAGCCCTTTCTTTGTGTCATATTTTGCCCAAATTTCCCCTTAACCCCTATCTCTAAGCTCCTTCCTTTTAAACCCTTAAAAAGAAATTTTTAATTCCAAATCTGACCTAATTTGGAGTTATGACTAGACCCTTAAAACATGTCTAGCAAACATAAAATTCATTTCTTCAAGCATACACATGGGGAATTAATTAAATTACAAACAACCCCTAATTTAGGGTGTTACAAAAATATTTTTATGGGTGACCCGATCACACCTAATCAAAGAGGATCAGTGGCGACTCCATATTTTTAAAGGTCGCCTGTTTTTCAAAATCATTTCTCCATCTTATATAATATTTCAATTCACAATTCATCTTTGAACATTTCATGAACCTTTGGTTCATGCATTCAATTTCATATCATAAATCTCATTTTATATTTTATTTCACAAATTCACTTTCTTATTTCTTTCAACAGCTTAATCACATTTATTCGAAATTTATAATTTCACTTATTTATCCATATTAACTTGACTTGGACTTTGGCGGATACACGGATCCAACCAAACACACCAGATTGGCACCCAGTGCCTCATCGGATAGTTCGAAGCAATATAGTGACACACAGTGTCTCATCGACCTAGCTGAAGTAAAGTGGTACCCAGTAACTCATCGAATCTATCAGAAGTAAAATAGTGACACTCAGTGCCTCATCGATTCAAGGTCGAATAATCCCTGAACTCTTCCAATCCTATGGCATGCCAACTATATCCACCCTAACCCGACTAGTTAATAGGGTATCGGAGTCACATATCCATATCACTTTCACTTTCATTGATCATAATCATTCGGATTCAGTTCAATCACAATAACAAATTCACAAAGTCACATAAATTCACTTCAAGTCACATTTCAACTCAATCACTTCCTCATACTTTCAATCCATGTGCATTTCAAATAATCACATTCAATTCAATTTGATTCAATTTCAAATCACTTTTCACATTTCCATTCCATTCATTTTATATATATATCATCAATTCAATGCATTCTAATCAATATATCATCATATGCTCATACATATTCAAACTTCATTTCAATTTCATTCAATTCACAATTTAATTCAGTTTTATCTAATTCAATATCAATATTAACCTTATTTCTATTTACTAAGCGTATTATTCAAAATTCAACAATTACTAATAATAAATCAATTCCAATACATATTTATCACTTAATTCATTCTTGATATTTACTTCAATTTGTTTATCATATATACATATATTAATTTAAAATTTAGTAAATAATCAAATTTGAATTATAGTAATACTAACTTGAATTTCTTGTTTTACTCCTCATTTGTTTTCTCTTTTCCTTCCTTGCTCAATGTTTGAATTCCTTGTTTGCTACGGAAATAATAATGATTTACATTATTAATTACAACATTAAATTACAAAAATAATTGAATTTTATTCAATTTCTACTCTTCATCTTCATTCTACATTCTTTATACACAATTCTATTATTTACTTATAAGTTCTTTCAAGGCTGTCTACCTGAGGCATTGTCACTAAATTATCTATATCTTGAGTTACAGAATTCAAAATTAAGATCTGTAAATTTTCTATGAAACTAGACTCACATATCTTCTTTCCATAAAATTTTCAAAATTTTTGATTTAGCCAATAAGTACAGTTTATTCTTTAAAATCACTCCTGTTCTATTGTTTGACAGTTCGACCACTCTTCACCAAAATTTAATTATCTTTTTGTAAAGAATTCAAATGATGTTCTAGTTTTGTTCTTCTAAAAATAAACTTATTAAATAATCTAACCATATAAATTATGTCCCAAAATTTATTTTTGTACACTTTTTTAATGATTTTTACAAGTCAGAACAGGGGATCTCGAAATTACTCTGAACCAGTCTCACAAAAATCTAAATATCTCAAAATACAGAAATTATTTGTTTTCTCTGTTTTTTCATATGAAAATAGACTCAATAAGCTTTAATTTCATATCTCACTCAACTTCTAATTCCGTTTCTACCATTTTTGGTGACTTTTCAAAGTTACTCTACTGTTGCTATCCCAAAACTGTTTTCTTTTAGCTTATTTTGCAATTAAATCCTTTACCTAATTCTAACTTGAAATTCTTTCAATTAAACCACTAATTCATATTTTTTTTTTTTCATCATATGCTATGTTCAAAAACTTTAAAACTTCAAAACCTCAACTTAAATTCATTAAAACTTTGTCCTAAAACTTATAAAGCGTCAAAATTAAAAGAAAATGGCTAAATTAACTTACCTATTAAACATCTAAACTTTAAATCATCAATTTCTCCTTTTCTTTTGTTTCATTTCTTTCTTTCTTTCATGTTTACTCTCTGTTCTTCTTTTCATGTTTTTGTTTCTTTTCTTTTCTTCTATATATATATATATATATATATATATATATATTAGCTTATAATAATAATTGTTTTTATAAAAATCTATTTAATAACAAATATAATTAATACACTTGTACAACTATATAATTTACATTTGTCTATTTTATCACCTCATAATTGTCAAAATCATAATTTATTTATCACATAAAATCTTATTATACTTATTTAATATACTAATTTTAGGTATAAACACCGCCTCACCTATACAAAATGGCTTAATTGTCATTTTGGTCCTTTATAATTTCTTTTAATTTATAATTTAACTTTTACTCCTATTTCAATTTAGTCTTTTTACTAATTGCTCTTAATTGAGCTAAATTCACTTAATTAAAACCTGATTAAACACATAACTAACTTTATAAATATTTTTAATAAATATTTTACGAGTCCGTTTACTAAAAACGGAGACCCGATAACTCATTTTTCAATATCCATATTTTTGAGGTCGTTACACTTAGGATAGGTATGGATTTCAAAAATCGTAAGCTTCAAATAGTTTCAAGCACAAAAATAATTTGACACATCATATTGTCCCTTATTCTTCCCCTTAGTAACCCTTTCCCGTTCATTGCCTTATGTCTCCTTCTCTCACCTTCCTTATTTCTCCACATAGGAAGTCATAGCATAATATAACAATCATGGTTAGCTCACAAGTTTTTGTGCACTAATGAACAAGCTTTTCTACTTTTTATGACTTTGTCACATTTTTATAATTCTTTATTGCTAGACACGGTGTTGTGACATGAGGTGACCATGTTGCGACATTGACTCTATTTTTTCCAACTTTTTGATCTTCAGAGTACTTTAGGAGCCTGTTAGCACTATTTTTTTTATCTTTCTATAACATTTCAATTAATTGGTCAGCGAAATATACAATTTTTTCAGTTAATTAAATTTACATAAAAATGTCAGGTATTGCTGTCGAACTCATCCGTCAGCTCGGTTAGTACACCCTTAGGCGCTTCTTGAAGTTTGTTTCTGTCTGTATTAGTCTAGCACTCATCGTGCCATTCTATTCTTCTTCGTTTATCCCGCTCTCGGAGTTTACCCTTTCAGCCTGCACTAATCACCGACAATTCCTTCCGCAAATCGTAACTATCAATCACTTATAGTATCAAGGAACAACCCAACCATCCTAACTTTCGTTTATCGTCCTTATTTTGTAAAAGGTCCAGGGGTTTCTATTTGTATTTGTTATGCATAAAGTGCTTAAATAATTATTCTAACAAAAATGGTATTACAAGAGTTTCCTTGAACGTTTTGATTAATTAGTGTTCCATTCGGCACCACATAACTTGGATACCAGTTCTAGAGGCCTTCTAGTTTTTCTATAGGTCATGTTACTATTACATCAGGTGTTTCTCGCAGTAAGCGCGTACTCCGTGGTTTCTTCAGTCCTATATTTATGCTTACTAGTGGTATTGTTTGGATAATGCCTACCATGTGGCCATTAGTCGTATCAATGTATATTTTTTCGATCTTCATCAACATTTGAAAGATCTTTAAATCATTAAGCTTTTGGGGCGTCAGATTAAGAATTAATAATAACTTGCAAAAGACATTCAATTTGAGTATATTCCCCCGAAAGTGCATGTTTATCCTTGCTCTTTCTCACAGGTTTTCTAAACTTTGGGCATTCTTCCACTAGATTAACAGTGAATACCATTAGCTCCAATTTTCGGGGTAGATCTGTAACGAATGGATCTTGCACGCTTTCTCTGTCAAAAGAATCTAACATTGTTGGACAGGTGAGTTCAACTCCTGATTTCTTCTTTTGTCCGCCCATCATTTCCTCAACTATTTCTATAGCTTCTTGTAATGACGTTCCTTCCAGTCCATCCTGGTATTCTTCTATATGTGTGAGCCCTAAACTATAATTACATGCAAACCTCTAGAGTATTACATGTGAACCTATAGATTATTACATGCGAACCCCATATGTTAGATTTGTGAGACCCTAAACTTTTATTACATGAAAAACCTATCTATTGCATGCGAACTCCATATGTAAGATATGTGAACCCTAAATTGTTATTACATGCGAACCCTATCTATTGCATGCGAACCCCATATGTTAGATATGTGAACCCTATATGCTGTAATGTGTGAGCCTGTATGATTACCATGCAAACCCTGCTAGTAATAATAAGTGAACCCATGTATTTAATTATGCGTACCCTATATATGTTAGCATGCGAACCCTACCTATGCGAGCTCTACTTGTGAACCTGTATGTATGTGTTAGCCAAACTAGGACTGCTAATATACGTGAAGATATTGTATATGTGATATTTATGTGAATAAATTCATGAACACATGCCATTAAATGTCAATATGGAATACTGAATGTAGCATCAAATGATGATAAAAGGCATAGCATGCTAAGTATATATGCATTATTACATGGAATTGGGTAAGGAGGACGAAGGAGTTCCATAGGAAATAGTGGCAATTTAAGTTCACACCAAAAGTTAATACTGTACGAAGTATGCGACAATGTCATCAAAACCAAATAAACCGGGATGATAGTTTAAAAAGCCATCCAAAAAGCTAGACAATCGAGATGATAAGTTATTGTGGTAAAAGTCATCGTTTCATATGACAAATGAATGACCATCGTCACCGGAAGTCAAACTCAGGATGGTCAATTATTGTTATGTGTTTTGGAGTATCGAAAATGCTCGATGGCAAATAGGATGGGCGGGTGAGAACTTTAAATCATAAATTGCATTGCATCATATATAAATCGTTTATACATTGACTTACTATATGTTCCATGTATTATGATTAGTTCACTACTATGCTATTAATTACATGTTTTACCGTTTTTCTTTAATTATATATAATGGTTTAAAAATTAGACTCGCACTAAGTTGTCATAAGCTCACTCTCCTTTCTTTATCTTTCAGGTAACGCAGAAAATTAAAACTCGGGATGGCATCAGAGGAACCTCGGATTAGCAGCTTGCTTTTCATTATTATTATAGTTTTTATTAAAGCTTCCTTTAATCATTTTATTTTAGGTTGTAATTATTAATTATTTCTTACTTTTATATCCTAGATAAAAGTAGTTTAGCTTATTTATTTTAATGCATGACATTTAGTTAATACTCTACTAATTGCATGCTATCATGATTTAGAAATCTATTATTTTAAATAATTGTTTTTTGTTGTTTTTCAAAATACTTAGAGTTTTGGTGAAATCCTTTCTTAAAAACTTTAATCGATTTTCAAAATGGCCACTTTAATAATGTTGTTTTTCTAATAAAAAAGTGTTTTTCATAAAAATCAATGCAAACAAAAGAAGGGCTTTACAAAATCATTTCGGTGATCGAATGTAACACCTTTGACTTAGTCGAAACTCAAAGGTCGGGTCAAGGGTGTTGCATGAACATTCAAGGCTCGATCTATTTTCTATGTTCATAATATATTTTAAGGTAAACTATAAAAATAGTCATCTAATTATTTATGTGTTTCTATTTTGGCCACTTAGGTTTAAAAGTTTCTATTTTAATCACTAGCATTATCGAAATTTAATATTTTGGTAACTCATCCATTAAATCTTTAATTGTAGCCCTTTTAGCATAATAACAAATTTAGTCATCCAATATTTTCAAATTCTATCAATTTAGTCCTAATTATATTTTTTTTTTACAAATTTAGCCTTCAACTTTACACATTGGTCAATTTAATTTTACTTCTTAAAAATTCAAAAAAAAAAAATTATTTAAAAGTTCTTTTTTGAGACAAGTACATAAAATTTTATAAAATTACATTAAAATTATAAATGAATGAATATTCATTTTTCTTTTTTTCTAATATGAAATTTTTATTAAAAAATACTTTTACAAATAAAATATTAAAAAACACAAATAAAACTTAAACTAGTTCAAACTTTTCCTTTTTTTTTTTTTTTTTTTTTTTTTTTTTGTTTGTCTTATAACTAATAAATTTTATTATGTGTATGGTGTTATTCCTTAGTCCTCATCAAGGATGACCTTTTCATAAAATATGATATCCTTTCCATAAAGGATAGCAGTTTGCATAATTCCTCAAATATTTCTTGGACCGAATATTAATCATTATTTAATAATTCTAATGAAAATAGTTCCAGTTAGAATTTAAATGAAACCCAATTCATATTTTATTTTAAATGGATCCCCATAAAATATGTACACATACCATTACTAATATTTAACTTTGTCAAATCCAAAAATTGTACAAAAACAATTATAAAGATACAAAATCAGCATCAAAAGCAGCAGATTAAGGACAAAATTAAGTAGTAGAATATTACAACATGAACTTCTAGGTGCGGTACTCTAGGGGGTGGTACTATGGTGTCTTGATCCTTGAATCTACAAAAAAATATATATCGAAATATATGAAAGATGTTACATAATTTATTTCAATTATATTTCACATATTTGGGGGCAAGATAGGAATTACATTTGAATAATGACATTGAAAAGGGTTGAATTTGCTAAAAATTCTAATGTTGGAGTTAGTGGACCATAAGAAGCTGTTGATGTTGTATAGTGAGGTTGGGGAGTTGTTGAACTAGTGCTCTGCAAATAAAAAGTAACAAAATTTTATCAATAGGAACATGAAACAAGTTGCAAAATAATTGAACTTCACGACAAAATCCGACAACCTACATATGTTCCTACAACCCTTAGTGTCACGGACTTAGATTTTTCCCACGCAATCTATGCGACTTTAGGCAGTTTCTTCGTCCCAAAAATGCCTAATTCAACCTAACTCGAACCAAATGAGGATTTAACAAAATTCCTCTAAGGAACCCACAAAGAACAACGGAAGAAAGAAAAGAGAAAGAACTCGATTACAAAATCAACAGTACAGATCAAAGTACATCAACGGTACAGATCAAAGAACTCGATTCCTTTAAGGCCTCTATTTATAGTTGAGGCTGATAAGGCATTGCTTGGCGAAACAACGATCCTTGAATGTTTACGGATCTAGGATTGTAGCAAGCACTTCCCTGCAATTAAACAAAACAAAGAGGTTGGTTTAGACTTTTTTAAAAAAAAAAATTAACAGATTTGAAGAAGAAAAGAAGTTGCCAGAATTTTTAGACATATTTGAAGAAGGTAGAAGATGAATGCTTCAAAATTCATCCATGGTAGCCTTGAACATTCAAAAAAAAATGGCAGCAATAATGCAGGAACTGGCTGGAAATTTGAACAACGAAGAACTCGAAAGAACTCGCACAATCTGTTATGCAAACCCGAATCGAATCTGTTCTACGTCAACGGACTTGGACCCACTAGATAGTGATCTAGGAACCCGAAGTATCACAAGATTGACACAACAATTTAGAATTGAAATGTCAAGAAAGAAGTTCAACAAAAAGAACCGAATTTGAGAGAAAAACTCACAAAGTAATTTTTATTTCCAAAAGACTATGTTATATTAAGTTTACAAAACTTTGATAAGTAGTATATAACTAGTATGGCATAAGTATGTCACATATCAGCATGCAACACACTATAAAACTTATCTTCTAAGGCACATTGATTTTCAAAAGATTTAGAAACTTTAGCACAAGCGAAAGAAAGAACTTCCCTAAATTTCTTTGCCTTAGATCGTGTGATAGGTCCTAATGGCAAGACCTCTGGATCAGCCTCCTTGATTGGCCTGGATGTGCCCACATCAGCCCCCCTTCGTGAAAAGGATTTGTCCTCAAATCTGTAGAATTGTCATAAGAGGTTAAATCTGAAACATTAAATGTGGCACTTACATTATATTTACCCGGTAAGTCCAATTTGTAGGCGTTGTCATTCACTTTCTCCAACACCTAAAAAGGACCATCTCCTCGCGATAACAGCTTAGACCGTCTTTAGGCTGGAAAATGTTCTTTTCGAAAATGAACCCATACCCAATCACCAACATCGAAGGTGACTCGTTTTCTTCTTTTATTTGCTTGCTTTTCATACTACTGAGTCCTCTGTTCTAAGTTCTCATTAACCTATTGATGCAACTTCTCACATATTCTGCTTTCACTTTACCGTCCCTGTTCATCACCTGTTCTTGTGGAAAAGGCAACATATCTAGAGGAGTAATAGGATTAAATCCATAAACAATCTCAAATGGTGACATCTTAGTAGCAGAATGTACAGCGTGATTATAAGCAAATTCAACATGTGGCAAACAATCTTCCCAAGTTTTTATGTTCTTTTTAATTATGGAACGAAGTAAAGTAGATAAAACTCTATTAACAACCTCAGTTTGTCCATCAGTCTGGGGATGACAAGTAGTAGAAAACATAAGCTTCGTACCTAATTTTCTCCAAAGAGTCCTCCAGAAGTGACTCAAAAACTTTACATCCCTGTCAGAAACAATTGACCTAGGAATACCATGTAAATGAACAACATCCCTAAAGAACAAGTTAGCCACATTTACAGCATCATCAGTCTTATGGCAAGCAATAAAATGTGCCATCTTCGAGAACCTATCAACCACAACAAATATACTATCTCTACCGGTCCTAGTTCTAGGAAATCCCAAAACAAAATCCATCGAAATATCAGTCCAAGGGGAATCAAGAATAGGTAAAGGCAAGTACATATCATGTGGTGAAACCTTCGATTTTGCTTTCTTATATGTCACACAACGTTCACAGTACCTTTCAACGTCCCTACGCATTTTAGGACAAAATAAATGCTCCTTTAATGTTTGTAACGTTTTGGTGACTCCAAAATGACTCATCAGTCCACCTTCATGTGCTTCATGGATCAAAATACCATGCATAGATCATTGTGGAATGCATATCCTGTTCTCTTTGAAAAGATAGCCATCATGCCTATAAAATTTTCCTTCTGCACCTTTTGCGCAAGCATTAAACTTATCTCTAAAATCAGGATCATCAACATATAGCTCACGAATATATGCAAATCCAATCAAATGAGAATCAAGATAATTTAAAAATGCATACCTACGTGATAAAGCATCAGCAACGACATTGTCTTTACCTTTCTTGTAACGAATGACATAAGGGAAAGACTCAAGAAATTCAACCCATTTAGCATGTCGTTTGTTTAATTTATACTGACCTGTGATATATTGCAAAGCCTCATGATCAGTGTGAATCACAAACTCCTTAGGCAACAAATAATGCTGCCAAGTTTCCAAGGCTCGAATCAATGCATACATCTCATTATCACAGATAGGATAGTTCAACGTTGCTCCACTAAGCTTCTCACTGAAATATGCAACGGACCTCTTTTCCTTTGACAAAACAGCACCTATACCAACTCCAGAAGCATCACATTCAACTTCAAACATTTTATCAAAGTTAGGTAAGGCTAAAACTGGTGCTTTTGTCAAACACTCTTTTATTTTTAGAAAGGCGTCCTCTTGTTCTTTACCCCTTGAGAAGACTGAATTCTTCTTTATAATCCCCGTTAAGAGGCGGTAATAGAACTGAAATGGGGAACAAACTGACAGTAAAAACTAGCTAAACCATGAAATGATCTAACTTGGCTAACCGATGTCGGTCGTGGCCACTTTTGAATCGCCTTAATCTTCTCAGGATCAACTTCAACTCCCTGAGAACTAACAATATAACCAAGAAATATAAGTTTATTAGTACAAAACACACATTTCTCCTTGTTACCAAACAATCTCTCTTCTCTCAAAGTCTACAAAATAGCTCGTAAATGTTTTACATGATCCTGCAAAGTCTTGCTATAAATCAAAATGTCATCAAAGTACACAACACAAAACTTACCAATAAAAGATCGCAGAACATGATTCATCAAACGCATAAAAGTACTAAGAGCATTAGTTAAACCGAAAGGCATCACTAACCATTCATACAGTCCTAGCTTCATCTTGAAGGCTGTCTTCCACTCATCGCCTTCTTTCATGCGAATCTGATGATATCCACTCTTCAAATCAATTTTGGAGAAGATAGTCGCTCGCACAACTCATCCAACATGTCATCAAGTCGAGAAATGGGATGTTGATACTTGATTGTAATCTAGTTCTTTGCTCGACAATCAACACACATCCTCTAAGTTCCATCCTTTTTGGGTACCAACAACACTGGTACAGCACATGGACTTAAACTCTCTCGAATGTACCCCTTGTCCAACAACTCAGAAATCTGTCTTTGAAGTTCCTTTGTCTCTTCAGGGTTGCTGCGGTATGCTGGTCTATTTGGAATCGTGGCTTCTGGAATAAAGTCAATCTGATGTTCGATGCCACGAATAGGGGGTAAACCCTTCGGTGTTTCATCAGGAAACACATCCTCGAATTCCTGCAAAATAGATGAAATAGAAACAGGCAAATCACTAAGAATCTCCGCTAATAAACAATTATCTTTAAACAACAAAATAAGCATAGAATGCTGAGAGGAAAGATATTTCTTGATTTTCTTGCTGCTAGCATACACATTCATCTTCTTTTTCCCTCGAGATTTTTCGATATTCTTTCACCATCTCACTTGGTCTTCTTGCACTTGGCTCGGTGTCAAAGGTGCTAAGATGATCATTTTATCTGCATGAACAAAAGAATACCTATTTGTAAAACCATCATGTACCGCCCTCTTGTCAAACTACCTTGGGCGTCCCAACAGTAAATGGCTCGCATCCATCGAAATGACATCGCAAAGTACTTCATCTTTGTACTTTCCAATGGTAAACGGCACAAGAACCTACTTAGTCACTTTAATTTCTCCTCCATCATTTAGCCACTGTAATTTGTAAGGATTTGGATGCCGTGTCGTCTTCAATCCCAACTTATCAACCATCACAGAACTAGCAACATTAGCGCAACTACCACAATCGATAATTACAACACATACCTTGTCATTGACGAGACATTTCGTGTGAAAGATGTTTTCTCGTTGCTGTTCATCCTGAATCGGTTGAGTATTCAAACTCCTCTTGACAACAAGTGCTTCACCGGTGGCAAATGTCTGTACATTGTCATCATCTTCTTCAACGTCCACTGTAGGGCGCTCCTGTTCTTCTTCTTCAGACTCAGATTCAATCTCCCCACTATCCAACAACATCATGGTCCTCCGATTTGGGCACTGACTGGCAACATGCCCTAGACCAAGGCACTTGAAACACAGAATGTCCCTCGAACGTTCTTGTGTCACCACCTGCTTGTCACACCTATTTTCACTAATAAGAGTCTTTGGTTTGCTTGACTCTACCTTATCTCGAATCTGAAGTGGTGCTTGTGGTATAGGCTTCCTGAAATTGTTAGGAGTAGATAAAGGATTTGAAAATGATTTAAATGGAGTATTACCTCGATTTGAAGACTTTCTACGTTACTGTCGTTCAACTTTTATCGCCATATGCACCATGTCCTCCAACTCGACATAATGCTGCAACTCAACAACATTAGCAATCTCGAAATTCAAACCTACAAGAAAATGTGCCATAGTAGCCTCTCGATCCTCAATAATGTTGGCTCACATTATGGACATTTCCATTTCCTTATAGTAGTATTCAACACTCCTACTCCCCTGTTTCAACGTTTGCAACTTCTGGAATAAGTCACGATGATAATGAGAAAGAAAAAATCTCTTACGCATGATTTGTTTCATTTCATTCCACGTTCTCACTGGACCTTCACCGGTGCGTCTCCAACTAATTAGAAATTAATCCCACCAAATCAAAGCGTAATCAGTGAATTCTATTGCAGCTAAATGAACCTTCTTCTGTTCTGAGTAATTGTAACACTCAAAAACATGTTCGACTTTGCTTTCCCAAGCGAGATAAGCATCAGGATCTATTCGTCCCTGAAATGATGGAATAGCAACTTTAATGTTAGACAGATTATCATCAAGTTGTATATGTCTTCTCAAATTCTACCTCAGAGATTGATCAACTTCATTCTCGTCATTTCCTTCATTAGGGACTGATTGGGAACCACCATCGTCAATTTTATCCATCCTCGATTGTAGAGGTTCGAGTTCTTGTCTTAAAAGACGCTGAAGTTCATGTGTTATGGCCTGTATTTGCAAGTTTGGTTGCCGGTCATCCGGGTTGCTCTCATTAGAACCTGTTATTTTAAATAATAATAAAAAGAAACAAGTAAAAAAAAACTATTAAAGGATAGTGAAAATAAAGGAATGGACCTCACAGCACACTCAAAATAGTCTCACAGATCGCTCCTAAAGAAAGAACACTCAACAATTTCACTCAGCGCTAGTGTTTCACTCGGGAGAATACTTTAAAGGCTCTTTTTGTCTCCCCTTCTGATCTCACACGCTCAATTGCCTTTTCCACTCAATCTCCCATAATTAGTTCTTTAAAGGAACTAATTTTGATCTTTCAGAATCTGTTTATTGTGTCAACTTGTAAGAAACAACAAGGATAAAGAATAAAGGGTTAGAATGAAAATAAGACTGAAGGAAAAAAATGAAATACAAGGTTGGAAAATTAACAAACAAAATGAAGAAAAACAAGGATAAAAATAAGAGAAAAAAATTATTAACTTACTGCAACAGAAATGCTTACAATGACCCTATCACCGAACAGACAAGATTAAGTTGTTTCGGTTGATTTCCAAGCATTTCAGGCATAATATGAGCATTTTTAATCATTGCAACAAATTAGCACACTTTCTTTTGTTTTTTTTCTTTTGTTTATGTTTTATTGTTGTTTTCGAATTTGATTTTTTTGTGTTTTTTTTTGAATTTTCAAATTTGGTTTTTTTAACTTTTTATTTTGTTTTCTTGATTTTGAGTGCAGAATGTGCTAAAAAAATCCAACCTAGGCTCTGATTACCATATGATAAGGCGTTGCTTGGTGAAACAACGATCCTTGAATGTTTACGGATCTAGGATTGTAGCAAGCACTTCCCTACAATTAAACAAAACAAAGAGGTTGGTTTAGACTTTTTTAAAAAAAAAAATTGAACAGATTTGAAGAAGAAAAAAAGTTGCCAGAATTTTTAGACATATTTGAATAAGGTAGAAGATGAATGCTTCAAAATTCATCCATAGTAGCCTTGAACATTTAAAAAAAAATGGCAGCAATAATGCAGGAACTGGCTGGAAATTTGAACAATGAAGAACTCAAAAGAACTCGCACAATCTGTGCAAACCCAAATCGAATATGTTCTACGTCAACGGACTTGGACCCACTTGATAGTGATCTAGGAACCCGAAGTATCACAAAATTGACACAACAATTTAGAATTGAAACGTCAAGAAAGAAGTTCAACAAAAAGAACCGAATTTGAGAGAAAAACTCACAAAGTAATTTTTATTTCCAAAAGACTATGTATGTTAACAATGTTTGAAGTTACAAATATATAGAAGAAATGAAGAGGTGACCAAATTACATTGTGTGGCTAACATTAAAGGAGTTTAAAATTTAAATTTGAATTGAAATAACTCCTTTTGGGTGGGATTAATTTGTAGCCAAGTAAAAAAAAGAGTGAGTTGGCATGTTTATCACTTTAAAAATGTGCTAATTTCGTTTGAAATTCAAACACACAACTTCCCTTGTTCTTATCTCTTCAATTGCCACACAAATGCACAAGAATGGGCTGGTTTTTGGTCACACATGTGCACCACATGTGTTCAAGGCTGGCACATGTACATCCACATGCTTGGACACCACCTAAGCTGCCACATGTGCACTGGTATACTCCCTAACATGTAGGATACTATTCAACTACTTCTAGACTTGTCAGCTGAAGTTGAGCTAGGGGAGCTGAAGGTGAGTGATTGAGTGAATCGAAATTGAATTCACTAGCTAAAATGAAATGACCTGACATGAGCTAGCGTAGAGCACTCTGAGTTGAATTGAGCTGGGAAACAAGCTTCTGAATTGTCCTGAGGTGAAGGTGAGCTGCATATTCGTTCGTGAGCTAGAGTCCTTTCGTGTACATGTTACAAAACAATATAATACTTATCAAAGTTATGTAAACTTAATATAACATAGTCTAATAAGTTGTAAACAAGTGCACACTTATTCGTTAACACACAAAGAACTTGAAGACAATACAAATACTATCAATCCAATCCAAAAACATACTTAGCATAATATATACATACTAAACACACCAATATAAGTAGTATGGCATAAGTATGTTACATATCAGCATGCAACACACTATAAAACTTTAGCACAAGCAAAAGAAAGAACTTCCCTGAATTTCTTTGCCTTAGATCGTGTGATAGGTCCTAATGGCAAGACCTCTATATCAGCCTCCTTGACTGGCCTGGATCTGCCCACATCAGAGGCTCCCCAAAATCAACTGTCCAGATCAAAGTACATCAATGGCTAAGATTAAAAGCTATTTACAAATCAAATCTCTAAAATTAAAGAATCGTATCTTCTAAAGATTACATATCATATCTAGGATTACATATCTTTGAAGATCACGTTCCATATTTGTCAAGCTCTGTAGATGGGCCTTCAATCTCTCCAAGCAACAGGCTAGTCCAGTTAGGCCAAATGACCTCCTTTGAACACGATAAATCGCACAAATATGCCATGGTTGCAGGCTCCAATACGCAACCCATGACACTAGAACTGTGTCCTATTTGGAAGCATTTATGGAACCTCTTCTTGCTTCCTCTTTTTATCAATCTTTCCCACAATGACTTTCAACTTGCTTCCTCACTTTACATCTTTTAGGTTCTTCAAGGCATCCTTTTAGGATATGGTAGATCAATTGATTCCATCTTTGCCCTGATCTAAAATTTCTCGCTTAGAAGAGGAGACATCACACAAGTAAATAAATTTTTGGTAGACCTCTCTCCTATAACTAGTGAATACATCATCTGAAATTCCATCCCTCTTCCATAATATGGTAGAAATTGCATGGGGACATGGGGCATTAGTTAAATCCCAACTATGCTATTTTTCATGGTCAGTTAAATCCCAAGCCTTACAATTACATTGCCATTTTTCATGGTCAATCACATACATCATTCAACATACTACTTCAAACCTTTCAGCCCCATTTTATCTTACATGATAGTAGGAACTATGCTTTTTATTTTGTTCTAATTTTGCAACAACTTTAGGACAGAATACACCTACCCATTCCTTAGACTTTTTCATGTTTTTCTTTACCTACCTATTGCATAAACCCTCATAGCCTCTGGCCAACTAATAAAGGCCACTGACCTTGTTGGAATTGTTGTAGTGTTAAAAGCTTTAGAAAAGTTATTGTCCATAACATCTGAGTGACATCTAGTGTCAAAATATGCGCTTAATCAATGTATTGGGGGTTTACTTAGCAGACTTACTTGAGCTTAATGAAATTTAGTATCTATTGTAACTTTACAGTAAGCCCAAAAAGCTAGCTTTAGTTCATCACCAACATGCACTTTCCACCAAATGGCATAGAAATGGATTTCTTATAAACATAATACAAAGAAATTGTAATATCCCAAAATTGGGCCTAGTAGGATTGGGCCGATTGGGCCTTGAGCTTTAGGAAAAATTTGAGTATCATCTTGTTGATTGTGTTAGCTCGGATATGATTTTGTTGTATGCCTAATATAGTCTTGAGAAGGCTTGGAATTAATTGGTTTAGAATAATTCTTAGTATGGAGAATTTAGTGAAGTGGATCAAGTGATTATGATGCTTAAGTTAATTTAAGTGTTTAATGTTAGCATAAATGAGCTAGTAGTAAAGTGGTGTTGGCGCATGAGTAATTGCATGAGGGAAGAGGTTCGAATCCCATGAATGGCAATAAAGTGACTTTTATTTTGCATGTGTATGGCATGTGTGGTCAACTCTAATTAAGATAAGGTTGGACTTTATCATTTATGGATAGTAGACTAAAGGAATAAGGTAAGTTATTAGTTAAGGTATGGAATCAAGAAAATATGGAATGATAAGGGACATAAGGCTTGAATTGAGGAATGTGTTATAGATAGAATAGTTGGCAAGGTTGACTCTCTTGGCCATGAACACAGTGGAGTTTTGGGGCTAGAGGGTTGGTTGAATTTTGAAAGGATAGGAGGAAGATTAGGAGAAAATTGTGGCTTTATTTTATATGATAAGATAAGAGATAAATGAGGAGAGAATAAGGGATATGATAGGGAAGAATTAAGGGATATGATAGGAAATAGGTGAGCCAAAATTGGGTAATATAAATAGGGGTGATCAGTTCTTGGAAATTCTTTTTCTTCATTTTCTTTTTGCCGAAAGTTTTGGCCATAGAATTCTCTCTTTCAAACTTTCTTTTCATCTTGGTGTGTTGCCGAAATTTGCACCTTATTTTCCTTTGACAAGAGCCAAAAGTTAGAACCATTTGTGCATGTATTTTCTTTCTTCTTTCACATCTCTTTCTTTTCTTTTATTTTGCTTAAATCGAAATCTCCTTTAAGGTTTCCATTGCCGAATATTACACCTTCATTTGGAAACACCATAGCCGAATCCTCTAAACATTAAACCTTCTCCACTGTTGTATTTTCTCTCTTCACTATTAAGTGCCGAAACTCTTTCTCTTTGGGATCTAGAAGTTGTTTCTCGAGGGTGTTTGTATAGTGCCGACATTAGGGAGCATCAAAGGAGTCTTTCGGGATTGGAAGTAATCAAGGTAAGCCAAGGTAAGTCAAAGGTATTGACCAAGGGCCATCTTTAGAGTTTTCATGTGCTAAGCGATTCTAATGGTTGTTAGCGAGGATTTCGACTATTCAAGGGCAAGTGGTGATTCGAGATTTAGATTAGTAAGGTAAGGAGGTTTGTGATATTCGCCATAGGCCATTAGGTTTATTGTGTTGACCGATTTGGACTATGGATGTTTAGGGCGATCGACGGTGATTAAGAGGAACTTTCGGATTTGATCGATTGTGCCAAAGAAAAGGTGCGTAGTTATCGCACTTGTTCTCTTGTTGTGTGTATGTGTTATATTTATGTATATGTGATATGATTTGAATGGTAGCCAAGTAAGGGCTAAAATGGTGGATACCCATGATGGGTAATCATTCAACCAGGTCAGTATTTTATGACGTTGATTTACATTTGATATATGTATGAAATGTAATGGCATGTGATGTATAATTGTTCAAGTGATATGTTGCCATGATATATATGTATGCATGGGACTTGGGATGTGACTATCGAAGGAAATGGTGTACTTTATGTACATGGTCTAATGTTATCCTTGTGCTACATTGACGCTTGATGTTGGCTATGTGCCTCATCAAGGGAGGTGTTGGCTAGGTGCCACATCTCGGCGGTTGATAGCTGTGTGCATCACCGTGGACTGATTGATATGTGGGATCACTTATGTGATCGGTGGCTCAGCCACGGCCTTGTGTAGTAGGTCTGCCAAGGTAAGATATGTGGATCACTTGGTTAATCGGTGGATTAGCCACGGCCTTGGGCAGCGGGTTTGCCAAGGTAGGTGTGACGGATGGACATTAGGTTGGGTTGGGCTTCATGTTGCATATTTATGCATTTTGCATGACTGATTATGTGGATCAAGGTGGATATGGGCCAAGCCCAATATGTGGAATTATATGGATATATTGCCTTATCATCTGATATGTAATGATGTGTGGATATGGGCCAAGCCCATGTGTGGAGGCATGTGAAATAACTATGCACTAAGTCTGTTTGACTCACCCAATTTTTACCAACATCGCAGGTGATGCATAAAGCTTGGACCGGGTTGGAGTGGATACGAGGTGGCCCATGCAGAAGATGTTTTTTTTAATTATTTACGTATTTAATATTTTCAGTATTTTTAAGTAAGGTTTATTGTAATAAGGGCCTTTCAAGGGATTTGAGGTTTATTATTATGTTTAAAGTGGATTGACGATTAAAGTATTATTTGAAAATGTTTTTATTCTCGAAAATTTATACCTTAAAAATATGCATTACAGTTTTCAATTCGGACAGTTTGTATTAATAAAGGTTTACTTAGAATTTTAAACAAACAATGTTTTACAAAGGACAATAAATTTTTATGTTTTTAACTCTAAGTCAAAAGTTTTTCAAACGTTTTCTGCAGTGGCATTTCAAATCCGGTCGTAGCGAATGGGCCGGGTTTGGGGTGTTACAATTTGGTATCAGAGCCCGGTTCAAAACTCAGCTTTGAGGGTTTTGGGCCCAAAAATATATTTTTTTAGATGGACTTTTCAAAATATGGATTTTCGTAAAATTTTTCAGGTTATTCTGGCATGGCTTTGTATCTCCGGCCAAGTCCGAGGTAAGTACCTCTGACTATTGAAGTGATTTGTATATGTCAATGTTATGGGCATAATTGGGCTCATAGACTAGAAGATTAGGGCTATTGAACCCTAGGGCTAGTACACTCAAACACATGCATAAGACTTAAGAACAACTAAACAAACACAGTGACTAAGTCAGAGAGTTAGGGTGTGGCAACCATTGCGCATGTCTAGGAGTGGATTCAGAAGAGCTTGGTATTTAAGCGGTCCTAGCGACTCACCTCCTCTTTACTCGAATCCTACCTAGTGCGTAGCTACAGTTCACCCTAACCAAGAGGACCTATTCACGGGCTAAACCCGATAACTAAAACCCGAAAGGGACTAGCCATACTATTTCATAAAGATCTTAGTTTTAAATTTACCAAATTACCCCTCTGATTTATAAAATCCTTTTAAACTTGAAAATTTTCTGAAATACACCTGATTTACAAAATTATTAAAATACCCCCGAGCTGTAAAATTACGAAAATGCCCTTGGTTTCTAAAATTTCCATATTACCCTCGATTTTAATAAAATTTCTCTATTTTGCAAAAGTGTCCAAAACTCTATTTTGCGAAAATTCAAGGTACTTTGATTTGAGAAAATTACTAAAATGCCCACGTGTTGTAAATCACTAAAATACCCTTAGTTTTAAGATTTTCAAAATACCTCGACTTTTGCTAAAATGTTTCTACTTTACAAAAATACCGAAACTTACATTTTACAAATATCAAGATACCACGATTTGGAAAATTTACAAAATGCCTCGACTTCCAAAATTATCGGAATAACCCGATTTCCAAAATTTTGCAATACCCTTAATTCGAATAATATTTTCCAAAATACCCTCGAGACTTTGAGATTTCAAAATGCCTTGATTTGTAAAGATTATTTTCAAGTTGACCCGATTAATTATGAAAATACCCCTGTAGGGAAAATGACAAAATTACCTACGGGTGGGAATGGTCAGAAATGCCCATAATGATGTGTTGAATGTTGTGGATGAATGTGAATGTGATTCTATAAATTAGAATAGTGAACTTGAACCTAAAATTTTGATCGAAAGAACTACTTCTGAAAACTTTTTTTTCATAAAATTGTTTGCGGATAAACAGTGGAACAAATGCTAATTCATAAAATTTCTTAAATCATTAAATTGCGAAGTAGACATGAGTTCTAGGGGCGTGGTCGTCATGGACTTGAGTAGAAGCGAGGATGGTCGTGTCGGAACCGATTGGGTGCAGTCGGGGTTCCAATATTTAGTAGAAAGTATATTAGTTTTATTAAGATCGAGTCTTGTGACGATAGCGTAGTGTGGTGAGTTAGGACGTACAATTGTTCGTTAGTAAGTAATTTCGAGGACGAAATTATTTTTAAGGAGGGTAGAATTGTAATATCCCGAAATTGGGCCTAGTAGGATTGGGCCGATTGGGCCTTGGACTTTAGGAAAAATTTGAGTATCATCTTGTTGATTGTGTTAGCTCGGATATGATTTTGTTGTATGCCTAATATAGTCTTGAGAAGGCTTGGAATTAATTGGTTTAGAATAATTCTTAGTATGGAGAATTTAGTGAAGTGGATCAAGTGATTATGATGCTTAAGTTAATTTAAGTGTTTAATGTTAGCATAAATGAGCTAGTAGTAAAGTGGTGTTGGCGCATGAGTAATTGCATGAGGGAAGAGGTTTGAATCCCATGAATGGCAATAAGGTGACTTTTATTTTTGCATGTGTATGGCATGTGTCGGTCAACTCTAATTAAGATAAGGTTGGACTTTATCGTTTATGGATAGTAGACTAAAGGAATAAGGCAAGTTATTAGTTAAGGTATGGAATCAAGAAAATATGGAATGATAAGGGGACATATGGCTTGAATTGAGGAATGTGTTATAGATAAATAGTTGGCAAAGGTTGACTCTCTTGGCCATGAACCTGGTCGATTTTTGGGGCTAGAGGGGTTGGTTGAATTTTGAAAGGGATAGGAGGAAGATTAGGAGAAAATTGTGGCTTTATTTTATATGATAGGATAAGAGATAAATGAGGAGAGAATAAGGGATATGATATGGAAGAATTAAGGGATATGATAGGAAATAGGTGTGTAGAAATTGGGTAATATAAATAGGGTGATCAGTTCTTGGCAATTCTTTTCTTCATTTTCTTTTTGCGAAATTGTTGGCCATAGAATTCTCTCTTTCAAACTTTCTTTTCATCTTGTGTGTTGCCGAAATTTGCACCTTATTTTCCTTTGAGAAGAGCCGAAAGTTAGAACCATTTGTGCATGTATTTTCTTTCTTCTTTCACATCTCTTTCTTTTCTTTTATTTTGCTTAAATCGAAATCTCCTTTAAGGTTTCCATTGTCGAATATTACACCTTCATTTGGAAACACCATAGTCGAATCCTCTAAACATTAAACCCTCTCCATTGTTGCGTTTTCTCTCTTCACTATTAAGTGCCGAAACTCTTTCTCTTTGGGATCTAGAAGCCGTTTCTCTGAGGGTGTTTGTATAGTGCCGACATTAGGGAGCATCAAAGGAGTCTTTCGGGATTGGAAGCAATCAAGGTAAGCCAAGGTAAGTCAAAAAGGTATTCGGCCAAGGGCCATCTTTAGAGTTTTCATGTGCTAAGCCGATTCTAATGGTTGTTAGCGAGGATTTCGACTATTCAAGGGCAAGTGGTGATTCGGGATTTAGATTAGTAAGGTAAGGAGGTTTGTGATATTCGACCATAGGCCATTAGGTTTATTGTGTTGGTGATTTGGACTATGGATGTTTAGGGCGGATCGACGGTGATTAAGAGGAACTTTTGGGATTTGATCGATTGTGCCAAAGAAAAGGTGCGTAGTTATCGCACTGTTCTCTTGTTGTGTGTATGTGTTATATTTATGTATATGTGATATGATGTGAATGGTAGCCGAAGTAAGGGCTAAAATGGTGGATACCCATGATGGGTAATCATTCAACCAGGTCAGTATTTTATGACGTTGATTTACATTTGATATATGTATGAAATGTGATGGCATGTGATGTATAATTGTTCAAGTGATATGTTGCCATGATATATATGTATGCATGGGACTTGGGATGTGACTATCGAACGAAAGGGTGTACTTTATGTACGTGGTCTAATTTTATCCTTGTGCTACATTGACGCTTGATGTTGGCTATGTGCCTCATCAAGGGAGGTGTTGGCTAGGTGCCACATCTCGGCGGTTGATAGCTGTGTGCATCACCGTGAACTGATTGATATGTGGGATCACTTATGTGATCGATGGCTCAGCCACGGCCTTGCGTAGCAGGTCTGCCAAGGTAAGATATGTGGATCACTTGGTTGATCGGTGGATTAGCCACGGCCTTGGGCAGCGGGTTTGCCAAGGTAGGTGTGACGGATGGACATTAGGTTGGGTTGGGCTTCATGTTGCATATTTATGCATTTTGTATGACTGATTATGTGGATCAAGGTGGATATGGGCCAAGCCCAATATGTGGAATTATGTGGATATATTGCCTTATCATCTGATATGTAATGATGTGTGGATATGGGCCAAGCCCATGTGTGGAGGCATGTGAAATAACTATGCACTGAGTCTATTTGACTCACCCAATTTTTACCAACATCGCAGGTGATGCATAAAGCTTGGACCGGGTTGGAGTGGATACGAGGTGGCCCATGCAGAAGATGTTTTTTTTAATTATTTACGTATTTAATATTTTAAGTATTTTTAAGTAAGGTTTATTGTAATAAAGGCCTTTCAAGGGATTTGAGGTTTATTATTATGTTTAAAGTGGATTGACGATTAAAGTGATATTTGAAAATGTTTTTATTCTCGGCAATTTATACCTTAAAAATATGCATTACAGTTTTCAATTCGGACAGTTTGTAATAATAAAGGTTTACTTAGAATTTTAAACAAACAATGTTTTACAAAGGACAATAAATTTTTATGTTTTTAACTCTAAGTCAAAAGTTTTTCAAACGTTTTCCGCAGTGGCATTTCAAATTCGGTCGTAGCGAATGGGTGGGTTTGGGGTGTTACAGAAATAGCTACGAAAATTGTATGAAATACAAATTAATTACAAAAATAGGCCAAAATTTACAGTGAACATGAGTGCCGCCACATTATCTGGCGGCACCATCCAAACTCTACCACTAATTATCAGCTAATCATGCTATGAGAAAAAAAGTAATTTATTAAGTGGTGTTGCCTGATACATTAGCAGCACCGGTATAAATTTTTCAAAAATATCAATATTTCCTCCTAAATACACTAAAAATGGGACTGGGATAAAAAATAATTTTTTTTATTTGTAACAACTTTTTTTTTCTCATTTTCTTAAACAAACTTTTTTTTTTTTTTTTTTGCTAAACAATTGGACTTTCTTTTGGCCAAGGAAGGGAGCATACATAGGATGTTATGCCGCCTGACAGTGTGGCAGCACCTATTAACAATAATTTTTTTTAAAACTTTCAAATAGATGTCGCCTGACACATCGACAACACCATTTGATGTCAACTTTTTTTCTCTCTCAATTTTTTTATTAGACCTTTTTTTAAATAAAAAAACCCCACCGATGTAGCTTAGCAACACCACTATAAAATTTTTTTTTCGATTTTAGTTATTTTTTTATTTTTTTAAAGAATAAAATCGATACCGTCAATATGTCTGGTAGCACCACTATAAATTTTATTTTTTTGTATTCATATAATTTATGTTTCGTATTCACAAAATATTAGTATTTTTTAAGCATCGCCTAATCAATTGGTGAAACCAGTTAAAATTTTTTTCTTACTGTCGAAACCAATTTTAAAATCGATTTAAAAACATGGGATCGACTTTAAAAACAAAATTAGGAGTCGCCACCAATCCCATTTTACTTAGTTGTGATGGGATCACCTTTTAAAACGTTTTATTTTAAAACATTTTATTTTGGTCTACGAAAAAAATAAGAAAACGGGTTCAGAAGTCAATTGCGTACGAGGAAGGGTTAGTACCCTCGTAATGCCCAAAAAATGGTATCTAATCGATAAAATCATGTCCAAATGTTTGAAATTTAAAAAGTTTAAAATATGATCATTTATTTGAAGGTAAACCAAGACTATCTATCTCAAAGAAATAAGAATATCACACTCATTAAGTTAGGTACAGTATCTCATGACTTTAAAGCTAGGTACATCTTTATTTTAGAAAATTCTTACCTTGAGATACAAAACATCACAACCAATAAGTTAGGATACAACGATTTGAATTCCCAAGAATAATGTTTTTTATTTAAAACTTGAGATTTCTTTGTTCCAAAAGAATATAAACATCACATCCAGTGCGTTAGGACATGATATTTTAAAACCTTCGTAATCAAAATACTCTCATGATTTATGAAACTTGTTAAAAGGATATTTAGTTATTTAGTCAAACGGAAAATCGCAACCCAGCACATTAGGACACTATTTCCCGAATTTCTAAATACCAAAATATTGTCTTATTTTAAAAACCTTTAGATAAAATACAGTAATCTTGTAAAAAAATGTGTTCATAAAACAATAAATAAATAACTATACAATGACAATCATGAATAAATAAATGAAAGAATATAGGCAAGTAAAATATATACATAAAACCCTAAATACCAAAATAGAAATTACTAAATAAATATGATAATTTTCATGCAAAATTAATAATAAATAAATAAATAAAATCACATATTTATATGATATAAACAATGTTAACAATGCATAAATAAGAAGAATAATATATAATAATTTTAAATAAAATATAATATAAACAATATAAATGAAACATGTTTTTCAATATAAATATATTTTATATAAAATGAAAATATGATATAATATAATACTATACAATGTATAAAATTTTTAAAATATATAATATAATAACTAATATATGAAAATAATATAATTAAAATAATATAATTAAAATAATATTAAACAAAATAAAATAATAAATAATAAAAATATGTATAATACACTAATCATAAATTTACATAATATAAACTATATAAATAAAATAGATTAGATAATATAAATAAATTTTATATAAAATATAATATACAAAATAATATATAATGTGACATAATACTATATAATATACAAAATATAATATAATAAATAATAATAATAATATTAATAATATAAGAATATATAAATTATTAATCAAGTAAAATAATATATATATATAGTAATAATTAAATATATGATAAAATAATACATATAATATATATATGAATTTCACAACATTAATAAATAAATATAGGAAAATAATATAAAATATATAATATAATAAAATAGTTTAATATACTATATAATAATAAAAACAAAATAAAAGGATAAAAATAAAATAAAACAAAGAAAGCAGGGTCAAATTACAATTAAAAGCAGTTAAAAGGACTAAATTAAAACTCTTATTAAATTACGGAGGTTAAAATAACAATTAAAACAGATTAAAAGGATTAAATTAAAACATGCGTTAAATCACAGGGGTTAAAATGGCAATTATGCCAAATTTTAAAATGGTGCCATTCGAATGTGGACCAAATTGTAACAGAGGAAAATTGAAGGGCAGAATTAAAAATAAAAGAAAATTTAATTAGAAAAATTAAAAAATACGGAAGGGCCATATGTGCAAATAGACCATTTTATAGCGGATCCTCCTTGCGGGTCGGGTCATACGCGCGGGCCATAGGTGAAACGGCATCGTTTTGGCTCTTAAACCCCTGATGCAAAACGGTGTCGTTTTCCTTCCCTATTTAAAGCCAAATTTTAGGGAAAAAAAACATTAGTTCTCTGTTTTTTTTTTTAAATCAGATTTCCAAAAAAAAATCCTCTCTCCATGTTTCCTCTTGGGTGATTTCCAGTGATGCTCTAGGGCTCCGGTGGCAAATGCGCCATCGTCGTTTGCCACCGTCTTGCGATGGCGGAATCCCAAAAACGTAAGTTTTTTTCACTTTTTCTTTTAGTATTTTATATATATGCTATATATATGAGAAAAATAAAAATAGAATATAAAAAAAATAGTATACGAAAATAAGGATAAAAATAAACAAAACTTTTGCCTTTTTTATTTTCTGAATCTCTCTGTGTATTTGCCTATCTCTGTTTTTCTCTAAAAATAATCTCTGTGTGTGTATTTTCTGTCCTCCTTTTCGTTTACAAAAATCGGGCTTTTATAGCCTTGAAAATGGAAAAATAAAAAAGGAATTCATTGCTGTTTGGCCATTTTTGCTGCGATTTTGTTTCCTTTCTTTTGCAGGTGGCGAGGATTCTGGTGATGGCTGAGGCGGGGTTCGTGCAAGTCGATGACGGCGTGACCGAGGCCTGGAGTGGCTTCCGTGATCTGGCGTGACTGATGGTGGACGCGAGGTTCTTGCAGCGTGATTGTTGGTCTCCTGCCATTGCGACGCAGAAGGAGCTAGGGTGTTATTGCGGCGCCTAGGGTTTCAGAAACCCTAGGCTGAGACTGTTTGGTATTTGGGCTCCTTTAGGCCTGTAGACTTTGGATTTGATTAGGGTCTGTTCTGATAGTGGGTTGTTTAGGTATTAGGTTAAGGGTAACGGGCCTCGGTTTTGATCTGTTTGGGTTTAAGGCTAATTAGGCTATTGGATTAGAGTGTAATTGGGCTTGTAACAGGGACTGTAAAAAATGGACATTTTTATTATTATTTTGGTTTTTTTATTCTATTTTTTGGGCCGGGCAAAATTAAGTACTTACAGTTGCTCCTCTTTGCTCATTGTCGTGTAACGAGAATAGAGCAAAGACTATAAAAAGACCAATTTTGCCCGGTCTTGGCCGAGCTTCAATTTCTTGATCCTCGATGACTCCAACTCCACTGAAACTTGAATGGTATTGGAACTTTATCTTGATTTCAGTAAGTTTGATAGCTTCAACTTCATGAAGGCAGTATCCATTATCTTTTGATCTACTCCACTGCAAACTCAGGGAGACTAGATTTGATATTTCAATCTGATCCCTGCAAACTCAAGGATCACCAAACTGATGTTTTCAATCTACTTCCTGAAAACTCAGGAATCGTCAGATCTGCCATTTTCAATCTGCTTCCTGCAAAGCTTAAGAATGCCAGATTGGTATCTTCGACCTACTTCTTGCAACTTCAAGAATGTCAGATCTGCTATCTTCAATCTGCTTCCTGTAAAGCTCAGGAATGCCAGGTTTGCTATCTTCAATATGCTTCCTCCAAAGCTCAGGAATGCCAGGTTTGCTATCTTCAATCTGCTTCCTGCAAAGCTCAGGAATGCCAGGTTTGCTATCTTCAATCTGCTTCCTGCAAAGCTCAGGAATGCCAAGTTTGCTATCTTCAATTTGCTTTCTGCAAAGCTCAGGAATGCTAGATCAACTATCTTCAATCTGCTTCCTACAAAGCTCAAGAATGCCAGATTTTCTATCTTCAATCTGCTTCCTACAAAGCTCAGGAATGTCAGATTTGCTACCTTCAATCTGCTTCCTGCAAAGCTCAGGAATGCTCGATCTGCTATCTTCAATCTGCTTCCTGCAAAGCTCAGGAATACCAAATCTACTATCTTCAATCTGCTTCCTGCAAAGCTTAGGAATCTCAGATTTGCTATCTTCAATCTACTTCCTGCAAAGCTCAAGAATGCCAAATTTCCTATCTTCAATCTGCTTCCTGCAAAGCTCAGGAATGCCAGATCTGCTATCTTCAATCTTACTACATTGTCCTTTAGAGGACATAACCTGTAGAATGGGTATATGATTGTGTCTAATAATTAGGGTGCCTTGATTGAAATGCCTCAAATGCTCCTAATTAAACATGCTATGAATGTAAAAATGATATGAGTACGATTCCCGCTTAAGGTGTTATCACTTATTTATTTGTCAAAGCTTCATCTTCATTCCCCTTGAAGTATCATTTTTGCTCAAATATTTTGCCCCGTGTTAATTTTGAGTCCACTCCACTTGAACCTTGGGACATGAAGTTTGTACCTCCCACTGCAACTTCAGGGGAATAACATCTTTCTGTTACCACTTAGAGGTACAGAACTTGTATCACTTTCAACCAATTTTATCTGTTACACCATTCCCTAGATGTAATGACCAGATGTATGTGTCTGAATGAATGTAGGGTATCCCAACAACGATCCCCTTTTACACCTGGATTAACCTTGTTCGTCATTTACCGATATGGGATCACCAACGAAATTATCTTATCCACTGAGAATTTGAAGAGATAATCATTTTTCAATGTTTCCAGCCCTTAAGCTTGGTGAGTTCTGAACGATAGTCATGTTTTAGATTCCTCATATTATTTAGAAGTTTCTAGAGTAATATGCAAAACTCCTTTTATGAAAGTGTTTTTAATCCATTAATCATTATTTTAATATAAATGCTTGAAAAAGAACACGAGAATGGATGAGAAAGAAATTATTCAGGAGCATAGCTCAAAAAAAAATAATTTAATCAAAGATAACCCCGACAATAAAATTGATTTGGGTGTATCTCAAAAGAATAGATAAGGAATCCAAAAATGGGTCAGATAAAAGTTAGGTGCCCCAGATATCGCAGCTTGAGCTTCTTTGTTCCAACTTCTTGAGGACCATTTTAAACTCAATATGTGTTTAGGGTATCTGGAGTACTCTGTCAATGCCCCAAGATGTAATGTCAATGCCCCAAGACGTAACATACTTCCTCATTGCTAATTCAGACGTAGCAAGACTACTATATGCCCCACCTTTATTCAAAATTTGAGCCGCCCTTTTCGAGTTTTCAACTGAAAGCCCCTTTAGTCTCAAAGCGCCCTTTGCGGGTTTTCGCCTTGGCCTCTCATTTTTCTTTTCTTTTCTTCTTTTTTTATTAATTGTTTAGACTCAAGGTGCTCTTTGCGGGTTTTCACCTTGACCCTTTTCCCTTTCAGGTAAAATCCTTTTTGACTGAACTTGAATTCGTGATTGGGCAAGTCTTCGCTATCCATCTCGATCAATATCAATGCTCCTCTAGAATATGCCCTTCATAAGTCCTTCCCAGAAGAAAAATCTGTTTCAACATCAAGTTCCCCTTATGGAATTCTGGGATGAACCTCTTTGTCATAAGCTTGAATAACTTTAACCTTTTCTTCAACTAGGTTCAATTAGTAAAATGCTTAATTTTCATAAACCAATGGGTAAGACGTTGCTCCCAGCAAAGGTTCTGGACGACATTCAATAAGACAGAAGGTAACGATAGCTTATTATGCCAATCTTTACAAGTCTAAGTCACCTTTCTTTCTTTCTTTCTTTCCTTTTTTTTTTTTTTTAGCAACTTTTGTTATACAATGATATGCTGCCTGATCTTTGGACAAACTGTAAACTTTGACTTTGTATAGTTATGCATTCTGTGTTGGCATCTAATCTTTTTTTTTTTTGAATTTGATGACTATCGACCTTGTAACATTGGCATATGAAGCTACTTCCACTCTCTTAGTGAAGTAAACGATGACTATGCCGATGAGTCGATATAAAAAGCTTTTGACGAGATTGGCCCCATCACATCCATGCCCGACATATGAAAAAGTTGTGAAGAACTGGAGTAGGCACATGAATCTTATCTCCTTAAATATAGCATTAGAGGTATAACTGATGCAATCCCCTTCCATGGTAGACAAAAATGCCCCATCCTCTTGTTTAGCCGCGTCTTATTAGTCCAGGCATATCCTGATATGATCGTGCGAAAACATATTTGAATTCTTGAAAATAACTTAATAATGTCTCACCTTAGTTCTGTGATGAGCTAGGCTACAATCTTTACTCCTTTTCTAGGTTCACAATATCCAATAACCCTTTGTAAAGTAAGGTCTATTTTTCATCTTGTTAAACCATTTTTAACAAGTCAGAAGATATGTCACAATCTCTGTCATCTTCAAAATCCTGAGATCCCCTAAACCCATATCTTGTTCAAAAAGGGAGTCAGTAACAATGTCGCTCATGACGTTGATATCTGGAGACCTACTGTAGGCTCGAAGGAAGATTCTAAAGAATAAATTATTCAAACAATGGTTATTGGTATGGTCATGAAAGAAAAACAAAAGAATATACCATATGAAATGTAAAGAATAAAAGAATATATATTTAAAAGATCCATTTTACTGAAATAAGAATTTAGGACACAAGCCTATTTCACAAAAGGGCTCTTATTGCCTCTAGGCTTAAGCAACATGCGTGTTTCAAATATTACTCTAGATCAGCTTTAAAAATATAGGGATTTCTTCCACAGTCCCATTATTCAAAACACTCCTAAGTACACAAAGGCTTGGAAACATTATTTCCCAATTCTCTCTTTATCATTGACCATTGGGCCATTCTTGTTTTCAAATCCTCCGGCTAGCAAATGACTTAACTGGTCAATCACACTCTTTTGGAATCCTCGTATGTCTTGTTGAATCTTAGTTAATTGCCCCTGCATTTATATTTTCATTTGCTTTATTCTTTTCAATCTTTATTCCATGTTTTCCAGGTTAACTGAGATAATTTTACCTAATTTTACCGAGATGTGGTAACTCTCAAATAGTCTTTGTCAACTTGAATCCTTGGGTGATAAGGTCTTGTATTCCTTCACGGACTATCAGTCTTCTCTCGTTGTATTCACTTGGACTATATTCGGACGACCGTATTATAATCCACTTTATCAAAAAACCCATTTTCTTATGACCAACTTTTCTATTTAGCAATCGAATTTGAAATCAACACCTCTTTTCTATGATGTGAATGTAATGCAATCAAAAGAAAACAAGTTAGCACAGGAAAAATAAATAACATAGAACACCTATCAGGGTGACCACTAGGGTTTGACATAGTTCTACCTAGGGTAAGCCCTTAGATTTTCTACATGTAATTTAGCTCTAAAGCTAAGGTACCCGAACCAGCAGATTCCTCGATCTTTACGCATTATAAGCTTATATGGACCGAGTTTAGTTCAGGGGAATACATTTCCCTATGGCCATACGGAGGTGAAAACCTCACGAAGACATAGGTACGGATGTATCCCGGAAGCAGTCCACTAGCACATGCGGAGGTGAAAACCTCACGAAAGCATAGCTTCTCGCTCCCACTTAAGGGTGTGACCACAACGGTCATACAGGTGCAATGCAGAAAAATATATTTAAAACCACATGCAATTAAAAGGATCATATTTTTAAAATTGAAATTTTAAATTCGGACAAAAGGACATGAAATTATCAATTTTACGACCTAACTCTCTTTGTCCCCAGCGGAGTCGCCAAGCTATCGAAACCATTTTTAAAATCGGTTTAAAAACATGGGATCGACTTTAAAAACAAAAATGGAAGTCGCCACCAATCCCTTTTTACTTAGGTGTGATTGGATCACCTTTTAAAATGTTTTATTTTAAAACATTTGATTTTAGTCTCTGAAAAAATAAGAAAAGCGAGTTGAAGTCGGTTCACGTCACGAGGAAGGGTTAGCACCTCGTGCGCCCAAAAATTGGTACCTAATCGATAAAATCATGTCCAAATGTTTGAAATTTAAAAAGTTTAAAATAAGATCCTTTATTTGAAGGTAAACCAAGACTACCTATCTCAAAGAAATAAGAATACCACACCCATTGAGTTAGGATACAGTATCTCATGACTTTAAACCTAGGTACATCTTTATTTTAGAAAATTTTTATCTCGAGATACAAAACATCACACCCAATAAGTTAGGATACAACGATTTGAATTCCCAAGAATAATGTTTTTTATTTAAAACTTGAGATTTCTTTGTTCCAAAAGAATATAAACATCACATCCAGTGCGTTAGGACATGATATTTTAAAACCTTCGTAATCAAAATACTCTCATGATTTATGAAACTTGTTAAAAGGATATTTAGTTATTTAGCCAAACGGAAAATCGCAACCCAGCACGTTAGGGCACTATTTCCCGAATTTCTAAATACCAAAACATTGCCTTATTTTAAAAATCTTTAGATAAAATATAGTAATCTTGTAAAAAAATGTATTCATAAAACAATAAATAAATAACTACACAATGGCAATCATAAATAAATAAATGAAAGAACATAGGCAAGTAAAATATATACATAAAACCCTAAATATCAAAATAGAAATTACTAAATAAATATGAAAATTTTCATGGAAAATTAATAATAAATAAATAAAATCACATATTTATATGATATAAACAATGTAAACAATGCATAAATAAGAAGAATTGTATATAATAATTTGAAATAAAATATAATATAAACCATATAAATGAAACATGTTTTCAATATAAATATATTTTATATAAAATGAAAATATTATATAATATAATACTATACAATGTATAAAATTTTAAAATATATAATATAATAACTAATATATGAAAATAATATAATTAAAATAATATTAAACAAAATAAAATAATAAATAATAAATAATATATATAATACACTAATCATAAATTTACATAATATAAACAATATAAATAAAATAGATTAGATAATGTAAATAAATTTTATATAAAATATAATATACAAAATAATATATAATGTGACATAATACTATATAATATATAAAATATAATATAATAAATAATAATAATAAAAATATAAGAATATATAAATTATTAAGCAAGTAAAATAATATATATAGTAATAATTAAATATATGATAAAATAATACATATAATATATATATATATATATATATATATATATGAATTTCATAACATTAATAAATATAAGAAAATAATATAAAATATATAATATAATAAAATAGTTTAATATACTATATAATAATAAAAACAAAATAAAAGGATAAAAATAAAATAAAACAAAGAAAATAGGGGTCAAATTACAATTAAAACATATTAAAAGGACTAAATTAAAACTCTTATTAAATTACGGGGGTTAAAATAACAATTAAGACAGATTAAAAGGATTAAATTAAAACATGCATTAAATCATAGGGGTTAAAATGGCAATTATGCCAAATTTTAAAATGGTGCCATTCGAATGTGGACCAAATTGTAACATGGGAAAATTGAAGGGCAGAATTAAAAATAAAAGAAAATTTAATTATAAAAATTAAAAAATACGGAAGGGCCATAAGTGCAAATAGACTATTTTATAAAACACGCGGATCCTTCTTGCGGGTCGGGTCATACGCGCGGGCCATAGGTGAAAAGGCGTCGTTTTGGCTCTTAAACCCCTGATGCAAAACGGCGTCGTTTTCCTTCCCTATTTAAAGCCAAATTTTAGGAAAAAAACATTAGTTCTCTGTTTTTTTTAAAAAAAATCAGATTTCAAAAAAAAAAAAAAATCTCTCTCCATGTTTCCTCTTGGGCGATTTCTGGTGATGCTCCAGGGGGCTCCGATCGCCATACGTCACCGTCGCCGGCCACCATGCGTGGTGGCCAGAATCAAAAATGTAAGTTTTTTTCCCCTTTTTCTTTTAGTATTTTATATATATGCTATATATATGATAAAAAATAAAAATAAAATATAAAAAAACAGTATACGAAAATAAGGATAAAAATAAACAAAACCTTTGCCTTTTTTATTTTCTGAATCTCTCTGTGTATTTGCCTATCTCTGATTTTCTCTAAAAATAATCTCTGTGTGTGTATTTTCTGTCCTCCTTTCGTTTACAAAAATCGGGCTTTTATAGCCTTGAAAATGGAAAAATAAAAAAGGAATCCGCCTCTATTTGGCCATTTTTGTGCGATTTTGTTTCCTTTCTTTTGCAGTGGCGAGGATTACGTGATGGTGAGGGGGTTAGTGCGTCGACGGCGACCGTCGATGATTGCGTGATCTGCGACGTGTTGATGGTGGGCGCGAGGTGGCTTGGTCTCGTGATCTCTTGCGTGGTATGATGGTGGGCGCGAGGTTGGTATTTGTTATAACCAAACCCGCCCAAACGTGAGGACCGAATATGGGTCGTTGAAAACCTTTTTGAAACCCATTTTCAAAATCAATTTAAGTTTTGTTAAAACTGTTCATTTTAAGTTATCCTTTGAATTTATACCGGTCCAATTTGAAAATTTAATTAAGTCAAGTTGTGTACAAATTCCAGATGTGGATGGCACGATAAAACATTATCGTGTTAATTTTATAAAACGCGTGATTCAAATTTTATAGTACAAATAAAATTATCCAACATAAAAAAACCAAAGTAAAGTATTATGAGGCCTTATTCACAATGTGTTACCAAAACACTGGTGTCCGTAGACACAAATCGGGTGATGGGGCCAACCCATCGTGTGATACCAAATCACTGGCAGACGATCCCATATCTCAAGTGGGGCCAACCCACGGTGGTGTTAACCACAGGGACAAGTCGCTATTGAGGTACCAAACCTCCTGGAGGTACCAAACCTCACGGTGACATATAGTCACGGTGCTACCAAAGCACTTGGTGCCCGTCGGCACAATAACACTGCCCCCTCCACTCATCACCCCATATCACAAGTCATAACAGAGATCATACATTTATCATATGTATTAAAATAAAACATGCCTCCCAAAAGCATCACATTAATCTCAAATAAACAGAGACTTACCGGGGTTCTCGATTGTACCATTTAAGGTACCAAATCCAAATCTACATCAAGCAGATTTATAAACAACAAATAGTTATCACACATACTAACTGCTATAAGTGTGTATGTACACACCTGTCACCTTTGGATAGTCTAAGTCCCGAAAAGAAGAGCCGATCACCCTAGATCTACTGCCCTATATTCGGCCAAAACATGTGTTAGTACATTCGGCCAAATCAATCAATTTTAAGGGTTCACCTTTTGAACCCGAAACCTTACCCTTACGCTTTTGGATAATCAATCACAATACTCGATTCCCGAATCTGCTTCATAAATTACCACCGGTTAGCAAACAAGCCATTAGCCTTCGGCTTTTAAATATTTGCAAACTAGATCCCATGAAAACCAATTCTTACCAACACACTTACCACTTGATTGGTCACAAATGACAGCTTGCTTTGTCGATTTCCAAAATCCCGAAATACCTAGATAGATTAAATTTTCGAAACAGATACTTAGCACCTTGTAAATAAAAAGCCGATATTGGCCCTTAATTCTTGGAGAAAATCGACAAAGATAGGGAAAAAGGAGCATAGGCATTCTACCAACTCCACTTACCATACAATTGATTGAACCCTTAGCGAAATCCCGATGTGCTCAAGCCACTATACTATTCGCCAAGTAAACTATAAAGAAAAGGGATTTGGCACTTTGATAGAAGTTAGATTCGCTAGGGTGTTTAACTCAAGGTGGACTTTTGGTGAAAGAAGAAAATAGGTAGAGAATAGATGATTCACTAGTAGGAAAATAAAAGAAGAAAGAATTGAGGAGGGAATTCGCAATGGGAGATGCTAGGAGGTTTCTACCTAGGTTTTGGAGAGGATGTAAAAGAAAAGAGAATATATGATGAGAGGTTTAGAGATTCGCTAGCAAACTTGGAAAAAGAAAATAAGGTGATCACTTTAGGTGCTTATATAAGAATTCGGCACCCCCTCCCTAGTGTCCTTGCCGTCCACTTCTCTTAACAAAGAGTTCAAGATTCATCAATCTTCCTTGAATCACTCTAGGCCACCCATTCAAACTAATATGATTTAATGAATAATAATAAGTAATAATCTCTTAATAATCCATGTAATATCCCCTATTATCCTTTAAAATAAAATCCCCTATTATCCTTCTTTTAACTTATTATTTATCATCAATAAATAAATAATAATAAGAGTTTAAAGAGAGGAGAAACTCTCCCCCCCCATGTGCCGTCAAAATAAAGTGCAAAAAGAGAGACTTCCGCGACTCGAACACAAGTTCTCCCTTGCTCCTTGGTGGCGTCACATGTAGCTCTTAAGTGGGCTTACTTTGCCACTTAGTCTAGGCTTATTTTATGTCCAAATTATCCCCATTTATTCTTATAACACCCTCTTGCTAAGGCTCCCTACCTTAGAAGTTAAAAACCAAAATTTCCTACCAAATCGAGCCAACACAAACACTTAAATTAATCATGATTATTCCATAAATAATGCCTCAACCATTCATACATAGGAAAAATAATTAAATTTCGGTAACCCCATTTTGGGATGTTACATTCTACCCCTTAAAATAAATTTAGTCCGAAATTACATAACTAAAACAGATGAGGGTATTGCCGCCGTATCACATCCTCAGGTTCCCACGTAGCTTCCTCAGCACCATGATTCCGCCATAGCACTTTCACTAAGGGCACTGACTTCCTACGTAGAACCTTTATATCTCTATCCAAGATCTGAACAGGTTCTTCCTCAAAAGATAAGTCTGCGTTAACCTCGATTTCTGTCACGGGCACCACATGTGATGGATCCGACCGATACCGTCTTAGCATTGATACGTGAAAGACGTCATGTATCTGACTTAATTCCGCCGGCAGTTCAAGCTGATAAGCTACCGGTCCCACTCGCTTCAGTACCGTATATGGGCCAATGAACCTCGGGCTCAGCTTCCCTTTTCGCCCAAATCTTAGTACCTTCTTCCAAGGCGACACCTTCAGGAAGACCTTATCTCCTACAGCATACTCCATTTCCTTGCGTTTGAGATCGGCAGATAAGACTTTTGCCTATCGATGCTTCCTTGAGACGAGACCGAATCACTTTAACCTTGTCTTGATCTCTCGCTACCAATTCGGGCCCAACACTTGTCGTTCACCCAACTCCGCCCAACACGTCGGGTTCGGCATTTCAATCCATCTGATTGCTTCAGATGGTGCCATCCGAATACTCGCTTGGTAGCTATTGTTGTGGCGAACTCAGCTAGAGGTAAGAATTCCTCCCAACTACCTCGAAATTCCAAGACACAACCCTCAAAGATATCCTCCAAGATCTCAGATGACCCTTTCTGGATCGCTTCGTCGTCTCGAGGATGGAAAGCGGTCTTTGAAATCCAACGCGTCCCCAACGCTTGATGTAACGCTTCAAAACCTCAAGTGAACCTTGGGTCCCTATCCGAGATAAGCGATCTGGTACACCATGTAATCGACTATCTCTACCACATCTGACTTGCTAGTTTCAAGTGAGTAGTCCATTCTCACCCAGATGAAGTGAGTGATTTAGTCGACGGTCCACGATTACCCAAATCGCATCTTTCTTCTTTGGGTGAAAGGGTAGACCAGCGACGAAATCCATTGTGATCCGCTTCCACTTCCATTGAGGGATCTTAACGGTTGAAGTAACCCCGATGGTGGCGGTGTTCACCTTAACTCACGACACGTCAAACACTTCCCTACGAATTCGTTATCTCACGCTTCAACCTGTGCCACCGTAATCTGTTTAGTAGATCTCCATACATCTTGCTTCCTCCCGGATGCATAGCGTAAGGGCTGCTATGAGCATCCTGGAGAATCTTCCGCCTCAACTCCATATCCTTTGGCATACAGGGCCGTCCTTGAAAACATAACACACCATCACCAGTCACACTATACCCCTCTACACCACCATTCTGAACTTGTATTCTCTTCGCATTTAACCCTTCATCCACTAACTGTTTATCCTTAATCTCCTCGATCCATGTTGGCTTAACTTGAAGCTCTGCCAAGAGGCTTCCATCGTCATATAGGCTCAATCGAGCAAACATTGCTCTCAAATCGCCACGACCTTGGCTCAACGCGTCGACCACCACGTTAGCCTTACCGGATGATACTCGATGGAACGATCGTAGTCCTTCAACATTCAATCCATCATACTGCCTCGATTCGAGATCCTTCGTGTGGAAGATACCTCAAACTTTTGTGGTCGTGTAAATTACCGACTTCTCCCCATAAAGATAATGTCTCCATACCTTGAGCGAAGACGATCGCGGCTAACTCTGTGTCGTGAGTTGGATAGTTAACCTCATGCGGTCTCGGTGACGGGACGATAGGCTACTACCTTCCCATCTCGCATCAACACACACCCCAAACCGGTGTGAGATGCATCACAATAGATCGTGAATAATTTCCCGCCTCGGGTTGTACTAAAACCGAGCTTCGTCGAAATTTTCCTCGACTTGTCAAAGCTTTCTTCGCTTCTCCGACCATACAAATGGAACACCTTTCCTAAACAACTTAGTCAATCGGTATTGCGATCGAGAGAACCTTCCACAAATCTCCGATAATACCCCGCTAACCCCGAAAACTTCATTATCTACGCCACCGACTTAGGGCTTCCACTCCAATACCGCTTCAATCTTGCGGGATCCACTCTAATCCTTCCACGACACTCACGTGACCTAAGAAAGCCACCTCCTCACCAAAATTCGCACTTACTGAATTTGGCATACAACTGCTTTTCCCTCAACACTTGTAGGACTATCCGTAAATGCTTGTCGTGCTCCTCCTCCGTCTTTGAGTAGACCAATATGTCGTCTATGAACACTACGACGAATTGATCTAGGTATCTTTGAAATACCCTATTCATTAGATCCATGAACGCATGGCGGTGCATTGGTCAACCCGAATGGCATCACTAGAAACTCGTAATGCCCATACCGAGTTCGAAAAGCCGTCTTGTGAACATCGACCCCCTTCACCTTAAGTTGATGGTAACCCGACCTAAGGTCTATCTTCGAAAACACCGACGCCCCCTTCAACTGGTCAAACAAGTCATCGATCCGAGGCAATGGGTACTTGTTTTTGATCGTTAACTTGTTTAATCGACAGAATCGATGCACATTCGCATAGAACCGTCCTTTTTCTTGACAAACAACACAGGCGCTCCCCACGGAGATATACTAGGTTGAATAAATCCTTTATCCAAGAGCTCCTGAATTTGAGCCTTCAGCTCCACCAATTCTTTTGGTGCCATTCGGTAAGGTGCTATAGACACAGGTGCCGTTCCGGGTAGCAAGTCTATACCGAATTCGACTTCCCGATCTGGAGGTAGACCCGGAAGTTCTTCTGGGAACACATCAACAAATTCCCCAACCGTTCGGACCCTTCCAACTACTGACTCCTTAGCTTCCAAAGCACAGATTCGAACCAAATACGCCTTACAACCCTTCTTAACCATCTTTTCTGCCTTCAAGGCAGACACCACATTGGATAGGTAATTCCTTCTATCACCTATCATAACCACTTCACCACCCTCACCGTCTTAAGAACCATGCGCTTAGCAGCAGAATCCAAATTACCGATACTTAGCCACCAATCCATTCCAAGGATCAAATCGAACTCCCGAATGGTAGTTCCATCGATCGACCGAATCGACCCCTTGGAGTTCTAGGGTACGTCCTAAAAGTTTGTCTACCACTACAGAGTGACCTAAAGGACTTACTACGGTCATCTCCCTAGCAGATCTCGAGTCTAAGTTCAAAGTCTCTACCACACATCGGCTATGTAACGAATGTAGACCCCACATCAATTAATGCATAATAAGGAGACCAAAATCGAAACGTCGGTTATGACATCCGGTGCGTCACCCTCTCATGACGTCTTGCAGATAGACTAAGCCAGTCGCTTAGCCTCTGTGTTGCTGAACCTCTCGCCTACGAGTTCCTCGACCTCGGTTAGGACCATTACTTCTCCGCCATTACCACGACCCTCTGCGGTCCCACATTTCGGTCCCGAGTGCAGTTACGCCCCTACGGCGATTCCGAGCTCGCTCGGGACAATCTCGACCGATGTTCTAAAGACCCACACTCAAAACATCCCCTATCACGGTCGAACAATCTCCCCAATGGGACTTCCCAACGATTACCTTGAGCCGAGCCTCGATTATTAGCTACGGCCTTGTCACTCGACGGCCCACTCGCCTAGCCTTCTTCGATCATTACCATTGGATCCGGTGACCCAAATCCTCTCTTCGATTATTTCTACTATAATTCGCCTCACGACCTCCTTGATCCCTCGGCTACTTTAGCCTTTTCCACGAGAGATGAAAACTCACGAACTTTCTGCATGGGCAATTAGTAACCTTAAGTCATCTCGAGTCCGTCCTCAAAGCGGACACGGTATTCGTGTTCAAGTGGCTACAATTCCTCCGCATACCTACTCAAATTTTAAAACTCCGCCTCATACTCTACCCACGGACTTAGTTCCTTGTACTAAACTCAGAAAAGCCTTCCTCTGCGTGTCAGTGTAGCTGGTGCCCACATACTTCTTCTCAAAAGCGGTTTTAAAGTAATCCCACGTGAGGTCATCAGCTGTGGCTCCATCTCGAACTGTCAGCCACCACTGATACGCTTCATCCTTTAGAAGCGACACCGCCCCTTTCAGCTTTTCCTCCTCGGTCAGGTCAAGATCATCCATTATCCTTTCGGTAGATTCCATAATACTGCTACACTTGGGTGCCACTCGACACACCGGAACACCTCACTCAGTTGGACCGAATCCGCCGAAACAGATTTTGAGCTCCTAAATTTCCACCATTGACCACCAATTCGAGTACTCGTAACACCGCTTGCGAGCATCGCCTCTCCTCCCTCGATCCTGCTCCTCCGCTCCAAAAGTGGAGGTGGTGGTGGCGGTGGTACATCGTTTTGAACCTTGTCCCGACTGACGGGTTCGGACATCATCATCCTACCCCTACCGCGTCCACGGTGTCCACGTCCTCTAGTACTCATCCTATCTACCGCGCTTTTAATCTGATTAAGAGAAATTTTATGTATTAGCATTTGTTCCACTTCATTACTCATGAAGAAATTTTATGAAGAAATTTTAATTAGGGGTTCTTTCGTGCAAACAAGGTTTCAAATCTTCTATCCTAGTTCACACAAAGAAGTTCTTGCATCCATTCCTTAATACTTTCCATACCTATTCGCTTCTTGGACATTTCGCCCATTTCTAACCCGTGGGTATTTCCGCTATTTTCCTCTGTGGGTATTTTCGTAATAAAAGAGATTTTAAAACTTTAGTAAAGTAGGTTGTTTTTTTTTGCAATTCCCAATACTGGAGGGTATTATTAAAATTGATGAGATTTGAAGTTATGGCATTATTAGAAAACCGGGGTATTTTGGTAATTTTATCCATCGGGGTAATTTTGGGATTTTGTAAATCAAGGGTGTTTTAACCATTGTAAAACTCGAGGGTCCCTTTGAAAAATTTTTTTTCTTAAAACGATAATGTTGCAAAAATTTTGTACTCAGGGGCGTTTTGGTTATTTTACACGTTGAGGGCGTTTTCGTAATTTTCCAAAACCAAAGTGTTTCATTGCTAATTTCCAAAGCTGAGTTGAATGTTGGAGAAGTAGTTAAAATTTTTTGGACAAAATCATTGAGTTGATGTTTTATGAACCAAGGGTATTTTAGTAATTTTACCCCAAGGGCATTTTCGTAATTTTCCACAAATCGAATTTTTGGGAAAAACATTGTAAAAGAGTTGTTCTTACGTTTGAAGGAGTAATTTTAAAAGTTTTAAAACCAAGTTTTGTTGTTCCATTTTTTTTTTTCCAAAAAATCAAGGCTAATTCCTTTCGGGTTTTAGTCATTATGTTTGGCCTATGACCGAGCCCTCTTGGTCGTGGTGAACCAAGCACGCACCAGGCGGGTTTCGTGTGGAGAGGAGGTGAGTCGCATGGATCGCTTAAATACCAAGCTCCCACCGAACCTTTCTAGACATGCGCATGAGGTTACCACACCATCGAGCCCTCCGAGTTAGGGTGAACCCAAGCCACGCACTGTGTGGGATACTGCGAAGAGGTGGTGAGTCACTCTGATTGCTTAAATACCGTGCTCTTAGGTTCCAATCCTAGACATGCGTCTGGGGTTACCACACCCTAGCTCGATGGTGAGTCATAGATTTGTTTAGTTCTTTAAGTCTTATGTTTAGCTTGTGTGTTTGAGTAATCTAATCCTAGGGTTCATATTCCTATAAGTCTATCTACGTTCCATGCTTCCTACCTTCTACTGAATATAATTCACAAAGAAGTTTAGAGGTACTTACAGGCGGATCGGTCTGGGAGACTCGGGCCATCGCTTTAAAACCCAAAATCAATTAATAAGGCCTACTAAAACATTTTTGGGCCTTGGGCCCCCCAAATGAAGTTTTGAAGCTGGCTCGATACCAATTTGTAACAGCCCAAACCCGCCCAAACGTGAGGACCGAATATGGGTCGATTCTGGAAAACCTTTTGAAACCCATTTTCAAAATCAATTTAAGTTTTGTTAAAATCGTTCATTTTAAGTTATCTTCTTTGAATTTATACGGTCCAATTTGAAAATTTAATTAAGTCAAGTTGTGTACAAATTCGGATGTGTTTGATGGCACGATAAAACATTATCGTGTTAATTTTATAAAGCGCGTGATTCAAATTTTATAGTACAAATAAAATTATCCAACATAAAAAAACCAAAGTAAAGTATTATGAGGCCTTATTACATCCGAAATAAACAACCCAATAACCAAATTTAAAATAACCAAAATTAAAGTCTATTTTATTTGGAATCCACCGCATGGCCTCCTCAAGTCCCTCCGGCTCCATGTCCGCGATCTAAGCATCACCGAAAAATTAATGGAGAAGGTGAGTCACCAAGACTCAAGATGTAACCCTTCCCGCTTTAAAATATTTTTTCATACACAACATATAACATTTAATATGCAAAATAATGTGTACCCAACCTAGCCAACCATACGCCATTGTCTACCCGTTGTGGTACCAAACCACTTGGTGGTGCCAAACCACCGGTGACATATAGTCACAATGTGTTACCAAAACACCGGTGTCCAGAGACACAAATCGGTGATGGGGCCAACCCATCGTGTGATACCAAATCACCGCGCGGACGATCCCATATCTCAAGTGGGGCCAACCCACGGTGGTGTTAACTACAGGGGACAAGTCGCTATTGAGGTACCAAACCTCTGGTGACATATAGTCACGGTGTGCTACTAAAGCACCGGTGCCCGTTAAGACAATAACACCGCCTCCACTCATCACCCCATATCACAAGTCATAACAGTAGATCATACATTTATCATATGTATTAAAATAAAACATGCCTCCCAAAAGCATCACATTAATCTCAAATAAACAGAGACTTACCGGGGTTCTCGATTGTACCATTTAAGGTACCAAATCCAAATCTACATCAAGCAGATTTATAAACAACAAATAGTTATCACACATACTAACTGCTATAAGTGTGTATGTACACACCGTCACCTTTGGATAGTCTAAGTCCCGAAAAGAAGAGCCGATCACCCTAGATCTATCGCTTCTATATTCGGCCAAAACATGTGTTAGTACATTCGGCCAAATCAATCAATTTTAAGGGTTCACCTTTTGAACCCGAAACCTTACCCTTACGCTTTTGGATAATCAATCACAATACTCGATTCCCGAATCTGCTTCATAAATTACCACCGGTTAGCAAACAAGCCATTAGCCTTCGGCTTTTAAATATTTGCAAACTAGATCCCATGAAAACCAATTCTTACCAACACACTTACCACTTGATTGGTCACAAATGACGACTTGCTTTGTCGATTTCCAAAATCTCAAATACCTAGATAGATTAAATTTTCAAACAGATACTTAGCACCTTGTAAATAAAAAGCCGATATTGGCCCTTAATTCTTGGAGAAAATCGACAAAGATAGGGAAAAAGGGAGCATAGGCATTCTACCAACTCCACTTACCATACAATTGATTGAACCTTAGCGAAATCCCGATGTGCTCAAGCCACTATACTATTCGCCAAGTAAATATAAAGAAAAGGGATTTCAGACTTTGATGAAGTTAGATTCTGCTAGGGGTGTTTAACTCAAGGTGGACTTTTGGTGAAAGAAGAAAAATTAGAGATTCTACTAGCAAACTTGGAAAAAGAAAATAAGGTGTATTTGGGCTCATTTGGCACCCCTCCCTAGTGTGTAGACTTTGGATCCTTGAATCACTCGATTAGGGTTTGTTTTGAGTTTAAAGAGAGGATGTGCCGTCAAAATAAAGTGCAAAGAGAGACTTCGACTCAACACAAGTTCTCCTTGCTCCTTGGTGGCGTCACATGTAGCTCTTAAGTGGGCTTACTTTTTAGGTATTGGGCTAAGGGTAACCCCATTTTTGGGGCCTCGATTTTGGTCTATTTGGGTTTAAGACTAATTGGGCTATAAGATTAGAGTGTAATTGGGCTTGTAACATGGACTGTAAAAAATGAACATTTTTATTATTATTTTGGTTTTTTTATTCTATTTTCTGGGCCGAACAAAATTAGGTACTTACACTTACTTCAGTGGGATTGATGGATAAGGAAATTGTTTACAAGTTTGAGCCTGACTCGATGAAGTAACTTGACAATAAATCAGTAGTGGCAATGGAAAAAAAATCAATTTTCCACAAAAGTACCAAACACATAAAAATCAAGTATCATTGTGTTTGAGAAAATAAAAGAAAAAACTGAAGTGATCCATTGTAGCTGACAAGACCAACTTGCAAATATTTTGATTAAATCTTCACCCAAGGCAAATTTTGAAGGATTAAGGGAAAATGTTGGTGTTTCCGTTAAAATAAGACAGAAATGTTGAAAATAATGTTATTTTTAATGTTTAAAATATTATTTTATTTTAACTTGTTGTGACATAGACGGGTGCTAAGGATATAGTTGAAGATAAAAGTTTTTGCTATAAAAATGTGTAAATTGTTGGGCTAAGACATTCAAGTAAGAAAAGAAAATTTGCTCTTTTACTTTTTATTTTCTTGCTTTTAAGTTTTCCTCTCAAAAGTTTTTTCGTTGTTACTTCTCTCCTTTCCAACGGTCCAAGTTTTTGACATCGTGGGTGTATTTATATTGGAGAAAAATATCCATTGTATACTAAAATATCACCTGAAACACTATAACAAATCTTAGTTTGAGCAATGAAAATAGAAGACATCTTAATCTACTCTTTGCTTTCGGGTCTTATACTATGGGTGGCCACCAAGTTAATCACCTCAACTCACAAAAATCACCCCCCAAGTCCTCTGGCTCTTCCGATTGTGGGTCATCTCCATCTCCTCAAAGAACCCCTCCATCGAACACTCTTCACCCTCTCCCAAAAACACGGCCCCATCTTCTCCCTTAAGCTTGGCTCTCGTTTCCTGGTCGTCGTTTCATCACCCTCTACCGTCCAAGAATGTTTCACCAAGAATGACATCGTCTTAGCCAACCGCCCTCGCTTCATCATGGGCAAGTACGTCGGCTATAACTACACCACTCTTGGTCTGGCTCCCTACGGTGATCATTGGCGCAACCTACGTCGACTCTCCACCATCGAGATCTTCTCCTCCACCCGTTTGAACATGTCTTTAGACATTCGAAGGATGAAGTCAGCCGCTTGTTGCGCCGATTGTACCAGGTTTCCGCCGATGGGTTCGCCAAGGTAGAGCTGAAATCAGTGTTTTCGGAGCTGACGTTTAACATAATCATGAGAATGATGGCTGGGAAACGGTATTTCGGCGACGAAGCTACCCAGAATTCTGACGAAGGGAGGCGGTTCCGGGAGATGATTAAGGAGCTTTTCGAATTGGCAGTGTCTTCATATCCTGGAGATTTCCTGCCAATACTGCAGTTGGTTGATTACGATGGATACATCAAGAGAATAAAAGATCTGGGTAGTAAAACAGATGAATTAATGCAAGGAATGATCCATGAACATAGAAGCAACAAAGGCCATTTGAACATCAAAAACACCATGATAACCCATTTGCTATCTATGCAAGAATCTCAGCCGGAATATTATACTGATGAAATCATCAAAGGACTCATACAGGTCAGTTGGAATTTTCTAAGTTCTTTATTATTTGATTCCTACATTCTTTTTCAGAAATCTCTAGAAAAAGGATTGATAAGCATCATGATTTTTTATATTTTAAAATTATTTGAGGATAGGCAAATTGGACTTTGGTGATCGATGATAACATTCCGATTTTTTAATTCATTTCTTTTTTAGCGTACTTCTTAATTCTTTTCTTCTTCCCAGTTTTGTCTTTTCTTTTATTTTTCTTATTTCTGACTATTGTTTTCTATTTTTTTTGGGTTATAAAATTTATTATTATAGTATAGAGTTATAAACTTATCCTGTAAATTCATTATATATTTAGGTTAACAGTTACCATAGCAAATTCTTCCTTTTTTTTTTTTTTTTTTGAAGTATTTGGTGTTTGATATTTGTATCTATTATATATATATTGAATAATTTTATTATAATGCTTAGAATTATTGATGGTCCTCTCCAACTCAAAATTGGAGGATAATGACTCGAACTCACGTTTTCTTACATTGACAACAATGGTCATATTAATTGAACTAAGACTCAATCGGCTATTATATATTCAAATATAAGTATAAAATTAAATTAAATTTAAAATTATTAATATATGTATATATCGATGTTATATTAAGAAATATTAATATTTATTAATAATAGTTACAATAATTTTTAATTATGTTTGAATAAAATTATTAATATTTATTTTCTAACATCAAATATTATTCTATATATAAATATCCTTTATTTAAGTTAGAAATTAATTTTTTGGGATAAACTACAAAAATAGTCACTTTTGTTTGCTTCAGATTACATTTTAGTTACTTATGTTTGAAATGTTATATTTTAGTCACTTATGTTATCGTTTTGTTACGAAATAGTCACTCTGCAGTTAAGTTCCATTACCTTTCTAACGACAATCCTATGTGGTAGTTCAAATGAGTTTTAAATGTCAACTTGGATGTCCAACTAGGATAAGAATAGTTTTTTTAGTCAAAATGGAAAATAAAATTAAAAGAAAGACAAACTATTTTTCTTTTTTAGTTCAAAGTGTAATTAATTTATAATTTTTAATTAATTAAATTTATTTAATTAAAAACCTATTCTCGTCCTAGTTGGACATCCAAATCGACATTTAAAAACCATTTGGACTGTCACGTAGGATTTCCATTAGGTAAATAACGGAGCTTAATGGTAGAGTGACCATTTTGTAACAAAATTATAAGATAAATAACTAAAATGTAACATTTTAAATATAAGTAACAAAAATATAATTTAAGATAAATAAAAGTGATTATTTTTATAGTTTACTCTTTTTTTTTAAATTAAAAGGGTATGCTAAGCTTACATCACATAATTTATTATTGGTTTGAATTTTTTTTGCAGATCATTTTAAATGCAGGTACTGATACAACAGCAATAACATTGGAATGGGCAATGTCTAATCTGCTGAACAATCCTCATGTGCTAGAAAAAGCTAGAGCTGAATTAGACAAACTTGTCGGTCAAGAAAAACTGGTGGAAGAAGCTGATGTCGCAAAATTACCTTACTTACAAAGCATAATTTCAGAGACACTTCGACTATATCCAGCAGCTCCACTGTTAGTTCCACATTCGGCATCTGAAATTTGCAGTATTGGAGGCTATGAAATACCCAAAGACGCAATTGTGATGGTGAATGCTTGGGCTATTCAAAGAGACCCCAAGTTATGGGATGATGCATTAAGCTTTAAGCCAGAGAGGTTTGAGGAAGGCAAAGAGATGAGTGACCAGATTTATAAGTTGATGCCGTTTGGATTAGGAAGAAGAGCTTGCCCTGGAATGGTATTAGCTCAACATGTTTTGGGGTTGACATTAGGGGCATTGATTCAATGTTTTGAGTGGGAACGGGTGAGTGAAAAGAAAATCGACATGACTGAAGGCCAAGGGCTTACCATGCCTAAAGTTCAACCATTGGAAGCCATGTGCAAAGCAAATCAGCTCGGGAAGAAGTTATTTAGTTAGTAAACATTTTCTTTCTCGTTTTTATAATTTTTCATGAAAAATGTCTTTCATGGCTGTGGCTTTCTGCTGGAAACCTGGTTTTCCTTTACATTCACCCGTTTTCTATTTTCATAATATATTTTAGGGTAAACTATAAAAATAATAATTTAATTATTTTCATATTTTTATTTTGGTCACTTTAGGTTTAAAATTTTCTATTTTAATCATTAATGTTATCAATTTAATATTTTAGTTACTCATCCATTAAATATCTAATTGTATTCTTTTTATTGACATAATAACAAATTTAGTCCTCCAATAATTTTAGATTCTATCAATTTAGTCCTAATTCTAAAATTTAATAAATTTAACCCTCAACTTTACACATCAATTTAATTTTACTTAAAAGTTTAAAATTAAAAATAAAAATTTTTATTTAAAAGTTCTTTTTCAAGAAAAGTACCTTAGATTTTGTAAAAATACATATAGATTATAAATGATTGAATACCATTTTTTTCTTTTTCTTAATATGAAATTTATTTATTAAAATAAAGCTTTTACAAATAAAATACTAAAAAAAACACAAACAAGACTTAAACTAGTTCAAAAATTTAATCATACGTCTCCTTAATCCTAATCAAGAATAACCTTTCCTTAAGATATCCTTATAATTCACTCAAACATTTCTTTGACCGAATATTAAATCATTATTTAATAATTCTAGTAAAAATAGTTCGAAATAGAATTTATATGAAACCCAATTCATATTTTATTTTAATTAGATCCCCGGTGCTTACATATTAAATATGTACACATATTATGTTTAATATTTAACTTTTTCAAACCCAAAATTTATAGAAAAACGATTATAAAGATACAAAAGCAGCATCAAAAGCAGCAGATTAAGGATACGGTTAATTCAGTAGTAGAATATTACAATATGAACTTCTGGGGGTGGTGGTACTATGGTGTCATGATCCTATGAGTCTCTATAACGATTTTTGTAGACTGTAAATAAGCCATTAATCTAAAAAAAAAAAATCAAAATATATGAAAGATGTATTTTTTTTACATAATTTATTTCAATTATATTTCACATAAATTTGGGGCAAGATAACTATTACATTTGAATGAAGAGACTAAACAAGAGTTGTTGAATTTGCTGAAAATTCATAAGTTGTAGCTGGTGGACCATGAGAAGTTGGTGATGTTGGATAATGAGGTGGGGCAGCTGTTGAACTAAATACAAAGTAACAAAATTTTATCAATAGAAACATGAAAGGGTTTTTTACCCTAATAATATATATAAAAAAAAAATACTAAAATAGAGTGTTCTAAAAATTAAGTATTAAAATGGTACATTTCAAGTGGTGGAGGGTGGTGCATAGGCGGCACCACTCTCAATTTTAGACTGGTCACATTTAAAAAATAATAATAATAATAATAATAATAATAATAATAGTGGAGGGGATGTCAGAGATAGCACCAATGGAGGGCACTTTAGAGGCCTCACCAGTGGAGGGGCTGCTAGAGGCGGCACCAATTGTGCCTATCTGATAGGCGGCACCCTCTAGTATATTTCCCCCCTAACTCTCCTATCCGGCTCGTATCAATTTGGAAAAAAAAATTTACAGAACAAGAGAGGGAGAAGAGAAGAGAAGAAAGAAAGAAAAGAAAAGGTATTTTTTTATTGTTATTTTCAAATATAATAGATTATGATAAGAAAAAAAAATTTGTTAGTATTATATAGTTTGTTTAGTGTTATTTTTATATTTTGTTTTAAAGTTATTTTGTTTATTGTGACTTATTAGTAAGTTTTGTGTTTAGATTATTTAGAATGTTAACTTGTAAAATTTTTAATATATTTGATATTATTAGAAATGACAATAAATTTGATATTGTTAGAAATAGACATTATCATTCATTAATTTTTTTATTACGTATTTTTATGCTGTTCGAAATTGTTTTGAGATTTTTTTGTTAATTTTTAACAGATTGAGTATTGTGAAATGGATAATCAGTTTTTTGTATACGTTTATTATGATGGAATCATCTTGACAATAACCGTTGGATGTATATTTGAAACACAGCAACAAATAGCAATGAGATTTAATAGAAATGTCTCGTTGGATGATATGAAGGGAAGGATTAACACAAAAATTGTTAGATATTGTGGGAGAAGGATCTCGAAAACTTTCTACAAGTTTCCAGTTTCGACAGATCCCATCAAATTCACCAAAATGGAACTTATAGATGAAAAGATGTGGAGATAATGATCACTCTTTATTGTAGGAATCGGAGTGACAAAAATGCACCGATTCACTTAATTGCTGAGTTAGCCAATATGGAGCAAAATGAAGATCTCACTACATATGGTGAAAAACATGGAGCTCAAGAACCATGCATGGTGGCTCCAATATCGTATGTTAATAGTAAATCGACTATACGCAGGATCGATATCGATTTTAATGTTACACCCGATATTGATGTGGTTGGTGATGATGGATACGATAGTAGTGATCCTTGTGATCAAGAGGTTGATAGTGATAGTGATCCCAATTTGGACGATGTCCCCGATGATACTGACGACGAAGACGTGAATGACAATAGAAACATTAACGCGTCTTCTATCGGGAACCAGATTCGACATATTGTGATACACAATAATCCTGGACCACACATGTCACTCATAGACCCCAACGCGGTGTACGTAGCCGAGTTCCTGGAGTGCCCTGAAATACTTCCTGCTCACCAACTAGCTGTAAATTCTGATCCTAAGGAGTTGTTCGTAGGCTAGAGATTCGAAAGTAAGGAAGAGTGCGTATTTGTTATTAAGCGGTATAGCATGAATATATCAGTGGACTACAAAGTCGTAGTGTCTAAACCAACATTATATATTGAAGAGTGTTAGAAGTCGGCGGAAGGCTGCAATTGGAGGGTACGAGCTGCATTTATTCAAAATTCACAAATGTGGGAGATACAAAAATTTGTCAGGCCTCACACATGCACTTCAACATGTATGACAGAAGATCATCGAAAACTTGATTCCAAAACTATTTGTACGTGTATCATGCCAATGGTGAAGGACATGCCGACCATTAAAGTTTCAGTACTGATTATCGAAATGCAGGTACGATTCCAGTATCGAGTATCATACCGAAAAGTGTGGATAGCTAAACAGATGGTAATTGAGCAATTGTACGGGGATTTCGATATGTCGTATAACGAGTTACAGGGATGGATAGCCGCTATGTTGGAGTACATATAAGGGACTATCATTAAGTTACAGGCATGACGTTGTTACGGCCCGGATGACCAACTACAACCGAGAAAAAGAATTTTCCATCAGATGTTCTAGACGTTTAATCCATATGTGTATGCATTTCTCCATTGCAAGCCGTTTGTGTAAATGGATGAAACTTGGCTATATGGAAATATACACAGATCCTACTTCTTGTAGTTGTTCAAGACGGCAACAAGAACGTGCTCCTAATAGCATTTGCCATTGTAGATAAGGAGAACATGGAATCGTAGAAATTCTTTCTTACCAACCTGTGGAAGTATGTTATTAGCGACGATAATATTTTCATTATTTCCGATAGAGGGAAATGATTAATTGCCGCCATTAGGCGTTTCAGTGTGCCATGGAGATCTATTTACTGTATTCGGCACATTGCGACTAACTTCCATCGAGATTATAAGAATGCATACTGGAAGAGACAAGTTGTGAAAATGGGTAAATGATAACCTTATCTTTTCAATATAAGTTTTAATGTTTTAGTGCAATAATGTAACTTATCTTTTCTTAATACATATACAGCGCACGAGCTAGAGCCACATATTTTTCGCCAAAGAATGACTTGACTTGAGAGTGATATGGAGGGTCAAATGAACACATCTTTTCGATAGTGGTTGGGTATCATGGAGCTGTGGCAATGGGCTCAAAATTTTGACGAGGGCTTTCGTTATGGTCAAATGACCACAAAATTGGTGGAGGGGATCAACGTTGTATTGTTAAAAACACGACATCTTCTGATTTCAACTATCTTCTTGGCTATATTCTACAGGTTGGCTACCTTGATGCCAAGAATGGGACACGTGTCTGTCGAAGATATTAGGGAAGCAATGGTTGCAAGCCATCGGATAGCGAGGTCGATAAATGTAGAAATATATTCATGGCATCTTGAAATGTTTTGAGTTACGGAGACCATCAGCCGTTGACCCGATATACCACCTAGGTCCTATGGAGTTGATCTCTGAAATAGACGGTGTGATTGTAGGAGGTTCCAAACACTTCATTATCCATGTGCGCATATCGTGGCAATATGTGTTAAAGTCTAGCTCAATGTTGAACAATTTTTCGATGATGTGTACACACTCGAGAGCACATTGCGTGTATGGGAGAATGAGTTCCCCGTCCTGCCTGACCTTTCTACGTGGGAGGTGCCTCCGACGACTTTCGAGCTTGTCCTAGACAAAGGGTTGCGTAGGAATCCGAGCGATCATCCGCAATCATCTAGAATCTGTAATGAAATGGACATTAGGGAGAAATCTGACGGTAAGCATTGTGGATTATGCAGATTAGCTGGTCATAATTGGAGCAAATGCCCATAGTGAAACTATCATGTTAGACAATTGTCACGATCGGGGAGGAATTGAGCTTATATAATTTATATAAAAAAATTATCTTACAAAGTTTGTTCCAATTAGATTATGGCTGTAATGTATTTAATTTATATTACAAAGCTTGTTCATAAATAACATAATTTATATTATAAAACTAAGTTTGTTACAAGTTTTAGTGTTTTAATATTGTAATGTTGCAATTAATCTAATTTATATTACAAAGTTTGTTCCAATTTTAAATTTCAATTAATCTAATTAAATATATACAAAGATTATCTTTTTCTTGATTTATATTTATTTAGAATAAAAAAAGTACAAACTTTGTAATATCAAAACCACAAGAAACCCCTAAAATGGATGGTTTGATGGTGTGGCCCTAGGGGTATATTTCAGCGGGGGTCGACGTTCACGTTGTGGGTGATTGCAACGATCAACATCCTCTTCAGTCGCAAGTGGGGGTGTCCAAACATGGAAGAAAAATCAGATGCCCCAAACGCCATCGATGAACTTGAGTCGGAAGGAGTGCCATATTGCAGTGGATACGACCCAGGAGGAGTGGAGTACTACAGTGGATACGGGCCGAGAGGAGTGCTATACTGCTTGGATACGGGCCGAAAGGAGTGTTGTACTGCGGTGGATACGATCCAAAGATTTCAAACCCGAAATGGTATCCGTGTTCTGACAAGCCTTAGAAATAGTCATTGACCGGTCAATTCAGATGATAAGAACTATCAGCAGAATGTGTATGCGATCACTCGGGCTCGGCCTCCGGATGTGGCTAGAGCTCAGGCTCGGGATCTTGCTCTGGCTTTGTAACAGCCCGATTTTAGCTAAATCGGAATAGTAGTTTCAAAACCACAAATATGATGTCAAAAAATTATTTTAATATTAATTTTGTGTTTACAACATGATAGCATATATGTGTGAAAATTTCCTGATCTAATTTTATCATTTAATTGTTCAATTTGAAAAAAAGAACTAAATTGCATAAAATACAAAAGTGCCATTTTATTAGCTAAAATAGCTATAGAACCTTAAATTTAAGGTCCTTAAGTGGTAAATAGACCATTTATGAGTTAGTGGATGATGATAGCATTGCAATTGGTATAATTTATAATTTTTTTAAAGGTTATAATGGTAAATTAGTAATTAATGCTAATATTAATAAAACAAAACCAAATTTCTTTCTTCATTCATCTATTTGGTCTAATATTAAGAAAGAAAAGAAACCATTGAAGCTTTCTAGGGTTTGGCACTTGTGAGCTTTAATTGGTAAGTGTTTTGAGCTCGGTTTTTAGTAATTTCTATGTTTTTGAGATCGTTGCTTCGTATTCTAGCTAGCTCTTACCTTAGATTTTGAAATTGTTAAATGTTTAACAAGTTACCATTGTTGAATGCTTGAGTGATTTGATTAATTATGATAGATTATGAAAGTTTGTTAATAGTTAAACTAGTTTTGTAAAGTATTTTTGACAAAAATGTCAAAAAGGGATTAAATTGTAAAATCTACAAATTGAGTGGTTGAAATGTGAAATAAATGAAAGTTTTGGGCTGCTAGGGACTTATATGAAATTCAGCCAAGCTTGGGTTTAATGAAATTAAGTGAAATTTGTGTATTTGTGAAATAGGGACTAAATTGATTAAATGTGAAAATTTAGGGGCTAATGTGTAAAAAGAGCCTAAATGTGTGTTTTGGACTAATGGAATAAGTTAATTTTGATTATATTTAGATCAAGAAAAGAGGAATTCAGAATTAGATCGGGGGAAAGGCAAGATTATCGAGTAATTGACTCAATTCACCGTTTTCGTGCTCGAGGTAAGTTCGTGTGTGACGTTTTCTTTATAAATGTATGTTAAATGCTTTGATATTGCCTAAACTATGATTATGAGATTTTTATTAATGTATGAATTGTAAATACAATTCTAAGGATATATTCAAAGATGGAATCGACAAGCTAAAAGTCCCGGCTGAACCTTAGGAATAGATTTTGGATACTGATGATATGTTGTAAGATGAGATATCAATTTGGCTTCGGGCCATGCATATCGGATGTGTTGGCTTTGGGCCACGATAACGGCAGTACGGGTGAGAGTGATACCTTGATTTGGCTACGAGCCATAGTATAGGTACTCCGGGATAAGTTACCTTGATTTAGCTTCGAGCCATGGTATAGGTACTTATCGATTGAGATTCTTGAGTATCTGACTTCTATTCCAAATGGTTCAATGGGTAAATGAATGATGTGGTTGAGAAAAAGGTTAGTACGAGGAGATACATGTATGTACAGAACCTATTCAAGTATTAAATAGAGAAAGTTGATGAAATGGCATTTGATCATGTTTTGAGACATGAGAAAGGTTTGTAGTTAATGTGTATATGGTGATGTTATGTAAATTTGGTTGATTTACATTTATTTGATGAATTAAGTTATTCACATATGAGATTACTAAGCTATGAAGCTTACTTTGTGTTACTTTTCTATTTTTTATAGTTAATCAAGGCTAGCTCAGATCTAAGAGTCGTCGGGAACATCATCGCACTATCGGACATCTATTTGGTACTTTTGAGTTGTGTATATATCGAAATATGGCATGTATAGGCTACTTGTGGTATTTTGGTTGTGAATATAGCCATGAGAGTTGGCTTGTAAATGATGTTAATATGGTTGTATGTTTGGCTATTAGAAATGGCTTGTAAATGCATATGTTTTGGTTGTATATATATAGCCATAAGTGATGGCTTATTTTGGCATGTTTAAAATGAAAATGGTGATGGTTATATAGTTGTAAATGGTTAAATTTATTTATAGAGTTTAATGCTTGAGAAATGTTTTGGTGAAGTATGATTTTAGAAGTTGAGTTGATAAGTATTTGAATAGGTATTTGGTATTGAATTGAGTATTGAAGTTGGTTGAAATGGATATGGTATGAATTGTGTTTTTGGTTGATAATTTTGGCTGCTTATTGGTTGAAGAAATGGTACCATTTTGGTTGTTTAGGTGAGCATGAGTAAAGGTGACAAATTGGCCTTGCAAATGACCTATTTTTGTCTACACGGGTAGAGACACGGGCGTGTGTCTCAACCGTGTGCGACACATGATCATACTACACAGTCATGTCTCCCCTAGTGTTGAATTAAAATGAAGTCAGTATGTTCCACACGGCTTTATACAAGGGCGTGTGGTTGGCCGTGGGGCACAAGTCAATATACCCCCTTAAATTGCACACGACCTAGCACACGGGCATGTGACTTGGCCGTGTTGCATAAGTCAGTACACCCTACAGGTTTGGCACGGCCTAGTACACGGCTTGGCATACGGGCGTGTGTGGCCACTTCGAAGGGCACACAGACGTGTGGTCGGCCGTGTGACCCAAGTTAGTATGTATGCCCTATTTCCACACTGCCTGTTACACGGGCATGTCTGAAGCCATGTGAGGCACACGACCTGTTCACACGGGCGTGTGACCCTTAAATGAATGAAAAATTTCTAAGTTTTCCAAAAATTTCGTATGTTATCAGTTTAGTCCCGAATCACTTCTAAAGCATGTTTAAGGCCTCGTAGGCTCTTATAAGGGACAATATGATTGTGTTCAATGGTATTTCAGTATTAATGCATAAATGTATAAGTATTGTATGTTAAATGATGTGTATTGATTGGTAATACCTCGTAACCCTATTCTGACGGTGAATAAGGTTTAGGGGTGTTATAGGCTCTATCTCGGCCTATATATCGGCCACTGGCTCGTATGCCCTAAGTCGCTGCATGTGCGGGGGGATTACAGTCGACTGCCCACCAAGTAAATATGGCTTTCCCGTAGTAGAGTACCATTGTACGTACTTTAACGATGGTTGCAAATCGAAAGAAATATCCATCTGAGGTCTCCGCGCCATCCGATTATCACACACTGTAATATATTTCCGATGCACAACCCCCCAATTATTTCCATGTTTTCCTCTCTTGGTGATCAAGTGAATCTTCCCCACCTGCATTGGCAAATCCGGGATATATTGGATGCAACCAAACTGTCGAAGTACTCGATCCCCGTTATACCACTAAACTGTCTGGAAATTAATAATTGGTGCATTAATGCACCACAGGTGAGAATGCATGTGGTTAGACGAGGGTATAACAACCGCTTTTAGGTCTCCGATACGGTATCCAAATAAATTGCATGATTAATAACATGGTTAAAATTTAACAAGGTTCGAGTAAGATATACAAAGTAATTACATGTAGCGAATATTGGAATAGCTTACCCCTTCCCTGGCATGTTGTTCAATCATCAAACGATATATCGGGATAGTGTACGACCTCCTGATACTCGGATAAAAACTCCATCCACGAAAATGAATTTCAAGTAAATATAGTATCATTAGAATAGTATCATTATAAAGAAATTGTCAATTAATAACAAGTTAAATTTTATCACTTGTTCACTAGTGGAAATACGTATGGTTGTGCCTAACCGATGACAAGAATGCCATCCGATAAAGAGCCTATGACTACAGTAATACAAGGCATCCACCTATGTCTACGGCATCAAGCTTTGTCGTCCAACAAAGCTCAAGATACAACATAGCCAGAACTACGGAACCTCAACTATACGAGCGAATATTCTGCAAATCAGCTAATATGGGTAAACACATCAAATGAACCTTGTTGTTGTTCGCATCGGGCATCAGTACACCCCCTATAATATGCATAATGTACGCTCAAGTTGCGCACATCAACTCATGCTCAGTGGCATTAACTAATAAATGATTAAAATTGGCTTTCAGCCATGTAAATTTCAAACCCGTAAAATTGGACTCATCATCACGGGCGAGACTCCTAGTAGGCTATAACAAAGGGCAGCCGATTCAGCTATCGCACTTACACCCGTTACGGCACTCCCGTTGATTGGGAGCCTAAATTATAATGCAACATCCTCCAGAGTGACAGTGCACTCCCCGCACGGCAAATGGAAAGTGTGGGTCTCTGGGCGCCAACGCTCGACCAATGCGGATATTATATCGTACAGCAAATCAGTTGTCCAGATCAATGCCGCTGACCCAAATCCAGCTAACTCCAAGAATGGCATCAGTCGTGCATCCGGAGAATATCCTAAACCATTCACCCGACCCCTTAATGCGCAGTACGAGGCCCTGACAATGATCAGTTATAGAAAATAGTTATAATAACATAATTTATTTTCGTAAATTACGTAGATCTTTTTTTAAGGAAACCCGTGATTAACAAATAATAATATATTACCATATTATTAATTGTGTCTGATATGTGACCATCGTTTTTAATCATTGGATCCATTGCGTTACCTACGATTTCAAAACAAGTTTCAGTTATTAATTTCAAAGTTTGATGTATTTTAAATATTTTTCAAAATATTTTTCAAAATACCTAAATTTTATATTTTGCTTTTAATTACAAAGAAATAGTTAGTAGATTACAATGTTTTTTTCTTTTATTGTTATTAATTTTCAATTTCCACGGACCGGCCTGGTCAGTACCATACCGGGCTCTTTTTTTATTTTCAACTCAAATAACTCATTTTTTTTTATGATTCTGCGATCTGGCTTGTTGTAACAAAAAAAATCTTGTTATTGCATTGAATCAACAATCAGAAGCAGAAGAAGTCTTATTTCCGTATTAATCGTATTAACTTCAAATTTTAGATAACACCAACTAAAACCAACCTAACAAACTAATAAACTAATAATAATAAAATAAAAAAAATATTGTAATCTACTAACTATTTCTTCTAAGCATGCGTGGACCAAACCAAAAGCCCATCCCTTTTATACTAGAACCGTGGGAAGGGAGGCTCCAAAAATTCTTTTTTTTTAAAAAAAAATTGTAACATATTTAAAAACACTGACTTGTCATATCGTTGATACCGCTGACGCAACTAACGTGATGTGACTAGTCAATCACGATTTCCATCTTTAATTTTTGGTCTTTATTTTTCCAATCTTTTCAAAGAACAACTCATTAATTTTATTTTATTTTTTTGCATAAATCACCTAACAAAAAAATTGGGAATATTGCAATTATACATTGTAATTTTCATGCAATTAGGAAGTGTAACAAATCAGCTAATAAATTAGCAAAAGATAGACTTAGCATGGGAAAAGATCATTTTTGGGTAGAGAAAGTACCTGGATCGATAGCAACAGAGGTTGAAGATGATCATTGGTGGGTTGGCAGGTCTGATTAGCCTTATCTCTTGATGTTCACACAGCAACCACAAATTTTTCTTATTTGTTCTTTGCTATTTTTCTGATAGGAGTCACTGTCTGTCACCTTTTGATTTTTGGATAAGTATGAGTGGTTTTCTCGGCTATTTTACTAATCTACCCCCAAAAAAATTGATATTTACAAAAAAAAATTGATATTTACACAAATTTGATGTTTGGATAATTGTATGAAAATTACAATTTTATAAAATATGTAATTCAATATATTTTAAATTATTTTAAAATTTAATAATAATATGAGTGATAGAGTAATAATTAAAAATATGATAACTATTTCAATATTGTTCTAAAATATAAAATAAATTATAAATAAATAAAATATAAAATAAATACAAATATATTTTAATAGCTCTTTTAACCAAATAATATATTACAAAATAAATTTAAAAATTAACATTAATCTATTAATTTATAATAAAAAATACTTTTTCTTTTCTATTTTTTTTTCTTCTCTTTCTCCTTCCCTCTCTCTCTGTTCTCCTTCTCTTTTTTTCTTTCTTTTTCCATTTTCTTCCCGCCCTCCCCTTCTCTTTCTTCTTCTTCTCTTCTTTTCTTCTCCTTCCCTTTCTTCTCCTTCACCCACCCACCAACAGAAAATAAAATTGGGGACCATTATAAGGTCCTCAAACATATAAAAACACAAAATATGTTAGCATGCAGCAATTTTATCACTGCAAAGTAGGTGCCACTTCTGACAGTTCCTCCACTGGTGTCGCCTCTAACATGCCTCACCAATGCTGCCTCTGATATCCTCTCCTCTACCATTATTTTATTTTCTTTTTACTGTGACTGGTCAAAAATTGAGGGTGGTGTCGTCTATGCACCACCCTCCACCACTTGAAATGTACTATTTTGATACTTAATTTTTAGAACACCCTATTTTAGTGTTTTATTTTTTTATATTATTAAGGTAAAAAAACCCAACATGAAACAAGTTGCAAAATAATTGAATTTCACTACAAAATCTAACAACCTACGTGTGTTCCTACAACCCGTAGAATTGTGTCCTATTTGGAAGCATTTATGGAACCTCTTCTTGCTTCCTCTCTTTATCAACAGCAACATGAATCAAGTTGCAAAGTAATTGAACTTCACTGCAAAATCTAATAACCTACATGTGTTCCTATAACCCCTAGAATTGTGTCCTATTTGGAAGAGGAGACATCACACACGTAAATAAAGTTTTGTGCACTCTCTTTATCAATCTTATCCCACGACGACTTTTAACTTGCTACCTCGTTTTACATCTTTTATACAACGTTTGGTTGGGGTGAATGGAATAGGATTGTAATAGAATAGAGCTGTAATTAGTAATTCAATTGTTTGATTCAATGGAATGGAATCGAATTGAAATAGTATTTTTATATTTGGTTGAATGGAATAGATTTTGTAATAGCATAAGAAAATAGGCTTAAATGACCAAAGATACCCTTAATGTAATTTTTAGATAGATGATTATTATTATTGTTATTAAATTGTAATAGGATTATTATTAAATATAATTTAATAAATAAATAATGAATAATTTAATTATATTTTAACATAATTATTATTAAATACAATTTAAAAAATAATATATAATTTAATAACATTCTTAATATAATTATTATTAAAATATAATTTAATAAAAATAATAATTTTAACATTTAAAAATAATATATAACCAACTTTATTTTAATTTCTTACAATGGTTCTAGTTAAGACCCCGCTTTTAAATTTCTACAGCGTCAACAACAATTAATTTCCCATACTGGGAAATATTTCATTGAAAAGAAAAGTCATATATGCAGAGTGAGATGAAGAGAGAAAAAGTACTATTTGTGTATATATGCAGTATTAAATTTATCTTTAGGAATTCAACATCAACAAAATTTTTTAAAGCAATTATAGGCTTAAAGAAAATCTTTATTAGTAAATTGGCCCTTGAACTATACCCCAATTACTAGATTGGTTTTTAAAGTCTTTTTTGGTAATTGTTAACTAAACTATCAATTTTATCTCATTTCACCCAAAAAGTGTATTGACATTCATATGTCATATTTTTTATTATTTGGTATTGTTTTTGGGGTAAAATGGGACAAAATTAATAATTTAGGTGCTACTTTTGACCAAAAATAACTCTGAATATCAATCTGGGGATTGGGGTATAGTTATAGGGGCCAATTTACTAATAAAGCCTAAAAATAATCCTACCACCCTCCAACTTCAACCCACTTCTTCTCGTTTAACTTTTAGCTTCCTATCACAAACCATTTTTGCAACTCTTGGAACTTGGTTTAGAGTAAAAGAAACATACCAACAAAATCCCATCCTAGAGTTTGTGCTGCTATATATGAAAACCCAACATCAAGAAACAAACCAATTCCATTTTCTATCATAGCAAGAACAGTCCTCTGAGCCAGATATACTGAAAAGTACAACATTATAGAGAGAAATTGAGAAAGATGTTATAATTTAAAATGCAAGACAACTATTTCTCGGCACAACAAGGAGATTAGTTTGCACTTCAGTTATCACTCTGTAGCGATAATAGGTCAATTCCATAGCCCATTGTTATGTCATCCATGAATGATATATAAGACTTCTTGTACTCTAAAATTTTGCATATTAGAGAATACTCTGTGATGAAGACTTGGAAAAAAAAAACAAAAGATAAAGATATTAACTTCAAATAGCATGGTAATATGCAACATGCAGAGTTAATTTCATCTGATAACCAATAGAGGCAATATTATCAATACATTATGTAAGTTGTATTACATGTGCAATCAAAGATTTCCTTTCCCATCTCTCTTAAAAGAAGGGGGTTCACATTACATACAACTATTTGATCCCAACCATCTCGAATGTTTGTGTTAATAAGAGATATCATAATTGCATACAATTAGTACTAGGAGGAAAAAGAACATAGAAAATGGGTGAGGCTTTCAAATTGCGAAGCATGCAAGTAAAATCGGACTCATTTTCTTTTTTCCAAAAAATGAGAAGGATAATTCTTTATTGTCACTGATATGAGCAATCATAAAGGTTTCTGGAAGGTTAATTGTATCATAGTCACATCAAGAGTATATTCCAAGTTTGGGTAAACATAATAGACGTCTTGTGTGTTGGCTTGATTTTCGCAAATTGAAAACTTTTGTGATATCTATAATAGAGAAAAAAAACAACTAAGCACGGCAAGTTTGTAGGTTAGATAGTATGCATTTACAAATGGAAGGGAAAAAGAAAAACCTTTAGCACAATAGGAGGGTTTATGTCCTTCTGAATTTCAGCAGCAACACCTTTAATATCCATTCCTATGATTCCCATGAATGGTTAGCCCCAAAAACTCCCTTAACACTAGCAAAATGAAACATAGCTATAACAACCCGATTTTGGGGCTAGTCGGAATAGTGGTTTCGAGACCGCTAATCCGAGGTTGAGAAAAATTATTTTGATATTAATTTATGTGTTATAGCATTAATATATGGCTATATTAAAATTTTGGTGCTTTAATTTTTAGCAATTGTATGTGAAATTGTGAAAAATGACTAAATCGCATAAAGTGCGAAAGTTCCATTATAAACGGGAAGGGTGTCTAATAGCTAAAGAATATCAAATTGGATGTCCCTAAAGTGAAATTAAGCCATTGGGTGAGTGATGGCCTGCCACATAGAGGCTAGGGAGACAAGATATTAAATGTTGGTCAAATTTAGTGGAAATTAGGTGATAAAAATGAATAAAATGAGATGAATAAAAGATGTTATCATATTTCACTATTCACCCTCCTTCTTCCACCGAAAATTCAAGAGAAAAATAGAGTTTTTGGGGTTCAAACTTTCAGCTAAGCTATCTCCTTGCAAGTAAGTGGTTTTGGTGATTTTATTTGATAATTTTTGTACTTTTGGAGTCCCCAAAGCTTAAGCTAGCTAATGAGGGGACTAACTTGTGAAATGGTTAAAATTTTAGGGACTTTCCATGAGAGGGTTTATGTTGTTAGCTGAGTTTTTATGGAAGAAAATGAATGTTGGGGAGATGAGAAACAACTTTTGTGAAAGGTGTTGTCATGAAAACACCCAAATGGGACTAAGTTGTAAATGTTGTAAATTGGTAATAAATCCATGAAATAGTTAGATTGGTGGGTTTTTGTAAGAGGAATAAATGTTCATCTAGGCTTGTTTATTGAGAAAATATGTTGAAAACTGACTTACGAGCCTAGGGGCAAAATCGTAATTTTGCCATGGTACAAGGGCAAAATGGTCATTTTTGTCTAAGTAGAGATTATGATGCATTATGATCATAAAATGTATTAAATGAGTGAATTTTTTTGTTATAGATCAAGAAGAGCACAGAATTAACCTTGACCGGGGAAAAGGCAAGGTTTCGGATTAAACCGTACATTAACACATTTTGCACCAAGGTAAGTTTATGTGTAAATGATGCATCTTAATTACACATGTTGTTACTTATTGGTATGCTGTATGATTGAGAATATGTATGATTCAAGTGGATTGAATTTGGTAGATATTGAATAAATTTCGTATGAATGACGAAATAGATGTGTAAATGTGAAATAACATTCGTAGTAATAAATGGTGGGCTGTGTGCAATACCACCTTAATTATTCTTGATGGTGGGATAAGTGCGATACCACCTTATTACTTATTCATGATGGGCTATGTGCGATACCATCGTTTTTTATTATTTGGTGGGCTAAGTGAGTTACCACCAGAAATATTCTTGTTGGTGGGCTATGTGCGATACCACCCTGTTAAAGATTGATGGTGGGCAAAGTATGGAACCACCAAGTGAATTGTAGTATTATGAATGGTTTATTGGAAAAATTATGATATGTTGTTTCATGTGATCGTGTGGTGATAAGTGCAGGGATGTATGTTAAATAATTTGGGCATTTGGCTTGTGATATGGTTGGAATGTGCAAGAGATGAAATGAGTAAGCACGATCATGGAATGTGGATTTTTTTTGCTTAGTGTGTAATGCTATTTATTGTTTAGCACATCCTATGATATTATTTGTTTACATGTAAACTCACTAAGCTTTAAGCTTACTCTCCTTTTATTTTCCCTTGTTTTATAGAGTCAAAGGGGCGGGTCGAGATACGAAGATAATTGGAAAATCATTCACACTATCAGCTCCTCTCGGTATATCTAGACTTAGTGTTTTTAGTATGGCACGTATAGGGGCTAGACTAGGTAAAATGTTTTGTTATTTTGGCCAAGAGTGTGTTGGCCCCTTTAAAAGTGAACTCTTTTATATATAGCCATAGTTGATGGCTCATTATTATATATGGAAAGAAGAAGTTATTCATAGAAGTGTATATTGCAAATCTGAGTTGTTTAGTGATTTGTTGGATGGATTTATGTTGTGTGAGTTAGGGTGGTGAAAAGAGCTTGGCAAATAGCCTTGTTCTTATCCACAAGGGTAGGCTCACGGCGTGTGTCTAGGCAGTGTGTGACACATGGTCAGTCCCATGGGTGTGTGACCAGGCCGTGTGTCCCCTGTAAATTGTTTTACAAGTCAGTAAGCTTTGTAGTAATCACACGGGCAGAGACATGGCCGTGTGTCTCAGCCGTGTAGTAGGCACAGCTACGAACATGTGTGTGTGCTTGAGTCGTGTGAAGTCTGCACCTTGAAATTGGAATTTAATTTGACACACGGTCTAAGGACATAGGCGTGTGCCTTGGTCGTGTGACCATAGTGAGGTGATGACGTTATAAATAGAATGCCAAGGTTTTGGCACACGAGCTAAAACATGAGTGTGTCAAGGCCGTGTAAGGGACACGGGCCAGGGAAACGGGCATGTGTCGGGCCGTGTGAAATAAGTCAATGTCGACCACAGGTAAGGGACATGGACATGTGTGACCACACGGCCTGCCCACACGGGCGTGTCCCATTTCACACGAGCATGTGGCGCTTGTTTAGGTAAAATTTTTCTAAGTGCGTGAAAGGTTCCGATTAACTCCCAAAACCTTCCAGAAGTATGTTTAGGGCCTCGTAGGCCCATTATTAGGATTTTAGAGGTGTGTATGGAAAATTTTTTAATTTGGAATGGAATTTGATAGCCCAAAGTTGTACGACCATATGAGTAAGTTCGGTAACGCCTCGTATCTGGTTCCAGCGTAGAATAGGGTAAGAGGTGTTACAATAGCCAACAATGATATATATATACACATTTTTTATTAAAAACATGAAAAGATATTTACAAGTATCTTTTTCCAACTAAAGAAGAAGGCGTAATATTTCTTCAAGTACCTGCACAAAACACACGCGATGAGCTACCCTCAACTAGAACACATTTGACCTTTGGATCCGATTCCCATTCTAACAAATATGCAAACAAGAAAATTTAAGAAGTAGAGTAATAAACTTCACTACTTTTAAAATTTAACTTCAAACCCAAAACAAACAAAAAAATCCAAAATAAAAAATTAAACTTACCAAAACAAGGAAGGCCTAAATCAAGAGAAGAATCCAAAGGGAAATCACTAATGCACTGATAGAGCAATTAGCGAATAGAATAAAAGTGTAGTCTTTGCAGACACAATACCAACAAATCCTAACCTGAAATTGAAATCCCTTACCATCCACAAAAAAAAAAAAAGAAAAAAAGAAAATCATGTTGAATGTAACGCCCCAAAATTCTTTATAATTATTTTCGTATGTTGTTGTTACACAATTGTATGTCTGCTTCAGTGGTTAAGTGTTCTGGGGAGTGTCTGAGAAGTCTTAGGTTCAAGCCTTAGCTTGGGAAATTTTTGCTTTTAAATGAATAAGCCCCTATCTCTAGTCAGTAGGATTATAAATAAATGTTGATAAAATATAGCAGAATGGGCCTGCTGGTCTGGTGGTAATGTGGAGTGCAAATAAGCAGGAGGTCTGGAGTTCGAGTACTGACACAATCATGGAATTTATTTTTACTACGCTAACGTGAGAGTGTTGTGGTTTGACCGAAACACTAAAGAGTTTGAGTGGAATTTGAATTAGGTGGTTGAGGGAAGGGTGGTCAGTTTTGAGGAGAAGATTAAAGGATTTTGGTGAGGAAATTAATGAGTGAGGAGTTTGAGCACATTCAAACTGTATTTGCAAGTTCGACATGCCCTCTACCTTTTTCTTTTTTGATGTTACTCCCTCCTCTACCATCTTTCTTTTCTTTTTGCCTCAATAGTTGAATTTTATTCCTCTTTCCCCTACCCCTTTTCATTTTTCCTTTGACTTCCATATCCCTGTGTTGCTGTCGAGTTTTAAGTGCTTTCCCCTCTACTTGTTGATTTGCTCCCTCTCCATCCTTTTCCCTTCTTTTTGTTTAGCCAAAATTCCCCATTGCTGCTATCTTTCTCTCCAGTTCTCTCTTATAGTTGCCGAAACTTTAGGTGTTCCCCTTACCTTTCGTTTTCGGTTTATCCTACTCTTTGTCGAATTAGTGGTCTTTTTCTATTCTACGGGTTGTGCTTTCGGTTAGTGGTACTCGTTCTGGCTTAGATTGTTCTTTTTAATATTATTTTAATAGGAGTTTCTACTGGAATTGCAGGAATTAATCGAGGAGCTTGTGATCATTCTTTTCCAACGGTTTAAGTGAGTGAGGCTTAGGCTATCCAAACAAGGTAAGTGGTTGTCAATCAAGGGCATAAGTGTTAGAATGGGGATCGTTTTAAATTTGTTTGAGGTGTGATTAATCGTGTGATCATGGTTGAACGTAGGTTTCGGAGTGTTCAAGGATTTTAAGCGCATCTTTCGTAATCAGGTGTGTGAACACTATTCTGGAAATGAAAGTCAATGAAAAGTCGAGAAATGTGAATGTCGATGCCACACTAGCGTGCGACCGCCCGTGTGGTAGGTCATGGGACCGAACATGGGCGTATGATCGACGAGGCCGGCCATGTGCGATTTCATGGGCTGGGCTGAACTAGGCCGTGTGGACCCTACGGACGTATAGCCCCCACAAGAGCAAACCACACGGGCGTGTGGAAATTTTTGGGCCAGGTCGTGCATTTCACACGGCTAAAGCCATTATGGGTCGTGTGGGCCACATGGGTGTGTGGGCCCACATGGGCTAGCAACATGGGCTCATGGGCTCATTTTCACTGTTTTACTGCTAAGGTTGCACAGGTCACCCGAGATGACTGTGGACCTACTGTAGGGTCGGTAAGCTATTCCTAGATCCCTAATTGACTGTATGACATTTAAATATGTATGAGTGTTTACTGAGCATGATACCTACACTGTTCTGATTATATGTACGTTTCCATGAGATGGCATGTCACGATTGTATGATACATTGCATGGGGTTAGGAAAAATATGATTGAAGGAAGTGTACTGTACTAGCAACTCTGTTACAAATTGCTGAAAGGCTTTGAGCCTAAATTACTGGCAGCCCAGTGCATATCACTGTATAGTGCCGCATTCAGTACTCTCTAGACTGTAAGGATGGGTGGGTTGATTATATCCCCACATGGAGTGTAAGGTTGGATGAAGATGGAGTGTAGAGGTTGGATGGGTAGGACTTGTATACTGTTTCATATGTTACTGCACTGATTAATGTTACTGTAATGGTCCAGGGTCCAAGCACATGACTGTTCTGTACTAAGATGGGTCAAAGCCCAAACTGAAATTGTCACTGATACTAAAAAAGGGCTTAGGCCTATACTGTGTTTGTTTCTATCTGTTGCTAAGTATAGGATTACACATTGAGTTTTCCTTTTAACTTTACAGGTAATCCCCAGTCTTAGGCGGATTGGTGTAGCGAGGGACTCAGAAGTGGCCACACGTCCGCATTCATTTTCATACTTGATTATGTTTTTAAGTATTATTATTTGGATTATTTTTACTGTAAATGGCCTTTATGGGTCTATACATTAATTTGGGATTTATATTTTGATTTATAACTGCTAGTAGTAGGATAAGATGCGAGTTTTCAAAAAGGACAAATGTTTTAGCAAAAATACCACGAATACGCAACCTATTTCAAAGCTTCCGCAATAAATGACGTTTTGAGAATTAATAACGTTTTAAAAGTGAATAATTTTTTATAATGACTCACGTTTTGAAAATGAATGACACGTCTTGAAATCATCATAAAATAACGCAAAGAGGTTAAATAGGAAAGAGGTTTTCATCAATATCACACTTTACTAAAAACACTTCAATGTGACATCGCCATATTCGGCCATAGCATCTAGGTCGAGTTTGGGGTGTTACAATGAATCAGTATTGGCCATAATCATCTATAGAAAATCAAAGAAGAGAAAAAGAAAGAAGAAATTACAGGGTATTGGCAAAATGAATATCAGCTTCAAGAGCCTTGAGAGAATCCGTGAACGATTTCCTCATCTTCCCTATCTTTATTTTCTTTTTCTTTTTCTTGCTCAAAAACTCTATAATTGATTCAGAGCTCAATCAAAAACTCTGTCATGGGATGAGAATAATTGAACAAGAAAAAGGAGATAAGGTTGGGGGTATGGTGGCTTGAGGTGTTTGCTGAGGGAGAATGGTGAAGGGCAAGAATGGGAGGTTATATTTTTTTTCTTTATTCACTGATGGCTCTGTATTGCTATTTTTTGTTCTGGTGAGGAATGGCTATTATGAGAGAAGGTGGAATAGGGGATGAATGGGATTTCGTTGAATGAAGGATTTAGTGAACCAAACTAATGAATGACTATTTATCACTGAATTAGCAAGGAACCGTTTAGTTATTCATGCCAATCAAACGTGGTGTTAGGTTCTTCAAGGACTTCTTTTAGGATATGGTGGATCAATCAATTCTATGTTTGACCTTATATAAAATTTCTTACTTGGAAAAGGAGACATCACACGTAAACAAATTTTTTATAGACCTCTCTACTATATCTAGTGAATACATCATCAAAAAATTCATCACTCTTCCATAATATGGTAGCAATTGCATGGGAACACGAGATATTGGTTAAATCCCAAGCCTAACAACTACAATGCCATTTTTCACTGTCAATCACATACATCACTCCAACATACTACTTCAAACCTTTCAACCCCATTCTATCTTACATGACAATAGGAACTATGCTTTTTATTTTGTTCTAATTATGCAAGAACTTTAGGGCGGAATACCACCACCTATTCCTTGTACTTTTTCATGTTTTTCTCTACCCTACCCATTAGATAAACCCTCATAGCCTCTAGCCAACTAATAAAGGACACTAACCTTGTTAGAATTATTATAGTGTTAAAAGCTTCAGAGAAGTTATTATCAACAACATCTGAGTGACATCTAGTGTCAAAATATGCCCTTGACCAGTGTCTTGGGGTTATTCTCAATAGAATTACCTGAGCTTAATGATTAATCTTGTTAATTAGTTCAACATGCCTTTGAAATTTAGTCTCTATTATAACTTTATAGAGCTAGCTTTAGTTCATCACCAACATGCACTTTCCTCCAAATGTCATAGAAATGCCTTCCACAGGTTTTTTATAAAAATAATACAAAAACATAATTATGAAAATTGTATAAAGTACAAATTAAGCATAGAACTGAGCCAAAATCTACAGCGAATATGGGTGCCTCCATACTGTTAGGCAGCACCATTCAAACTCCGCCACTAATTATCAGTTAATCATACAATGGGAAAAAGTAATTTTTTAAGTGGTGTCACCTGACATATTGGCAACAGTTATATAAATTGTTCAAAAATATCAGTATTTCCTCCTAAATACACTAGAAATAAGATACTGGATTATTTTTTTTTTGGTTTGAACATTTCTCTCCCATTTTATTAAACAAGCTCTTTTGTTTTTCTTTGTTGTTCTGTTAACAATCAATTTTTTATATTTTCAAACTAGTGTCGCCTGACACGTTGGCAACACCATCTTACATCAACTTTTTTTTCTCTTTCATAGTTTTTTTTTGTCAGGACTTTTTTAATAAAAAACCCAACCAGTGTCACCTGGTGACACCACTATAAAAATATATATTTTTTTCTATTTCAACTCTTTTTTTTTTCTTGTAAGACCTATTTAGGAAAAAAATAACATCAATGTTGTCAATGTGTCAAGCGGCACCACTATAATTTTTTTTAGATCCATATAGTTTATATTTCATATTCACAAAATATTGGTATTTTTTGGGTGTCGCCTGACCACTTGGCTATTTTTTTTTACCTCATTAGGATTGATGGCAACAAGGGGAGAAAATCTAGGGTGATGTTGCCTAATAGTGTGGCGACACCCATGTTTATTGTAGAAAATACTCTATTTTCGTAAATAATCTAGTTGCAATACAATTTTTGTAATTAATTTTTTGTATTATTTTAATAAAAAAACCCACCTTGCATAAAATATATGCTCAACTTTCAACAAGTATAGCATCTCTTCTAGAAATCCCTAATACATAAAAAAGGTCAAGTGGTTATACCAAAATATTAGCAACCATGGGTTTAAAAATATAAGAAATTAACCCAAATTATTCATGAAAATGGGGGTGTTTTCTACAATGAACATTTGTGTTGCCACATTGTCAGGTGGGACCACCCTAGTTTTCCTCCTCTTGCTTCCATCAATCTTGGTGAAGTAAAAAAAACACAAATTTTTAATTGGTGCCGCCAAGTGGTCAGGTGACATCCAAAAAATACCAGTATTTTATAAATTTAAAACATAAACTATACGAATACAAAAATATATATTTTTTATAGTGGTAATGCTTGACATATTGGCGGCACCGGTGTTATTTTTTAAAGAAAAAGGGCTTGGTAGGGAAAAAAAGAGAAGTAGAATAAAAAAATTATAGTGGTGTCACCTGACACATTGGTAGCACCAGTGGTTTTTTTTTTTAAAAAAGGCCTAACAGAAAAAAAAAGGCTGACATGAGATGGTGCCTTTGACATATCAGGTGACACCGATATGAAAATTTAAAAAATTACAGTTAATAGGTGCTGCCACACAACCAGGCTGCTCCAACACCCTATTTGTAATAGCTCGTTTTTAGTGAAATCGAAAGAGTAGATTTCGGGACCACAAATCCAAGTCAGAAAGAAAATTTATTTTAATATTATTGCATGGTCTATATTATGATAGGAAAGACGTATGAAAATTTTTATAAGAAAATTTTACCGATTACATGTTTAATTTTAGAAATGACCAATTGCATCAAATGCAAAAGTTGAGTTCTAATAGCTATAAGTATCAAATAGCTTTGGAAATCAAAAATTGAGGTCCTTATATGGTAATTATACCATTAAGAAAAGTTAGTAGATATTTTTGATGATTCATCCATGGAAAATTAAAAAAGAAAAGGGCTAAATTGAAATTAAAATAAATAAAAGATGATAAATAAAATAAATATCAAATATCATCATTTTATATCATCTTCTTCCCCAAATTCTATGGAAACCCTAGGAAAGAGAAAGGAAATCAAGCAAGCTTAACTATGTAAGTAATCATGTCCCGTTTTTAGTAATTTTTATATTTTTCAGATCGGAATAACCTAATCTATCTATTTTGGGAATTAATTTAAAAAGATATTAAAGTATTGAAATTTTTCCATGGATGAATATGCTGAAAATTTGAAATTTATGGTAGAAAATGAAAGGTTGTTGATAGATAAACAACTTTTGTAAAGTGAATTTTCATAAAATTGTGATTTAGGGACTAAAATGTAAAGATGTAAAATTTATGGAAATTTTTCTGCTTTTTATGAAATATTTGTGCTGTAAATGTTATATGTAAAATTGGTTAGGCTTGGAATAAATATTAAATTGCACGAATTTTATTTTCCGAGCCTAGGGATGAAATTGTCATTTATAAAAAGTATAGGGGCAAAATGGTAATTTTTCCTAGGGTGTGAATTGAATTAAATTGAGTATAAAATGGATTAAATTGATGTTAAATTCATTTATATATATTTGGATAACTCAAATATGAAGCTAGATTGAGGAAAAGAAAATGTGTCGGATTAGCAGATTTTAATATACGAACAAGTGACGAGGTAAGTTCGTGTAACTAAATTGTGTATTTATATGTTTGATTTGAGTGTGGTAGATGTGAATTGTATAAATGCATTATATATGAAATTGATCACATGTCCGATTATGCCCGATAAATAATGAGTCCCGTTTGAATAGATAGAATTCAATGGATACAGGATTTCCCAGTTGGTTGTAGTCTTGCATATGTTGCAGATACACTTTAGCTCAAAAGAGCATCGTGTTATAAGCCTTCTCAAGTTTCCTGATACATGGTTCCTGTGATCATCCTAATCGGTAGTGATCCTACATGTGTTGTGGACTATCGCAGCTCTTTGTGAGCGTCCTGTTTATGATCGGTTGTGATCCTGCATATCTTGCGGACAAAAACATAGATCTTTATAAGCGTCCTGATATAGGCTCTTTGTGAGCTTCCTAACATGGATCGCTTGGACATCTTGTTATATGGCTATTCGGAGCTCCTTGTTATATGAGTTTCCTGATTTAGCCCAGATAAGCTTCCTGTTACATGGCTCACATGAACATCCTATTATATGGCTCGAGAGAGTGCTTCTTGATTATGTGCCCTAATCGGGTACTCCTGAATATGAGTTGACGTTTTACAGTTTTGTACACTTTGAGTATATTACATGTGTATCCATCGATATTTCAAATAAATTCAACGGGAATAGTTTTGACATGGTTGAATTGAAGTTAAGATGATTGATTATAGAAATGTACATGTTATAAGGAAATATGATATGAAAAGCACATGTTAATGAAAGTTATTACATGATGAGCTCGTCTTTGATTTTTGATGTTTACATGATATACATGACTAACAAGTTTCTTGAGATCATATGTGTTTAGGCAAAAGGCCATAATGATTTGGATGCATGTTTGTATACTTATTTTGAATGTACGTGATTGGTAAGTTAAATTTGCAACACCCCTAACCCGTATCCGTCGCCAAAACAAGGTTATGGAGTATTACCGAAACTTTCAAAACATACACAAATATTTCATGTAACTTTATATTCATTAACAAATATTATAGATATATTTCCTTAAATGGACCCACGAGGCCTAATACAAGCATTAGAATCGAGTCGAGACTTAATCGGAAACTCTAAGAATTTTTTGAAATTAAGAAAATTTTCCAAGTTGCAGGGCTCGCACTCCCGTGTGGTCTGAGGGACACGCCCATGTGATCCTAGGACAAGCCCGTGCTATAGGTCGTGTTTGACCTCGTGTAACTTTCTGACTTGTGTACACGGCCATGCCATACACTCGTGTGCTAGGCCATGTGGTTAATTAAATTCTTTCGAAATTAGGTGCAGGTTTCACACGCCTGTGTTCTAAGCGTGTAGCACACACAGCTGAGACACATGCCTGTGTCTCTGCCGTGTGCTCAATTATGAGCATTCTGTTTCTCAAAATTAAGGTGCAGGGGACACACGGCCTAACTACACGCCCATGTAACCGGCCGTGCGTCACACACGGTCTAGACACATGCCCGTGTGTCTGCCCGTATGGACAAAATAAAGCCAATTCTAGCTTCAGTTCTCGCCCAAAATCACACTAGTGACATGCATTTAAAACTCATATCCAAATACCAACCATTTCAAGCATTCAAATTAAACAAACTCTATCATTCCACATGGCATATCATTGCATGTATACATGTTTACTATCTTACCTTAGTTCAATCCATGTGTGAAATATGATTTGATCAACTAGTTAACATATATATATTATAGCTACCCTAGCATGACATTACAAGTATATCCAAACAACCATTACTAGCCATTCCAATGGCTAGACTACAAGCATAATTATCAAGCCACTAAAGGCCAAGTTGTCCTGTACATGCAATTATACCAAAAATATTTTACTACATATACCAAAATAATCTACCTGATAGTGTGACGATGCTCCAATGATCTCCATCCTTCGCGAGCACTATAAAACAGAAGAAATAAAACGCAGTAAGCATTACATGATTAGTAAGTTTGTATAAAAAGAACTAAACTTACCAATCTCATTTATTAAATCTAAGCATACAATATCATGTTTTCCATCCATTTGACAAAATTGCCTAAACACATGCATCCAATCAAACATGTTAGTCACAAACTTTACATATACATCAAGTATGGATAGATGAGCTCATCATGAAATATTCTTTCAAGACATTATCATTTCATCTCATAATTCTCATACCATGTTAAGATTTTTATGTCTGTTGAATCATTGAAATTCTGATGGATACTCAAGTGGTACACTCGAGGTGTACGATTCAATGACCCATCAATTCTTTTTCAAGAGTATCCATTAGTGCACTTAATCAAGGAAAGCACTCTCGATACCAGTCCAAGCTAAATTCATATAATAAAATAAAAAAAATTACTTTTGACTTGGATTTGTGGTCCCAAAACCACTGTTCCGATTTCACTGAAATATGGGTTGTTACAACTCTCCCCCTTAAAGATTTTCGTCCTCGAAAATCTTACCAGTAAAAAGAGTCGGGTATTGCTTCCTCATAGTGTTCTCCGATTCCCAAGTAGCCTCTTCTAAACTGTGTCATTGCCAAAGAACTTTTACTAATGCTACCTTTTTATTTCTTAACTCTTTTGTTTACCTAGCTAAGATTTTGATCGGTTCTTCACTGTATGTCATATTAGGTTGAATCTCTACCTCTGTCAGAGAAATAACATGTGAAGGATCGGATCGGTACCATCGTAACATAGACACATGAAAAACATTATGAATCAGATCAAGTTCAAGTGGTAAAGCTAACCGATATGCAACCGGTCCAATTCTTTTTGTAATCTCATATGGTCCAATGAACTATGGACTCAATTTTCCTTTGCGACTAAACTGGAGAACTTTCTTCCAAGATGATACTTTTAAGAATACCTTGTCACCGACTTGAAATTCTATTTCTTTTTGTTTAAGATCAGCATAGGACTTTTGACGATCAAAGGCTGCTTTCAAACTATCTCGAATTACTTTCACTTTTTTCCTCGGTTTCATAGACTAAGTCAACTCCGTGTAACTTTTTCTCACTGAGTTATGTCTAGTACAATAGAGTTCTACATTTGTGGCCATATAAAGCTTCATACGGTGACATTTTGATACTATACTGATAATTGTTATTATAAGCAAATTCAATTAAAGACAAATATTTTTCCCAGTTACCTTCAAACTCAAGTATATAACATCGAAGCATATCTTCTAAAATTTGTATTACTCATTCAGATTGGCCATCAATCTGGGGATGAAATACAGTGCGAAAATCTAGGGATGAAATGCAGTGCTAAAATGTAATTGAGTACCCAGAGCTTTTTGTAATTTTCTCTAGAATCGAGATGTAAACCGAGGGTCTCTATCTGAAATAATGGAGACAGGCACTCCATGCAATCTAAAAATCTCAGAGACATATAATTTAGCCAAACTATCCAAGGAAAAATCCATACATACTAGAATAAAGTATGCAGACTTTGTCAACCGATCAACAATCACCCAAATGGCATATTTCTTCTTTGGAGATGGGGTAACCTCGAAACAAAGTCCATGGTAATTCTTTCCCATTTCCATTATGATATCGTAACTGGCTATAATAGTCTAGAAGGTAACTAATGTTCAGCTTTTACTTGTTGACATATCAAACATTTAAATACAAACTCAGAAATATCCCGTTTCATTCCCAGCCACCAGTACATCTTTTTCAAATCGTTGTACATTTTATTACTACCAGGATGAATAAACATGTTACCATTATGAGCTTCATTCAGACTCTTTTCTACTAGTTCTAAACTTTTCGATACACATACTCTGCCTCTGAATAATATACAACCATTAGCCCCGATCTGAAATTCTGAGTTAGGAATCGATTCACTTTGTATCTGTTTTGCTTGCAACTTACTATCATTTTTATGAGCTTCAAAAATCTACTGCAAAAAAATTGATCTAGCTTTTAACTCAGCTATGATTGAACCATCATCAGATAATGAAAATAGAGTATTCATTGCTCGTAAGGTATACAGGGGTTTTCTGCTCAAAACATCTTCCACTACATTGGCTTTTCCCAGATGATAGTCAATAACAAGATCATAATCTTTTAGTAATTCAAGCCACCTACACTGCCTCAAATTCAAATCTTTCTTTGACGTCAAGTATTTCAAGCTTTTATGATTAGTGAATATGTGACATTTTTCACCAAATAAGTAATGCCGCTAGATTTTCAATGCAAACACTATGGCTGCCAATTCAAGATCATGTGTCGGGTAGTTTCTTTCATGTGGTTTTAGCTATTTTGAAGCATAGGCTACTACTTTACCTTCTTGCATCAAAACACAGTCTAAACCATTCAATGATGCATCACTGTAACTTATAAATTCCTTACCTAATTTAGGTTGAACTAACACAGGTGCTTTTGCCAATAAAGCTTTTAATCTATTAAAACTCTACTAGCATTTATCAGACCACTCAAACTTTACATCTTTCTGTAACAAACGAGTCATTAGAGATGCTATCATTAAAAAATTTTACAAAACTCTGATAATAACTAGCTAGTCCCAAAAAAATCAGACTTCAAACACATTCTTTGGTGACTTCCAATTAACAATGGCTGAAATTTTATTCAGGTCTACCCTGACACCTTCAACAGATACTATGTGCCAAAGAAAACTAACTTCCCAAAGCCAAATTCACATTTACTGAATTTGGCATACAATTGCTTCCCTTACAGAGTTTGCAACATTATTCTCAAATGCTCAGTATGTTCATTTTCATCTCGAGAGTAAACCAAAATATCATCTATAAATACCACCATAAACCTGTCAAAATATGGGCTGAAAATTCTGTTCATCATTGTAATATCCGGGAATTAGGGCTTGTGCATTTTGCTTATATATGTGGAAGCATGTCTGTGTGTATGTGGAATGTGTTTTATGAATTTTGTGAACCTTAGTGTGTAGGTGAATGCCTTAAGAATTACTTGATTTTAAATTTCAAAGAAGGAGCTAAGCCTGTTAGGCCTTAAGAAAATGAGTAGGGGAAAGATGACACAAAAATGGGCTTGTTTAAGTGGCATGAAGGTGCCACTTAGGGCCTTAGAGTGTGACGCCACAAGCAGGGTGCAAGGGCCTAGGTTCGAGTCACAAGGGAAGCAAATAAAAGTTTTATTTTGTAGCAAGGAGACACAGAGGGGGACGACATAGGGAGGCTAGATGGATGAGTTTAAGATGTGATCTAATCCTTTTAAAATTTCGGCTAAGGTAGGAGATAATCATGGATTTGTTTTAATTATTTTTGAATAAGTAAAGAAGAGAGAAAATAGGGGATTGGATAGAGAGAGGAGGAGTTGGCCGACCAAGAGAGTCTTTGGTGTCAAAAATTCGGCTAGGTGGGTAAAGGAGGTGTAGCCGAAACTTTATTAGGGGTTAAGAGCATTTTTTGGGTTCTTTTCTTTCTCTAGTAAGTGTGCCTAAATTTCTTCTCTTCTCACTTTTCTCATTTGTGCCGGAAAATTTCCAAAGAATCCAACTTGTGTTCTTTTGCTCTTCTTCTTTTGTTTTTGCTACTCACTTCCAAAAGCCAAAATCTTCTTCCATCTATTTCACCTTTTCCGCAACATCTTCAACCCAAATCACCCTATTGCTGAATCTCTTTGCACTCTATTCTCTTCTTCTTCCACAATTTTCCAAAAGCTGAAACTTAGTAGGCAACATCTAGTGTATAGCCGAATATCTCTGTGGATCTAAATAAGGGTGTCGTCGACTACAGTATTGAGGGTAAGGTTAGTTGTTATTTGATTTTCAATCCTTTCTCTTTTAGCCGAAAGTTTGAATCTAATCTTATTATTACACTTTGGCCGAAATCCTGAAGGAGGGTTTTAGAATTCTGCTACTGTCGACTACAAGGGAGGAGGTCTTCGGGATTTTAAGGATCTAAGGTAAGTAAGGTATAAGATTAGGCTGAAGGCCATTTATTCAAATGTTAGAATTGGATCTAACATGTACCTTGTAGGATTTCGACATCTTCTTAGCCAAGAGACTACTTTCGGGATTTAATATCGCAAGGTAAGTGTACATGTATATTCGGCCAAGGCCAAATTTAGTGAATTAGATCTGTTTCTTATTTGTTCAAAAGCCAAAACTAACCAAGTCCAGTGAACTAGTGTTGGCCGATTGCAAGGAAGAAATATCACGGAATTTTCGAATTTGATTAGTAATTAAATCGGCAGCAAGGTAAGATTTCAGTTACGTTAATCCTTCGAAATTTGATTATTTAGCCGAATGGCTTTTTACTGAAGTACTTAAGGTTGGCCAAATATAGGAACTAAGGATCTAGAGTATTAGATCGGGATTTTCGGGATTTCAGTGAAAGTGTTAAGTGAACCAGGTGTGTAACCCACACTGAATCTTAATAGATTTACGGATTTAATTTAATATATGTGTTAATAAGAATGTGAAAGATATGGCTTAAGGTACCATTCAATGGTACGACATATTCAGGTACGTTATTCTCTAAAACTATGTTAACAATGTTGCGAATACCTATTACGACACATGTCTGAATATTGGTAAGAATGTGAAATAAAGAATGTGGCATAATCTTTGCATGATTTGTATGACATAGGGCACATGGGTGATTATGAAAGGGGAAGTGATTTGGTGGTTTTATACCACGAAATCTAAATGTGGTGACTTATGTCACAAAATATTATCTGGTGGCTATGCCACGAAATTATAAGGGCGATGTGCAAGTCGACTGCAGCGACTGCCTTCGATGATGTGTAGCAGATGGAGGGTCGACTTAGTAGTCCCCATGGTGAGATGGTTGGTACGGGTGATGTGTAGCGGATGAAAATTTAGGTCTGGGTTCGGGAATGCATCATTACTTATATTTGCTATCTGTACAAGTTTGAACTGATATGCCTAAATTTGTTGGGACTTAGTGTTGGCTGTTACACAATGAGTCTGTTTGACTCACCCCGTTGTGGGATATTTTTCAGGTGACACTCAGTAATGGACCGGTCGGTAGGAGCTCAGTGGTGGCCATGCTCAGCTCAGAGTTTTTCTATTTTCATTGTTTTATTTACTTTATTTAAGTATTTCAAATTTGTTTTGGGGTTTTGTTTGATGTAATAAGGCCATTAGATTTAAACTGCTACGCATGCTTTTAATTTCTGTTACGATACAATTATTTTTAAAATTCAAGATTAAATTATTTTTCCTAAAAATAAATTCTTAAAAGTTTTGGAACCTAACCACAAATGGTCTTCAATTTAAAAGTAACTCTAAAACAACTCGATTTTTTGTTAACTCCTAGTTTCAAAACTAATAATAAAGTTTTATTAAAACTTGGACTTTTCAATTCGAACCTAACACAAAACAAATTTTCTTCAAAAACCACCCAAATCTTTCCAAAGTAACAATCTGTTTTAAAATGTTTCACTCGAGGAACATACCAGATCCGGTCATGGCTCGTGGGCCGAGTTTGGGGTGTTTCAATTTGGTATCAAAGCCCAGTTCAAAACTCGACCTTGAGGGCTTTTAGGGACCAAAACGTTTTTTTTCTTTTGAAATGGGATTTTTCTTAAGAGATGAGCAGGTTTTCTGGCATGGCACCTGAGTCTCCAGCCCGAAGTCCACCAGGTAAGTACCCCTAACTCTTCTGTGAATTGTATGTGGGAAATCATAGGGACGTAGATTAGTAGATTAGGAAATAATAAACCCTACGATTAGTCTACTTAACACCAAGATACATAAAACTTAAAGTCAAACCAAACAAACTTGTGTCTGAGTCGCCGAGTTAAAGGTGTGGCAACCCTTGTATGCATGTCTAGGATTGGATTCAGTGGGAGCTTGGTATTTAAGCAGTCCTAGTGACTCACCTCCTTACCACTCGAATCCTACCTGGTGCGTAGTGACGGTTCACCTTAGCCAAGAGGACTCAAACACAGGCTAAACCCAATAATTAAAACCCAAAAGGGACCATTACCTTGTTTTGTGAAACTCAAAATTCAAACCATGATTTTAAAATTCCAAGTACCCTCGTTTTAAAAAAAATGACCAAAATACCCTTGATTTGCAAATTGACCAAATTACCCCTAACCTGTACAAATGACCAAAATACCCTCAGTGTGGAAAGTTACCAAAGTATCCTCAAAATTAAAATTTCTAAAATACCCTTGTTTTGAAAAGTCACCGGGAATCATATTTTGCAAAAAAAAAATTGAAATGCCCAGGTTTGAAAAATTACAAAAATACCCTCAGTTTATAAAATTACCATTTCACCCTTGGAATTTTCTTACCAAGTATTTCAATTTTGAAAATATACCAAAAATCTCTACCTTGAGAAATTTTTCAAATACCCTAATTTGGAAAATTACCAAAATACCCCTATAGGATAAAAATTATGAAAATACCCCTGGGTAGTGGAAAACAACAAACAATGACAACTACAACACTTTTCTGTAATGAACGCAAGTTCATGATTGACTGAATGAATTTGAGACTGTGTGTATGAATTCGAAAGAACTACTCCTTAGAACTATTAAACATAAGACTGTTCGTGATAAATCAGTGGGACAAAACTAATTCATAAAATTTTTAATCAGATAAACGCGATTCGGAAGCATGAATTCTAGGGGACGTGGTCGTAACGTGCGTGGCCGTGGTAGAGGCCGAATGACCGTGCCAGAGCCCTTAGGTCCGGACAAGGGTCCGAAAATGAAATGCCACCACCACCAGCCACTGATGAGGAATATCAGGATCAGACGGGGGATGATGCAGTATCACAGGCGATGCTGCGAGTTTTGGAAAGGGTGGCTGGAGTAGGAGGAGGCATGGGAGCTCGAAAGTTGGTACTTGAGCGACTTCTAGCTAATGGAGCTGAATTTTTCGTGGAGTATCTAGTGTGGCACCCAATACAGCTGAGTATTGGTTAGAGGCGACGAAACGGATTATAGACGATTTGGACCTGACTGCCGAGGAGAAACTGAAAGGGGTAGTGTCGCTACTCCGTGATGAGTCATACCAATGGTGACTCACAGTTCGGGATGGTGCTGCCACTGATGATCTTACCTGGGAATATTTTAAGGCGGCATATCAAAAGAAGTACATTGGAACTAGTTATGTGGATGCACAGAGGAAGGCATTTTTTAGGCTAGTTTAGGGGAATAAGTTCCGTAGCGGAATACGAGGTGGAATTTCTAAGGCTGAGTCGTTATGCTCGAGGTATTATGTTGACGGAGCATGAGCGGTGTGTCCGGTTTGAGGACGGACTGAGGGATGATCTGAGGTTGTTGATAGCTCCACAGCAGGAGCGAGAATTTATCATATTGGTGGAGAAAGCTAAGGTAGTGAAGGATTAAGGATTGATGAGACGAATCTGATGAAATAGGCAAAGAGAGGCTTTGGATCATCGTGGTCTTCAAGGAGTGAGCAAAAGAAGCCTAGAGTTGATGGGTGAGAGGTCGACAAAGTCGCTACGGAGGACAAGACTGCGTACTTGTGACCAATGTAGGAAGATGCATTTAGGAGAGTGTTGGAAGAAAATGGGAGGATGCTTCAAGTGTGGGTCTAAGGATCATATGATTAAGGACCGCCCTATAAAGATAGGCGGAGTCGACCAACAGTCGTGGCTATAATCAAGTCGAAAGAGGTGAACAAAGATCCTCGGTGGGCCGTGGTCCGAATGGCGAGGTAACAGTCTTTGGAAGGGACGAGAACACCAAGAGAGGTGTTAATAACACGAGGCAAGACAACCGGGTTTAGTGTATGCGTTCATCGGAGGGAGGATGGAGACGCACCGGACGTCATAACCGGTACGTTCCTTATATTTGGCAAGCCTTACTTTGCTTTGATTGATGTTGGCTCTACCCACTCTTATGTTGCATGTAGAGTAGTTGAAACACTAGGCATAGCCTCGAACTATCTAATAGGAGATGGTGTAGTAAGCCCATTAGGTCAAAGCGTAGTGGTGAATAAGATATTTTGAGTGTACCTCTAGAGCTCCAGGAGTGGTATTCCTGCCAACTTGATGGAACTACCCGGAGAATTTGATTTTATCCTTGGCATGGGTAGCTAGTGGAACATCGGCTGTATTGGATTATCTGACTAAGCGAATAGAGTTAAGGACACCAGAGGATAAGGCGGTAGTTATGATAGGGGAAAGAAGAAACTACTTGTCTAACGTAGTTTCTGCTTTAAAGGCTAATAAGATGGTTCGGAAAGGGTGCAAGGCATTTTTGGCCTTTGTTAGTGCGTTGGATGCAAAAGAAGGGGGAGTTAGTGGATTAGAACGGTAAGGGAATTTGTGGATGTCTTTCCAGAGGAGTTACCAGGAATACCTCCAGACAAGGAGGTGGAGTTCGAAATTGATTTGTCGCCGAGAAGCTCCCGTGTCAATTGCCCCTGCATGTAATGGCACTAAAGGAGTTGGTTGAGCTCAAGGCTCAGATCCAAGAGTTGCTTGATCGTGGGTTTATTTGACCCAGTGTGTCTCCATGGGGAGCACCGGTCTTGTTTGTGAAGAAGAAGGACGGAGCTATGCGCATGTGCATAGATTATCGTCAGTTGAATAAGCTGACCATCAAGAACAAGTACCCTTTGCCAAGAATAAACGACTTGTTCGATCAGCTTAAGGGGGCTGCAGTATTTTCGAAGATAGATCTAAGGTCTGGATATCATCAACTTAAGGTGAAGGAGGCTGATATCCATAAGATAGCTTTCCGGACAAGGTACGGGCATTATGAGTTCTTGGTAATGCCGTTCGGATTGACAAATGCCCCAGCCGCGTTCATGGACATGATGAATCGGGTTTTCCAATCCTATCTGGACCGGTTCATTGTTGTGTTCATAGACGATATCCTAGTGTATTTCAAGTCCGAAGAGGAACATGATGAGCATCTCTGAGTCGTGTTGCAAGTGTTAAGGGAGAAAAAGTTATATGCTAAGTTCAGCAAGTGCGAATTTTGGCTGAAGGAAGTTATGTTTTTAGGACATGTGGTATCTGCTGAAGGAATAAGGGTGGATCCTCGGAAGATTGAGGCAGTATTGGATTGGAAACCACCCAAGTCTGCAGCTGAGGTTCGTAGTTTCTTGGGATTAGCAGGCTACTACAGAAGATTCGTCGAAAGATTTTCTTCGATAGCGGCACCTTTAATGAAATTGTTAAGAAAGGAGGTACCGTTCGTATGGACAGATAAGCAGCAGGAAAGTTTCAAGAGGCTTAAGAAGGTTTTGAACTGAAGCTCCGATTTTGATTCAACCTGAGGCAGGGAAGGACTTTGTGTTGTATTGCGACGCATCCCACACAGGATTGGGATGTGTTCTGATGCAAGATGAGAAAGTAGTCGCTTATGCGTCTCAACAATTAAGGCCACATAAGTTTAACTACCCGACGCACGATTTGGAATTGGCGGCAGTGGTCTTTGCTCTTAAGGTATGGAGGCATTATCTTTATGGAGAGAAGTCAGTGATCTACACAGACCACAAAAGCCTTAAGTATTTGCTAACTAGAAAGAGTTGAACCTGAGACAGCGAAGGTGGGTGGAATTATTGAAGGACTACGAATGTTCCATAGAGTATCACCCGGGCAAGGCGAATGTTGTGGTAGATGCCCTAAGTCAAAAAGTAATGTCGGATTTGAGGGCAATGTTTGCACATCTTAGCTTATATGATGACGAAAGCTTATTGGCAGAATTGCAAGTTAGGCCGACATAGCTGAATGAGGTGAAAGAGGGTCAGTTGGCAAATGATGATCTAAGTGCTAAGCTTCGGCAAGTACAGCGTGGGGAGTTGAAGGACTATGGTATTAATGGCGATGGAGTATTGTGTTTCAAGGGTAAGGTCCTGTATGATGAAGAAAGAGGAGTTAAGGTAGAGGATTCTTCAGGAATCGCATGGTAGCCCCTATGCTATGCATCCTGGAGGTAGTAAGCTATACAGATATTTAAGGGAACAGTTTTAGTGGCTTGGTCTTAAACAGGAAGTTACGGAATTTGTTGCAAGTGCTTGACGTGTCAGCAAGTTAAGGTTGAACACCAAGTTCGTCAGGATTACTTCAACCAATACAGATTCCACAGTGGAAGTGGGAGAGAATTACCATGGACTTCGTTAGTGGGCTTCCCTTTACGCCTACTAAGAAGGACCCGGTATGGGTGATAGTGGACCGATTGACAAAGTCCGCGCATTTCATTCCAGTGCGGGTTGACTATTCTCTCCAGAAATTGGCAAAGTTGTATGTTACGGAAATTGTAAGGCTGCACGGAGTGCCAATATCGATTATCTCGGATAGGGATCCGAGGTTCACGTCTCGATTTTGAAAGGCACTACATCAAGCTTTAGGCACTAGATTGGACTTCAGTACGGCATTTCATCCACAGTCGGACGGCCAGTCTAAGCGAGTGATACAAGTGTTGGAGGATATGTTGAGGGGCTGTGTGATATGCTTCAGAGGAAGTTGGGAAGAATATTTGCCTTTAGCGGAATTTGATTACAACAATAGTTATCAGGCAAGCATTCGGATGGCACCGTACGAAGCACTGTATGGACGGAAATGTCGCACTCCCACATGTTGGACGGAATTGGGAGAACGTCAGATTTTTTGTCTGAAAATTATGGCAGAATCGAAAGATAAGGTTAGGGTAATTCGGGCACGATTGAAGGAAGCATCGGACAGGCAGAAGTCGTACGCAGATCTCAAATGGAAGGAAATAGAATTTGATGTGGGAGATCAAGTGTTTCTTAAAGTGTCGCCTTGGAAAAAGGTGATGAGATTTGGTCGAAAAGGGAGGCTAAGTCCCAGGTTTATAGGACCTTATCGGGTATTAAAGCGAGATGGACCAGAGGCATACCAGTTAGAGTTGCCACCAGAGTTGAAGCAGATGCACGACGTGTTCCATGTTTCAATGCTACGACGCTACCGATCGGATCCATCCCATGTAGTTTCGGTTGAGGAGGTGGAGCTGAGACCAGATTTGTCCTATGAGGAAGAGCCGATTCAGATTTTGGAATGAGATGTGAAAGTGTTACGGAGGAAGTCGGTCCCTCTTGTCAAAGTGTTGTGGCGTAACCATGGATCGGAGGAAGCTTCTTGGGAGCCAAAAGAAGCAATGCGACAGCAATACCCCCACCTATTCTAACCAAGTAATTTCGAGGTCGAAATTATTTTAAGGGGGTAGAACTGTAATATTCGAGAATTAGGGCTTGTGCATTTTGCTTATATATGTGGAAGCATGTCTGTGTGTATGTGGAATGTGTTTTATGAATTTTGTGAACTTTAGTGTGTAGGTGAATGCCTTAAGAATTATTTGATTTTAAATTTTAAAGAGGGAGCTAAGCCTGATAGGTGTTAAGAAAATGAGTAGGGGAAAGATGACACAAAAATGGGCTTGTTTAAGTGGCATGAAAGTGCCACTTAGGGCCTTAGAGTGTGACGCCACAAGCAGGGTGCAAGGGCCTAGGTTCGAGTCACAAGGGAAGCAAACAAAAGTTTTATTTTGCAGCAAGGAGACACAGAGGGGGGCGGCATGGGGAGACTAGATGGATGAGTTTAAGATGTGATCTAATCCTTTTAAAATTTTGGCTAAGGTAGGAGATAATCATAGATTTGTTTTAATTATTTTTGAATAAGCAAAGAAGAGAGAAAATAGGGGATTGGATAGAGAGAGGAGGAGTTGGCCGACCAAGGGAGTCTTTGGTGTCAAAAATTCGGCTAGGTGGGTAAAAGAGGTGTAGCCGAAACTTCATTAGGGGTTAAGAGCATTTTTGGGTTCTTTTCTTTCTCTAGTAAGTGTGCCGAAATTTCTTCTCTTCTCACTTTTCTCATTTGTGCCGAAAAATTTCCAAAGAATCCAACTTGTGTTCTTTTGCTCTTCTTCTTTTGTTTTTGCTACTCACTTCCAAAAGCTGAAATCTTCTTCTATCTATTTCACCTTTGTCGCAACATCTTCAACCCAAATCACCCTATTGCCGAATCTCTTTACACTCTATTCTCTTTTCTTCCACAATTTTCCAAAAGCTGAAATTTAGTAGGCAACATCTAGTCTATAGCCGAATATCTCTGTGGATCTAAATAAGGGTGTCGTAGACTACATTATTGAGGGTAAGGTTAGTTGTTATTCGATTTTCAATCCTTTCTCTTTTAGCCGAAAGTTTGAATCTAATCCTATTATTGTACTTTGGCCAAAACTATGAAGGAGGGTTTCGAGATTCTGCTACTGTCGACTACAAGGGAGGAGGTCTTCGGGATTTAAGGATCTAAGGTAAGTAAGGTATAAGATTAGGCCGAAGGCCATTTATTTGAATGTTAGAATTGGATCTAACATGTACCCTGTAGGATTTCAACATCTTCTTAGCCAAGAGACTACTTTCGGGATTTAATATCACAAGGTAAGTGTACATGTATATTCGGCCAAGGCCAAATTTAGTGAATTAGATCTATTTCTTATTTGTTCAAAAGCCAAAACTAACCAAGTCCAGTGAACTAGTGTTAGCCGATTGCAAGGAAGAAATATCACCAAATTTCAGGATTTGATTAGTAATCAAATCGGCAGCAAGGTAAGATTTCAGTTACTTTAATCCTTCGGGATTTGATTATTTAGCCGAATGGCTTTTTACTGAAGTACTTAAGGTTGGCCGAATATAGGAACTAAGGATCTAGAGTATTAGATCGGGATTTTCGGATTTCGGTGAAAGTGTTAATGAACCGTGTGTAACCCACATGAATCTTAATAGATTCTGAATTTAATTTAATATATATGTTAATAAGAATGTGAAAGATATGGCTTAAGGTACCATTCAATGGTACGGCATATTCAGGTATGTTATTCTCTAAAACTATGTTAACAATGTTGCGAATACCTGTTACGACACATGTGTGAATATTGGTAAGAATGTGAAATAAAGAATGTGGCATAATCTTTGCATGATTTGTATGACATGGGGCACATGGGTGATTATGAAAGGGAAGTGATTTGGTGGTTTTATACCACAATATCTGAATGTGGTGACTTATGTCACGAAATCTGAATGTGGTGACTTATGTCACTAAATATTATCTGGTGGCTATGTCACGAAATTATAAGGGCGATGTGCAAGTCGACCGCAATGATCGCCTTCGATGATGTGTAGTGGATGGAGGGTCGACTTAGTAGTCCCCACGGTGTGATGGTTGGTACGGGTGATGTGTAGCGGATGGTAATCTAGGTGCAGGTTCGGAATGCATCATTACTTATATTTGCTATCTGTACATGTTTGAACCGATATGCCTAAATTTGTTGGGACTTAGTGTTGGTCGTTACACATCGAGTCATTTGACTCACCCCATTGTGGGATATTTTTGGTGACACTCAAGAATGGACCGGGTCGGCAGGAGCTCAGTGGTGGCCATGCTCAGCTCAGAGTTTTTCTATTTTCATTGTTTTATTTACTTTATTTAAGTATTTCAGATTTGTTTTGGGGTTTTGTTTGATGTAATAAGGCCATTAGATTTAAACTGCTACGCACGATTTTAATTTCTGTTACGATACGATTATTTTTAAAATTCAAGATTAAATTATTTTTCCTAAAAATAAATTCTTAAAAGTTTTGGAACCTAACCACAAATGGTCTTCAATTTAAAAGTAACTCTAAAACAACTCGATTTTTTGTTAAGTCCCAGTTTCAAAGCTAATAATAAAGTTTTATTAAAACCTGGACTTTTCAATTCGAACCCAACACAAAACAAATTTTCTTCAAAAACCACCCAAATCTTTCCAAAGTAACAATCTGTTTTAAAATGTTTCACTCAAGGAACATACAGATCCGGTCATGACTCGTGGAAGTGGGTTTGGGGTGTTCGATTTAGTATCGAGCACGGTTCAAAACTCGGCCTTGATGGCTTTTAGGGACCAAAACGTTTTCTTTCTTTTGAAATGGGATTTTTCTTAAGAGATGGCGGGTGTTTACGGCATGGCACTGAGTCTCCTACCAAGTCCGCCAGGTAAGTACCCCTAACTCTTCTGTGATTTGTATGTGGGAAATCATAGGGACGTAGATTAGTAGATTAGGAAATAATAAACCCTAGGATTAGTCTACTTAACAACAAGATACATAAAACTTAAAGTCAAACCAAACAAACTTGTGTCTGAGTCGCTGAGTTAAAGGTGTGGCAACCGTTGTGCGCATGTCTAGGATTGAATTCAGTGGGAGCTTGGTATTTAAGCAGTCCTAGTGACTCACCTCCTTACCGCTCGAATCCTACCTGGTGTGTAGTGACGATTCACCTTAGCCAAGAGGACTCAAACACAGGCTAAACCCAATAATTAAAACCCAAAAGGGACCATCACCTTGTTTTGTGAAACTCAAAATTCAAACCATGATTTTAAAATTCCAAGTATCCTCATTTTAAAAAAAATGACCAAAATACCCTTGATTTGTAAATTGACCAAATTACCCCTAACCTGTACAAATGACCAAAATACCCTCAGTGTGGAAAGTTACCAAAGTATCCTCAAAATTAAAATTTCTAAAATACCCTTGTTTTGAAAAGTCACCAGGAATCATATTTTGCAAAAAAAAAAAATTCGAAATGCCCAGGTTTGAAAAATTACAAAAATACCCTCAGTTTATAAAATTACTTTTACCCTTGGAATTTTCTTACCAAGCATTTGAAAATATACCAAAAATCTCTACCTTGTGAAATTTTCAAATACCCTAATTTGGAAAATTACCAAAATACCCCTATAGGATAAAAATTACAAAAATACCCCTGGGTAGTGGAAAACAACAAACAATGACAACTACAACACTTTTCTGTAATGAACGCAAGTTCATGATTGACTGAATGAATTTGAGACTGTGTGTGTATGAATTCGAAAGAACTACTCCTTAGAACTATTAAACATAAGACTGTTCGTGATAAATCAGTGGAACAAAACTAATTCATAAAATTCTTTAATCAGATAAACGCAATTCGGAAGCATGAATTCTAGGGGACATGGTCGTAACATGAGTGGCCGTGGTAGAGGCCGAATGACCATGTCAGAGCCCGTTAGGTCCGGACAAGGGTCCGAAAATGAAATGCCACCACCACCAGCCGCTGATGAGGAACATCAAGATCAGACGGGGGATGATGCAGTATCACAGGCGATGCTGCGAGTTTTGGAAAGGTGGCTGAAGCAAGAGGAGGCATGAGAGCTCAAAAGTCGGTATGTGAACGACTTCGAGCTAATAGAGCTAAATTTTTCGTGGAGTATTTGGTGTGGCACCCAATACAGCTGAGTATTGGTTAGAGGCGACGGAATGGATTATGGACGATTTGGACCTGACTGCCGAGGAGAAACTAAAAGGGGTAGTGTCGCTACTCCGTGATGAGTCATACCAATGGTGGCTCACAGTTTGGGATGGTGCTGCCGCTGATGATCTTACCTGGGAATATTTTAAGGCGGCATATCGGAAGAAGTACATTGGAACTAGTTATGTGGATGCGCAGAGGAAGGCATTTTTGAGGCTAGTTTAGGGGAATAAGTCTGTAGCGGAATACGAGGCAAAATTTCTAAGGCTGAGTCGTTATGCTCGAGGTATTATGTTGACAGAGCATGAGCGATGTGTCCGGTTTGAGGACGGACTGAGGGATGATTTGAGGTTGTTGATAGCTCCACAGCAGGAGCGAGAATTTACCCTATTGGTGGAGAAGGCTAAGGTAGCCGAAGGGATTAAGGATTCGGTGAGACAGAATACAGACCGAAATAGGAAAAAGAGAGGCTTTGGATCATCAGGGTCTTCAAGGAGTGAGCAAAAAGGGCCTAGAGTTGATGGGCCGCGAGGTCAGCAAGTTGCTACGGGAGGATAGTACCATACTTGTGACCAATGTGGGAAGATGCATTTAGGAGAGTGTTGGAAGCTGCTAGGGGGTTTGAAACTTTAACCACAAATTCAGTGAATTCAACAGGTAAATTTTTAACAGACACTATGTTTGTGCATATGTATGAATGTACAGAGGCATCTTCTCTAGCACGAATATCATATGTTCTTGCAGGTGCTCATGCCTCAGATCTAATTGATGTATCATTGGTAGTACCTTGACTAGCACTAACATTGCCACGGTGGATGGGGTGGTCTGCCCCTCGAAATAGGATTACTAGACTTTGGAGCAAGTTCTTTTTCTTTTTCAACTCTTTCTAGACAATCTCTGATAAAATGGTCAAGTGAACCCTCATCCATAACAAGCTCTACTATGATGAAATTTGTTACCATGTTTACATTTTAGGTTAGAACGTTGAGAGCCCCGCTCTCTTCCAGAATATCCTATAGAGGTGGTAACACGATCATAATACTTCTTTAATTTCTTAGAAGAAGACGACTATGACTTACTCATAATTCTTTTACCAGAAACCTGAGCTTCTCATTTAGCTTGTTTCTTTTCCTTACTAAGTTCTTCAACTTTGTGTGCTCGTTCGGCCAGTACCACAAATTCCCTTATTTTGAGAATTTTAATCAATAATTTGATGTCTTCATTTAAAACCTCTTCAAAGCGTTTACACATCTCAGCCTCAGACTGGACCCATTCTCTGGCATATTTGCTCAATTGAACAAATTCTCATTCATACTCGGATATAGTCATATTTCCCTGCTTCAGTTCTAAAAATTCTTTCTTTTTTGATCCATAAACCTCTGACTAACATAGTTCTTTCTTAATTCAGTCTGGAAGAATCCCATTTAACATTCTCTCTCAATACCACCGAAGATATGGTATTCCACCAATGATAAGTTGTGTTTTTTAGTAGAGATACTGCATATTTCAGACATTCGACAGATTTACAGGATAATTCATCAAAAACCCAGATGGTGTTTTCCAACCAAAATTTAGCCCTTTCCGAATCATCATCTGTGGTAGCTCTAAATTCTTCTGCCCCATATTTACGCATTTTATCTACTGGAGGCTTACCAATTCTAGCGAGTTTAGCACATTGTGGTACCTTAGGAATCGGTTAAGGAATAGGTGGGGGAGGTCGTTGTACAGCGGGGTTTCTTCTCAGATACTGTGCAAACCATTCATTCATCATTTGAAAGAAGGCTTGTTTTTCCTCCTCACTTCAACCCTCAAATACGGGCCTTTCACTACCAGACACAGATGCAACTCTTTGAACTGAAGTTAAAGCATTGCTCTCACTTCCTCGAATTCAGCTCTAGCTCAGTTGGATGACATTACTATATGAAAAACACATTTAAAATGATCAAGAGTCATCACACTATCACAAATTATATAATGGCATGTATAGCTAAACTCATGTTTGCTACTTTCAATCCGAAAAATGGCTAAAACATAGCTCTGATGCTACTAATGTAACACCCTTGACCTATATCTGTCGTCGGAATAAGGTTACGGAGTATTACCGAAACTTTTAGAACATACACAAATATTTTAGGTAAATTTATATTCATTAACAAAGATTATTGATATCGTTCCTTAAATGGACCCTCGAGGCCCAATACAAGGATTATAATTAAGTCGGGACTTAATCAGAAACTCTAAGAATTTTTCATGAAATTACAAAAAATTTCCAAGTTGCAGGGCTCACACACCCATCTGGTACGAGGGACACGCCCGTGTGACCCTAGGACACGCCCGTGCTACCAGTCATGTTTGATCCCCTGTAACTCTTTGACTTGTACACATGGTCATGCCACAAGCCCATGTGCTAGACGTGTGGTTAATTAAATTCTTTCGAAATTAGGTGCAGGTTTCACACGACCAAGACACACGCCCGTGTTCTAGGCCGAGTAGCACACACGGCTGAGACACATGCCCGTTTCTCTACCCGTGTGCTCAATTCTGAGCATTTTGGTTTCTCAAAATTATGGTGCAGGGGACACACGGCCTAACTGTACGCACATGTACTCAGTTGTATGTCACACACGGTCTAGACACACCCAAAATAAAGCCATTTCTAGCTTCATTTCTCACCCAAAATCACACCTATGACCTGCACTTAAAACTCATATCCAAATACCCACCATTTCAAGCATTCAAATTAAGCAAACTCTATCACTCCACATGGCATATAATTGTATGTATACATGTTTACTATCTTACCTTGGTTCAATCCATGTGTTAAACATGATTTGATCAGCTACTTAACATATATATATATATATTATAGATACCATAGCATGACATTACAAGTATATCAAAACAACCATTACTAGTCATTCCAATGGCTAGACTGCAAACATCATTATCAAGCCACTAAAAGCCAAGTTGTCCAATACATGCCATTATACCAAAATGATTTTACTACATATACCAAAATAAGCTACCTGATAGTGTGACAATGCTCCAATGATCTCCAACCTTCGCAAGCTTCCGAGCACTATAAAATAGGGGAAAACAAAATGGAGTAAGCATTACATGCTTAGTAAGTTTGTATAACGAAAACTAAACTTACCAATCTCGTTTATTAAATCTAAGTATATAATATCATGTTTTCCATCCATTTGACAAAACTGTCTAAACACATGCATCCAATCAAACATGTTAGTCACAAACTTTACATATACATCAAGTAAGGATAGATGAGCTCATCATGCAATATTCTTTCAAGACATTATCATTTCATCTCATAATTCTCATATCATGTCAAGAGTTTTATGTCCATTGAATCATTGAAATTCTGATGGATAAAGTGGTACACTCAAGATGTACGATTCAATAACCCATCAATTCTTTTTCAAGAGTACCCATTAGGGCACTTAAAATCAAAGAAAACACTCTCGAGCCACATATCCTATATCAGTATTACCAATCTAGGCTAAATCCTTTATATAACGTATGCTTAGAAGAGCTCAATTAGGATTACCAGTCCTGGCTAAACCCTAATCGTAACATATACTCGATAGGTATTATATCAGAATTAATCATCTCGGCTAAATACTTTCTATAATGAGGTCAATAGGATTACTTGTCCGAGCTAAATTCCGTCAACAAAAAATGCAGGACCTCATCCATTTCAAGAAAGCACATATACTCATCGAAATTCAATATTCAATCGGGACTTAACCCCTTTTTCACCATTTCAAGCATGTATTAAGTTTTTCATTATAGCATTCAAATAATGTACATCAAATAAGTTACATTCCATACAAACACAACATTCAATTAAACATATTTACATGCTCGATTAAGTTACACGAACTTACCTTGACACTTGTTTGCGTAAGTAATCTACTAATCCGAAACCTTTTCTTTTCATCAGTCTAAACTCGAATTTATGTTATTCAGATCTATATAAATAGCTTTAATCATCAATTTCTCATATTTCATACTCGTTTGGACTCAATTTATATCCAAGGCAAAATTACCATTTTGCCCCTAACTTTACCATAAATTCTAATTTTGCCCCTAGGCTCGGAAAATGAAACTTGTACAACTTATTCCCTATTCCAAGCCTAACCAAAATCCCATTACAAATTTTACAGTGCATGTATTCATAAAAATTCAACATTTTTCTTCAATTTCATAATTTTAAATTTTAGTCCCTAAATCATGTTTTCATCAAAAATCACTTTGTAAAAGTTGTTTATCTATCAACAACCTTTCATTTTCTACCATAAACTTCTAATTTTTAGCATATTCATCCATGACCCAAATTTCATACCTTGATAACTTTTCAAATTAATCTCCCAAAAAGATAGATTAAGCTATCCCGGTTTCAAAAATATCAAAATATCAAAATTAAGCTATGAAAGTGTCTTCTCTCTCTCCTAAGGTTTCCATGTATTTTAGGTTGAAGAAGATAAGAAAATAAGATGATATTTTCTTTTCATCTTTTAATTAATTAAATTTTTTTCAAATTCCAATTTAGTCCTTGTCTTTTTTCTAAATTTCCATGGATGAGTCACCAAAAATCTACATATTTTTCTTTAATGGCCTAATTACCATTTAAGGACCTCAAGTTTTGAAGTCCATAGCCATTTAATCCTTATAACTACTAGAATTGAACTTTTGCATTTTATGAGATGTAGTCCTTCTCGTAATTAAACACTTAATCAATAAAATTTTCGTATCAAAAATTTCACGTGACATTTCTAACATAACACGGGCCATACAATAAAATAAAAATAAATTTTACTTTTGACTCGAATTTGTGGTCCCGAGACCACTATTCCGATTTCATTGAAATATGGGCTGTTACAAAATTCTTGTTATACGAACTTACTAAGCATTTGAAATGCTTACTTGGTTTTCTTTTATTTATTTTATAGTGATCGGAAGCTCGTAAAGGTTGGAATCAGTCGGAGCATAATCACACTATCCTTCATCATGTTTTGGTATAAATAGCAAACTTATTTTGGTATAATGGAATGTATAGGCTAACTTGACCAATATTGGCATGTAAATGGTTGTTTGTAATCTAGCCATTGGAATGGCTAGTAATAGTATATTTAGTAACTATATACTTGAGGTTATAATATGGTTATATATGTGTGTTTGGTATGGTTAGATTGAATTATGTTAAACATATATGTCTTTAAAAAGGTAAGTGTTAATTCATGTGAGGTATCAATTATAATGTTAATGTTGGCTTTGTTTTAACATCTTGAATTGGTTGGTATATGTATGCAAGTATTAATGTAGGTACAAGGCAAAATTTGGGTGAGAAATAAGGCTTGGAAATGGCCTTGTTTTCATCCACAAGGGTAGAAGGAGTGTGTCTCAACCTTGTGTGACACACAGCCATGTGCACGGGCATGTGGTTAGGCTGTGTGTCCCCTACATCTTAAAAATTGAGAATAGAATGCTCAGAATTGGTCACACGAGCAGAGACATGGACGTGTGTCCCCTGTATCTTAAAAATTGAGAACAGAATGCTCAGAATTGGTCACACGGGTAGAGAAATGGACGTGTGTCCCAGTCGTGTGAAACACACTACTTAACACACAGGCATGTGTCTTAATCGTGTGAAACACACGACTTAACACACGGGCGTGTGTCTCAGCCGTGTGAATCCTGCACCTAATTTTCAAAAATTGAATTATCCATACGGTCTAGCACACGGGCGTGTTGTTGGCCGTGTGACTCAAGTCTGAGAGTTACACGAGCTGGGACACGACCGTGTGCCTCACATCAAATGCCCACACTTCCTGGGACATGGGTATGTCACTTGGCCGTGTGAGCCACACGGCCTAACCGCATGGGTGTGTATCCCCTGCACCTAAGAAAACTTTTGAAATTTCGCGAAAAATTCTTTGAGTTTCGATTTAGTCTCGACTTGTTTATAATGTATAAATAGGACCTCGAGGGTCCATTTAAGGGACAACATGATTGAATTATGATATGTTTCAGATATGAATAGTAAAAGACATGAATTAATTGTACTTGTTCTGTAAACTCTGGTAATACTCTGTAACCCTATTTTAGTGACGGATATGGGTTAGGGATGTTACACTATTCATACCCCTTCCCCGGTAAAAAAATTGGATTGTTTAACAAAACAAAAGAGAAAAAAAAGTTTTTACAAATCAAAATTGAATATCAATGATATTTGCTTTTCATTTTGACCTCAAAAATAAAGTTTGATTAATAAGGTTAGTTTGTAATCATTTTATGTTTTTTAAATTTATTTTACTATTATGTATGGTTATGTAACTATATATTGATAATTAATAGTTTGTAATTGAAATTATATTGTTTGATATTTTTTTTTGTTGCTTTAAAATGGTATAAATTATTTTAATAAAAACCATTTTTTACTTTTAATTTATTTTATAGATTTAGTATCAAAGATAAATAACTAATTCTTCAGATATCGTCTATTATGATAGGGTAATTTTCCAAACAACACTTGGTGAAATGAGGTTTAACAATAGTGTAAAACTTGATGAAATGAAACAAAAGATTAGTGAGAAAATTACTCGATGTCTTGAGAGGAAGATTTACATACTACTGTAAAAGTTTCCAATTTCTTCAAATTCATGCAAATATAAGGAGATGGAACTTGTAGAGGATGATGATGTGGAGACTATGATCGGCACTGTATTACTCATTTGGGAACGTTGAACCAATTGAGTTGTTCACTAAGTTAGCAGATGTTCAGCCCGTTCAAAATGTCATTCCATTAAATCAACAATATAGAGTTGAATACCCATATACAAATGTTCCAAGAGCCTTTGCCGATAGGTAATGTTTTGTATACAGGTTTTACTTTTATTTTAATGTTGGATAGGTAGAACCATGCGATTATAGAGCGACATCAACATAGGGTGGCAATCCACACAATGCTCTGATTGTGTATAACAACCCTAATCCGAGTCCCCATTTATAGATACATCCATTGGTGACTGGTACTGATGCTTATGGTGAGGAAGGACCCGATAATGATGGTGCTCCTAATCACTAAAGTGAAGATTTTAATGACCTCAATCTCAGTGAGGTATTAGATGATATCGACGAGAAAGTCAAAAGCGATGATGATAATGTATACGCCCCTTCGCTTGATAACTTGACACGTGCCATTGTTATATAGAATGATCTTTCAACCCATATGTTGAGCATAAATCCTGATGTTGCACATTCATTTGAGTTCCCTAAATACCTAGATGTAATATATTCTCACAAGTTGGCGTCAGATTCCAAACTAGAAGAGTTGGTTGTAACTCAAAATTTGCAAACAATGAGGAATGTATATTTTCCATCAAGAAGTATAGCATAAAAGTGTCAATGGGCTACAAAATCATTGTATCTAAACTGGCATTACATATTGGAGAGTGTTGAAGGTCTGTAGAAGGTTGCAACTGGTAGGTATGAACTCCATTGATGAAAAGGTCACAACTATAGAAGACTTAGAAATATGTTGGGCCTCATTCATTCACTGTTACATAGATGACACAAGACCATCGAAAACTCAATGCAAAAATAATCTATAATTGCATCATGCCACTGGTGAAAGCCATGCCCACCATTCTTGTATCGGTCTTGATTGTTGACATGCAATCTCGATTTCAGTACGGAGTGTCATCCATGAAAGCATGGTGGGCTAGACAAATGGAAATGACATAGTTGTATGAATATTGGGATGCATTGTAGAATGAACTAAAAATGTGGTTAGCTGCAATGCAGGAGTATGTGTTAGGGACTGTGGTTGACTTGCAGACACCATCTACTTATGGATTGGGAGACCAACTAAATTTGGGGAAAAGAATTTTCCATCACTTGTTCTAGACACTTAATCCATGAGTTAGGACCTTTTCCCACTATATGCCACTTATGTAGGCTGATGGAACCTAACTGTATGGGAAATATATGCAAATCCTCCTTATTTTGATTCACAATATGGTAACTGGAACATCCTACTGATAGCTTTTGTCATTCTGGAGGTTAAGAACATAGACAATTTTTCTTGGCAAACTTGCAGAAGCATGTTGTTAGAGAAGACAAAATTTGAATTATTTTCGATTGATAGAAAGGGCTAATTGCGATTAGGCATTCTAGTGTTCCATGGAGATCTCTATATTGTATCCACCACATTGCGGTAAACTTTCACAAGGACTTCTACATTGGCGTGAACAATTTGTGAACATGGGTAATTCAATAGTCATATTTTTCTTTATCTTTTGAATATATTTAGAAACTTAAAGAATTGATAACATGTATTACGGAAAGCTGTATGCAAGGTACGAGCTGGAACAACACCATTTTAGACAGAGGATGGTAAGGCTTCAGGCTGAAATGAACTGCGATGTCCAAAAATGGTTCAATATCATGGAGTAATGTTTTGATGACAGGTCTCGCTATGGTCATATGATCACCAAACTTGTAGAGTCTGTTAATGTCGTGTTGAAGTGTATACGACATCAAGCGGCATTGGGCTGACACATTGTCGTCTAACGTGAACAATTAGTCACAAGCTCAGCCCCCGACCCTTTTTTTTCCAGCTTTCGCCTTTTTCTCCTTTTCAGCTTTTTTTTGCCAGCCACCCTTTTTTTAAAATTAATACCGATACTGCCAATGTGTCAGGCGATATAAAAAAATATTATTTTTATCATGTATCCTATTTTTAGTTTCTTTAAGAGGAAATACTTGTATTTTTGAAAAAATTATATCGGTGCCACCAATTTGTCAGGCGACACCACTTAAAAAATTACTTTTTTCCCACGTCATAATTAGCTAATGATTTGTGGTAGAGTTTGGGTGGTGTCGTCTGATAGTGTGGCGACATCCATGTCCATTGTAGATTTCAACCCATTTTTGTAATTATTTTTTCGTATTACTTTTTACAAAAAAACTCAAGTTAAACAAATAAAAATAATATTTTTGCATATTTAAGATTATTAAATTCTCAATAAACCAAGTTTATGTTGTTGGAAAAAAATGGTTTAGAAAATAGTGTTTTTAGGCACAAAAAAAGTTTAAGATTTTTCTTAAAATTGAGCCTTGTGATATTTATAACAATAAATCCTAAACCAAAATTATACGTATGCTTTGTACGATGTGGTTTAAAGTTGATCCCGATTTTCTATAGGACGACCTTCTCTGCAATCCTCGAACCCTAAATTGCTTTGAGTGTGAGTCCAAACAACATGAACCAAGTAAAAAAAATGAAAACATTGATTAACTTTCAGTAATTCTTTTTATAACTGAAAACTATGAGCCTTTTTCCTAAAAATAGAATTTATTTTAAAAAAATAATATTTTTCAATTTTTAACAAAACAATAACACTAGCTCAATAATGTAAGTAAGTAGTTTAGTTCCTATTTATAAATATAAGAGTTCGTTGAATAAGGTCTAATTAAATAATAATATTTTAATAAAAATACAAATTAAGTATAATAGATAGGAGCGGTGACAACTCAAAGGGAACTAGGGTTTGCTGACCCTCATACTTCAACCGGGCGTACTTGGACATTTTGTGTATTGGATAATATTATATGTGTTATCAAGAATTTTATGCAATGTTTATAATTTATCCAACCCAATAATTATTTTTATTTTTCAAAATATTAGTTATTTAATAAATTAATTTAACTAAATTAAATTTTCAACCCAATTCTAATTTTGTTAAGTCATGACAACTTTACTTCATTAGAATTTATGAGAAAATATATTTGTCTTACTCAATAAATTCACGACAACTAATTAATTTAATTCTTACTTGAACTTCAATCATCTAATTACAATTAATTAAATAATAATTCAAAAAAGTAAATTCATTCTTAAGTCATCTTTTGTATTTAGAGAAAACATATTTAGGACGAATAATGATACATGTGATATATTTCTCTTAGTTCATCGTTTTCATTCATTCCATATTATTAGTTCTACGTACAATTCATTTTTTGTCATCTCAAACTACCAATGGGACCAGTTAGACATATATAATTAGGGCTCAAATAACTTGTAATTAAGTTTTGGTGCCTATTAATTACAACATTATTTAATCACGAAGTCACTTCACTAAAGTACATGATCAAACTCTCTCTTATCATATATCATTACGAAAGCCACTTATTAAGTTATCATCCAATGGTATTGTCATAAGTATGTTACCCTCATAGGATATCCTTAATCTTTTGGGATAATCATGTTATCCCAATATGATCATATTTTATCTCATGGTAACCATTACATCTTCCTTAATAAAAAGTCAATTATTAACAAATAGTAATTAAATCATTTATATTTAAGATAAATAACTCATGATCACATTACTTTTCATTTATCATGTAATGTCCATAAAAGGATCTCATTTACCCTTTTGGGCTATGAATTCCACTATTGTGGAATGATGCCACATCATGCATAAGTTGTATACCCAACGTATCAGCTTTCAGTTTCTTATCTATTTGAACTTCGGCTTTTATTTACATCAAATTATATGAGTCACACATACATAGTCCATTATCAACTTAAAATTTAAGATATGTCACACTATGAACGTTACAAGTGAATAAATCTATACACAAATCTGGGATTTATTCTATGTGCGTCTATTCGATGTGCTATTAATCCAGTCAGCCACATTTATGTATTTATCTTCTGGGAGTCATCCAGTGCAATACCCAAGATAAGGCATGTCAGGAGCGAGTTTGTTAGGCTTAGCAAATACGCTCAAGAATGTGTGTCGACGGAGGCCGTTTCATGTAAAAGGTTTGAAGATGGACTGAATGAGGATATCAAACTCCTGGTTGGTATTTTGGAGTTGAAGAGTTCGTAGTGTTGGTTGATAGGGCAAGTAAGGCCGAAGAACTGAGTAAGGAAAAGAGGAGAGCGGTGAATGAGGCTCGAGATGCAAGAAAATGGCTGATGGGAAAATTTTACCAAGCTCAATCGAAGAGATCCAAGGAGGTGAATCCTCAGACCACTACATCAATTGGATATTCACCTCGAGACCAAGGCAACACGCGTTCGAGTTCAAGAGTCCAAGCCACCTCGATGGAAAGTGTAGGCAATCCGAAGAACAAATTGGAGTGTCCAAGTTGTGGTAGATATCACACTGGAGAGTGTTGGGGTAACAGTTGAAACTGTTATAAGTGTGGTTCCCCTGACCATTTTATCCGAAATTACCCTGAGAGGGATGATAAGGAAAAGAAGCAAGAGATAAGACCTAGCAATGTACCTTCGATGGGTAGACCACCAAAGAACCCAAGAGGGGGGACTAGTGGTAGAGGTGCGTCACGAGATTCTGCTGTGAGACCGAAGGGTCGGGCACCTGCTAGGACGTATGTCATTTGTGCTCGCGAAGAGGCATCCTCCCCAGATGTGATAATGGGTACTTTTTCTCTTTATTACACCTTTGTTATTGCTTTAATTGACCCAGGGTCTACCCATTCCTATATTTGCATGAGATTGGCATCTAGTTTGAGTATAACCATTGAGTCTACGGACATCGTGGTTAAGGTGTCAAACATATTAGGTAAGCATGTGTTTGTGGACAAGGTGTGTAAGAACTATCCTTTGATGTTTAAGAGTCATTGTTTTCCTACAAACCTGATGTTGTTGCCGTTTGATGAGTTTGATTTAATCCTTGGCATGGATTGGTTGACTACACATAGTGTCTTAGTGAATTGTGGTAGTAAGTTTATCGAGCTGAAATGTGATGGTGGAGATGTTATTCAGGTTGAAAGGGTGGATGGGATAGTCTGCTAGTGATGATTTCTTCCTTAATGGCCGAGAAATGCTTGAGAAAGGGATCTGAGTCCTATCTCTCATTTGTATTGAATACTCAAGAGTCTGAGGTGAAGATTGAATCAGTGCTGGTGGTATGTGATATCCGGATGTATTCCGGAAGAGTTACCCGGATTACCTTCTGTGAGAGAGGTCGAGTTTGGGATTGAGCTATTTTCAGGAACGACACCTATTTCAATTACTCCGTATAGGATGGCACCTGTAGAGTTGAAAGAACTGAAGGTTTAGTTGCAAGAGTTGACGGATAAAGGTTTTGTGAGACCGAGCTACTCACCGTGGGGTGCTCCGGTATTGTTTGTGGAGAAGAAAGATGGGTCGATGAGATTGTGCATAGACTACAGACAACTCAACAAAGTGACGGTGAAGAATAAGTATCCTTTACCAAGGATTGATGATCTTTTTGATCAACTGAAGGGAGCTTCAATGTTCTCCAAGATAGATTTGAGGTCTGGTTATTATCAGTTGAGAGTGAAAGAGTAAGATGTGTTTAAAACTGCATTTCAAACAAGGTGATGAGTTGAAAACTGCATTTCAAACAAGGTATGGCCATTGCGAGTTTCTAGTCATGCCGTTTAGTTTAACGAATGCACCTGCGATTTTCATGGATCTGATGAACTGTGTCTTCAGACCGTATGTGGACAAGTTTGTGGTTGTCTCATTGACGACATATTGATCTATTCTCGGGATGAGAACGATCATGAAGAACAATTGAGAATTGTCTTGCAAACTTTAAGAGATAAGCAGTTGTATGCTAAGTTTAGCAAGAGTGAATTTTGGCTCCGAGAGGTTGGATTCCTCGGACACATTGTGTCGGGTGATGGTATCCGAGTTGATCCAAGTAAGATATCAGCTATTGTGGATTGGAAGTTAGAAGCTTTTTGGGTTTAGCGGGATATTACAGATGTTTTGTAAAGGGATTTTCTGTAATTGCTACCCCGATGATGAAACTGTTACATAAAGATGTAAAGTTTGATTGGTCTGAGATATGTCAGCAAAGTTTCAAGAGGTTGAAAACATTGTTGACTGAGGCACCGATTTTGGTTAAACCAGAATCGGGAAAGGAGTTCATGGTTTATAGTGATGCGTCATTTAATGGTCTCAGATGCGTGTTGATGCAAAAGGGTAAAGTAGTCACTTATGCCTCTTGTAACACCTCGCACCCAAGACTGATACTAGGTTTGGATACGAGACATTACTATGCTTGAACTCACTGAAACATGTACTTACGGGCTATAAAATTTCGTTCCAACTTAAAAACTTCACTTTCTTAGTCAACACATATAACAAGGGCCTACGAGGCCTTTAACTTATATCAGAAAACTTTCGGAATTAAAATCAAATAACTTATTTTTGAAGCAGGTGTACCCTTAAGCATACCTATGCCCTCAAACCGTGTAAGGCTACTGACTATTTCCACACGGCTTAGACACGCCCGTATCTACCAACCGTGGGAGGTTACTGACTAATTTCACACGACCATGACACGCCCGTGGGCTTAGACTATGTGCTAATCCTTGATATACTGACTAAATCAACACGGTCTTGGAACACGCCCATGTCCAAACCGTGTGTCTTACACGACACACACACACGGCCGTGGGATTTGCCCGTGGCCTATTCTGATTAATAATACTAAGGTACAGGGTTAACACGGTCTTGACACACGCCGGTGTGTCCAACCGTGTAGGCACTTACTGTGCTATTTACCAAGCCGTTAGCCACCCTGAAATGAAGATCATATCCATACACAATTCAACGATGCAATAACAACCCAATTTTATGAATAATACTACATGCTTCATTAATCTCAATAAACATACATGCTTAGTCAAATTTGGCCAATCACTTAGCCATATACAAAAGAATAATAAACTTGATAGCCTTTACAAAGGCCCTTCTTAAAACATGTCCACAAAATGAATGTTTCCTATACATGCCATACTTAGTAAAGTAACTTGGCTATACCAAAATAAGAGTTGATAGTGTGTTGCGAGCTCCAACTTTAATGATCCACGAGTTAGCTTGGCAGGACTACATAGAAAGAAAGAATCATAACGTAAGCATATAGCTTAGTAAGTTTGCATGTACCAACTCTTAGCATCATCATTGCTTAATATAAACTATTTCACATAAATAATGGTATCCTGAAATTCAGCTAAATCTTACTTACTCATATAGATTCTTACATGTCTCATGACACTTACTATTATCATACTTGTAAGGTAACCATGATACCTGTATCACTTGATCACATTGATCAGTATACTATAATAACAATAATCGTAATATCTACTTTCTCATTCACAACATGAATAATACTCAACTTCATCTAACTTCATCTTGATACTAACTTTACTTTTTTAGCTTTCTTGCTATCTTCTTTTAGCTTACTCATTTGCCCGATGAATTTCTGTGAATAACCGAGGATACTAAATCTCTTCCCACATAATATGATGCCAAAGCCATATCCTAGACATGGTCTTACATGGGTTATCTCATCTTGGTTTCAAGGCCATGTCTTGACATGGACTTATATGAAGTCTTGCTCTTGGTAACATACTCAATGCCAAGCTTGAGTCCTTGGACTTACATGATAACTTGCTTGCTAACTTGATCAATGCCAAGCTTGCCTTAGACTTACATGATATCTTGATCAATGCCAAGCTTGCCTTGGACTTACATGATAACTTGCTTGCTAACTTGATCAATGCCAAGCTTGCCTTGGACTTACATGATATCTTGATCAATGCCAAGCTTGCCTTGGACTTACATCATAACTTGATTAATGCCAAGCTTGCCTTGGACTTACATGATAACTTGCTTGAACATAACATGATCATTTCATACAATTATTGTACATTATGTTAAGCAATTTAATGATAATAATCATAAAGCTTAGAAATCATACAAACTTACCTCAATATACAAAATGTATGTAGATGTGCAATTTAGTCATCAACTTTGTTCTTGCCTCGGCTTCGATCTGGGCTTCATTTTTCTTGATATATAATCATAAACAGATCATTTAATAGCCATATTGACTAAATTGACTCATAACTCATACTTCGGCAAAATTACTATTTTGCCCCTTTACTTTCTAAAATTTGCGCTTTTACCTCAATTCTCGTAAAATGATTTTCATGCAACTTTCTTAAACTTCATGCTCAACTGAATCATTTTCTCTTCTATAACAATCATCAATTCTCACTATTTCTAGTAGGTATGACCAATTTTATAACTATTACAAAATGGTCCCTACTACCATTTTCATGAAATTCATTAAGGAAAAGATGTTTATCTAACATCAAACCCTCTTAAACATCCATAAAACATCATTTAACAAGCATGTCATTCAAGGGTAGATTTTTGAACATGCATCTTAGCTCATTTTATAGCTAAAATGAGCTAATTCATAATACGGGAATTTCAAAAATACGAAGATTATTAAAAACGGGGCTAAGATGAACTTACTATGAGCTTGAAAAAAAATGAAGAACCCTAGCTATAGTGTCTCAAAATTTTCAGAAGCAACAAGGAAGAAGATGAGTGAAATTTTCTCATTTTTATCCTATTTTAATCACTAATTAAGCTAAATGACCAAAATGCCCTTCCTCTTAAAAATTTCCATAATAGTCTCTTAAGGCCAATTTTGTCCAAAAACTAAATTTTGGGAAAATTGCTATTTAAGGGCTCATAATTATTATTCTAAAGCTATTTCATGCAAAAAGCTTCTAGAAACTCATATATTGCAACTTTTTCAATTTAGTCCTTTTTGGACCAATTGACCTCAACTTAATAAAATTGCTTTACAAAACTTTCATACTAGCGTGCAAACATGGCATAAACCTGGAAAACTTATAATTTCACCTCGAGTTTGTGGCCTCGCACCACTATCCCGACTAGGCCCTAAATCGAGCTGCTACACCTCTAGATAGTTAAAACTGCACGAGAAAAATTATTCGACTTACAATTTGGAGTTGGCTTCGATTGTTTTCGCGTTAAAGATTTGGAGACATTACTTGTATGGGAAAAAGTGTAGAATCTTTATAGATCACAATAGTTTGAAGTATTTGATGGATCAGAAGGATCTGAATTTGCGACAGAGGCAGTGGCTTGAATTGTTGAAAGACTATGAGTTAGTCATTGATTATCATCTAGGAAAAGCTAATGTGGTTGCGGATGCCCTGAGTAGGAAATCCTTGTGTGCTTTAAGAGTTATGAACACGAGCTTAGCATTGTCTTATGATGGTGCTATTTTAGCAGAGTTGAGAGCTAAGCCACTATTTATTCAACAGATAAGTAAGGCTCAAAGAAATGACAGTGAGATGCAAGCTAAGAGAGAGCTAAGTGTGGATCGAAAAGTGATTCTGATTTCTGAGTGGGTCCAGATGATTGTTTGATGTACCATGATAGAATTTGTGTACCAAGAGATGAAGAGTTAATCCGAAAAGTTTTGCATGAGGCGTATAGTGGTTATTTGTCTGTACGCCCGGGCAGTAAAAAAATGTACAATGATTTGAGAAAGTTTTATTGGTGGTGGGTATGAAAAGAGACATTTCAGAGTTTTTGGCAAAATGTCTGATTTATCAACAGGTGAAAGCTAAGCATCAAGTGTCTTCGGGATTGTTTTAGCCAGTGATGGTTCCCGAATGGAAATGAGATTGGGTTACCATGGATTTTGTGGCGGGGTTGCCGATGACTCTGAAAAAAAAAGATGTTTTGTGGGTTGTTGTGGATAGGTTGACGAAGTCGGCTCACTTTATTCTAGTACATGTTGATTATTCACTGGATAAGTTAGTTGAATTGTATGTTGCAGAGATAGTGAGATTGCATGGTGTGCTTATGTCTATAATATCGGATAGAGATCCAAGGTTTACTTCGAGGTTTTGGAAGAAGTTACAAGAAGCCATGGGTACGAGGTTAAATATCAGTACGGTGTTCCATCCTGTAAACTTATGGTGAATCAAAAAGAGTGATTCAAGTTCTTGAAGATATACTTCGATGTTGTGTGTTAGAATTCGAAGGTAGTTGAGAGAAATATCTACCTTTGGTCAAATTTGCTTACAGCAACAGTTATCAGTCAAGTATACGAATGGCTCCGTATGAGGCCTTGTATGGTCGTAAGTGTCGAACTCCTTTGTATTGGACCGAGCATAGTGAGAAGTGAATCCTTGGGGTCGACCTAGTAAAAGAAACTGAAGAGAAAGTGAAAATGATCCGTGATGGTCTGAAAGCTGCTTCGGATCGACAGAAGTCGTATGCGGATTTGAAAAGAAAAGAAATTGAATTTAATGTGGGTGACAAAGTGTTTTTGAAAGTATCTCCATGGAAGAAGATCATGAGGTTTGGACGAAAAGGGAAATTGCGTCCAAGATTCATAGGGCTGTATGAAATTACCGACAGAATTGGACTAGTAGCTTACCGTTTGGCCTTGCCTGTAGAATTAGAAAAGAATCATAATGTGTTCCATGTGTCAATGTTACATTCTTAATGCTAGCTAGTGTGTAACATGAATGAAAATGAATGAGAATGATTAAGAACCTATGTGGTTTAAATGGAATGAATGTGGTAGACATCATGAATGAATGAGTAAGTAGATATGTGGATGACTAGTGATAATATTTGATGGTGGGTTAAGTGCGATACCACCTTAATACTTAACAACTATGGGCTGTGTGCGATACCATAGTTAAGTATATTATTTAGTGAGCTACGTGCGAAACCACTATAAGTACCTCTTGGTAGGCTATGTGCGATACTACCTTATTACCTAATTGTGGTGGGCTGAGTACGAAACCACCGAGTAATTTAGCTGTGTGGATGTATTAGTGTGATAAATGATGTGTCGTATTTTCGAGTAAATGTGGTATTGAGTGCAGGGGTGTATGTCAATGATTATAAGTATGTGACTCATAATTTTTTGGAAATGTGGTAAGCGATAGAAAGAGTAAGCATAATTGTGGATGTGAATTTATTTGGTAATTATTGTTTAGTTTATATTAGAATACTTAAATTGTTTATGTGTAAACTTACTAAGCTCAAGGCTTACTCATTTTCTTTCCCTTGTCTTATAGAGAAAGAGGGTTGAATCGAGATACGTGGATTAATCGAAAGATCGCCCATAGTATCAGCTCACTCTGGTACACTAGACTACATATGTTGTATATGGCATGTATAGGGACTAGATAAGTTAGGGAATTTTGTTGTAAATGGCTAAGATGTGTTAGCCTATAGATGGATAATCTATTTTTTATAATGCCATAGTTGTTGGCTGCTTTATTATATGAGAAAAAAAATGTAGTTATCCATGTAAGATTGTGTTTGAATTTGAGTTGATTATGGATGTGTTGTTTGAGTATATGTTGTAAGAACTTGGCAATTAGCTTTGTTCTTGTCCATGTGGTTAGACACACGGGCATGTGTCTAGGCCATGTGTGACACATGGCCAACCCACGGGTGTGTGCCTTGGCCATGTCTCTTTGACAGATTCAAGTAGTATAGGCCACGGGCTAGCCACATGGGTGTGTGTCTAGACTTCAAGCTGTGTGGTGTAGTCAGTGTTCACCATGGGTGGTGAGCACGGTCGTGTGCCCTAGCCGTGGGGCATTGGCAGAATGCTTGGGTTTTCATGCATGGGTTGAGGGCATGGGCGTGTGTGACCTTACACAAGCGTGTCTCACCTTACACGAGCGTGTAGTCCCTTTTTAGGTGAAAAATTTTTAAAATCGTAAAATTTTTCGATAGGGTCTCGAGAGTCTTAAGTGTATGAGTGAGGCCTCGTAAGTCGAGATTGAGGTTGTAGAGGTGACTTAAGAAAGTAATCGATGAGCCTAAGTGGTGATCATATGGTTTTAATCTAGTAACGCCTCGGGCCCAATTCTAGCATGGATTACAGGTAAGGGGTGTTACATTTAGTGGTATCAGAGCTATGGTTTAGTCGATTCTAAGACTACCGTAGTAGGTAGAGTCTAGCTATACATGCCATAAGTGTATAATGATGGTGTGGTGGCTTTTGATGAATTTAAACTTGTTTTATATAGTGCATGGATCACGATCAATCGACTGCTGATGACGCAGCTAGTAATGCATCGGCTCCCACTCGAGGGACCGCGCCTGTACAGAGTGAACCCCAGACTAGGGGTCAAAGAGACGAGGCTCAAAAAGCCTTTCTCCAGATGATGAGTAACTGGTACTCAGAGTATATTCGAGCAAACCCTAATGCTCAACCTCCTCCACCTCCTCCTATACCTCAGCCAGTTCTAATGGCTCCTCAAGCTATAGAAGTAGTGAGAGTGACGAAGCCCCCAATGGATAAGATTAGGAAACACGGGGCTGAGGAGTTTAGGGCTAAGGTTAATGATAACCCTGAGAAGGCAAAGTTTTGGCTAGAGAACTCAATGAGGATGTTCGATAAACTCTCATGTACATCCGAAGAGAGCCTGAAGTGTGTCGTATCTTTACTAAAAGACTCGGTATACCATTGGTGGAAGATGTTGACGTCGGTAGTCCCAAGAGAACGACTGACATGGGACTTCTTTCTGGAAGAGTTCCAGAAGAAGTATATAAGCCATAGATTTATCGATCGGAAAAGGAAGGAATTCCTTGAGTTGAAGCAAGGGAGAATTTTAGTAGCAGAATATGAGCGAGAGTTTGTTAGGTTAGCAAATATGTTCAAGAATTTGTGTCGACAGAGGTTATTTTATGTAAAAGGTTTAAAGATGGACTGAATGAGGATATCAAACTCCTGGTTGGTATTTTAGAGTTGAAAGAGTTCATAGTGTTGGTTGATAGGGCAAGTAAGGCCGAAGAACTGAGTAAAGAAAAGAGGAGAGTGATGAATGAGGCTCAAGATGCAAGAAAATGGCCGATGGGAAAATTTTACCAAGCTCAATCGAAGAGATCCAAGGAGGGGAATCCTCGGACCACTACATCATTTGGATATTCACCTCAAGATCAAGGAAACACGCGTTCGGGTTTAAGAGTCCAAGCCACCTCGATGGAAAGTGTAGGCAATCCGAAGAACAAATCGGAGTGTCCAAGTTGTGGTAGATATCACACTAGAGAGTGTTGGGGTAACAGTCGAAACTGTTATAAGTGTGGTTCCCCCGACCATTTTATTCGAAATTGCCCTGAGAGGGATGACAAGGAAGAGAAACAAGAGATAAGACCTAGATATGTACCTTCGAGGGGTAGAACACCAAAGAACCTGAGAGGGGGGACTAGTGGTAGAGGTTCGTCACAAGATTCTACTGTAAGACCGGAGGGTCGGGCACCTACTAGAAAGTATGCCATTCACGCTCTCAAAGAGGCATCCTCCCCAGATGTGATAATGGGTACTTTTTCTCTTTATTACACCTTTGTTATTGCTTTAATTGACCCAGGGTCTACCCATTCCTATATTTGCATGAGATTGGCATCTAGTTTGAGTATAACCGTTGAGTCTACGGACATTGTGGTTAAGATATCAAACCCATTAGGTAAGCATGTGTTTGTGGACAAGGTGTGTAAAAACTGTCGTTTGATGGTTAAGAGTCATTGTTTTCCTGCAAACCTGATGTTGTTGCCATTTTATGAGTTTGATTTAATCCTTAGCATGGATTGGTTGACTACACATAGTGTCTTAGTGAATTGTGGTAGTAAGTTTATCGAGCTGAAATGTGAGGGTGAAGATGTTGTTCGGGTTGAATCAGGTGGATCGGATAGTCTACCAGTGATGATTTCTTCCTTAATGGCCGAGAAATGCTTGAGAAAGGGATGTGAGTCCTATCTCGCGTTTGTATTGAATACTCAAGAGTCTGAGGTGAAGATTGAATCAGTGCCGGTGGTATGTAAATATCCGAGAACGACACCTATTTCAATTGCTCCGTAAAGGATGGCACCTATAGAGTTGAAAGAACTGAAGGTTTACTTGCAAGAGTTGACGGATAAAGGTTTTGTGAGACCGAGCTACTCACCGTGGGGTGCTTCGGTATTATTTATGAATGAGAAAGATGGGTCGATGAGATTGTCCATAGACTATAGACAACTCAACAAAGTGACGGTGAAGAATAAGTATCCTTTACCAAGGATTGATGATCTTTTTGATTAACTGAAGGGAGCTTCAGTGTTCTCCAAGATAGATTTGAGGTCCGGTTACTATCAGTTGAGAGTGAAAGAGTAAGATGTGTTGAAAACTGCATTTTGAACAAGGTATGGCCATTATGAGTTTCTGGTCATGCCGTTTGGTTTAACAAATGCACCTGCGATTTTCATGGATCTGATGAACCGTGTCTTCAGGCCGTATGTGGACAAGTTTGTAGTTGTCTTCATTGACGACATATTGATCTATTCTCGGGATGAGAATGATCATGAAGAACATTTGAGAATTGTCTTGCAAACTTTATGAGATAAGAAGTTGTATGCTAAGTTTAGCAAGAGTGAGTTTTGGCTCCGAGAGGTTGGATTCCTAGGACACATTGTGTCAAGTGATGGTATCCCAGTTGGTCCAAGTAAGATATCAGCTATTATGGATTGGAAACAGCCGAGTAACGTATCAGAAGTTAGAAGCTTTCTGGGTTTAGCGGGATATTACAGACATTTCGTAAAGGGATTTTTTGTAATTACTACCCCGATGAAGAAACTATTACATAAAGATGTTAAGTTTGATTGGTCTGAGATATGTCAGCAAAGTTTCAAGAGGTTGAAAACATTGTTGACATAGGCACCGATTTTGGTTCAACCAAAATCGGAAAGGAGTTCGTGGTTTATAGTGATGTATCGTTTAATGGTCTCGAATGCTTGTTGATGCAAGAGGGTAAAGTAGTCACTTACGCCTCTAGACAGTTAAAACTGCACGAGAAGAATTATTTGACTCACGATTTGGAGTTGGCTGCGATTGTTTTTGCATTAAAGATTTGGTGACATTACTTATATGGGGAAAAGTGTCGATCTTTACGGATCACAAGAGTTTGAAGTATTTGATGGATCAGAAGGATCTGAATTTATGACAGAGGTAGTGACTTGAATTCGTGAAAGAATATGAGTTAGTCATTGATTATCATCTAGGAAAAGCTAATGTGGTTGCAGATGCCCTGAGTAGGAAATCCTTGTGTGCTCTAAGAGTTAAGAACACGAGCTTAGCATTGTCTGATGATGGTGCTATCTTAGAAGAGTTGAGAGCTAAGCCACTATTTGTTCAACAGATAAGTAAGGCTCAAAGAAATAACAGTGAGATGCAAGCTAAGAGAGAGCTAAGTGTGGATCGAAAAGTGATTTTGATTTCCGAGTGGGTCCGGATGATTGTTTGATATACCATGAAAGAATTTGTGTACCAAGAGATTAAGAGTTAATCCAAAAAATTTTACATGAGGCGCATAGTGGTTATTTGTCTGTACACCCGAGCAGTACAAAAATGTACAATGATTTGAGAAAGTTTTATTGGTGGACGGGTATGAAAAGAGACATTTTAGAGTTTGTGGCAAAATGTCTGATTTTTCAACAGGTGAAAGCTGAGCATCAAGTTCCTTCGGGATTACTTCAGCCAGTGATGGTTCCCGAATGGAAATTGGATTGGGTTTCCATGGATTTTGTGATGGGGTTGCCGATGACTCCGAAAAAGAAAGATGCTGTGTGGATTGTTGTGGATAGGTTGATGAAGTCGACTCACTTTATTCCAGTACATGCTTATTATTCACTGGATAAGTTAGCTGAATTGTATGTTGCAGAGATAGTGAGATTGCATGGTGTGCCTATGTCTATAATATTGGATAGAGATCTGAGGTTTACTTCGAGGTTTTGGGAGAAGTTGCAAGATGCCATGGGTACGATGTTAAATTTTAGTACTGCGTTCCATCCGCAAACTGATGGTCATTCAGAAAGAGTGATTCAAATTCTTAAAGATATGCTTCGATGCCATGTGTTAGAATTCGAAGGTAGTTGGGAGAAATATCTACCTTTGGTCGAATTTGCTTACAACAATAGTTATCAGTCAAGTATACGGATGGCTCCGTATGAGGCCTTGTATGGTTGTAAATGTCGGACTCCTTTGTATTGGACTGAGCTTAGTGAGAAGTGAATCCTTGGGGTCGACCTAGTGAAAGAAACTGAAGAGAAAGTGAAAGTGATCCGTGATGGTCTGAAAGTTGCTTCGAACCGACAGAAGTCGTATGCAGATTTGAAAAGAAAAGAAATTGAGTTTAATGTGGGTGATAAAGCGTTTTTGAAAGTATCTCTATGGAAGAAGATCATGAGATTTGGACGAAAAGGGAAATTGAGTCCAAGATTCATAGGGCCGTATGAAATTACCGACAGAATTGGACCAGTAGCTTACCGTTTGGCCTTGCCAGTAGAATTAGAAAAGATTCATAATGTGTTCCATGTGTCGATGTTACAACGATATCGCTCTGATCCTTCGCATGTGATTCCTTCAGCGAAATTAAGATAAGACCGAATATGTCCTATGAAGAGGAGCCGATTAAGATTATGGCTCGAGAAGTGAAAAAGTTGAGGAATAAGAACATAGCCCTTGTGAAAGTGTTGTGGAAAAAACACGGTGTGGAAGAGGCTACGTGGGAAATAGAAAAAGCTATGAGAGAGCAACATCCAAACCTCTTTACTGGTAAGATTTTCGGGGGTGAAAATCTCTAAAGGGGAGAGTTGTAACATCTCGATTTAGGGCCTAGTCAGAATAGTGGTGCGAGACCACAAATCTGAGGTATATGTATGCTTTTTTGAGGTCTATGCCATGTTTGAATGTTAGTGTGAAAGTTTCATGAAGCAATTTTGTCAAATTGTGATTGTATTGTCCAAAAGGACTAAATTGACAAAGTTGCAAAATGTAGTATTCTAGAAGTTATTTGTATCAAATAGCTTTAGAATATCAATTAGTGGTCCTTGAATAGTAATTTCCCCAAATTCTAATTTATTGACAAAATTGGGCATAAATAGGTTAAAATTTGAAAGTTGGACAAAAGGGCATTTTGGTCATTTGTCAATTAAATGATTAAAATGGGAAAAAGATGATAGAATTTTCATTCATCTTCTTTCCCAAGGCTGCCGAAAATTTGAGAGAAGCCATTGTTAGGGCTCTTCAACTTTTCAAGCTAGCTAGTAAGTGTATTCTAGCTCCGTTTTTTATCTCCTTCGTCTTTTTGAAGTCCTAGTAGCATGAGTAAGCTATTTTTAGCTATATGTTGAGCTAAGATGGATGTTAAAAAAATATACCCATGTATGAAATGCATGTATTTTGATGTTTTATGGAAGAATATGAAAGCTTGATGTAGTAGAAACATCTTTTGCTAAGAGAATTCCATGAAAAATGCATGTAGGGACTAGTTTGTGAAAGTTTTGAGATTGATCATACATGTGGGATTTAGTAAGAATTGATGATTGCTTTAGTTGAGTGAATGATTCGGCTATGCATGAAAGGCTAGAAAGTTGAATAAAATCACTTTACGAGCCTTGGGCCAAATGTGTAAATATGAAAAAGTTTAGAGGCAAAATGATAATTTTGCTAAAGTATGAGATAATGGTCAGTTTAGTCAATATGTGTATTGAATGATTTGATTTATCATTATAGATCAAGAAAGACGAAGCGCGAATCAAAACCGAGGTAAGAATAAGATGGTGGACTAAATTGCACATCTTTATACTTCTTGAGTACCGAGGTAAGTTTATGCATAATCAATGCATTCTACTTATACATTCTTAATGCTAGCTAGTGTGTAGCATGAATAAAAATGAATGAGAATGATTAAGAACCTATGTGGATCAAATGGAACGAATGTGGTAAACATCATGAATGAATGAGTAAGTAGATTTCTGGATGAGTAGTGATAATATTTGATGGTGGGCTAAGTGCGATACCACCTTAATACTTAACAACTATGGGTTGTGTACGATACCATAGTTAAATATATTATTTAGTGGGCTATGTATGAAACCACTATAAGTACCTCTTGGTAGGCTATGTGCGATACTACCTTATTACCTAATTGTGGTGGGCTGAGTACGAAACCACCGAGTAATTTAGCTGTGTGGATGTATTAGTGTGATAAATGATGTGTCGCATTTTGAGTAAATGTGGTATTGAGTGTAGGGGTGCATGTCAATGATTATGAGTATGTGACTCATAATGTTTTGGAAATGTGGTAAGGGATAGAAAGAGTAAGCATAATTGTGGATGTGAATTTATTTGGTAGTATAATGCTAATTGTTGTTTAGTTTATACTAGAATGCTTAAATTATTTATTTGTAAACTTACTAAGCTCAAGGCTTACTCCTTTTCTTTCCCTTGTCTTATAGAGAAAGAGGGTGAATCGAGATACGTGGATTAATCGGAATATCGCCTACACTATCAGCTCACTCCGGTACACTAGACTAAATGTTTTGTATATGGCATGTATAGGGTCTAAACAAGTTAGGGAAATTTGTTGGAAATGGCTAAGATGTGTTAGCCTATAGATGGATAATCTATTTTGTATAATGCCATAGTTTTTGGCTGCTTTATTGTATGAAAAAAAAATGTAGTTATCCATGTAAGATTGTGTTTGAATTTGAGTTGATTATGGATGTGTTGTTTGAGTATATGTTGTAAGAACTTGGCAATTAGATTTGCTCTTATCCATGTGGTTTGACACACGGGCATGTGTCTAGGCCATGTGTGATACACAGCCAACCCACGGGCGTGTGCCTTGGCCGTGTCTCTTTGACAGATTCGAGTAGTATAGGCCACGGGCTAGCCACACGGGTGTGTGTCTAGACTTCAGGCCGTGTGGTGTAGTTAGTGTTCTCCACGGGTGGTGAGCACAGGCGTGTGCCCTAGCCATGGGGCATTAGCAGAATGCCTGGGTTTTCATGCACAGGTTGAGGGCACTGGCGTGTGTGACCTTACACGGGCGTGTAGTCCCTATTTAGGTGGAAAATTTTAAAATCATAGAAGTTTTCGATAGGGTTTCGAGAGTCTTACGTGTATGAGTGAGGCCTCGTAAGTCGAGATTGAGGTTGTAGAGGTGACTTAAGAGAGTAATCGATAAACCTAAGTGGTGATCATATGGTTTTAATCCACTAATGCCTCGGGCCCGATTTCGGCATGGATTACGGGTAAGGGGTGTTACAGCTTTCATCATTGAAAAGAAAATATAAAATCTCTTAAATCTTGGAGTATGGGCCCTAGTGGCTCATTCAACCATCAATTGAATATTGATAGTAGTTAAACAAGCAACTAAATTCAAACTTAAACCTACATTGAATTTGTTTGACCGTCCACTCACACAAGTATTTTTCTTTTGATTGAAATTTAACTCCTCCTTCTCTAGCTTTTGTATCTCCCCAACTTCAATCTTTGAAACACTCTAAAGAAAGTGTTTCTGTATGTTAGAGTACATCATTTGTAAAAGAGTTTGTTAGGTTGTTAGTGAGTTGTTACTTAGGTAGTTAGTAGTAGTTATTTCTCAATAATTGTGTATAAATACACTTGTTAAAATTGTAGCAACGTTTAGCAATAATAAATCATTTCAATTCATTTCAATCATTTCAATCATTCCAATTCATTTCTACTAGTTACATTGTATATACTTACATGGTATTTTTTTCCTAAGTCCTAGAGTCTTTCTCTTGTTGTGCATTCATGGCTAATTCTACCGAATCCATCTCTACAAACACTAGTAATCCATCCACCATTTCATCTCAGTTAGTTCAGTGCTTCCCTCGACATGATACTGTCAAATTAGATGAAGGTAATTTTATTTAGTGGCAACAACATATAAATTGATTGTTGAAGGATATGAGCTTACGAGTATTATCGAAGAAACCTTACCTGTTCCACCGCGATTTTTCCCATCTCCAGAAGGTCAATTGGTACCGAATCCAAAGGCTTCATTATTTCATCAGCAAAATAAGTTGCTCGCGTCGTGGTAACTGTCTACCATTAGTGGTGCTCACCTCTCTTGTTTCACAGATGCAAAAACTTCGTTCGATGTGTACAACACTGCAAATCACTTGTTCATCCCCATGATCGGAGCCAAGTTGACCTTTATCAAGCATGAGTTACATTTGATTAAAAAAGTTAATATGACAATTAACGAATATGTGTCTAAAATTCGGAATACATATGTCTTGATTAAAGCATCTAGATCTCGGATCTCAGAGGCTGAGAAGGTTGAGATTGTTCTTGCGGGTATCATCGAAGTATGATATCGTTTTTACTCTTGCGTCTTTCTCCTTCGAGCCCCTTCCCATGCAAAAGCTTCTGGATGTTTTGTTAGAATACGAGAACTGCCAACATCATGTGGTGCAGGAGATGTCGTTTCAAGCTAATCTAATAGAAGTGGATCTGCCGTCGGTAGTAATGGAACCCATGTAGGTGGTCGCTCCTCTTCTGGTGGTCGTGAAAGGGGTTTTCGATCTCGGGTACAGTGTCAAATTTATGGCCAATAGTGGCTCGGGCTTCGCTTGCATAGGCTACGGGTGCGAATGACGGATGGGGTTCTCGTGATTTGGCCGATTCTAGTGTTGCAAATTAGCACGAGGCTACTGCCCATGGTGGTTTTTACTCCCATCTAAAGGTTCTAGGTCCGTTTGGGGTGTCTCTGATGGAAACTCCAATGTGGGTTCCTCATGGTCGATAGTGGGATGGTGTGCCACCAGATGCAGTCGTTTCTAATGAAAGAGTATTTGGGGTTTCATAAAACCCTTATGTTGATATGGGTATTGGGTTATAAGACCCTTAGTGGGCCATTATGTTGATATAGGTATTGGGTCACAAGACCCTCACGTGGGCCTTACTAGGCCAAATGATGTAGGCCTAAGTTTTAGGCCAAATGGTGCTGGCCAAAGGTTTGGGCCAAATACACATGGTGCTGGCCAAGGGTTTAGGTCGAATGCCAATCTTGTTAGCTTTGGGGGCCCAACTGGTCATGGAAAAAGTATTAAACCATTGGGTGTTGGGTCTACTATTAACAATGTGAGCCTTCGTAGGTTGAATGGTGGGCCGAGAGTCCCGTGGCTAATAAAGCCTAGGGCGTGTATTCTTCATGGGCCAACTATTGGGTTAGGGCCTTGTATCAGAATTTTTTTTATTGATTCTCCACCATGTGTTGGGTTGCCACTGGTCCCTGATGCACTTGGGTCAGATTTCTCAAACACTACTGGTCTGGTGTGAATACAGCCCAATATAGGTCCAATTTTGATAATGTTGATTCCTATGTTCCTATGCCTGTGGGAACTTCGTCGTGGTATCCTGATTCGAGAGCTACGCATCACCTCTGCAAGGAGGCCTCTGCCCGGAATGAATCCACACCATACTCAGGTACAACTCTTCTTTTAATGGGTGATGGGTCGCATGCGAAAATTAAATGTGTCAGGCATTCTACATTGACTACAAAGAACAAGTTGCTTCATTTGTCTAATATTTTATGTATGCCAAATATACGAAAAAATTTGTTATCTATTTCATAGTTTGCTAAAGAAAATAATGTCTTCTTTGAATTTCACCCATTTCACTAAGTGGTTAAGGACATTTAGACTCGGGGAATTTTGTTGCAAGGCCACACTTGTGATGGGCTCTATCAGTTTTCACCAGTTGCTCCTATTAGAAGCAAGGTTTTTCCTTATGTTCATAATAGTGGACTTTAGACCAGCTCCACCAGCTATGACGTTTTTGCATTATGGCACTGTCGACTTGGTCATCCCTCTGCCCGCATTGTTCATTTGGTTTTAGTTAAATGTCATATTGTTTCGAATAAAGGTTCCCTTGATAATGTTTGTATTGCTTTTCAAAAAGGAAAATCTCAAAAGTTGTCTTTTTTGAAATCTATTATTGAATATACTTATTCTTTTGATTCAGTTGTTTCTGATTTATAGGGACCTGCGTCTATTGCATGTGGTAGTAATTGGTATTATGTCTTGTTTTTTGATATGTTTAGTCGCTTTACTTTGTTATTTCTCATTTAGAGAAAGTCTCAGGCCATTGATTGTTTTACTCAATTTCAGAAGTTGGTTAAAACTCAGTTTGGGAAATATATCAAACAATTTCAAAGCGATTGGGGTGGCGAGTTAAGGGCATTTACGATTGTTCTAGCTTAGCATGGTATTGTTCATCAGGTCTTGTGTCTACATACGTCAGAGTAGAATGGTTTGGCCGAATGGAAACACAGACATATTGTTGAAATGGGTCTTACCCTTTTGGCTCGTGAATCTACCTATGAAATTTTGGGGTTATGTTTTTACTTGTGCTGTGCATTTAATAAATAGACTACCTACCTCAGTCTTGAAAGATTAGTCTCCTTACAAGATTCTCCATGGTAAGGACTCAACGTGGGATCATCTGCGAGTTTTTGGATATTGTTGTTTTCCATATTTGCGCCCATTTAATAATCACAAGCTAGAATTTCAATCTTAGTCGTGCACGTTTTTAGGATACAATCATCAACATAAAGGATATCAATGTCTTACACCGGATGGTAAGGTTATTATTTCTCGACACGTGTTTGATAAACGTCAATTTCTGTATCTTGAAAGTTCTGTGGTTCCTTCCCAGTCTAATGGGTATGTCTCCAAGTATGTTCCTATTATGCAATCTCTATCTGATAGGCCAACTGAATTCTCAAGTCCCAGTACTCTGTCCCGTGACTCGTTTGCTAACACTTATTCTCATGCCACAATAGAACTGACAGATTCACAGATTGGTTTGAGTGTTTCTAATTGTAATCAAGACACTCTGTCTACTACATCAAAGGATCCAAGTCATACCACTCCGACTGTTCCTTCCATATCTTCGCCTATGGGTAATACACATCACATGGTTACATGATCCAAAGCAGGAGTTTTTAAACCCAAAGCTTTTTCTGTTGAAGTTCTTGAACATGAGCCACGCACGATTGCTGAAGAATTTGCTAGTGAAGAATGGTTTTTGGCAGCACAGGCTGAGTATGATGCATTGCTTAAAAATTCCACCTTGGAACTAGTTCCCTTGCCACCTGGACAAAAAGTGATTGGTTGTAAATGGCTGTTCAAAGTAAAAAAGATTCCCGATGGTAATGTGGCTCAACGAAAGGCTTGGTTAGTAGCAAAGGGTTACTCTCAAGTACCAAGGTGTGAATTTAAAGAGACGTTTAATCCAGTTGTTAAACTTGCTACTATTTGAACTATTTTATCTGTTGTTGTGTCCAAGATTTGGCAGCTGCGTCAGGTTTATGTTAACAATGCATTTGATAATGGTAATCTTACTGAAGAAGTGTACATGCAACAACCCCCGGGATATGTTCAATATGGTGTGAATGGAGAGTCTTTGGTATGTCGGCTAATGAAAGCTTTGTATGGGCTACGCCAGGCTCCACGAGCATGGTTCGATAAGTTGAAACGATTTCTTGTCTCACTAGGTTTTGTTTTATCAAAATTTGATGCTTCACTATTTGTTTGGGTTACTAATGAGTTGAGTATGTATGTGTTAGTGCATGTGGACAATATTGTCATTACAGGAGATGTATTTGAAAGTTTTGATGATTTTGCCTAACAGATACACAATGAGTTTTCTCTTAAGGACATGGGAGCCCTTCATTATATTCTGGGCATTGAGGTTACTCGGTCAACGAATGGGAGTCTTTATATCTGCCAACGTAAGTATATCCTTGATCTTCTTGACAGAAGTTCTTTTGTTAATGCCAAGGGTGTCCACACACCCATCATTAGTTCTTCTATGTTGTCTAAGAATGAAGGAGTTCTTCTTGATGATCCTACTAAATATATAAATCTTGTTGGTGCATTGCAATCTATGGTTTTCACGCGGCCTGACATTGCTTATGTAGTCAATTATATTTTTCAGTTTATGCATGCAACCACTAATACTCATTTGAATGCTCTAAAACATATTTTACGGTACTTATGTGGCACAATTGATTATAGGTTGGTTTTTCGATCCTCTGAAAGACTATCACTGGTTGGCTACGTTGATGCTAACTGGTGCTTAGACTTTGATGATAGATGATAGACTACTGGATATTGTGTGTATTTTGGAACTACTCATTTCTCCTAGTGTTCTAAGAAGAAACAAGTTGTGTCTCGCTCCATTGCTGAGGCTGAGTACAGAAGTTTGGCTACTGCAACTTCTGATGTTACTTGGTTAGTTTCTTTATTGAAAGAATTACGATTGTGCTCTGCTAAGGCTCCGACTGTCTAGTGTGACAACTCCAATGCTGTTGCAGTAGTTTGCTAATCCAATTTTGCATTCTAAGTTTAAACATGTTGAACTTAACTTATTCTTTGTTCGGAAAAAAGTGGTCGATGGTTATCTTGTTGTCAGTGAAGTTCCAACGTGCGATCAAGTTGCAAATATTCTCACAAAACCTTTGTCCGTGTCCAGTTTTGTTTATTTTCGTCATATTCTTCAATTCTTACCGGTTGGGAAGTTGGGTGAATGTTAGAGTACATCATTTGTAAAAGAGTTTTTCAGGTTGTTAGTATTGTTAGTGAATTGTTACTCAAATAGTTAGTAGCAGTTATTTCTCAATAATTGTGTATAAATACACTTGTTAAAACTATAGCAAAGCTAAGCAATAATCAATCATTTCAATTCATTTCAATCTTTCCAATTCATTTCTACTAGTTACATTGTATATATTTACACTGTACAAACTTATAATTGGTGCTTCTATTTCTAAAAGTGACAAAACACTAATAGTCATTAACTAATGTCTTAATCTTGAAGAAACCATCTTTGTTATCCCTCAACTTTACAGCTTGCTCAAGTCCTAATCTTCTTATTCCTTTAATATTTAAAATCAAATCTCTTCGCCGCTAAGGCTTTCTTGAATTGCTGAGCACTATCAAAGATCATCCCAAATAAGAAAATATGTGTTGGGTTTGATAAATCGAAAAAGACATGTTCGGATTTCTTGTAGACTACCCACACTAGGAAGGCTATGGAAATCAATTTCAAGAGGTATGCTAGAAGCCAAAACAATTTTTTTTTTCTAAACTCTTTATATTTTACCCTAATTTCTTGAATCTCTTCCTCCTCATCATCTAATTCATCTTCTGATATTCCTATTTAAAATTATTTCTAATTTTTATCTCATTGCTTATATTTAAAATTATATTGAGCCCATAAATGGAACACATATAAAAGCATACATTTCGCCTTCTTGTCAAATACCTTATATCAGAAAGAAAGCTGAACCAACTCAAAATATTATAACAGTTTGTGACTTCAACATGTGCTTTATTTTTACATTTCCTGGTTGAGAAGAAACAACACATGACAAGTATTTTTTTTTTTTGCAAACATTTAAAAAGCAAGAATTAAAATTTTCACACCCTCAACCAGGTTGAAATTTATTTTTTTAATTCATCATTACATAAAAACAATATTAATTTTTTTCTTTTTTTTAAACATGATATTATGTTCTACTTTTTTGTATAAAAATATTATCTTGTGGATTCAGGATATCCACAAATGGCCAATTTTCTAGGACCATATATGTAACACCCCTCATCCGTATTCACTATCAGAATAGGGTTACGAGGTATTAACGATCCATACCCATTATTTATTCAACATAACTTATACACTTAAGCATACATTCTCAAACACCATTCAATCATATTCACTATGTCCCTTATACTGGCCTACGAGGCCTTAAACATGCTTTACAAGAAGTTCGGGACTAAACTGATAACTTATAAAAATTTTGGAAACTTAAAAATATTTCAAACATATAAGGGTCACACGCCCGTGTGAACAGGTCGTGTGCCTCACACGGCTCCAGACACGCCCGTGTCTCAGGCCGTGTGAAAACAGGCCATACATACTGACTTGGGTCACACGATCGACCACACGCCCGTGTGTCTAGCCCGTGTGCCCTTCGAAGTGGCCATACACGGCCCTGTGCCAGGTCGTGTGCTAGGCCATGTCAATCCTGTAGGGTATACTGATATATGCAACATAGCCAAGTCACGTGCCCGTGTGCTAGGCCGTGTGCAATTTAGGCGGGGTATACTAAATTGTGCCACACGGACGGTCACAAGCCCGTGTGTGAGGCCGTGTGGAGCATACTGACTTCAATTCAATTTCAACACCAGGGGACACATGGCCATGTAGCATGACCGTATGTCACACACGGCTGAGACACATGCCCGTGTCTCGCCCATGTGGACAAAAATAGGCCATTTGCAAGGCCAATTTGCCACCCTTTCTCGTGCTTACCTAAACAACCAAAATGGTACCATTTTATCATCCAATAGGCATCCCAAAACCATCAACCAAGTACACAAATCATGCCATATTCATTTCAACTATTTCAATACTCAATTCCATATCATTTACTTATTCAAATACTTATATCATTAAACATCAATTCACAAGCACTTAACTAATCAAACTAACAACTTCAATCACACCTTATAGATAAATTTCCAAATTCAAATATAACTATAACCACATTCTTGCCAAACATAACCAAAAGAGCCATTACTCATGACTATATATACATACTAAAACATATACCATTTACAAGCCAAATCTCATGGCCATTATCACAACCAAACATATCATTATATCACTAGCCTATACATGCCATATACCATTTACAAAGCACCAAAAGTACCAACAAGTTGATCGATAGTGTGACGATGTTCCTAATGATCCCCGAGTCCGAGCTAGCTTCAATTCTTTATAAAATAGGGAAAGAACACACAAAGCAAGATTTAAAAGCTTAGTAAGCCATATATAAATAAAATTACCACATGAATCAACATCATTTCCATCAATAGGAAAACTATGAGTAAACACATATAATCTCACAAACCTTTCCCAATGTATTCATATTCAATATCATAAGTGAAATTATCAAATATTTCCCGTTTCAATACTTGTTTGAATCTCATATGTACCTGAGTCACTTAACTCATTCACACATTTTTTCTCGACTTGACTTTGCCCATTGAACCTTTTGGAATTGTTAAGGATACTTGAAAATCACATATAGCTCATACAATGCCATATCCCACATATGGTCTTACATGTTATCACATATCGATGCCGATAGCCCAACTATGGTCTTACATGAAATCAAATAATGATGCCAATGTCCTAGACATGGTCTTACACGTAATCACATAATGATGCCAATGTCATAGACATGGTCTTACACATAATTACATCTCGATAATCCTAATATCATGACATTCGTATCCTATACTATTCCTGAGGTTCGTATAGGACTTTCAAATATTGTAACCTTGTCGATTCTTGCTCGTATTTGATCATTCAACATTCATAGTAGTTCAATGAAAATTAAAAATATATAAGTCAATTTTAAGACATTTTTTGCATATGAACTTACCTTGTATTCGGGATAAACGGACTGAATCGACTATTCGGTAACCTTTGATTTTCCCCGATCTAAATCTGATTTCTTTCGTTCTTGATCTATATACATTCAAAATTAACTCATTTATTCATCAAATCATTCAATTCAGTCCACAAACACATATTTGAGCATTTTTACACTTTAGCCCCTAAAGTTCCACATTTTTACAATTTAGTTCTTATTTCACAAATACACAAAATTCATGAAATTTCATTAAACCCAAGCCTAGATGAATTTCATATAGGTCCCTAACAGCCCAACACTTTCATTTATTTTACATTTCAACCCCTCAATTTACACTTTTCACAATTAAATCCTTATTGGACATTTTTGTCAAAAATTACTTAACAAAACTTGTGTAACTATTAACAAATATTCATTTTTCATCATAAAACATTCAAAAGCTCAAGCAGTCATCAATGGCACTTCACAAAATCATTGAAACTTCAAAGTTAAGGCATCGGATAGCTAGAATATAAAGCAATAATCTCAAAAATGTAAAAATCATCAAAAATCGAGCTAAAACCATACCTTAGTCAAGCTTCAAAGGTGCCGAAACTTAAAGATCCCCAATTCTAGGTTTTCTTTTCTATTTTCGGTTGAAATAAACAAAGATGAATATGTTTTCATCTTTTGTTTTATTTAATATACATTGTTTTATTTTATTACCAAATTAACCTTAGTTAAAATAACATTTAAAACATCAAATACATGCCCACTTATGTCAAATTCCACTATCAATGATCTAATATCATCATAAGGACTTTTCATTTAATAAATCTATAACACTCCTAACCCGTATCCGTCATCAGAATAGGGTTAAACGCATTACCGGATAGATCAAAAACTTTTACAGACATTTTAATAATACATATCATCATTCACAACCAAATGCCCCTTTTTATAGATCAACGAGACCTTAATCATGCTTCAGAATAGGGTTGAGACTAAACCGAACACAAATGAAAGTTTTGTAAATTTAAAACTTTTCTATATTACAGAAGTCACACGCCCGTGTGAGCAGGACGTGTGCCTACCATGACTACTAGACACACCCATGTATCTAAACCGTGCCAAATCAGAGCAAGTATACTGACTAACCCACACGGCCACTAGACACGCCCGTGCACCATGATCGTGTGCTCATAAGCTATATACTGACTAAATCACACGGCTTCCAGGCACGTCCGTGTGCCAAGGCCGTGCACACATAAGCTGGCTACTGACTTTCACCCACGGCCGTGTAGACAAAATAGACCACTTGCAAGGTCCAAATGCCACCCTCACAAGAGTCAATCCCTACAAGCTAATTACCAATTCATTTCATACACAATTGACAACCAAAGACATGTCCAATAATCAATAAATCTTCACATTCAATCTCATTTCAAAACATGTTAATATGCATACCAATTTGCACAACCAAAACATATATATGTTCAAGCATGATACATCCACATTGTACCATACATTCAACCATTTCATTGATCAAACATGTGCACTTATATTGCATTACTATACTTACCATAGTCTTGACCATTTCACTTGCCATCAAGCCATACAAAATATGCATCATGTATCATATTTACTCATGCATATATCCACACTTGTCTAGCCACATCTCATGGCTACATTATACACATTTTAAACATAAACCAAGTGACTAGTCTATACATACCATATCTAGCTATATACATTTCAAAAGTACCAAAATGAGTTGAGTAGTGTAATGACGATCCTCAATGGTCCTGAGCCTACAGTAGCTTTGACGATCTATAAAACAGAACAAACACACACAGAGTAAGCTTTCAAAGCTTAGTAAGCCATATACAAATAAACTTAGCATACAATGCATATAACCAAATTAATACAATGGTATTTATGGTTCTCATAGCCAATTCATCGCATAATCTTTGGCACATTTGCTTATACAAAGCTTGCCACATTCCTCTATTCATATATCACATATGTACTCAGCTTATTCAAGCATATTTCCATTTTTGCATCTCATTCACATTCTCATATTCAAAAACACACTTCATCATAGTAAATTTATATAGATACTTACCTTTTATACACACTTAGTGTACATATCAAACGTACCTGAAATAGGATATACAGATCACATAATCGTTCGTATCTCAGATTTGCCCGTTGAACTATATGGAATCTAATAGGATACTCAGAACACTCGAAATAGCCGTATAATGCCAACGTCTCAGATGAGGTTTTACATGTACTTAAATATCGATACCACTGTGCCAGACAGGGTCTTACACAAATCAAATACAATGCCAATGTCCTAGACATGGTCTTACACGTAAATCCCATATCGATTCCAACGTCCCAGACGTGGTCTTACTTGAAATCTCAAATCAACGCCAACGTCCCAGACGTGGTCTTACATGATATCACATAACAGACACCTATGTCATGACATAGTTAATCTTATCTATTCCTAGGTTCGTACGGGACTTCTCGGATATTAACACTATGTCGAATCTATCTCGGAGTTCATGTGTACATCATCTCATGTGCATTAAACATTTTCAACAGTCATATGAACATACATAATTCAATTCAAAAATGCTTATTTGTATAATCACTCACCTCAGATTCGGATATTCGTTCGAACTCGGTTATTCAACTACTTTCACTTTCCCGCGATCTAAGTCCGTTTTTTTCAACTCTTGATCTATACATGTTCAAATGTAATCCATTTATTCACTACTTCATTCAATTCAATCCATGAACACACATTTAGGGCAATTTTTAATTTAGCCCTCATATTTGCATATTTTATCAATTTAGTCTATTTCTCTCAAAACATCAAATATACAAAATCACCATATATTCATGCTTAGCCGAATGCTCATGTATCTTATATAAGTCCAAACATTTCATCAAATTCATAATTTAATCCCTCAAATAATCATTTTCTCAATTGAGTCCAATATACTCAAATTCAACAAAACTCCAAAGACAAACTATGATAATCATATACATATCTTTCATATTTCACTATAAAGCATCATAAATCACATGAGTTCATCAAAAGCTCATCTCAAATACATCATCAATTCTCAAAATCAAAACATGGGTTTTGGAGCATTCGAAGCAACGATTATGAAAACGTAGAAATTATCGAAAATCGATCGAAAACATACCTTGAATCACACCAAATATTGACTGAATATGAAGAAGCTCAAAATCCTTATTTCTTTTCTAAATTTCGGTGATGAAGAGATGAGAAAACATAGCTTATTTCTTTTATGTTTCATGAAATAATAACTTAATTATCATTTTACAACTTTAACCTTTACTAATAAATATATACAACATATAATGCAAGGTCATTTTAGTCCTTGTGCCGTCCACTATCTTACTAAATGGCCAATTTACATCATAAGGCCTCATATATAAGAAGACACATCAATTAAGCCATTCTATTAAATAGAAAGCAACTTTTACCGTTTATGCGATTTAGTCCTTTTTTCAAATTAAGCACACAAACAGACAATCGACAATTTAATTCACAGAAATTTCACACAGGCTTAATCACATATCATAGGAATGGAAAATATTATTAAAATATATTTTTAACTAGGATTTGTGGTCCCAAACCATTGTTTTGACTAGGGTCTAAATCGGACTGTTACAAAATCATAGCAATTAGACACCTTTAACAAGTAGAATGCAACTTTTGCATTTTACGTGATTTAGTCCTTTTCTTCTCAAATTAAGCTATTAAACGATAAAATTAGCTCACGTCCATACATGCTGCCATGCTGTAAACACAAAAATAATATTAAAATAATTTTTTGACCTCGAATTTGAGGTTTCAAAATCACTATTCCGATTTAGCTAAAACTGGGCTGTTATAACTCTCCCCCCTTAAGGATTTTCGTCCCCAAAAATCTCACCAGTGAATAGATTCGGATATTATTTTCTCATAGCATCCTATGATTCCCACGTAGCTTCTTCAACCCCATGTCAATGCCACAATACTTTCCCTGATGCAATTTTTTTATTTCTCAGCTCTTTGATCTCACGACCTAAAATTCGAATCGGTTCTTCAGCATATGACATATCTGACTGAATTTCAACCTCAATTGGGGAAATGACGTGTGAAGGGTCGGATCGATATTTTTGAAGCATCGACACATGAAACAAATTATGTATTTTCTCTAATTTAGACGGTAAAAATAATCGATAAGCAACTGGTCTGACTAGTTCGATAATCTCATACGGTCCAATGAATCGCGGACTTAATTTCCCTTTTCGACCAAACCACAATATCTTTTTCCACGGCCACACTTTTAGGAACACTCTCTCCCCGATCTGAAACTCAATATCTTTCTGTTTCAAATATGCGTAAGATTTTTGTCGATCTGATGCTGCTTTCAAACTATCGCAAATTACTTTCACTTTTCTTCTATTTCTCTGATCAAATCAACCCCGTGAATCTTATTCTCACTAGCCTCAGTCTAGTACAACGGTGTTCGACATTTATGACTGTATAAAGCTTCATATAGTGCCATCTTTATACTTGATTGAAAGTTATTATTGTAAGCAAATTCAATCAGCGGTAAATATTTCTCCCAACTACCCCCAAGCTCGAGAATGCAACAACACAACAAATCCTTAAGTATCTAAATAACTCGCTCGGATTGACCATCCATCTGCAGGTGAAATGCGGTACTGAAATGTAACTTTGTACCCAATGCCTCTTGCAGTTTCTTCCAAAATCGTGAAGTGAATCTTGGATCTCTATCCGAAACAATAGAAGTAGGCATTCGTGCAATTTCACAATTTTAAGAAATATATAACTCAGCGAATCTATCAAGTGAATAGTCTGTACGCACTGGAATGAAATGCACATATTTCCTTAATCTGTCAACAACAACCCAAATTGCATTTTTCTTCCTCAGATTTAAGGGCAAACCCGAAACAACATCCATAGTTACTCTATTCCATTTCCACTCAGGAATCATGATAGGCTGTAATAAACCTGAAGGCACTTGTTGCTCAACTTTGACTTGCTGACAAATCAAACATTTTGAAACAAATTCTGTGTAACACCCTAAATTTTGGGCCTAGAAGAGATGGGCTGCGTGTGTCGAAAAAATTGGATTTTTGTTGCCAAAAAAATTATTATTGCATGTTTAGTTTAATATTTAAGTGAATTAAGAATGGTTGGTAGTGGCGTGGAGTTGGATTCTAAGGGGAGTGTTCAGAAGAGAAAAGTTAGGAAGGGATTGAGGAGCATATCGTAGAGAAAAATTAAGAGATGAGATATGTGGAAGAGGTTGAGCCAAATTGGGAATTTGGGGATAGGAAATTCGACTATAGGCTATAAATAGGTGTCGATTTTGGGGTTCTAGACTAATACCAAATTCTTTCTTTTTATTTTTTCGAAAACTAATTTTCTCTCTAAATACCTAAAAGCCGAAATCCATTATTTTTCCACTTCTATTTTGAGCCGATTTCTTCCTTTCCTTCTCACCAAACTCTTTTCTTTCCTTTGCTTCTAGTCTATTTCTCTTGTGCCAAATATTCTTGGTCCCTAAAGTCCAATATTCCTTTTTGCCGAATCCCTTGTGTGCCACCCTTTTCTTCCACAATTTGATCAAAATAATCCTTTTTTGTTCAGTTACTTAACCGAATATTCATTCTCTCCCTCTTTCAAATCTTTTATTCTCCCCGCATTAGCTAAATCTTTTGGGACTAGCTATTGTATTCATTTGGCCAATTGATAAGGAATTTATGATGAGAAAAGAGGGATCTAGTAAAGTGTCAGTAAAGATGCCGACTGAGTGTGAGCAAGTGACCACTACTCCCAAGTTTAAGCGACGTAAGGTGTCGGCGGTTCGGGACTTTTCGCCTGGATGCGAAAGGGGGACTACAATGGACCTCGGATTAAATAGGCAAATCACAGTCAATTAAGACAAGTGTAGGTTGTCCTTCGGTGAGTGGTTGTAGTGGTTTTATTTTAATTTAGTAAGTAAGTGACCAATGGAGTGTAATGTTTGAATATAGGTTCTGACGATTATAAGTACTTAGTACTCCAGGTGGTAAGGTGTGTACTTTTACCCTATGATTCGATAGTTTAACATAAAATCAAAGGTGTGTACATAAACTACACACACAATAGATCGGCAAATCCCGAAATGTCGAAAAGCTGAAATGCTGAAAAGTTGAAAGTTTGGCTATGGTAGTCTTGCAAGTGCGCGAACACTCGTAAGAGGGTATTCGATACGATACCAGAGACCCCATGAGCGATCTCATGGATTGGGTCACGTTTTGGCCAACTGGCTAGAATGGGCCAAATGGGCCCTACGGGCCCATAAGCCTAAATAAAAAAATGTTGATAACTTGGTAATATGTGATGAGCTAATTAAGTTTATTGAATGATTTGGAATGGATTTGGGCCTAATGGGCCATATGAGTGTGATTGAGCCTAATGGGCCATAAAAATATGATTGGGTCTAATAGGCTATATGAGTGTGTGAAAGCCTGTAGACTTGCTAGGGTTTTATAATGGACTTTTAGGCCTAATTCTAATAAATCCTTAAACAGCATAAACCTTATTAATTTCTCAAATTCATCTGTGGACAAGTCATAAGGTTAGAGTGTGGCAATGGGCATATGCATGTCTAGGATTGGATCTAGGGAAAGCTTGGTATGTAAGCGGTCTTAATGACCCACCTCCTCTTCTCTGAAATCCTACCTGGTGCATAATCTCTATTCACTTTAGCCAACAAGGACATGTTGACGGGCCAAAAGTTCGTAATTTAAAACCCATGCTATTAAAAATTTACCAAAATACCCTTATAGGTTAAATGTAGGATTTATGTTACATGTCTGACATGCCGCATTCATATGACATTCTGTTTATGTTGCATTTGGGTGGGAATTATGGTACGAAGGAAGAATTTGAGGATCGCATGGTTGCTTGACGACCGTGGATCCACCGTTGGCTTTTTAAGCCCAATATATGATTAGCAGCTTTGCTGTAATGTTAGGTAGTACCGCAACCGGGCTACCATTATTGTGTAGCGGATGGGTGGGTCGATTTAGAAATACCCACAAGTGTATAAGGTTGGAAGGGAAATGTTGTGTAGTGGATGGACTATTGGGGAGGGTTTGCACAGCATTGCATGTACGATATTATTGTGATATAGGCTTAGGCCCAAAAGCCACCGCCACTAAGTTGGGCTCAGGCCCAAAATGACTGATGATTGCTTTATACTCGTTGAGGGTTGTACACACTAAGTTTTTCCAAAACTCACCCCCTCCTTTTTAAACTTTTCAGGTGACCATCAGTAGGCGGTTTGATGGATGGTGGGACGTAGAGGTGGCCAGCTAGCAAGATATTATTATGATTTGGATTTTCTTTAAAATTCCTAGTATTTTGAAATTAATTTGGCTTGGACTGTAATAAGGCCTTTTCTTTGGTTATTATTATTTTGTGGGATTATTATATTATTATGTTTTATATTTTGGAGGCAGAACATTGTTTATCTTCCTAAGCTATGGCTATTATTAAATACCAAGTTTTATAAATTGTTTGTCTTTAAATAAAACTTCCGCAACTAAAAAGGGGTTTGTACTTAACATTTAACTTTATGAAGGGTTTTCAATAAAAACAAGGTTTTCGCTAAAACACTTCAATGTGACATGCCTGATTCGGGCCTAACTTCTAGGCTGGGTTTGGGGTGTTACATTCTAAGATATCTCATTTCATGCCATGCCACTAATAAAACTGTTTCAAATTATTATACATTTTCGTGCTTCCTGGGTGTACTGATAAACAATTACTATGTGCTTCGTTCAAAATCATCTGAATCAACTCTGAATTTCTTGGAACACATATTCGATCTCTGAATCTCAAACAATCATCAGAATCAACTTGAAACTCTGAATCAGAAATTGACTCACACTGAACACGTTTTGCTTGCAGTTCATTATCAAACTTTTGAGCTTCATAAATCTGCTATATAAACAACGGTCTCGCTTTCAACTCGGCTACTAACGAACCATCTCTAGACAAAGCCAAATGTGTGTTCAAAGCACGTAAAGCAAACAAGGACTTTTGCCTCAAAGCATCAGCAACTACATTCGTTTTCCCCGAATGATAATCAATTACCAAGTCATTGTCTTTTAACAATTCTAACCATCTCCGCTGTCACAAATTCAAATCTCTCTGAGTCATCATATATTTCAAGCTTTTGTGGTCATTATAAATATGACATTTCTCACCAAACAAATAATGGCGCCAAATTTTCAATGCAAACACAATCGCAGCTAATTCTAAATCGTGTGTCGGATAATTCTTTTTAAGCGGCTCAATTGTCTCGAGGCATAAGCTAAAACTTTGCCTTCCTACATCAAAACACAACCCAGGCCATTTAACGATGCATCACTAAAAATTATGAATTATTTACCGACTCAGGATGAACTAACACTGGAGCTTCAGTTAATAAAGCTTTTAACTGCTTGAAAGTTTTCTGGCATTTATCTGACCACTCGAACTTAACATCTTTTTGAAGCAATCTTGTCATCGGAGTTGCAATCATCGAAAAGCCTTTTACAAACCGTCAATAATATCCCGCTAGTCCCAAAAAATTACGGACCTCAGAAACATTTCTCGAAGGCTTTCAATCTATAATCGCAGATATCTTACTCGGATCAACCTGGATACCATCAGCTGAAACAGTATGTCCAAAAATCTAATCTCTCGTAGCCAAAACTCACATTTGCTAAACTTTTCAAACAACTATTTATCTCTCAAAGTTTGTAACACAATTCTCAAATGCTTGGCATGTTCAGATTTATCACGAGAGTGAATCAAGATATCATTAATAAACACAACTATGAATCGGTCTAAATACTGCCTGAAAATTCGGTTCAATTATCTTTCGTCTACAATTCACTATAGCACTATTCATCATTGACCAATTGATACCCAAAATCACATCAAATTCGTCGAATGGTAACAACATCAGATTAGTAGGAAATAGAAATCCCGATGCATTAACGGACAATTCTTGCAGACTTTGTCAACCAAAACATATTTGCCTAAGGGGTTCGATACTCTAATCATAAATTCAGTAGACTCTACAGCAAAGTCTTACTAAACCTCGGATCGGTAATCCCTACTGAAGGATGAGGTTCATGGAGTGTGCTCTCCGAAATGAAAATGTGCGCACATGAATATGAATTGACGGACTCGGTTTGTACACTAAAGTGTACCTCGAAAATTCATCAAAATTTCGAGTAATTCAATGGGATAAATATGGAAAAATAACAAGGAAATGGAAATCATGATATTGATGAGCTCATCAATCATAGTATTTGTATTATTGATATATGGAAATTATTGAACCGACTTGAATGTTGAGTTTGTGAATGTTAGGGTAATAATGCATTGAATGGATATATGAGTGTTTATTGCTTGTATTGAAAATATTTGGTAAGTATAATTCTTGTTTCATGGACTTACTAAGCACAAAGTGCTTACCCTATTTCCTTTTTCCCTGTTTTGTAGTGTTAAGAGCTGGGAGGTCGGATCGGTGGAGACTCATCACACTATCAACCCCAATATTTCGGTATTTAAAGAAACTTTAGTTTGGGAATGAATGGCATGTATAAGCTAATAAAATAACTGTTAATATGAAATGAATGTAAGGTCCACCATTGGTATGGCTAGCAAACCTTGGTTTGGTATGTGTTGATGTTATCTTATAAAAAAATGCATGAATCTATTATGAAAATATGTTGAATTGGATTGGTTGATATGGATTGGTCTCGGTTTAAAATTGCAGGAAGGCTAAATATTTATAAAGGGGCTATATTGAGTAAAAAAAAAAACTTGTAAACTCCGGTAATGCCTTGTACTCTATTCTAATATCGAATACGAGTAAAGGGTGTTACATTTGTTGGTATCAGAGCTACGGTTTAGCCGGTTCTAGGACGGACATAGCGAATATGGATTAGCTATACAGGCCATTTAAATTATTTTTGATAGTGTGATATCTTCTGACCATTTAAATTGTGTTTTTCTTATAGTAATGTCATTCGACCGAGCTCAATCTGAAGAAGCTAGGAGTCATGCTCCGGCTTCAGTACAAAGAGAAGAAACTAGCAGTAGAAGGCCCGGTATAGGAGGTCAAGGGGAGGAGACAAAAATAGCCTTCTTTCAAATGATGAATGAATGGTTTACCCAAGACATAAGAACTAACCCTACAAAGGCAGACAAACTCAAGCTCCCTCCTACTCCTCCACGGTTCGAGATTCCACAGGTATAGGTCTGAATCTGTCGTAAAAGGAAAGCTCCAGCTTGATAAAATCAAAATATGGGGTAAGAATTTTGAGCGAGATTGATGATGATCCTGAGCGGGCTGAATTTTGGTTAGAGAATACTACTCGGGTTTTGGAGGATTTATCTTGTACACCAGAAGAATGTCTGAAATGTGCCGTTTCACTACTAAAAGACACAGCTTACCATTGGTGGAATACTAAAGCTTTAGTTGTTTCGAAAGAAGAAATTACATGGGAATTCTTCCAGACCGAGTTTAAAAGAAATATATCGGTCGAAATTCCTTGATCGAAAAGAAAAGAATTTCTTGAGTGAAACAGGCAATAGATCAAGATCTCGAGTATGAAAGAGAATTTGTTCGGTTGAGTAAATATGCTCGAGAATGGGTACAATGAAGTTGAAATGTGCAAACGATTCAAGAAGGGTTAAATGAAGAAATTAAGCTACTTATCGAATTCTTGAAATTCGATAGTTTGCTACATTGGCGAGCGAGCTTATAAAGCGTAAGAATTGAGCAAAGAAAAGAAACATTTGAAAGGGACGCCGATTTTTAGTAAAAGACCAATGGGAAAATCCCAATTTTCCGCTCCAAAGAAATTGAAGAAGTACCAGATCGTTCTACCTCACCCTTTGGGTATTAGGAGAGCGAGGTTCTCAACGCAATAATCCAAGACCTTCCACTCCATCAGTGACCAGTGTTGGCAGTGTTGGTACCCCTAAGCTGAGATGCCAGTATTGTAATAAAGCTCATTTTGGTGAATGTCGATTTAAGAGCGGGGCTTGTTACCGATGTGGTTCTTTTGACCATTTCCTCAGAGATTGTCCAGAAAGGGGTGAAAAAGAAGCTGAATATATATCGAAGCCAAGTAATCCATCTTTGAGGGGTAGACCATCTCGACCATCCGGTAATGTCAGTGGTAGCCGAGGAGCTACAAAAGATACTGCAAGTAGGCCGGAGACACGAGTGCCCTCTAAGACATATGTCATGCGTACCAGAGAAGATGCCTCAGAGACCCGATGTTATTCTGGTACATTTTCTTTACTTGATACTAATATTACTGCATTAATTGATCCCGATTCTACGCATTCATATATATGTGTAAAACTTGCATGCGTTAAAGATTTATCTATTGAACCTACTGAATTTACGGTTAAAGTCTCGAACCCCTTTGGCCAATCTATTTTGGTGGATAAAATTTGTAAAAATTGTCCACTGATGGTAAGAGGTTATTGTTTCCTGGCTGATTTGATGTTACTGCCATTTGATGAGTTTGATGTGATATTGGGCATGGATTGGTTAACTTCAGCACGATGCAGTAGTAAACTGTAAACGGAAATATATTGTGTTGAAGTGTCGAATGGCGAATTACTCCGGGTTAAATCTGATCGATGAGACAGAGGGATTATCTGATGTGATTTCAGTTATTACTGCTCAGAGGTATGTTAAAAAGGGGTATGATGCTTTTCTTGCTTATGTACTCGACACCAAGGTATTCGAGTCAAAGATACTGAGCAAAGGCGATGGTATGCGAATTTTTCGATGTGTTTCGGAGGAATTACCGGGGTTGCCACCGAGAAGGGAAGTGGAATTCTATAGATTTGATTTGGGAACTACTCCGATTTTCATAGCTCGTGATCGGATGGCTTCTACAGTAATTAAAGGAATTAAAGACACAGATTGCAAGAACTTGTTGATAGAGGTTTTGTCCGACCGAGTCATTCACCTTGGGGTGCTCGATTCTGTTTATGAAAAGAAAGACGGGTCTTTGAGATTGTGTATTGATTATCGGCGACTTAATAAAGTAACTATAAAGAATAAGTACCGTTGTCCGGATTGATGATTTATTTGATCACTAAAAGGTGCTACTATATTTTCAAAGATTGATCTCCGATCGGGCTACTATCGATTCACGGTAAAGGAGTCGATGTGCAAAGACGACTTTTCGGAACCGTGTACGGGCATTATGAGTTTCGGTTATGCCATTTGGTGACTAATGCACTGCAGATTTATGGATTTGATGAATCGGATATTCGCACCATATTTAGACAGGTTCGTGGTAGTTTTCATTGATGATATTTTGGTCTATTCTTGAGATGAAGAACATGCAGAACATTTGAGAATTGTGTTGCAAATTTTGTGAGAGAAGCAGCTATATGCTAAATTCAGTAAATGTGAATTTTGGCTTCGAGAAGTGGGTTTTCTTGGACATATTGTATCCACTGAAGGCATCAGGGTAGATCCAAGTAAAATCTCGGCTATTGTCAACTGGAATCCACCGAAGACTGTATCTGAAGTTAGAAGTTTCTTGGGTTTAGCTGGTTATTATCGGAGATTTGTATAGGGATTCTCTATGATAGCTTCTCCGATGACTCGATTATTGCGTAAAGATGTAAAGTTCGAGTGGGTGATGAATGTCATTGAGTTTCAACCGATTAAAAGATCTACTAACGAAAGCACCAAGATTAGTGCAACTGAGCAAGGTAAGGAATTTGTTATTTACAGTGATACCTCATTAAATGGTTTAGGTTGTGTCTTGATGCAAGAAGGTAAAGTAATAGCCTATGCTTCAAGACAACTTAAACCACATGAACGAAATTACCTCATACATGATCTTGAATTAGTCGCTATTGTATTTATTTGAAGTTATGGCGGCATTACCTATATGGTGAGAAATGTCATATTTATCTTGATCATAAAAGCTTGAAATATTTGATGACACGAAGATTTGAATTTGAGACAACAGTAGTGGTTTGAACCGATAAAGGACTATGATTTGATTATTGATTATCATCCGGTAAGGCCAATGTTGTGGTTGATGCTTTGAGTCGAAAATCTCGCTTGCTTTACGAGTTATGAATACCGATTGTCAATGATCGATGATGGTTCAATCATAGCTGAATTAAGAGCTAAACCGACATTTTTCAAAGAAATATGTGAAGCTCAAGAATGATGAGAAGTTCTGAGTTAAACGGGAACAATGTGAGTTAGGTACGATTCGAATTTCAAGTTGGGATTGATGGTTGTTTATTATTCGTAGATAGGGTATGTGTACCCAAGAATTCGAGTTTACACGAGGCTCACAATGGTATTATGTCCGTACATCCGGAAGTAATAAAATGTATAATGATTTGAAGAAGATGTACTGGTGGCCAGGTATGAAACGTGATATTTCTGAGTTTGTATCAAGATGTTGGATATGTCAATAGGTCAAAGCAGAACATCAGGTACCTTCGGGGTTACTTCAGCCAATTACTATACCAGAATGGAAATGGGAAAGAATCACTATGGATTTTGTATCGGGATTACCATTGTCTCCGAGGAAAAAAGATGCTATTTGGGTGATTGTTGATCGATTGACAAAATCAGCACACTTTATTTGATGCGTATGGATTATTCTTTAGATAAACCGCTGAATTGTACATATCCGAGATTGTCGGGCTACATGGAGTGCCTGTCTCCATTATATCGATAGAGATCCCGATTTACATCTCGCTTCGGGATAAATTGCAAGAAGCTTTGGGTACTCAATCGTATTTCAAGATCTGCATTTCATCCTCGACAGATGGCCAATCTGAGCGGTAATTCGGTATTGGAAGATATGTCGATGTTGTATACTAGAGTTTGAAGGTAATTGGGAGAGATATCTACCTTTGATTGAATTTGCTTACAATAATAGTTATCAGTCCAGTATTAAAATGGCTCCATATGAAGCTTTGTATGGTAGAAAATGTAGAACACCATTGTATTGGATGAGCTTAGTGAAAAGAAGATACATGGGATTGATTTAATCAGGAAATGAAGAAAAGTGAAGGTTATTCGGGATAGTTTAAAAGCAGCTTCCGATCGCCAAAAATCATATGCCGATCTTAAACGAAAAGAGATTGAATTTCAGGTCGGTGACAAGGTATTCCTGAAAGTGTCTCCTTGGAAGAAAGTTCTCCGATTCGGTCGAAAGGGTAAATTGAGTCCAAGATTTATCGGGCCATATGAAATTATAGAAAGAATTGGACTGGTCGCTTATCGACATGCGTTACCACCGAACTCGATAGAATTCATAATGTTTTTCATGTGTCTATGCTACTGACGATATCGGTCAGGTCCTTCACATGTTATTTCTCAATGAATGGAGATTCAACCGGATATGACTTACAAATGAAGAACCCAGTCAAGATATTAGCACGGAAACAAAGGAGCTTAGAAATAAAAAAATAAATTTGGTGAAAGTATTGTGGCAAAAGCACGGGATTGAGGAAGCGACATGGGAACCGGAGGAGGCAATGAGGAAACAATATCCAAACCTCTTTACTGGTAAGATTTTCGAGGACGAAAATCCTTAAAAGGGGGGGAGAGTTGTAATGGCCTAAATTCAAGGTTATCGGAACAATGGTTTCGTAACCATAAATCCGATTTAAAGAGAAATTTATTTTAATATTTTTGCATGAATATTTATATGATAGGAAAATCGTATTAAAATATCGATAGAAAATTTTTACCGATTTAGTGGTTAGTTAGAAAAGGAATTATTGAAGGAACTGGGTAAAACAAGGTATCGAGACCTTGATCTCATAAAATTGAGTAGGAAATATTTTTATAAATATTTATAAAATGTTATTAATGTGGTAGTAAAATTTCGTTAGAAAATTTTAACGTTTGAGTATGTAATTAAATGAAAAGGACTAAATTGTAATAAATACAAAATTATGAAAAATGATTAAATAGTTTAAAGGATAAAAGAAAGAGGGCTTAAAAGGAAAATAGACCCAAGGTCTAATTGGGCTGGACGGCAAGGGTATGAAATCAGCAAGAAAATAAGGAGAAATAAGGGTAAAATGGGAAAATAACAAAATTTGCTAAATAAAACTAGGACTAAATAGGGATATCTAGAAATCTCTTCATTTTTCTTCACTCTCATCAGCTAAAAACGCCATAGGAGGGGTATCTAAGCTGGTATATCATAATTTTTGCACCAAGTAAGTGAATCCTTGCCTATTTCTTGTAATTTTGTGTTTTTAAAGACTTTTACAACTAGGTCCTACTATTAAATTCATTAGTCTTTGATTTCATGGATGAAATTGAAAGCCACCATGGTTGGTTTATGTAAGTTTATGATGAAATAGCATTAAATTTAAGCCTTAATTCGTTTAAGATATGATTTTATTAGGTAATTTCAATAGAAATTGATTTTGGGACCTAATTATGAAAGTGTTTGGAATTAAAGTCTATTACTGAAATTATGATTTCCAAAGGTTATAAAGTAGTTTAAAGTGATAGAATAAAGTGTTAATTGAGAAAATAAGCTCAATTGAGAGGTTAATTGAGTAGGGACGAAATTATCATTCATTGAAAGTTTAGGAGAAAAATGGTAATAACCAGCTTGCACTAAAACAATTTTTGACAGCAGCAGTAGTCTAACTTTGAAAAATCACCATAAATTGTAGAAATCGAATTAGAAGATGAACAAAATATGAAATTAAAGCTTATTGAGTCTAGTTTCTTATGGAAGAAACGTTGTAAGCAATAGAATTGTAAATCATGAGATATAATAGGTTTTGTGAGACAAGGTCAGAATGAATTCGGGTTCCCCTGTTCTGACTTTGAAAAATCATAAAAAATTGAATAAAAATAATTATGGGGAGTGGTTTATATTCTTAGAATCCTTAGTGAGTCTATTTTTTTATGGTACAAACGAAAACATTATTTTAATTCTGTACAGTGAGATATCTGAGATTTTGTGAAGAGATAGCAGAACTGTCAAACAATGAAACAGGGGAAACTTTAATGAATAAACTGTACTAATTGGCTAAGACAAAAATTATGAAAATTTTATGGTGTGAAGATATGTGAGTCTAGTTTCAAGGAAAATTAACGGTTCTTCATTTGGAGTTCTGTAGCTCGAAAATAAATAATTTAGTGATTATGACTCAAGTAGACAGCTTTGAATGAACTATAAATAGTAATAGAATCATAATGAATGGTACATGTGAACATGAAATGTATTGAATTGATGATTGAATTTATTCATTTAGATCCGAAAACTCAAATACAAAGCTAGATCGAGGAAAGGAAAAGTCCCGAATTAGTAGATTTTATATACGAACTAGTATCGAGGTAAGTTCATGTAACTTGAATTATCTTCTTAAATGCTTGAAATGTATGTTATTAATGTGAATATAATTTGAATGTTCATTGTATGAAGATTGATGAAACATTGATATACTTGATAAAATGGGAAGAAATCCGGTTGAATGAAAGGAAAATTCGATGGATCTCTCGAAAAGGAATTGACGGTAAAAGGATCTAGCAGGACGGGTGATCCTATCTTGATATAGCCTCCCAAGAATATGTGGAAAATGGATTTAGCCCGGACGGGTAATCCGAATTAGGGTCTCAATTTAGCCTGGACCGGTAATTCAGATCCAAGCTCATTAGAGTAATTGTCATTGCGGATTTAGCTTCGGACCGGTAATCCAAACAATACTCTATGAGTTTATATTACTGAGATTTAGCTCGGGTGGTAATCCTTTGTAAGGATGAGGTTCAGCGGAGTGTGCTCTACGAAATGAAAATGTGCGCACATGAATATGAATTAGCGGATTTCGGATTTGTACACTAAAGTGTACCTCTGAAAATCCATCGAAATTCGAGTAATTCAATGGGATAAATATGGAAAAATAACAAGGAAATGGAAATCATGATATTGATGAGCTCATCAATCATAGTATTTGTATTATTGATATATGGAAATTATTGAACCGACTTGAATGTTGAGTTTGTGAATGTTAGGTAATAATGCATTGAATGGATATATGAGTGTTTATTGCTTGTATTGAAAATATTTGGTAAGTATAATTCTTGTTTCATGGACTTACTAAGCACAAAGTGCTTACCTATTTCCTTTTTCCCTGTTTTGTAGTGTTAAGAGCTGGGAGGTCGGATCGGTGGGAGACTCATCACACTATCAACCCCAATATTTCTTGTATTTAAAGAAACTTTAGTTTGGGAATGAATGGCATGTATAAGCTAATAAAATAATCATTAATATGAAATGAATGTAAGGTCCACCATTGGTATGGCTAGCAAACCTTGGTTTGGTATGTGTTGATGTTATCTTATAAAAAATGCATGAATCTATTATGAAAATATGTTGAATTGGATTGGTTGATATGGATTGGTCTCGGTTTAAAATTGCGGGAAGGCTAAATATTTATAAAGGGTTATATTGAGTAAAAAAACTTGTAAACTCCCAGTAATGCCTTGTACTCTATTCTAATATCGAATACGAGTAAAGGGTGTTACATAACCGAAGTAACTTAGATCGTGTAAGTAAAACACCATTACCAATTGACGAGATCGAGGCGAGAGTCCCATCACCCATCAAGAGAGGACGTACCTAAATACGAAGTGAAATCTTGCAATGCCGACGCATCACGACAGGTATGATTGCTCACACCCGAATCAGGGTACCATGATGTTGTTCCAACTGGCATGGGTATATATGAATCCGTGCCACCACCATTTGAACCAAACTAAGTGGTGTTAATATGCGAGCCTGATGAATCAGAGTAATCGGAGGCATTCAAATCACCCACATGGGGAAGACCAATATATAGATCAGTGCCAAAGTAGACATGGGCTCGCGATTTTGTTCTCCAGGAACAATTGAAGTAGATGCATGCCCAAATTGAACACAATTATTTGTCGGCCTAGCACCTCAAAGTGGCAGGCCCGAGAGCCCATCACGATTGCCAACAAAATTTGGCCTATTAATGACATTAGGCCCGCTTGCATGTAGAGCATGCCCATCTACGTGTGGGCTAGTCACCAAAGACAAAAACTTGCCCATGCATAGGTTCAATGATCATTATATCCATTGGAGGCCAATATTGAAAATAATTTTGACCATCATGAGACCGAATTTGACCAATCGGTAGTGAATTTCATTTTTGAGAAGGCTATTCACCTCTACCAATGAAATCTCCTTGTGGCGCAATGCAGACATGGGACCATGAGGAATCCCGACGCCATGACGAGCGAAAGATATCGCCGGCCGAATCATGACGCGCCCATCAAAATCGTAGTTAAACGGTAAAAACACCGTTGAGCGAGGTACCATATTCGGTTGCAAATCTAAAAGCGAGTTTGAGGTCAAACGCGCTACTGGACGGAGGACGACCACTACGAATGGATCCATCACGAGCTTGCGACGGTGCTCCTTCCACGAGATTAGCATGCATGGCTACCTCTTGGACCGCCCGTAACTACCGCTTCTCGCATTCAATTAAAGTGTCGACCAACGGTTTAAACGGCATCGATTTCGATGAGAGATGTCGACGAGATGACTGCGTCAAACTCGACGGAAGCCTTGCAAGCATCACTTATTTTCTCGCCTCGAAATTTGAGTCTTGGACGCCGCTAGAGAGCACACAAATGCTTGATTCGATCCATATAGTTCTTGAAGGAAAGCGCACCTTTCTTTAACGAATGAAGTTCATGCCAAGTTTGACCGCTTGGCACCGGTGTCGCGATGAAGAGACTTGCCACCGTAAGCCATACGTCCCGAGGCTATTCGAGTATCCGTGAAGGACTATAAGAATGAGGTATGAATCGTGGAGAGCAACCACAAAGTGAGAAGTTGATCCTCACGGGAGAAGATAAGGGCAAACGGATTAGAACAGAGAGCCATCGGTCGATTGAACAAATCGCGTCGGTGGAGGTAAGGTCCCATCAATGAACCCTAGCAAATCATATCCTCCAAGAATTAAACACACTGTTGTTGCCATTAGATGAAGGTGACTTCACCAAGCTTCACCATATCGTGTCGAGGAAAAAGTTGATAACTTTCTCACCGGTAAACATAGCGCAACCACCGTCAACAGAGCGTAATCGGGAAGTCGTGACAACCATAGGTCCAAGGATCAAGGGACGATCGATACCATGCTATAAGGTAAGCTTATGAACACTTTGTATTACTAAGACTCTAATTTGAGGTTTAGAAAATATATTGAAAATATTCTTTCGTATCTTGAATCAAAACTTGACGTAGTTCATTTGTACATAGAGTATATATAGAACTAGACTATTTGCTCTTCAACAACTTCTTAACAAATTAACAAATGTTAGTTGTACTAACGACTTCCGCTAACAATCGAACTGTATGAATGAAGCATATGAGAACTCTATCAATGCAATATCATATCAACTTGTAATTTTCGCATATTACTCACTAAAAACTTAATTAATGGATATTGATTGTAATTTGCTTAAAATTAAAATTTCAACCTTAAGAAATATAAAATTTAAAATGATCTAACGACTAAACCTACAATTGAATTTAATCAAACAAATTTATTTGTTATTTTTGAGTAAAGACTAAATTCTCAAAATGAGACTAAAATTATTGTTTTTGACATATTATATTTTGAATTACTATAATTATTAAGAAATTATTTATATTATTTGTAAATCTATTTAAATTACATTCTTACTGGGTCGAATTTCAAATTTGCATATAATTTGAACCGCAGGAACAGAAAACTATGCCTAAAGTTGCCATGTGTAAAGCAAGTCAGCTCATCAAGAAATTGCTTAGTTTCTGAAATTGTTGGGGATTTTAATTTTTTCCTTTACATTAAGCAAAGAACAAGGTAGAAAAGTAAACACAATGTTTGAACCATTACAAACCATATCCAATTTCTGTGTTATTCCAGGACTACAACATTTACTATAATATAAGCAAAGTTGGTGAACGTCACGTGTTGATCTAACAACCCTCACTTCGATTAGGCTTGGATGAAACAAAGACCTGATCATATGTACATCATTAAACAGATGGCCCTTTTAATTCTTTCTATTTGATAGAATTAAGCCCTAAATGAATACCTGATCATCTTCCAGGGTCGGAATCCAGTCATTAGTTGCTGGGTTGCTTTTGAAGACAGGCTTGCTGATTGCACCCTGCCCACTTTCCAGTTGAATATCATGTCCATTTCCTTCACCTCCTCCTTTCATCACTCTTATGAACCCACTTCCTGTCTGTCATCCATAACCAAAAAACAAAACCCAATGAGAAATAAAATCACAAAGACACCGCAGTGTTCAGACAAAAACAACAACCGTGTGATGCTGTTTGTCAATGGAATTCATCTCCCTGTAATACTGTGTCTCCACAAACTCCTCTTGTTCCACTGTAGCTCCCCCCTCTGAGATCTTCACCTATGAAAGCAAAACAAAGAGCTGAACCCAAAACTTGAAAGACAAAGATGACGGGGGACAAGGTTAAGGAATTGTGTACCTGAGATTGAGATTGAAGGGACCGTAACTTGGCAAGCTCGGGTATGTTTTGGTCCACATCTGAAGGCGGATTGGAGGATGTCAAATCCGGTTCACTCCGGTTGGGTTTGGTGGGTCGTTTTGGGACGATCGAATCGAACTGAGCTCTCACCTGATTGGTGATTTGTTGTTGTTGATCCGAGTCCAAAACTTCATCGCTCCGGCTTGGTTTAGTCGCCGTCCATTGACCCACCATCTTGATCTTTGATTATGTTTACTGTTGATGTTATTGATTGAATGAGAATGGGACTCTTGGTGGTGGAAAGGGTCAGCAACCTAATTAATATAGAGTGAATATAAAAATCGAAACTATGGGCTATAAATACCAGGTACATGTCGATCCCACCATCTTCCTTACTAGATCAGGCCGAATGTTTAAATTCACCTTTTCTTCTATAATATCATTTTCATTTGAAAATTAAAAATTAGAAATTTTAAGCAAACGACACCTCATCTTGACAATTGTGAAGGATCTCTTTGATCCTACGCACTTCACCAACAATCATATACACTCTTCTTCAATTTCATTGGTCAAAGCTTCAGCTTCTGCATGGCTATAATTTAAAATTTGTTGAAAAGAGAGATAGATTGAGGATTTTCATGAGATGAGATTGTGTTTTGTTGTAAAATATATATAAAAATAAAAATATTTATGTATTTATATATATATTAATTTTTAAGAATTAGGATGAAAATGATTAATTGTAATTTTGAGATTTATTTTTTAAAATTATGATTAAATCAATATAATAAATAAAAGTTAAGAGCTAAATTTGTTATTATATCAATTTTTTAACTACGTCATCCTCTAATCCGATACTTAATGGAAATGGTTAAAAAAACTTGATTAGTTAAGTAATCGATTTAAAAAAATAATTATAGTTAAGTGACAAAAAGAAACGTACCCATAGTTGGGTGACCTATAGTGTAGTTTATCTAAAATTTTATATAAATTTTTAGGTGATGACATAATACAAACTTAGAATGTTACATACAATGTTCTAATAGCCGAACCTGTTGTTGAATCAGTTTGGCCATTAGTTCTCGATCCAAACCAGTTTGATCGGTTTAACTACTAGACTAAAAAATATTTAAATAAATAATTCATAATTCATAATTTTCTTTTAAAAATTATTAAACTGGTTCAACCTGTTCAACTACTAGTTTTTGTCTTAATTTTCAATTTTACCAGTTTTGAACAATTTCTGATTCAATCAATTCAACCTATTTGTTTGGACCAATATAGGGGTTGGTTCTTGGTTTAATCGATCCGGCCGATCAATCCAGTCATGTTCCAAGAACACTTGTCATATCATCAAATCTTAATGGAATCCAAGAGGACCCAGGATCAAAATGGATCTAATTGTCAAGTTCAGGGAAAATAATTATACTATCTCTTTTTTAATTTGTTAAATAAATCAACTTATATTCGAGTTTGACATTTTTAATATGGTATTTGTGTCCTTTTATTCATTGTAGTAGTATTTTTCATAAGTTATATATTTAGTATTCAAAGATAACGGTGTTAATATTTTCTTGTTCAATTGAGTTTTAAGATTGATTTGATGAAAATAATTGTTAATATTATTATGTTTGATTTTTATGATTTTGTTAATAGAATAAATTAAGTGTTAATTGTGAATTTGTTTGTTTTGTTGAATATAATATGATTACCATTACTTTTCAAGTTTTAGGTAGATTTGATGAAAACTAATTGCTAATATTATATTAGTTAATTATGAATTTTTATTACATCAACCCTAAAACTCTAATTAAACACTAAAAAGTTAACATTGTTATTTTCAAATATAAAAATGTTATAACTTATCTGAAATACATGCACCACATTGGACCAAAAACACATATACCACATTAGAAAAAATTTATCAAACTCAGATACCAAATGATGTATTAAACATTTTGAATTTAATAGAGCGTTTTAACCATTTTCTTAGAAATATATATATATATATATATATATTTAATAAAAAAAAATTAAACATCTAGGTCACATTTTAAATACAAAAAAACCCTCATTAAATAATTAAAAGAAAACATTTAAGTTTCTAAACAAAAACCGTAATCAATTGAGTCCTTAATCGAAAGTTAGCAATCAATCAAGCCCTTGAAATTTAGTTTTTTTCGAAACCTTTACCAAACCATTACTTATCACCTCTCCTCAATCTATTCTTATCAACTCCTTTCGCATCACTTCTCCTCAACTAAAATCGTTACTCATCACTCACTTTAAGCTACCAAACACTAACGACAAATTTAGTTCGCTCTAATTGAATAAAGTCAGAACTGAATAGTTATTCAATGTGAATGGAGTAGAGAAGTAATAGATATTTCTTTGTTTGTTCGGTTGAATAGAATAGACAATAAATAATATTACAGAACAGTAAATGAATAGACCACAAATGACAAATTTGATCTTGGATTAGAAGTAATATTTTATTTATAATATAATACCTTATAGATTTTTAAAAGCATTATATTTATTAATAAAATAAAATATTATGATTAAATTATTTATAAAATTTATGAAATAATTTATAATTAAAATATATTAAAATATTTTCAGAATAATAATATGTTGTAAATAATAATTAATATTTAAAGTGCCAAATATAATATTATAATATAGATAAATATGATTTACACTATTTATTATTTATATCAATATTATTTTATTAATATTAATGTTAGCTTTTCATTTTCAAATATTCTCATATAATAATAAAAAATCTTAAAATTCCCTTAATTAAATTAGCAACAATTAATTTAATCACTTAAAAAATTCAGTGTTTCTAAAGTCAACAACAAGTTTATCTATGCCTTGGAAAATATACAAAAGGTTTTTAGTACATTTAAATTCTTTAAAATTATTTAGAAGTTAAAATATTGCAAATTTTTAGCAATGTCTTGAGATGTAGAGCTTTATGTCTCGAAACATAAAATTTGAAATAAAAGTTTTGCTGCAAGGGTGCAGTGTCTTGAGACACTCCTTTAAATTCCCCAGAGATTTTCTCCTTCTCTCAAGACATCTTCTTCAATGTCTTGAAACATAGAGTTGCAGGCTGAATTAAATGAACGAAATCAATGTCTCAAGATATTTTTCTATGTAAATATGTTTAAAATAGGCTATGTGAACCAAATATGCCCTTTACTAAGTGTACATGCCTTAATTAATTGATTTTGAACATTTTGTTATTTGGTTCAAAAATGCATTTATGCCTACTTTCACAAGTCGCTTAGTGATTTTGATTTTACGCATGTTTGTAGCTCTTTAATTGTTTATATATATATATATATATATATATATATATATATCTTATGCTTTATTTAACACGTTATAATACTTGTATAGATTGTTTGTCACTATTTCTGAATGATTTTTGTTTTTTTTTTTTGATTTTCTAATAATGTCTTAGAACTTGAAGAACATGTTTCGAGTCATTTGCCTAGAAAAACTAAAATATACTTTCGATGATTCTTGTCGTGATTCATTTTTTAAATTGACTCTGTAACCCCCTCCATCCGATTTGATCCACCGGATCTGACTATTGGGTGTTACCTCTTAAAACAAATATAGCCTAGACTTTTGTATTTGTCAATGAACCAGAAGAGTATGACTTGATAATTTTTTTTTAATCTCTTTTACTGAAATACCTCATTTTACTTATTATGTATAACTCCTTGTGTAGTATAAAATCACGTTTACGATATGAATAATACAATCATTGTTTTCGCCTCACTTATATCACTAAACAGAGTATTACATTTTGTGCGCAAACTTAATCTTCGCCATAAGACTTCCCATATAAACTCGTATGTTATCAATACTTCTAACTAGTCATATGACTTTCTTAGTTCTTCCTTGGGTGTGGATTGTAACCCCGTCACAATCTTTCTTTTCTCTGTATGTATATCAACACAAGTCACTACTCCTCTAGCGTAGCTTTGGTATCGTCTCTCTCGCCTTCCATCTTTCTAACATGTCCTGCAATAAGAGGCATCCATAATAAGTTCACAAGAACTTGGTGAGACATTATCATACATTCATTTATCATAACATAGGAAAACTAACTTCGCACTTCATTTTATAAAACCAGACAGATACTTATTAGGATCAGCATTACATATGTTAAACATTTTCTTTAACTCCCCTAACCCCTCTCTGTCGTCGGATTAGGATCACAGGCATTACTAACAAATCAAAACAAATAATCAATCATAATTAAACATGTAAGCTAACCATTCACATTATAGTAAACAGGGGTAGGTCACGTCAGGCTAATATTTTCATACTAGAATCTTATAAAATCGAATAATGTATCATGCTATGCAATGCTAAACTTAGTCTTCCACTGTCTACACTCTTATCACAATTTATCCCTTCTTGAATACTAGAAGTCAAATACATACAAGACTATTCCAATTATTAGCATCAGAGTTTTAGTCCACACTCTGACTATATTTTTTTTTATCTTCGATGATGTTAGTAGAATGCACTTAATTTAGGTTTGCTAATTTATTCCAAATCAGAGTAAAAGTTACTCTTACAACCCCTATTTTGAGTCTATTAGTCCCTAAAAATATCTTAAAAATAGGTAGGGACTAATTTAAAACAATTCTGAAAGTTTAGGGCCATTTTAAAAATTCCTAAAATAGGGACACAGTAGTATGGAATGCCCCATGTCGTGTGAATCTGAAGTTAAGACACACGACCGCATCCCAACCCATGTCCTTGCCCGTGTAACTCACTGACTTGGGTCATACGGCCATGTCCCAGGCCGTGTGTCAGCCCATGTGGAAATCGCCCTTATACTATTTTTCAACACACCCGTGTGTGTTACTTATGTGTGACACACGGCCGTGTGGCAGACCGTGTGCACCTATATGTACCTTAAAACTCAACTTTACCATTTCTAACTTACTTGTACACTAAGCAACTCAATTTCCAATCATTTGACCTACTCAAAACACGATTAAACATGCTCAAAATATATCAAATCCATCACCTAATATGCCTAACCAATGTACCCTCATTGGTACCACATTTTATGTAACACCCCTTACCCGTATTCAACGGAATAGGGTACGAGGCATTACTAGGAATTACAAATTTATTTATCGGACCTTTTATTTCATTTCTTTTTTATATTTGAAACCAATCAAAATTAAACATATTGTCCCTTAAACATATTTATTTTTCTCGTCATGTCTTACTTAAATTTATTACTCGTCTCAACATACTTAATTACCTTGAATTAACATATTAAAGATAATCACATATTTACATATCATGATAAATATCATTCACTTGTCTCTTCTTCATAAACATAAATCAGTTAATTCATCATATTAATATTTCACTTACCATCAACTCATATTTCCTTATATCACATAATTAAGCTACACGAACTTATCTAGTTAAATTTGCAGAAATACCAAAATTTAAGGGCATTTTGGTAATTTTCTATTTTCATAAATTTTTCAACAGATCTAATCTAAATTAATAATTTTGTACTTTCAATAATAAAATAATCCATTTCATGCAATTTGGTCATTTCCAACATTTTTACAAACTAATCATAAAATTTCACTTTTATTCAATTTAGTCCTTGAGCCTAAAACATTACAAATTAGCCATGCTAGCTGAATATTTATACATATTTTCCTCCTCCTCCTCTCCATTCCACATCCTTAATGTATATAACATGCTATAAGTAACATTATAAATAATTTCACTATTTACTCATGTATATTCAAAACTATCCATTTGAGTCATAGTTACTAAATTATTTATATCTTGAGTTATAGAACTCGAAATGAAAAACCGTTAATTTTTCCTGAAACTAGACTCACATATATTTATACCATAAAATTTCCAGAATTTTTAGCCTAGCCAATTAGTACAGTTTATTCATCAAATTCACCCCTATTCTGTTGTCTGGCGGTGCTGACCCTTCTTCACTAAAAATTTGTTATCTCTTCATACAAGATTTAGATGATGTTCTTGTTTATTTATATTGAAAATATACTCATTCAGGATTCTAAACATATAAATTTAAGCCCCTAATTATTTTTATTCAATTTTGATGACTTTCTAAAGATAGAACAGGGGATCTCGAAATCACTCTGAACCAGTCTTACAAAATATAAATATCTCAGAATACAGAATTTCTTTGCTTTCCATGTTTCTTTCATATGAAAATAGACTCAATAAGCTTTAATTCTATATCTCACTCAATTTCTAATTCAATTTCTACAATTTTAGTGATTTTTCAAAGTTAGACTACTACTGCTGTCCAAAACTGTTTTAATGCAAAATGTTAATTATCAAGTTTATAACACCTTTATTTCCTTTCTCTACAACATTTCCATTACTTTCTCTTATTTTCCTTCTCTAACATATCAAGAACATAAAACTTTATATAAGAAAACTCTACATTAACATCATTTCCATGCTTTTACCACAATATCAAACTTAAAATACATTGAAAACATGACGTTCTTACCTTGTTTTATAGATTTCAATCTTTAATTTGATTTTCTCTCCTCCAGCTTCTATTTCTTGAATCGAACTTGATATTCTTGCTCCCCATAGTCTCCTTGTCATCTTTCTCTCTTGATGGCTATGTAAATTCTTTTGAATTCTAAGTGAAAATGGTGGATTTTTGGGGAAGGACTAATTTGTAAAGAAAGCAAAACTTCTTTTCTTTCTCTTCTTCTCACGTTGGTTAGCATGGGAAAGAGATGATGATCATTCATCATCTTTCCTTCCTTATATACTACATAAATAATAATAAAATAATAATAAATAATAAAATATCTTATCAAAATATTAATAAAATAATATTTATCTAATTAAATAATTATAAAATATCATCACTATTATCATTACTTTCTAGATTTCACTTTCTAGATTTCTCTTTCTTCTAATTGACCATTTTGCCCTTTGTGATCTTTTAAATTCCACCTTGAATCATCACATAATTTGATAAAATTTTGAATTAGTTCCTCATAATTCTTTACCTATTCAATTTGGTCCTAATTCATCCATTTCCTTAGTTTCTAGATTATTCCACCCTAAAATATTTACACTATTGGTCCTTAAACTTTTCATATTTACACTTTAACCCTCAAATTTTGAGTATTTACTCTTAGGTAATAAAACTTTTCTCACTTTTACAATTTAATCCTATCTTGAATTAATAATGTAATATATCATAATATATTTCCCATTGTTGACATAATCCAGATTTCCCCTTCTCGTCACTTTATTTTCTTATTTTACTATATTAAGGATAATATTTCACTGTAAAAATTTTCGGGGTGTTACATTTCCCTCCCCCTTAAAAGAAATTTCGTCCTCGAAATTTTCTTGTTTTCTTATTGATCATGAACTTCATTATTTCCACAATATCTATAGCTCCTTTGTACACATATTTATTTACTTTATCATTTATATCCATTCCATATCCTTTCAATTCACAATTTATTTTTAATTCAATATTGCGAACATACCTAATTATAACGAAAATTGCTTACCTTTTTATAAGAGGCCCAATAGACTAAACAGAACATTTAAGATATACGGAACAAATATAAAAGACACTAGCTATTGAGATAGCGAAGCTTTAAAGCTCGAATGTTGCCTTTCACGATCTCTCGTTTGAATGTCCCACCGATGCATTAGAACGATTATATGAGTCTCAAATTTCTTCGATAAAGATTGATACTGACTTGCTCATTGATCTCTTTCTAGTCTTTAGCTTCTAAATCTGCCTTTTTCTTTTCTTTACTAAGATCCTCAGCTTTACAAGCCCTCTCAACTAGAACAAAAAATTATTTCAACTCTAGAATTCCAACTAGTAACTTTATATCTTCATTCAATCCATCTAAAAACCGTTTGCACATGATTTCTTCAGTGGAAACATATTCTCAGGGCATACTTGCTTAACCGTACGAATTCTCTTTCATACTCAGTGATAGTCATCCAACCTTGTTTTAACTCTAGAAACTCTTTATGCTTCTGATCAAGAAATCTTTGATTGATGTACTTCTTTCGGAATTCGGATTGGAAAACTCCCAAGTAACCTATTTTCTAGGAACCACAGATATCAACGTTTTCCACCAATGGTATGCATTATCTCTTAGCAAAGATACAACACATTTGATACATTCATCAGGAGTACAAGACAATCCATCAAATACTCTGATTGTATTTTCGAGCCAGAACTCAGCTCTCTCGGCATTATCATCATTGATGAGCTCAAACTCTTTAGCCCCATGTTTCTGAATCTTTCTATTAGCGACTTGTTCAATCGTATAAGATCTATAACTTGAGGAATAACAGGGATTTGTTGAGGAATAGGTGGGGGTGGAAGTTGTTGAGCAGCCGGATTCGTTCGAACGAACTCCGTGAACCACTCGCTTATCATATGGAAAAAGGCTTGTTTAGCCTCTCCCTCGTGGCTACTCGTCACGAGTCTAAATACAGTAGGCGTTATCCCTTGAGCGGGAGCGAGCGCATTACTCTCTACATCATCAACTATAGCTCTTTCGGGATCCATTGCTATACGAAAACACAATTTAAGTTATCAGGAATCATCACACTATCGTAGAGTATATATGGCATGTATAGCTAGACTCTCATACACACTACATTAGTCCTAGAATCAACTAAACCGTAGCTATAATACCAATAAATGTAACACCCCTCAACTAGTATTCACTATCAGAATAGGGTTACGAGGTGTTACCGATCCATACACATTGTTTATCAAACATAATTTATACATTTAAGCATTCATTCTCAAACACCATTCAATCATATTCACTATGTCCCTTATACGGGACTAAGAGGCCTTAAACATGCTTTTCAAGTCGTTCGAGACTAAACCGATAACTTATGAAAATTTTGGAAACTTAGAAAAAATTCAAATAAGGGTCACACGCCCGTGTGAACAGGCCGTGTGCCTCACACGACTCCAGACACACCTGTGTCTTAGGCCTTGTGAAAACAGGGCATACATACTGACTTGGGTCACACGGCTGACACGCCCTTGTGTCTAGCCCGTGTGCTATTTGAAGTGGCGACACACGCCCGTGTGCTAGGCCGTGTGCTAGGCCGTATCAATCCTGTAGGGTATACTGACTTATACAACACGGCCAAGTCACGCGCCAGTGTGCTAAGCCGTGTGCCATTTAGGGGGTATACTGACTTGTGCCACACGGTCGGTCACATGCCCGTGTATGATGCTGTATGGAGCATACTGACTTCAATTCAATTTCAACACCAGGGGACACACGGCGTGTAGCATGATCGTATGTCGCACACAGCTGAGACACACGCCCGTGTCTCTGCCCATATGGACAAAAATAGGCCACTTGCAAGGCCAATTTGCCACCCTTTCTCATGCTCACCTAAACAACCAAAATGGTACCATTTCATCATACAATAGGCATCCCAAAACCATCAATCAAGTACACAAATCATACCATATTCATTTCAACTATTTGAATACTCAATTCCATATCATTTACTTATTCAAATACTTATATCATTAAACATCAATTCACAAGCACCTAACTAATCAAACTAACAACTTCAATCACACCTTATAGATCAATTTCCAAATTCAAATATAACCATAACCACATTCTTGACAAACATAACCAAAAGAACCATTACTCATGACTATATATATATATATATATATATACTAAAACATATACCATTTACAAGCCAAATCTCATGGCCATTATCATAACCAAACATATCATTAGATCACTAGCCTATACATGCCATATACCATATTTACAAAGCACCAAAAGTACCAACAAGTTGATCGATAGTGTGACAATGTTCTTGATGATCCCGGAGTCCGAGCTAGCTTCAATTATCTATAAAACAGGGAAAGAACACACAAAGTAAGCTTTAAAAGCTTAGTAAGCCATATACAAATAAAATTACCACATGAATCAACATCATTTCCATCAATAGGAAAACTATGAGTAAACACATATAAGCTCACAAACCTTTCCCAATGTATACATATTAAATATCATAAGTGAATTTATCAAATACTTCCCTTTTCAATACTTGTATAAATCTCATACGTACCTGAGTCACTTAACTCATTCACACATTCTTTCTCGACTTGACTTTGCCCGTTGAACCTTTTGGAATTGTTAAGGATACTCGGAAATTACATATATCTCATACAATACCATATCCTAGATATGATCTTACATGTTATCACATATCGATGCCGATAGCCCAGCTATGGTCTTACATGTTATCACATATCGATGCCGATAGCCCAGCTATAGTCTTACACGAAATCAAATAACGATGCCAATGTCCCAGACATGGTCTTAGACATAATCACATAATGATGCCAACGTCCCAGACATGGTCTTACACATAATCACATCTCGATAATCCTAATATCATGACATTCATATCCTATACTATTCTTGAGGTTCGTACAGGACTTTCGGATATTGTAACTTTGTCGATTCTTGCTCGTATTTAATCATTCAACATTCATAGCAGTTCAATGAAAATTAAAGATATATAAGTCAATTTTAAGACATTTATTTGCATATGAATTACCTTGTTTTCGGGATAAACGGACTAGATCGACTATTCGATAACCTTTGATTTTTCCTGATCTAAATCTGATTTCTTTCGTTCTTGATCTATATACATTCAAAATTAACTCATTTATTCATCAAATCATTCAATTCAGTCCAAAAACACATATTTGAGCATTTTTACACTTTAGCCCCTAAAGTTCCATATTTTACAATTTAGTCCCTATTTCACAAATACACAAAATTCATGAAATTTCATTAAACCCAAGCCTAGCCAAATTTCATATAGGTCCCTAGTAGCCCAAAATTTTCATTTATTTCACATTTCAACCCCTCAATTTACACTTTTCATAATTAAATCCTTATTTGATATTTTTGTCAAAAATTACTTAACAAAACTTGTGTAACTATTAACAAATATTCATTTTTCATCATAAAACAATCAAAAACTCAATCATTCTTCAATGGCACTTCAAAAAATCATTGACAACTTCAAAAACAAAGCGATGGGCTAGCTAGAATATAAAGCAACGATCTCAAAAGCGTAAAAATCATCAAAAACCGAGCTAAAACCATACCTTAATCAAGCTTCAAAGGTGCCGAAAATTAAAGCTCCCCAATTCTAGGTTTTTTTTTTCTACTTTTGGTTGAAATAAACAAAGATGAACATGTTTTCATCTTTTGTTTTATTTAATATACATTGTTTTATTTAATTACCAAATTAACATTAGTTGAAATAACATTTAAAACATCAAATACATGCCCATTTATGTCAAATTCCACTATCAATGGTCTAATATCATCATAAGGACTTTTCATTTAATAAATCATAGCAATTAGACACCTTTAATAAGTAGAATGAAACTTTTGCATTTTACGTGATTTAGTCCTTTTTCTCAAATTGAGCTATTAAACGATAAAATTAGCTCACGAAATTTTCACCCACACATCTTTGTCATGTTTGTAAACACATAAAATAATATTAAAATAATTTTTTGACCTCAGATTTGTGGTTCCAAAATCACTATTCCGATTTAGCTAAAATCAGGCTATTACAATATAAGGGAGAACAATATCATTTACCTAATTTACCCTAAGGTAATCATTGAGTATTTGGAAAAAAAAAATCTTTAATCATGTCCATTCTTCGCTATTGCGATTGAACGAATATTTAGAGTGTGGAAAAGAATGGTCAATATTAAGAGATATTCCAAGTTAGTCATACAAGAAGCAAGTTTTAATTGTTATTACAACAATGGTTTTGCATAATTACATTCAAAGACATATTTGGTCAAATGATGAGAATTTTCGACAATTTAAGAATATACTTGACATGTTAATCCCTTTTAAGTCATTATGATCGAAGTGAATCGAATTCTTCTAACAATGAAGATGACCTTGAAATCGCGATGTTAAGAGAAACCATTACTACTAATTTAATGAATTCGTCTTTGTAAAAAAATTTTGTATCATAACTTAATTTTATTATTATTATTATTATTATTATTATTATTATTATTATTATTATTATTATTATTATTATTTTATATTTATATATATATATATATATATATATATATTAGAAAGCTCTCAAACATATTCAAAATAAAACACAATTAAGGTCCATTTTTTTTTTTGCAATCAATTGAGCACTTATTTTAAAATCGTCAAAAGGCCCTCAAACTTCTTTAAAAAAAAAGCAATTAAGCCCTCTTTTTTTTTTCACTCAATTGAGTATTTGAGCTTTCAAAATGCATCAAAAGACTCTCAAAATTTTCAATAAAGCAATTAAACCCCTACTCATGTTAAAAATTAGAAAAAAAATTATAAAAATAATAAGTTTTAGAAAATTATTAAATTTTAATAAAAATATAAAAATTTAAAATTTATTAAAATGGAATTTTTTGGTAAAAATAAAAATTGTAAAATTTTATAAAATCATAAAAAATTAAGGACCCTAGTTTTTTTCAATCAAAGTTATCATATGTTGCAACACAAATGAAATGTGGTGAAAAGATAAAAAATAAAATCAATAAAAGTTATAGAAAAATTATAAAATGTTTCTTTTAGTACGATAATTTTATAAATTTTATTACTGAAATTTATATTTATTTACCTTTTGTATAATTTTCTTACGACTTTATAAAAATTTATATATTTTTTATATTTCTATATATTCTATAATTTTTATGTTTTTATAAAATTTTACAATTTTTATATTTTTACGATTTCTTTTCTAATTTTAATATTTTAATTTTTTATTAAAATTTAACAATATAGCTTTTATTGATTTTAATTTTTTGTATCATTTTTTTAATTTTAATAAAAGCAGGGACTTAAATACTTTTTTTAAATTTGAGGGTCTTTTTATGCATTTTAAAAATTTCAGATACCAATTAAGTGCAAAAAAAAGGGACTTAATTGCTTTTTTTTTTGAAAATGTTTGAAGGCCATTTTTATGTATTTTGAAAGTTCAAGTACCCAAATGAATGAAAAAAAGTAAGAGATTTTTTTTTTTTGAAAAAATTGAGAACTTTTGCACCTTAAACCAAAAATTATCTAGGTAAATACTTCAAAATTTGTCTCAAATATAATGTTATTATTTGTGAAAATAATATTTATCATTGTTATAAAAAATAACTAACTATAAAATAATAATTAAAAATAATTATCATTTTATCTAGTAAATAATTTAAATGGATTATATAAATAATTAAAATATTTATAATAAATTACGGAAGATGCTTTTTAATATTTTATTAAATGAATTTATAAAATCATATATTTTTAATTTCAGTAAAGGTAAAATAATTTTAAAAATTCTATTATATATCATTTTCAATCTAATGTACTTAAAAGCCATTTTTATTTTCATCTCAATGCTATAACTGCATTTCAATCCAAACACATACTTCATTATCGTTTCTAATCTCACTACTACAGTATCCAATCTCATTGTTGTTTGAATCCACTATTTTTAACCTCACCCAGATTAAACGTACCGTAGATTAATACTTAGTCAATTCAATCCGAGTATACACATTGGAAGGCGAAAGGGAGGAGATTTCATTACCTGGGTTCAGGTACACATGCACAAATTCAATTATCTCCCCCGGTAACACCGATAGTGAAGGTTAACTTTGATGCAGGCTTCAAGAGGGCTACAAAAGAGTTTAGTTCAAGTGTTGTGGTGAGAGAAGGTGATGGTTTGGTTCTGGGATCTTGTGTTCACTTTGATCAGAACAATTCAGACCCTTTTGTTGTAGAGGCCCTCGCATGTGTCCATGTCGTGCGCTTCGCTTCGGAGTTGGGCTTTTTTAATGTGTTGGTTAAGGGTAACTCCAAAACGGTGATTACTAAACTCACCTTAGAACGAGAAGATGGATCCAATATTAAGCCACGTTTGGTTGGAGTGAATGGAATAGAGTTGTAATGGAATAGAGTTGTAATCAATATTTCAATTGTTTAGTTCAATGGAATGAAATAGAGTTGTAATAGTATTATTCTGTTTGGCTAAATAGAATAAATGTTATAATAAAATAAGGAAAATGGTTTAAATGACTAAATTACCCTTAACAAAATTTTTGTTAGGTAAATGATTATTGTTATTGTTATTAAATTTAATAAGATTATTATTAAATATAACTTAATAATAAATAACAAATAATTTAGTCATATTTTAACATAATTATTATTAAATACAATTTAATAAAATAATATATAATTTAATAACATTTTTAATATAATTATTAATAATATTTAATAATAATTTTAATATATTATTATTATTAAGAATATTTTAATGCCTAATATATTTGCTTCAATCTAGTCTCTCACTTCTTCTCTTACAAACAAGTCACAATCATGAATATAAAAATAGATTTTACATGCGATATGATAATCCTTTAATAATATTTTATTTTAATAGTCAATTTTAATAGAAGACAAATTTTTATATTTTATTTTATCCTTTATAATAATATAATAACATGACAACATCAATTAATTATAACATATACTCTTTAATAAATTAATTATTTATAGCAATGTTTGGTAAAATAAAAACCTTCAAAAAAAAATTTCATACGTGAAAAAAAAATCAAAACTCATGAAAAGAATGAATGCTAATGATGCATTTTCTTAGCCCCTTCTTTAATGCTTTAGCTATTTTGAATAAATGCTAAAACCATTAGGGAAAAAGCAGAATGAAAAAGAAAAAAAATAGCAAAAGCAGCAATCAAATTTTACTTCAATTAATACGACTTAAGACTACAACAATCATTTTTTTTTTTTTTGGTGAAAAAACATAATAACTAACTAATTACAGCCGAATGATCTGAAGTTAAAAGAGCCCCTAGACTACAACAATCTCTTCTTTCACAGTCAATCATGTTTTTGGTTTCTCCAGTGTAAGAGCAGCATATCCAATATTGGTCTCTAATGCAAAAACGCAAATCAGGTATTATATGCAAACTGCCTCCATTAAGCAGCTGGCAGCAGATATCTAAGTAATTCTTCAGTTGCACTTAACAAAGACATAAAGCATTAAGGTTCTTTTACATTTCTCCAAGCTCAAGCACGTTGAATACTAAACTACAACAAAAACTAATAAACATGAAATGACAAGAAGGAAAGAGCATCACCATTGGCAATGGAGATTCCCATTATATTTGTAGTTTCTAAAGGTCACTTTCTCAATACAGGAAAATTCTCAGGACATGTATCATTCTTGTGATTTCAGCTCCACCAAATCTCTAAACTTGTATCTATAATAGGTATGCTGGAGAAGTACTCACATGCATCTCCGATTATGCACTTATCAGCCATCAAGTTGAATTTTTATCAGTATTGCCTTCTTGTTGTGCTTTAGAAGAATATTCTTTTTTCTCCATGATCTGCTGGATACCTTCTCGATATCCTTCTATGAAACTCTTAAGAGCATCTCCATGATCTGTGCTTTAGAGAAATTTGGCCTAAAAAATTTTAGTTGAAAAAGAGTAGCTGTGCCAAAAAGGTAAATGATGACAGAATAAGTAGAAAATTATCATGAGTTAAAAATTTTCTTTCTAAAATCAATTAAAGAAATATATTAAGATGTTCAGAAAATAGAATGTTGGCAGATGGCACATCATGCTATCATTCTTCAGAGTGATACCAAAAAGAAGAAAAAAAGGTACCTAGTAGCATAAGATAACGGTATGATCGTCACGGTAATGGCTCTAGACAATGAAACCCAGATAATTAAGACTGCTTGGAGATAAACAGTAATTTAATATCTTCCTTAATAACTGAACCTTGGCCTGGTGAAGAAGGGATTCACCAAAAATATGCCAATGGAAGCGTAAAATATAAGACTTGAACACAAGTGCCAACAACAAAATAAAACAAAATGCAGTCACAGATGACTCTGAGCAGCAAGGGGAAAAAGAAATCAAAGAATAAATTCCATTCTACCTCCAGACAAGTTCTACTGAAAAAGGAAATTGAAATGAAAACCTAACTGAAATCAAGCATTACGGGACTTTGTTCCTTGACCTCCATAAGATGTCTCAAGCACGAATCCAACGGTTTATTGCACATATAATATGCCACATATTTTGGAAGTCATGCTATATACTTGATTCATTACAGACAACTTATACATCAGAACATTTCAAGATAAGAAACCACAAAGTAAAGTTCCTCACCAATATCCTCCAAGGTCGAAGGCTCTATCTCTGTACTCCTCCTCTTATCTCCGTTGGATTTACCTTCAGTCCCATCATCCTTCTTATAATCGTTTGGTCTAAGATCAGGACCAATATCCCTTATCCAACTTGCATCATAAAGCCTAGAGACCTCCTTCAAGACCTAAAGAAGGATGACAGGTTTTTACTAATTATATACTAAAAATAAATGCCTCTTATTCCCTAATGCATGGGCAAATAATAGCCTCTTGAGCATTATTTGACATTCAAGTGGTTAAGTTAACCATCAAGTAAGTAGAACAGTACATAAAAGTCATTTGATCATTTCAATATCCCAATGATCTAATTTTCACCCTGATCACCAATTAGCATCTGTGAGATTTCAAATTTCCATTATGCTTCTTTAAATTTTGTTAAATGGAACAAAAGAAAAAAAATATATTATAGAAAGGAAGTGGCAAAATCATCATATTTGAGTAGAAATTGCTAGTAGTTCAAACGTAAAGTACTTCCAAAAATAAGTAAAAAACCATGCATTTTTTCTTTCAAAAAAGGCTTCGGAATTCTAAAATGTTTTGCTTATAGCAATAGCAACGACGCAAAAAAAAAAAAAATACAAACCAAGCTCACTGTAATGTTTTACTATGATGGAGAAATGAAAGAGCCATGCTCTTTAAATTGGAAGTAATATCTAAACTACAATCTAGTACTAATATAGCTTCTCCATCATAAACCATCAAAAAATACAATTATATAAAGGAAGGGGGGAAACCCAGAATTTAACAGCATTCATCATCAAAAGCCCAAAAATCAATAAGCAAACAAAACTCTTACTGCGGAAGAGAAATTGGAAAAGAGAAGTACCAAGAAGCGCTCGTGCCAAGTCAATTTGCGGCGGTTTTTTATGTGGGGAGGACCAGGCAATGAAGAAGGGAAAGCTATCTCTTTGAGATCGTATCAGACGTAGTCATACAGCTTATTGCACACAACTTTTATATTCATTTTAGGTTGATATAAGAGATACCCAATTTGATTAAGCCTTTGTTGTTCCACAGTCTAAATATTTAGGGGAAGCAGGCTATTAACAGGGTTCGGCGGTACTGAGGCCTGAAGGCTTTTGATTTATTTGATTTTCTTTTTCTAACCTTTTCAAGGTTTTCAGGCGCTAACTCGGATTTGGGAAGGTAAGCTGTTTGGTCCTTCTTAGATCAAAGATAAAGAAACCAAAATTAAAGCATGAAAAATAAACAAAATTCAAACAAAGAAGAAAAAGAGGTAATGCTTTCTTCAATATCAAAAGACGATCATTAAATAAATAGATGAGGATTTTGATTCATCACATCCAGAAAACTTGAGTTACTAAACTAAACTTTAGGAAGGAAGAAAATGAAAAACAAAGTAAAAGAATTGCAGACAGTTGGTGAGGGCCAATGGTGTTTAGGGCTTTGTAAATGGAGAAGGTAGTGAACATGGAGTCTGTAGTTGAAACTGCAGAAAGGAGATGATGATGAAACAATGAGGGCAAAAATGAAAAAAATAATCTTTCAGCATTCCTACCGTGCTCTGAATGGCAATTCAGAGGGTGAGGCAAAGAATGCTATTCAGCCTCTACCCAGTGGTTAGTGGGAATAGAAAACTAAACAGCAACATCCGTAATAGACATTCCATTGAACCAAACAAGGGTTTATTTGTGGGCCCATGGAATTGAATTGTAATGGTTATGCCATTACATTGAACCAAACAGGGTGCTTATATTGTAGATGCACAAAGTATCTCTGAGAACTTTAGCAGTTGTAGATTCCACCATATTCACAGAGAAGGAAATCGAGTTGCTCACCTCTTGACTCTAGAAGGCTTCGATGGAGGGCAAGGGTTTTCTGGGTTGAGGAGGTCCATCCTGGTGTGGAACCGGTGGTGGGTGGACTCACCTGATTAGCTGTGAATAACATTGTTGAAGCATGGAGGAGGTGGCGATGTTGTTTTCTGAGGCCCATCTCTTCCTCCTCATCCCTGCCCTTTTTGTTTTGCTGCGTTTGAGCCAAGGCGGTGCTGAGTGGGATTCCGAGGGCTACTGGCGGGCTTAGCTGCAGGCACTCGTGGATTCTTGAGCCAGGATAGTGTGTTGAGCTGACGGTTCCTTTTTCAGTTTTAGTGAAAAGGGTTAATAGTGTAGCTGGTTTCTTTTAATGGCACCCGGCTTTGGGTACCATCTCTTTTCTATTAATTAACAGTCTCCTTCATTTATAAAAAATTCTTAATCAACTATAAATAATTACAAATTTACATAGTTAACTTTACCATCAAGAGATGATTTAATAATTTTAAAATTTACATAATAATAAATTTCAGACTCAACGTTTATTTATTATATTAATTTAATAATTATTTATAATAATTTAATTTTAATATTTACACACTCTAATTTAATCTTAAAAATTCAAGCTTTGAAAATATTAAAAAGTAAAAGGTTATTCTAATATTATTAAATATATAAATAAAACTTTTAAAATACAAGAATTGAAGCTTTCAAGATTTAAGAAAATGTCTTTTCTTTAAAGAAAAGCAAGTCAACGTTGAATGAAGGAGAAATTCTGGGGTTTCAAAATTTTATTATTCTTCCATCATCCTTTTATTTTGATTTATAATTATAATTTCATTTTCAAAATTCAACCCTACATCTTCTCCTAAAAGTATATATTTACTTTTGTGTATTTGACATGGCTTTATAATCTTTTATTTGTGCCTTTTTCAAGCGTGATTTTTGAGAAAATTCTTCTTTTGGGATTAGATATGAAACATAATTTGTTCATCTTTTAACAAAATTTGAGGTTTTAAAAGTTTAAATTTTACTATGCTTTCATTATTTCTACTCTTAAATTTTTCAAAATTTAAAATTTTAATTCTCACTAAACAATAATTTTAAATTCATTAAGTTCTATTTTTCAAAAAATTTAATACAATTAATATATTATTATATGTGCATGCTAGAAGGTAAGCTTATGAACACTTTGTATTGCTAAAACTCTAATCTGAGATTTAGAAAATAAACTAAAAATATTCATTCTGTATCTTGAATCAAAACTTGCCTTAGTTCATTTGTACATAGAGTATATATAGAACTAGACTAACCGTTCTTCAACAACTTCTTAACAAATTAACAAATGCTAGTTGTACTAACAGCTCTTGGCTAACAATCTAACTGTATGAACTTAAGCATATGAGAACTCTATCATGCACCCATCTTGTCGACCGGTGAGACGCGAAAAAGATTTCGAAACCGCGTAAAAAACGTCACTGACAAGGGTTTGGTAAGTATATCAGCCACTTGGTCACAGGCAGGAACCTCACCTACCAGAAGAGACCCATCCGCAACTTTCTCACGGACAAAAAATAAATCTAGTTCTACATGCTTGAACTTTGAGTGTAAGATAGGATTGGCGCAATCACATCTGACCTGGAGCTATCGCACTGCATCGTTGGAGTATCATCAGATGCAACCCGTAACTCTTGAAGTAACGAAATTAACCAAGTCATCTCACTTGTAGCTGCAGCAAGACTCCTATATTCTGCTTCAGCCGTGGACCGAGAAACTACTTGCTGCTTTTTAAAACCCCATGAGACGAAAGTTTGCCCAAAGTATACACAGTAGCCTGAGGTTGATCGCCGATCGTCAAAATCGAGCCCCCAGTTAGCATCGACATATCCAACCAAGGACAATCGGGTGGACGAACGAAAAACTAAACCAAAGTCAAGAGTGCCACACAAATACCGTAATATGCGTTTAAGTGCCACCATATGAGTAGTAGTAGGGCTATGCATAAACTGACAGATCCTATTCACGGCATAAACAATGTCAGGCCTGGTCAGAATAATATACTGAATAGCACTAGCAAGGCTCCTGTACTCAGTCGGATCCTCCAAACGTTCACCATCAGCTTTGGACATGGTAGTTGAACTGACCATCGGAGTATGCACACTCTTTACTGTGATCATCGAGCATCGACCAAGAACGTCAAGGATATACTTTCGCTGGCAAAGATGGAAGTAATCGGATGAGTGAGTGACCTCTACCTTAAGAAAGTAATGCAGACCACCCATATCCTTAAGTGAGAACTCACTGTTCAACAACTGAACAAACCACTCTATAGAGGTGGACATGATGCCAGTGATTATAATATCATCAACGTACACAAGAACATAAAGGGTTGAACCAATTATTACCCACACAAACAAAGACGAATCAAACTTGGAAACAACAAACCCCACCGAGACAAGAAACTATTTCAGTTTCTTAAACCAGGCACGAGGTGTCTGTCGGAGACCATACAGAGCTTTCTTCAAACGGCATACAAAGGGTTGTCCATTTGAACCAGACTGTTTATACCCCGGAGGCTGGTGCATGAAGACCTCAGTATCAAGATCGCCATTTAAAAAGGCATTATTGACATCGACTTCCCTCAACTGCCACCCTCTAGAGACAGCGATTGACAAAATAACCTGAATAGTAGCAGGTTTTACTACAAGACTAAATGTTTCTTCGAAATCACACCCAGAAACTTCAGAGAAACCTTTCGCAACTAATCAAGCCTTTCAACGGGCAAAAGTACCATCTGGATTCCTCTTAATCTTGAAAAGCCACTTGCACTTGATAACCTTGTGATTTGGTGGTCGCGGAACAAGCTCTCAAGTAGAATTACGGATAAGAGCATCATACTCTGCCTGAGCTGCAGCACGTCATTCTGAAGACGACAAGGCTTCCTCAATTATAGAAGGTTCGACAGCTTCAACCGATATGGCTTTGGGTTTGAAAATACCAGCCTTCGACCTAGTCAACATTGGGTGAGTATTGTTCACAGGTAGAATCGGTGCTTGACTGTTAGAAGAAGTTTCAACACCACCCTCACATCGAAGACCAGCATCATGAACAGAAAGGAGAGAACTATGAGGCTCTCGGTCAGACCCAACCTCAGGCTGAGTGGCGATAGAAGTAGGCGAGAATAAGCAAATAGCTTGTTGAGAGCACAACGGAGACGGTCGAACAATGGAGGGCGTTGCAGAACTAGAGACACCCGTTCGAACTAGTGGAATGAACTTTGAGACAGGCTGATTTTGTATCGGTGTACACCTCTCTGGAGCTGGCTCAGATGACAAAAACTTAGTTTCATCAAACACCACATGCCGTGAAACGACGACCCTTAGTTGAACACTATATCCCAAGAAAGTAGACGGTTGAGATCGAAAATCTAACTTATGTGCCATAAATGGGCGTAAGTAAGGATAGCAACAGCACCCGAATACCCGTAGATGGTCGTAAGTAGAGTCATGTCCATCAAGAGCCTTAAACGGAGACTGTCCCTTCAGGACTGGAGTAGGAAGTCGATTGATGAGATGTACTGCACAGCAAAACACATACCCCTAGTACTCCACGGGTAAGCTTGCTTGAGCCAAAAAGGTGATGCCCATGTCAACAATGTGACGATGTTTGCATTCTGCTACTCAATTTTGTTCAGAAGTATGTGGGCAAGTCAGTCAATGAATGATCCCTTGCGATGCTAAAACAAACGTAAAGGCTCGATACTCTCCGTCCCAATCACTCTGAAATTGTTTAATATTCCTCCCAAACTGAGTTTTAACTAGTTGTTGAAACTGAACAAAGCATTGCACAGCCTGAGACTTCTAACGAAGTAGATAAACCCACGTAAATCGAGTACACATATCAACAAACGAGATATAATACCAGTTATTCCCACAGGAAAAAGATGTAGGACCCTAGAGATAAAAAACAATCAAGTCAAATGGATTACTATATTTAGTAGTGGAGAGAAGAAACAGCAATTTCTAAGCCTTCCCTTTTTTATAGGCAGTACAAATGCTATCAAGACAGGTATTATTCTCCACGACAATATTACACTTATCTAAAACACTTTTAACAACAGTAGTAGAGGGATGACCAAGACGGTTATGTCACAAAGACAAAACATTACAATCATTAGATTTATTCTGGAGTATTTTGGAAGTAGCAATTGGAGCTTCTACAGACTGAGTAGATAGAACTGGCAGACAGAAATGGTATAGTCTGTCACGAATGTGGCCCTTCAACAGTGTTTCCCGGGTCATGATGTCCTTAATAACACAATACGTTGGGTGAAATTCAAAAAACACATCATTATAATTAACAAACTGTGATGCAGACAACAAATTTTTTCGAATTCGCGGCACATAAGACATCAAATAACCTGTAATGGCCTAAATTCAAGGTTATCGGAACAATGGTTTCGTAACCATAAATCCGATTTAAAGAGAAATTTATTTTAATATTTTTGCATGAATATTTATATGATAGGAAAATCGTATTAAAATATCGATAGAAAATTTTACCGATTTAGTGGTTAGTTAGAAAGAGGAATTATTGAAGGAATTGGGTAAAAACAAGGTATCGAGACCTTGATCTCATAAAATTGAGTAGGAAATATTTTTATAAATATTTATAAAATGTTATTAATGTGGTAGTAAAATTTCGTTAGAAAATTTTAACGCTTGAGTATGTAATTAAATGAAAAGGACTAAATTGTAATAAATATAAAATTATGAAAATGATTAAATAGTTTAAAGGATAAAAGAAAGAGGGCTTAAAGGAAAATAGACCCAAGGTCTAATTGGGCTGGACGGCAAGGGTATGAAATCAGCAAGAAAATAAGGAGAAATAAGGGTAAAATGGGAAAATAACAAAATTTGCTAAATAAAACTAGGACTAAATAGGGATATCTAGAAATCTCTTCATTTTCTTCACTCTCATCAGCTAAAACGCCATAGGAGGGGTATCTAAGCTGGTATATCATAATTTTGCACCAAGTAAGTGAATCCTTGCCTATTTCTTGTAATTTTGTGTTTTAAAGACTTTTACAACTAGGTCCTACTATTAAATTCATTAGTCTTTGATTTCATGGATGAAATTGAAAGCCACCATGGTTGGTTTATGTAATTTTATGATGAAATAGCATGAAATTTAATCCTTAATTCGTTTAAGAGATGATTTTATTAGGTAATTTCAATAGAAATTGATTTTGGGACCTAATTATGAAAGTGTTTGGAATTAAAGTCTATTACTGAAATTATGATTTCCAAAGGTTATAAAGTAGTTTAAAGTGATAGAATAAAGTGTTAATTGAGAAAAATAAGCTCAATTGAGAGGTTAATTGAGTAGGGACGAAATTATCATTCATTGAAAGTTTAGGAGAAAAATGGTAATAACCAGCTTGCACTAAAATAGTTTTTGACAGCAGCAGTAGTCTAACTTTGAAAATCACCATAAATTGTATAAATCGAATTAGAAGATTAACAAAACATGAAATTAAAGCTTATTGAGTCTAGTTTCTTATGGAAGAAACGTTGTAAGCAATAAATTGTAAATCATGAGATATAATAGGTTTTGTGAGACAAGGTCAGAATGAATTCAGGTTCCCTGTTCTGACTTTGAAAAATCATAAAAATTGAATAAAAATAATTATGGGGAGTGGTTTATATTCTTAGAATCCTTAGTGAGTCTATTTTTTATGGTACAAACGAAAACATTATTTTAATTCTGTACAGTGAGATATCTGAGATTTTGTGAAGAGATAGCAGAACTGTCAAACAATGAAACAGGGAAACTTTAATGAATAAACTGTACTAATTGGCTAAGACAAAATTATGAAAATTTTATGGTGTGAAGATATGTGAGTCTAGTTTCAAGGAAAATTAACGGTTCTTCATTTGGAGTTCTGTAGCTCGAAAAATAAATAATTTAGTGACTATGACTCAAGTAGACAGCTTTGAATGAACTATAAATAGTAATAGAATCATAATGAATGGTACATGTGAACATGAAATGTATTGAATTGATGATTGAATTTATTCATTTAGATCCGGAAAACTCAAATACAAAGCTAGATCGAGGAAAGGAAAAAGTCCCGGATTAGTAGATTTTATATCTGAACTAGTATCGAGGTAAGTTCATGTAACTTGAATTATCTTCTTAAATGCTTGAAATGTATGTTATTGATGTGAATATAATTTGAATGTTCATTGTATGAAGATTGATGAAACATTGATATACTTGATAAAAGGGAAGAAATCAGTTGAATGAAAGGAAAATTGATGGATCTCGAAAAGGAATTGACGGTAAAAGGATCTAGCCCGGACGGGTGATCCTATCTTGATATAGCCCTCCGAAGAATATGTGGAAAATGGATTTAGCCCGGACGGGTAATCCGAATTAAGTCTCAATTTAGCTTTGGACTGTAATTCAGATCAAGCTTATTAGAGTAATTGTCATTGCGAGGATTTAGCCTGATGGTAATCCCGACAATACTCTATGAGTTTATATTCTGAGGATTTAGCTCGACCGTAATCCATTGTAAGGATGAGGTTCGTGGAGTGTGCTCTCCGAAATGAAAATGTCGCACATGAATATGAATTGACGGACTCGGTTTGTACACTAAAGTGTACCTCTGAAAATCCATCGAAATTCGAGTAATTCAATGGGATAAATATGGAAAATAACAAGGAAATGGAAATCATGATATTGATGAGCTCATCAATCATAGTATTTGTATTATTGATATATGGAAATTATTGAACCGACTTGAATGTTGAGTTTGTGAATGTTAGGGTAATAATGCATTGAATGGATATATGAGTGTTTATTGCTTGTATTGAAAATATTTGGTAAGTATAATTCTTGTTTCATGGACTTACTAAGCACAAAGTGCTTACCCTATTTCCTTTTTCCTGTTTTGTAGTGTTAAGAGCTCGGAGGTCGGATCGGTGGGAGACTCATCACACTATCAACCCCAATATTTCGGTATTTAAAGAAACTTTAGTTTGGGAATGAATGGCATGTATAAGCTAATAAAATAAGCATTAATATGAAATGAATGTAAGGTCCACCATTGGTATGGCTAGCAAACCTTGGTTTGGTATGTGTTGATGTTATCTTATAAAAAATGCATGAATCTATTATGAAAATATGTTGAATTGGATTGGTTGATATGGATTGGTCTCGGTTTAAAATTGCGGAAGGCTAAATATTTATAAAGGGTTATATTGAGTAAAAAAAAACTTGTAAACTCCGGTAATGCCTTGTACTCTATTCTAATATCGAATACGAGTAAAGGGTGTTACATTTGTTGGTATCAGAGCTACGGTTTAGCCGATTCTAGGACGGACATAGCGAATATGGATTAGCTATACATGCCATTTAAATTATTTTTGATAGTGTGATATCTCCTGACCATTTAAATTGTGTTTTTCTTATAGTAATGTCATTCGACCGAGCTCAATCTGAAGAAGCAGGGAGTCATGCTCCGGCTTCAGTACAAAGAGAAGAAACTAGCGATAGAAGGCCGGTATAGAGGGTCAAGGGAGGAGACAAAATAGCCTTCTTTCAAATGATGAATGAATGGTTTACCCAGTACATAAGAACTAACCCTACAGTGCAGCAAACTCAAGCTCCCCCTCCTACTCCTCCACCGGTTCCCGAGATTCCACAGGTCTGTGTCTTGAATCTGTCGAGAAAGGAAAGCTCCAGTTGATAAAATCCAAAATATGGGGTCAAGAATTTTGAGCAGCGATTGATGATGATCCTCAGCGGGCTGAATTTTGGTTAGAGAATACTACTCGGGTTTTGGAGGATTTATCTTGTACACCAGAAGAATGTCGAAATGTGCTGTTTCACTACTAAAAGACACGACTTACCATTGGTGGAATACTAAAGCTTCAGTTGTTCCGAAGAAGAAATTACATGGGAATTCTTCCGCATCGAGTTCAAAAGAAATATATCGATCGAAATTCCTTGATCGAGAAAAGAAAAGAATTTCTTGAGTGAAACAGGCAATAGATCAAGATGTCGAGTATGAAAGAGAATTTGTTCGGTTGAGTAAATATGCTCGAGAATGGGTACGATCGGAAGTGAAATGTGCAAACGATTGAAGAAGGGTTAAATGAAGAAATTAAGCTACTTATCGAATTCTTGAAATTCGATAGTTTGCTACATTAAGAGCGAGCTTATAAAGCGTAAGAATTGAGCAAAGAAAAGAAACAGTGAAAGGACGCTCAATTTTTAGTAAAAGACCAATGGGAAAATCCCAATTTTACGCTCCAAAGAAATTGAAGAAGTACCAGATCGTTCTACCTCACCACCGGGTATTGAGGCGAGAGGCGAGGTTCTCAACATAATAATCCAAGACCTTCCACTCCATCGGTGACCGTGTTGGCGGTGTTGGTACCCCTGTGAGATGCCGTATTGTAATAAAGCTCATTTTGGCGAATGTCGATTTAAGAGCGGGCTTGTTACCGATGTGGTTCTTTTGACCATTTCCTTAGAGATTGTCCGAAGGGGTGAAAAGAAGCTAAATATATATCGAAGCCAAGTAATCCATCTTTGAGGGTAGACCATCTCGACCATCCGGTAATGTCGATGGTAGCCGAGGAGCTACAAAGATACGCAAGTAGGTAGGAGACACGAGCGCCCTCTAGGACATATGTCATGCGTACGGAGAAGATGCCTCAAGACCGATGTTATTATCGGTACATTTTCTTTACTTGATACTAATATTCTGCATTAATTAATCCGGTTCTACGCATTCATATATGTGTAAAACTTGCATGCGTTAAAGATTTATCTGTTGAACCTCTTGAATTTACTGTTAAAGTCTCGAACCCTTTGGCCAATCTATTTTGGTGGATAAAATTTGTAAAAATTGTCCATCGATGGTAAGAGGTTATTGTTTCCTTCTTTGATTTGATGTTCTTGCCATTTGATGAGTTTGATGTGATATTGGGCATGGATTGGTTAACTCAAAGACGATGCAATAGTAAACCGTAAATGTAAATATATTGTGTTGAAGTGTCGAATGGCGAATTACTCAGGTTAAATCTGATCGACGGAGGATTATCGATGTGATTTCATTATTCTCGCTCGAGGTATGTTAAAAGGGTATGATGCTTTTCTTGCTTATGTACTCGACACCAAGGTATCTCGAGTCAAAGATCTGAGCGATGCGATGGTATGCGAATTTTCGATGTGTTTCGGAGGAATTACCGTGGTTGCCACCGAAGGGAAGTGGAATTCTCTATAGATTTGATTCCTGAACTACTCCGATTTTCATAGCTCCGCACTCGGATGGCTTCTACTGAATTAAAGGAATTAAAGACACGATTGCAAGAACTTGTTGATAGAGGTTTTGTCCGACCGAGTCATTCACCTTGGGTGCTCCGGTTGCTTTGTGAAAAAGAAAGACGGGTCTTTGAGATTGTGTATTGATTATCGGCTGACTTAATAAAGTAACTATAAAGAATAAGTACCCGTTGCCGGATTGATGATTTATTTGATCACTAAAAGGTGCTACTATATTTTCAAAGATTGATCTCCGATCGGCTACTATCGATTCTGGGTAAAGGAGTCGGATGTGCAAAGACGACTTTCGTAACAGTGCACGGCATTATGAGTTTCGGTTATGCCATTTAATGACTAATGCACTGCAGATTTATGGATTTGATGAATCGGATATTCGCACCATATTTAGACAGGTTCGTGGTAGTTTTCATTGATGATATTTTGGTCTATTCTTGAGATGAAGAACATGCAGAACATTTGAGAATTGTGTTGCAAATTTTGTGAGAGAAGCAGCTATATGCTAAATTCAGTAAATGTGAATTTTGGCTTTGAGAAGTGGGTTTTCTTGGACATATTGTATCCATGAAGGCATCAGGGTAGATCCAAGTAAAATCTCAGCTATTGTCAACTGGAATCCACCAAGATCGATGTCCGAAGTTAGAAGTTTCTTGGGTTTAGTGGTTATTATCGGAGATTTGTACAGGATTCTCTATGATAGCTTCTCCGATGACTCGATTATTGCGAGAAAGATGTAAAGTTCGAGTGGATGATGAATGTCGCAGAGTTTCAACCGATTAAAGATCTACTAACGAAAGCACCAAAGATTAGTGCAAACTGAACCGGGTAAGGAATTTGTTATTTACAGTGATGCCTCATTAAATGGTTTAGGTTGTGTCTTGATGCAAGAAGGTAAAGTAATAGCCTATGCTTCAAGACAACTTAAACCACATGAACGAAATTACCCGGTACATGATCTTGAATTAGCTGCTATTGTATTTTATTTGAAGTTATGGCGGCATTACCTATATGGTGAGAAATGTCATATTTATCTTGATCATAAAAGCTTGAAATATTTGATGACACATAAAGATTTGAATTTGAGACAGCGCAGGTGGCTTGAACTGATAAAGGACTATGATTTGATTATTGATTATCATCCGGGTAAGGCCAATGTTGTGGCTGATGCTTTGAGTCGAAAATCTCTGTTTGCTTTACGAGTTATGAATACCCGATTGTCACTGACTGATGATGGTTCAATCATAGCTGAATTAAGAGCTAAACCGACATTTCTACAGCAAATATGTGAAGCTCAGAAGAATGATGAGAAGTTACAGGTTAAACGGGAACAATGTGAGTTAGGTACTGATTCTGAATTTCAAGTTGGGATTGATGGTTGTTTATTATTCAGAGATAGGGTATGTGTACCCAAGAATTCAGAGTTTACACGAGGCTCATAATGGTATTATGTCTGTACATCCGGGAAGTAATAAAATGTATAATGATTTGAAGAAGATGTACTGGTGGCCAGGTATGAAACGTGATATTTATGAGTTTGTATCAAGATGTTGGATATGTCAACAGGTCAAAACAGAACATCAGGTACCTTCGGGGTTACTTCAGCCAATTACTATACCAGAATGGAAATGGGAAAGAATCACTATGGATTTTGTATCGGGATTATCGTTGTCTCCGAGGAAAAAAGATGCTATTTGGGTGATTGTTGATCGATTGACAAAATCAGCACACTTTATTCGAATGCGTATGGATTATTCTTTAGATAAACCGGTGAATTGTACATATCTCGAGATTGTCGGGGCTACATGGAGTGCTGTCTCCATTATATCGGATAGAGATCCCGATTTACATCTCGTTCGGGATAAATTGCAAGAAGCTTTGGGTACTAATTGTATTTCAAGATCGCATTTCATCCTCGACGGATGGCCAATCTGAGCGTGTAATTCGGTATTGGAAGATATGTTCGATGTTGTATACTAGAGTTTGAAGGTAATTGGAGAGATATCTACCTTTGATTGAATTTGCTTACAATAATAGTTATCATCCAAGATAACATGGCTCCATATGAAGCTTTATATGGTAGAAAATGTAGAACACCATTGTATTGGATGAGCTCAGTGAAAAGAAGATACATGGGATTGATTTAATCCGGGAAAATGAAGAAAAAGTGAAGGTTATTCGGGATAGTTTAAAAGCAGCTTCCGATCGCCAAAAATCATATGCCGATCTTAAACGAAAAGAGATTGAATTTCAGGTCGGTGACAAGGTATTCCTGAAAGTGTCTCCTTGGAAGAAAGTTCTCCGATTCGGTCGAAAGGGTAAATTGAGTCCAAGATTTATCGCCATATGAAATTATAGAAAGAATTGGACCTATTGCTTATCGATTAGGCGTTACCACCGAACTCGATAGAATTCATAATGTTTTTCATGTGTCTATGCTACTGACGATATCGGTCAGATCCTTCACATGTTATTTCTCATGTGAAGTGGAGATTCAACCGGATATGACTTACGGTGAAGAACCGGTCAAGATATTAGCACGGGAAACAAAGGAGCTTAGAAATAAAAGAATAAATTTGGTGAAAGTATTGTGGCAAAAGCACGAGATTGAGGAAGCGACATGGGAACCGAAGGAGGCAATGAGGAAACAATATCCAAACCTCTTTACTGGTAAGATTTTCGAGGACGAAAATCCTTAAAAGGGGAGAGTTGTAATGGCCTAAATTCAAGATTATCTAACAATGGTTTCGTAACCATAAATCCGATTTAAAGAGAAATTTATTTTAATATTTTGCATGAATATTTATATGATAGGAAAATTGTATTAAAATATCGATAGAAAATTTTACCGATTTAGTGGTTAGTTAGAAAAGGAATTATTGAAGGAACGAGTAAAACAAGGTATCGAGACCTTGATCTCATAAAATTGAGTAGGAAATATTTTTATAAATATTTATAAAATGTTATTAATGTGGTAGTAAAATTTCATTAGAAAATTTTAACGTTTGAGTATGTAATTAAATGAAAAGGACTAAATTGTAATAAATACAAAATTATGAAAATGATTAAATAGTTTAAAGGATAAAAGAAAGAGGGCTTAAAGGAAAATAGACCCAAGGTCTAATTGGGCTGGACGGCAAGGGTATGAAATCAGCAAGAAAATAAGGAGAAATAAGGGTAAAATGGGAAAATAACAAAATTTGCTAAATAAAACTAGGACTAAATAGGGATATCTAGAAATCTCTTCATTTTTCTTCACTCTCATCAGCTAAAAACGCCATAGGAGGGGTATCTAAGCTGGTATATCATAATTTTTGCACCAAGTAAGTGAATCCTTGCCTATTTCTTGTAATTTTGTGTTTTTAAAGACTTTTACAACTAGGTCCTACTATTAAATTCATTAGTCTTTGATTTCATGGATGAAATTGAAAGCCACCATGGTTGGTTTATGTAAGTTTATGATGAAATAGCATTAAATTTAAGCCTTAATTCGTTTAAGAGATGATTTTATTAGGTAATTTCAATAGAAATTGATTTTTGGGACCTAATTATGAAAGTGTTTGGAATTAAAGTCTATTACTGAAATTATGATTTCCAAAGGTTATAAAATAGTTTAAAGTGATAGAATAAAGTGTTAATTGAGAAAAATAAGCTCAATTTAGAGGTTAATTGAGTAGGGACGAAATTATCATTCATTGAAAGTTTAGGAGAAAAATGGTAATAACCAGCTTGCACTAAAACAGTTTTTGACAGCAGCAGTAGTCTAACTTTGAAAAATCACCATAAATTGTAGAAATCGAATTAGAAGATGAACAAAATATGAAATTAAAGCTTATTGAGTCTAGTTTCTTATGGAAGAAACGTTGTAAGCAATAGAATTGTAAATCATGAGATATAATAGGTTTTGTGAGACAAGGTCAGAATGAATTTGGGTTCCCTGTTCTGACTTTAAAAATCATAAAAATTGAATAAAAATAATTATGGGGAGTGGTTTATATTCTTAGAATCCTTAGTGAGTCTATTTTTTATGGTACAAACGAAAACATTATTTTAATTCTGTTCAGTGAGATATCTGAGATTTTGTGAAGAGATAGCAGAACTGTCAAACAATGAAACAGGGAAACTTTAATGAATAAACTGTACTAATTGGCTAAGACAAAATTATGAAAATTTTATGGTGTGAAGATATGTGAGTCTAGTTTCAAGGAAAATTAACGGTTCTTCATTTGGAGTTCTGTAGCTCGAAAAATAAATAATTTAGTGATTATGACTCAAGTAGACAGCTTTGAATGAACTATAAATAGTAATAGAATCATAATGAATGGTACATGTGAACATGAAATGTATTGAATTGATGATTGAATTTATTCATTTAGATCCGAAAAACTCAAATACAAAGCTAGATCGAGGAAAGGAAAAAGTCCCGAATTATTAGATTTTATATACGAACTAGTATCGAGGTAAGTTCATGTAACTTGAATTATCTTCTTAAATGCTTGAAATGTATGTTATTAATGTGAATATAATTTGAATGTTCATTGTATGAAGATTGATGAAACATTGATATACTTGATAAAAGGGAAGAAATCCGGTTGAATGAAAGGAAAATTCGATGGATCTCGAAAAGGAATTGACGGTAAAAGGATCTAGCTCGGACGGATGATCCTATCTTGATATAGCCCTCCGAAGAATATGTGGAAAATGGATTTAGCCGGACGGGTAATCCGAATTGGGGTCTCAATTTAGCCTGGACGGTAATTCAGATCCAAGCTCATTAGAGTAATTGTCATTGCGAGGATTTAGCTCGGGACCGTAATCCCGACAATACTCTATGAGTTTATATTACTGAGGATTTAGCTCGACCGTAATCCTTTATGTAAGGATGAGGTTCATGGAGTGTGCTCTCGAAATGAAAATGCGCACATGAATATGAATTGACGGACTCGGATTTGTACACTAAAGTGTACCTCGAAAATCCATCGAAATTCGAGTAATTCAATGGGATAAATATGGAAAAATAACAAGGAAATGGAAATCATGATATTGATGAGCTCATCAATCATAGTATTTGTATTATTGATATATGGAAATTATTGAACTGACTTGAATGTTGAGTTTGTGAATGTTAGGGTAATAATGCATTGAATGGATATATGAGTGTTTATTGCTTGTATTGAAAATATTTGGTAAGTATAATTCTTGTTTCATGGACTTACTAAGCACAAAGTGCTTACCCTATTTCCTTTTTCCCTGTTTTGTAGTGTTAAGAGCTCGGAGGTCGGATCGGTGGGAGACTCATCACACTATCAACCCCAATATTTCGGTATTTAAAGAAACTTTAGTTTGGGAATGAATGGCATGTATAAGCTAATAAAATAACTGTTAATATGAAATGAATGTAAGGTCCACCATTGGTATGGCTAGCAAACCTTGGCTTGGTATGTGTTGATGTTATCTTATAAAAAAATGCATGAATCTATTATGAAAATATGTTGAATTGGATTGGTTGATATGGATTGGTCTCGGTTTAAAATTGCGGGAAGGCTAAATATTTATAAAGGGCTATATTGAGTAAAAAAACTTGTAAACTCCGTAATGCCTTGTACTCTATTCTAATATCGAATACGAGTAAAGGGTGTTACATAACCAAGTAACTTAGATCGTAAGGAAAACACCATTACCAATTGACGAGATCGGGCGAGAGTCCCATCACCCATCAAGAGAGGACGACCTAAATCTGAAGTGAAATCTTGCAGTCTCGACGCATCACGGCGTGTATGATTGCTCACACCGAATCGTGGTACCATGATGTTGTTCCAACCGGCATGGGTATATATGAACTGCCACCACCATTTGAACCAAACTAAGTGGTGTTAATATGCGAGCCTGATGAATCAGAGTAATCGGAGGCATTCAAATCACCCACATGGGGAAGACCAATATACAGATCAGTGCCAAAGTAGACATGGGCTCGCGATTTTGTTCTCCAAGGAACAGGTGAAGTAGATGCATGCCCAAATTGAACACAATTATTTGTCGGCCTAGCACCCTCAAAGTGGCCAGGCCCAGAGAGCCCATCACGATTGCCAACAAAATTTGGCCTATTAATGACATTAGGCCTGCTTGCATGTAGCGCATGCCCATCTACGTGTGGGCTAGTCGGCCCAGCACAAAAACTTGCCCATGCATAGGTTCAGCTGATCATTATATCCAGCTGGAGGCCAATATTGAAAATAATTTTGACCATCATGAGACCGATTTTGACCAATCGGGTAAGTGAATTTCATTTTTTGAGAAGGCTATTCACCTCTACCAGCGAAATCTCCTTGTGGCGCAACAGACATGGGACCATGAGGGAATCCCGACGCCGGCGACGAGCGAAAGATATCAGCAGCCGGCGAATCATGACGCGGCCCATCAAAATCGTAGTTAAAACGGTAAAAACACCGTTGAGCGAGGTACCATATTCGGTTGCAAATCTAAAACTGAGTTTGAGGCCGAAACGCGGCTACCAGACGGAGGACGACCACTACGAATGGATCCATCACGAGCTTGCGACTGTGCTCCTTCCACGAGATTAGCATGCATGGCTACCTCTTGGACCGCCCGTAACTACCGCTTCTCGCATTCAATTAAAGTGTCGACCAACAGTTTAAACGGCATTGATTTCGATGAGAGATGTCGACGAGATGACTGCGTCAAACTCAGACGGAAGCCTTGCAAGCATCACTTCTATTTTCTCTGCCTCCGAAATTTGAGTGCCGGACGCCGCTAGCAGAGCACACAAATGCTTGATTCGATCCACATAGTTCTTGAAGGAAAGCGCACCTTTCTTTAACGAATGAAGTTCATGCCGAAGTTTGGACTGCTTGGCACCAGTGTCCGCGATGAAGAGACTTGCCGCTGTAAGCCATACGTGTGAGGCTATTCGAGTATCCGTGAAGGACTATAAAATGAGGTATGAATCGTGGAGAGCAACCACAAAGTGAGAAGTTGATCCTACTGGGAGAAGATAAGGGCAAACGGATTAGGAACGAGAGAGCCATCGGTCGATTGAACAAATCGCGTCGGTGGAGGTAAGGTCCCATCAATGAACCCTAGCAAATCATATCCTCCAAGAATTAAACACACCTGTTGTTGCCATTAGATGAAGGTGACTTCACCAAGCTTCACCATATCGTGTCGAGGAAAAAAGTTGATAACTTTCTCACCGGTAAACATAGCGCAACCACCGTCAACAGAGCCAGAATCAGGGGAAGTCGTGACAACCATAGGTCCAAGGATCAAGGGACGACTGATACCATGCTATAAGGTAAGCTTATGAACACTTTGTATTACTAAGACTCTAATTTGAGGTTTAGAAAATATATTGAAAATATTCTTTCTGTATCTTGAATCAAAACTTGACGTAGTTCATTTGTACATAGAGTATATATAGAACTAGACTATTTGCTCTTCAACAACTTCTTAACAAATTAACAAATGTTAGTTGTACTAACAGCTTCTGGCTAACAATCGAACTGTATGAACTGAAGCATATGAGAACTCTATCAATGCAATATCATATCAACTTGTAATTTTCGCATATTACTCACTAAAAACTTAATTAATGGATATTGATTGTAATTTGCTTAAAAATTAAAATTTCAACCTTAAGAAATATAAAAATTTAAAATGATCTAACGACTAAACCTACAATTGAATTTAATCAAACAAATTTATTTGTTATTGTTTGAGTAAAGACTAAATTCTCAAAATGAGACTAAAATTATTGTTTTTGACATATTATATTTTGAATTACTATAATTATTAAGAAATTATTTATATTATTTGTAAATCTATTTAAATTACATTCTTACTGGGTCGAATTTCAAATTTGCATATAATTTGAACCGCAGGAACTGAAAACTATGCCTAAAGTTGCCATGTGTAAAGCAAGTCAGCTCATCAAGAAATTGCTTAGTTTCTGAAATTGTTGGGGATTTTAATTTTTTTCCTTTACATTAAGCAAAGAACAAGGTAGAAAAAGTAAACACAATGTTTGAACCATTACAAACCATATCCAATTTCTGTGTTATTCCAGGACTACAACATTTACTATAATATAAGCAAAGTTGGTGAACGTCACGTGTTGATCTAACAACCCTCACTTCGATTAGGCTTGGATGAAACAAAGACCTGATCATATGTACATCATTAAACAGATGGCCCTTTTAATTCTTTCTATTTGATAGAATTAAGCCCTAAATGAATACCTGATCATCTTCCAGGGTCGGAATCCAGTCATTAGTTGCTGGGTTGCTTTTGAAGACAGGCTTGCTGATTGCACCCTGCCCACTTTCCAGTTGAATATCATGTCCATTTCCTTCACCTCCTCCTTTCATCACTCTTATGAACCCACTTCCTGTCTGTCATCCATAACCAAAAAACAAAACCCAATGAGAAATAAAATCACAAAGACACCGCAGTGTTCAGACAAAACAACAACCGTGTGATGCTGTTTGTCAATGGAATTCATCTCCTGTAATACTGTGTCTCCACAAACTCCTCTTGTTCCACTGTAGCTCCCCTCTGAGATCTTCACCTATGAAAGCAAAACAAAGAGCTGAACCCAAAACTTGAAAGACAAAGATGACGGGGACAAGGTTAAGGAATTGTGTACCTGAGATTGAGATTGAAGGGACCGTAACTTGGCAAGCTCGGGTATGTTTTGGTCCACATCTGAAGGCGGATTGAGGATGTCAAATCCGGTTCACTCCGGTTGGTTTGGTGGGTCGTTTTGGGACGATCGAATCGAACTGAGCTCTCACCTGATTGGTGATTTGTTGTTGTTGATCCGAGTCCAAAACTTCATCGCTCCGGCTTGGTTTAGTCGCCGTCCATTGACCCACCATCTTGATCTTTGATTATGTTTACTGTTGATGTTATTGATTGAATGAGAATGGGACTCTTGGTGGTGGAAAGGGTCAGCAACCTAATTAATATAGAGTGAATATAAAAATCGAAACTATGGGCTATAAATACCAGGTACATGTCGATCCCACCATCTTCCTTACTAGATCAGGCCGAATGTTTAAATTCACCTTTTCTTCTATAATATCATTTTCATTTGAAAATTAAAAATTAGAAATTAGAAATTTTAAGCAAACGACACCTCATCTTGACAATTGTGAAGGATCTCTTTGATCCTAAGCACTTCACCAACAATCATATACACTCTTCTTCAATTTCATTGGTCAAAGCTTCAGCTTCTGCATGGCTATAATTTAAAATTTGTTGAAAAGAGAGATAGATTGAGGATTTTCATGAGATGAGATTGTGTTTTGTTGTAAAATATATATAAAAAATAAAAATATTTATGTATTTATATATATATATTAATTTTTAAGAATTAGGATGAAAATGATTAATTGTAATTTTGAGATTTATTTTTAAAATTATGATTAAATCAATATAATAAATAAAAGTTAAGAGCTAAATTTGTTATTATATCAATTTTTAACTGTTACATCATCCTCTAATCCGTACTTAATGGAAATGGTTAAAAAAACTTGATTAGTTAAGTAATCGATTTAAAAAAAATAATTATAGTTAAGTGACAAAAAAAGAAACGTACCCATAGTTGGGTGACCTATAGTGTAGTTTATCTAAAATTTTATATAAATTTTTAGGTGATGACATAATACAAACTTAGAATGTTACATACAATGTTCTAATAGACGAACCTGTTGTTGAATCAGTTTGGCCATTGGTTCTCGATCCAACCAGTTTGATCGGTTCAACTACTAGACTAAAAAATATTTAAATAAATAATTCATAATTCATAATTTTCTTTTAAAAATTATTAAACTGGTTCAACCTGTTCATCTACTAGTTTTTGTCCTAATTTTCAATTTTACCAGTTTTGAGCAATTTCTGATTCAATCAATTCAACCTATTTGTTTGGACCAATATAGGGGTTGGTTCTTGGTTTAATCGATCCGGCCGATCAATCCAGTCATGTTCCAAGAACACTTGTCATATCATCAAATCTTAATGGAATCCAAGAGGACCCAGGATCAAAATGGATCTAATTGTCAAGTTCAGGAAAATAATTATACTATCTCTTTTTAATTTGTTCAATAAATCAACTTATATTCGAGTTTGACATTTTAATATGGTATTTGTGTCCTTTTATTCATTGTAGTAGTATTTTCATAAGTTATATATTTAGTATTCAAAGATAACGTGTTAATATTTTACTGTTCAATTGAGTTTTAAGATTGATTTGATGAAAATAATTGTTAATATTATTATGTTTGATTTTTATGATTTTGTTAATAGAATAAATTAAGTGTTAATTGTGAATTTGTTTGTTTTGTTGAATATAATATGATTACCATTACTTTTCAAGTTTTAGGGTAGATTTGATGAAAACTAATTGCTAATATTATATTAGTTAATTATGAATTTTATTACATCAACCCTAAAACTCGAATTAAACACTAAAAAGTTAACATTGTTATTTTCAAATATAAAATGTTATAACTTATGCTAAATACATGCACCACATTGGACCAAAAACACATATACCACATTAGAAAAAATTTATCAAACTCAGATACCAAATGATGTATTAAACATTTTGAATATAATAGAGCGTTTTAACCATTTTCTTAGAAATATATATATTTAATAAAAAAGATTAAACATCTAGGTCACATTTTAAATACAAAAAACCCTCATTAAATAATTAAAAGAAAACATTTAAGTTTCTAAACAAAACCGTAATCAATTGAGTCCTTAATCGAAAGTTAGCAATCAATCAAGCCCTTGAAATTTAGTTTTTTCAAACCTTTACCAAACCATTACTTATCACCTCTCCTCAATCTATTCTTATCAACTCCTTTCGCATCACTTCTCCTCAACTAAAATCGTTACTCATCACTCACTTTAAGCTACCAAACACTAACGACAAATTTAGTTCGCTCTAATTGAATAAAGTCGAATCGAATAGTTATTCAATGTGAATGGAGTAGAGAAGTAATAGATATTTCTTTGTTTGTTCGGTTGAATAGAATAGACAATAAATAATATTACGAACAAGTAAATGAATAGACCACAAATGACAAATTTGATCTTGGATTAGAAGTAATATTTTATTTATAATATAATACCTTATAGATTTTTTAAAAGCATTATATTTATTAATAAAATAAAATATTATGATTAAATTATTTATAAAAATTTATGAAATAATTTATAATTAAAATATATTAAAATATTTTCAGAATAATAATATGTTGTAAATAATAATTAATATTTAAAGTGCCAAATATAATATTATAATATAGATAAATATGATTTACACTATTTATTATTTATATCAATATTATTTTATTAATATTAATGTTAGCTTTTCATTTTCAAATATTCTCATATAATAATAAAAAAATCTTAAAATTCCCTTAATTAAATTAGCAACAATTAATTTAATCACTTAAAAAAATTCAGTGTTTCTAAAGTCAACAACAAGTTTATCTATGCCTTGGAAAATATACAAAAGGTTTTTAGTACATTTAAATTCTTTAAAATTATTTAGAAGTTAAAATATTGCAAATTTTTAGCAATGTCTTGAGATGTAGAGCTTTATGTCTCGAAACATAAAAATTTGAAATAAAAGTTTTGCTGCAAGGGTGCAGTGTCTTGAGACACTCCTTTAAATTCCCCAGAGATTTTTCTCCTTCTCTCAAGACATCTTCTTCAATGTCTTGAAACATAGAGTTGCAGGCTGAATTAAATGAACGAAATCAATGTCTCAAGATATTTTTCTATGTAAATATGTTTAAAATAGGCTATGTGAACCAAATATGCCCTTTACTAAGTGTACATGCCTTAATTAATTGATTTTGAACATTTTGTTATTTGGTTCAAAAATGCATTTATGCCTACTTTCACAAGTCGCTTAGTGATTTTGATTTTTACGCATGTTTGTAGCTCTTTAATTGTTTATATATATATATATATATATATATCTTATGCTTTATTTAACACGTTATAATACTTGTATAGATTGTTTGTCACTATTTCTGAATGATTTTTGTTTTTTTTTTTGATTTTCTAATAATGTCTTAGAACTTGAAGAACATGTTTGAGTCATTTGCCTAGAAAAACTAAAATATACTTTCGATGATTCTTGTCGTGATTCATTTTTAAATTGACTCTGTAACCCCTCCATCCGATTTGATCCATCGGATCGACTATTGGTGTTACCTCTTAAAACAAATATAGCCTAGACTTTTGTATTTGTCAATGAACTAGAAGAGTATGACTTGATAATTTTTTTAATCTCTTTTCTTGAAATACCTCATTTTACTTATTATGTATAACTCCTTGTGTAGTATAAAATCACGTTTACGATATGAATAATACAATCATTGTTTTCGCCTCACTTATATCACTAAATGTAGTATTACATTTTGTGCGTAAACTTAATCTTCGCCATAAGACTTCCCATATAAACTCGTATGTTATCAATACTTCTAACTAGTCATATGACTTTCTTAGTTCTTCCTTGGGTGTGGATTGTAACCCGTCACAATCTTTCTTTTTCTCAGTATGTATATCAACACGAGTCACTACTCCTCTAGCGTAACTTTGGTATCGCTCTCTCGCCTTCCATCTTTCTAACATGTCCCGCAATAAGAGGCATCCATAATAAGTTCACAAGAACTTGGTGAGACATTATCATACATTCATTTATCATAACATAGGAAAACTAACTTCGCACTTCATTTTATAAAACCGCATGATACTTATTAGGATCAAGATTACATATGTTAAACATTTTCTTTAACTCCCTAACCCTCTCTCGTCGGATTAGGATCACGGGCATTACTAACAAATCAAAACAAATAATCAATCATAATTAAACATGTAAGCTAACCATTCACATTATAGTAAAGCGAAAGGTGTCACGTCAAAGCTAATATTTTCATACTAGAATCTTATAAAATCGAATAATGTATCATGCTATGCAATGCTAAACTTAGTCTTCCACTGTCTACACTCTTATCACAATTTATCCCTTCTTGAATACTAGAAGTCAAATACATACAAGACTATTCCAATTATTAGCATCAGAGTTTTAGTCCACACTCTGACTATATTTTTTTTTATCTTCGATGATGTTAGTAGAATGCACTTAATTTAGGTTTGCTAATTTATTCCAAATCAGAGTAAAAGTTACTCTTACAACCCCTATTTCGAGTCTATTAGTCCCTAAAAATATCTTAAAAATAGGTAGGGACTAATTTAAAACAATTCTGAAAGTTTAGGGCCATTTTAAAAAATTCCTAAAAATAGGGGACACACAGCCGTATGGAATGCCCCACGTCGTGTGAATCTGAAGTTAAGACACACGACCGCATCCCAACCCATGTCCTTGCCCGTGTAACTCACTGACTTGGGTCATACGGCCATGTCCCAGGCCGTGTGTCAGCCCATGTGGAAATCGCCCTTATACTATTTTTCAACACACCGTGTGTGTTACTCATGTGGCACACACAGTACGTGTGGCGACCGTGTGCACCTATATGTACCTTAAAACTCAACTTTACCATTTCTAACTTACTTGTACACTAAGCAACTCAATTTCCAATCATTTGACCTACTCAAAACACGATTAAACATGCTCAAAATATATCAAATCCATCACCTAATATGCCTAACCAATGTACCCTCATTGGTACCACATTTTATATGTTCAAACATTTCAACAATGCATCAACCATTCAAGACTTTCATCCATACCAAATTTACCAGTATTGAACTAACATTTAGCTACTTAGGATATCAAGCTTTAAAACTAAATACATATACCAAAACCTAACTTTAACCATAACATATATACATATAAACATCGAATAACGTCAATCTAATATTTTCACACTAGAATATTATAAAATCGAATAATGTATCATGCTATGCAATGCTAAACTTGGTCTTCCACTATCTACACGTTTATCACTATTTATCCCTTCTTGAATGATAGAAGTCGAATACATACAAGACCATTTCAATTATTAGCATTAGAGTATTGGTCCACACTCCAACTATATTTTTTTTTCTCTTCGATGATGTTAGTAGAATGCACTTAATTTACATTTGCTAATTCATTCCAAATCAGAGTAAAAGTTACTCTTATAGCCCCTATTTTGAGCTTATGGGACCCTAAAAACAGTTTAAATACAAGATGAGACTACTTTGAAACAATTCTGAAAGTTTAGGGCCATTTTCAAAAAAATTCCTAAAAACAGGGGACATATGGCTATACAGAATGCCCCAGGCCGTATGCCTCTCAAAGTTGGGACACACGGCCGTGTCCCAGCCCGTGTAACTCATTGACTGGGTCACACGGTCGTGTCCTAGGTCGCGTGTTAGCCCATGTGGAAACCACCACTATACTATTTTTCAACACACCCGTGTGTGTTACCCGTGTGTGGCACACGACCGTATGGCAAACCATGTGCACTTAAATGTACCTTAAAACTCAAGTTTACCATTTCCTACTTACTTGGACACTAAGCAACTCAATTTCCAATCATTTAACCTACTCAAAACACGATTAAACATGCTCAAAATATACCAAATCCATCACCTAATATGCCTAACCAATGTACCCTCATTGGTACCACATTTTATATGTTCAAACATTTCACAATGCATCAACCATTCAAGACTTTCATCCATACCAAATTTACCAATATTGAACTAACATCTTGCTAATTAGGATATGAAGCTTTAAAACTAAATACACATACCAAAACCTAACTTCAACCATAACATATATACATATAAACATCAATTCACTTGGAATCCAAAATATCATCACACTATCAACCAAAAGAACTCCAAAAAGATTATATTACCCAAAAACCATTGCACCTGATCTTAATATAGAAGAAAAACTTGTTTTCCAGAATAAATACAATGCTAATACAATTTATGAATGGAATATTGACGGAATGTCTGAATACAATATTCTTAGTTTATTACAACAAATGAAAATGGTTTCAAATGTTTATAAAACCCAAAACCAAAATGGATTAATCAGTGATCATGCTATAGTCAATCTTTTAGTTGCTGGATTTACTAGTCAATTAAAAGGATGGTGGGACCATGCACTCACTAAAACCCAACAAGAAATCTTAAAAGTAATAAAAAAGATAATCAAGGAAGATTTATTTTAGATGAACAAGGAAGAGAAATCCAAGATGCAGTAGCAACTTTAATTTTCACAATCTCTAAACATTTTATAGGAGATCCTTCTCATCTTAAAGATAGAAATTCAGAATTATTATCAAATTTAAAATGCAAAAAATTAACCAATTTTAAATGGTATAAAGATGTCTTTATGACTAGAGTTATGCAAAGATCTGATAACCAACAACCATTTTGGAAAGAAAAGTTTCTAGCAGGACTTCCTACTTTACTAGGAGAAAAAGTTAGAAATCAAATAAGAGAAAATTACAGAGGTATTATTCCATATGAAAAACTTATATATGGTGAACTAATTAGTTTCACCCAAAAAAAGGATTAAAAATTTGTCAAGATTTAAAATTACAAAAATAACTTAAGAAAGATAGATATTAATGTAGAAAGAAATTAGGATTATTCTGCCACCAATTTGATATTAGAAATGAACCTTCTTCTTCAAAAATATGTTGTCCTGTAAAACCAAAAATAGGAGATAGAATATTTCAGAATATTATAAAAAACCCAAATATAGAAAATACGTAAAAGAAAAGAAACAACAAAAATAGATAAAACAATAAAATGTTATAGATGTGAAAAACCAGGACACATCTCGAAATATTGCAAAATTAAAAGAAAGATTAATAATTTAAATCTAGATGAAGAAATTGAACAAAAGTTAAATGAGATTCTCTTAGAAACAACTTCTTCTAAAAATGATACATCTATCGAAACAGATGAATTACAAATAGACAATTACATACAACATCCCAATCTTCTGATGATGAAAATGAACTCTCAATTAATATGTTAACCAAATACCAAGAATTTATGATTGAAGTTATTGATAAAATTCAAGACCCACAACTTAATAGAGAATACCTTTTGAAATTAAAATCTTCATTAAAAATAAATCGAAAAAGAAAAGAAATTATTTCTAGTCAATCACAAATGTATAATATACAAGATATAATATTTAATAAATATGAAAAATAAAACCCAAATAAATTACAAATTCTGGATTACAGTTAGAAATAAAACAAATTAAATTAGAACTTTCTCAGCTTAAAATGGAATAGCAATAAATGAAAAAGCCAATGCAAACCTTAAAACATGAAATCTAGAAAATAGTTCATCAGGATCTGAACCCGAACTTGAAGAAAATACACAGGAATATATGATGGTTCTAACTGAAGTATCTATCCAATAATATTTAATAAAAATAAATATTGTTATAAATAATAAATTTCAATTAGAAACAATAGCCCTTTTTGATACAGGAGCAGACCAAAACTGTATTAGAGAAGGGATAATTCCAACAAAATATTATGACAAAACATCAAAATCTCTTAAAGCTGCAAATGCTAAAAAACTAAAAAGTACTTATAAATTTCCAATGCAGAAATATGCAACAAAGGTATAAAATATTAAACATGTTTTTTAATAGTAAAAGATATTACCCAAGACGTCATATTAGAAACTCCATTCATAACCTTACTCAAACCATATAAAGTAACAAATAATTCTATCTCCACCAAGGTTTTAAACACTAAAGTAGAATTTCCTTTTGTAGAAAAATCAAAATAAGAAATCTCAACTTATTAAAATCTTTATCCATCTATAATGGGCAAATCAATAATTTAATTAATCATAAACAAAACAAATCTCTTTTCTAAAAGAAAAATATGTTTTAAAAATTGACTGAACAATTAGAAAAAAGAGAAGTACAAAAAAAGAGAAATCAAATCAAAGAAGTAATAGAATCAACAATTTGTTCTGACATTCCTAATGCTTTTTGGAATAGGAAAAAATATGAAGTAACATTACCATATGAAAATAATTTTGATGAAAGACAAATACCCACAAAAGCAAGACCAATACAAATGAACAAAGAAATGGAAGAATTTTGTAAAAAAAAAAAAGAAGAAGAAGATCTTCTTAATAAAAATTTAATTAGGAAAAGCAGTTCTCCTTGGAGTTGTTCGGCATTTTATGTAATAAAAAGTGCAGAACTCGAAAGAGGAACGTCAAGATTAGTAATTAATTACAAACCTCTCAATCAAGCCTTAAAATGGATTAGGTACCCAATACCAAATAAGAAAGATTTGTTACAGAAACTTTGTAATGCAAATATTTTGCTCAAAATTTGACATGAAATCTGGATTTTGGCAAATCCAAATAAAAGAAGAAGAAAGATATAAAACGGCATTTACTGTATCATTTGGACAATATGAATGAAATGTAATTGCCTTTGGATTAAAAAAATGCTCCATCCGAATTTCAAAGAATAATGAATTATATTTTTTACCAATATTATCAACTCACAATAGTATACATCGATGATGTATTAGTGTTTTCAGAAAATTTAGAAAAACACTTCAAACATTTATCCATCTTTATAAGTCATAAAAAATAATGGTTTAGTAGTTTCTAAATCCAAGATAAGTCTGTTCCAAACCAAAGTAATGTTTTTAGGTCATTACATTACCCAAGGAACCATTACCCCAATAGAAAAGTCCATAGAGTTTGCTAGCAAATTCCCAGACCAAATCCTTGATAAAGTCCAATTACAAAGATTCTTAGGAAGCCTCAATTATGTCATAAACTTTTATCCAGGTTTTAACAAATTATGTAAACCATTATATGATAGGCCCAAAAAGAATCCACAACCTTGGACAAATGACCACACCAATATTATCACCCAAATTAAAAAACAAATCACTAAGCTTCCTTGTTTATATCTAGCTAATCCAAATGCCCCCAAGATTGTAGAAACGGATGGTTCTAAAATAGGATACGATGGGATCCTAAAACAAGTTAAAGGGGGAAAAGAGCAAATAGTCCAGTTTACTTCCAGACACTGGAATTCAACTCAGTAAAATTATAGTACTATTAAAAAAGAAATTTTATCAATTGTTTTATGCATTACAAAATTTCAAAGTGATTTATTAAATCAAAATTTTATTTTATGAATTGATTGCAAATTAGCAAAAGAAGTTTTACAAAAAGATGTTCAAAATATTGCCTCAAAACAGATTTTTGCAAGATGGTAGGAAATTTTGAGCATATTTGATTTTGATATTGAATACATCAAAGGAGAAACTAATTCTTTGCCTGACTTTCTCACCAGATAGTTTCTTCAAAAATGCCACCCAAACTCAGAGACAAAGGAAAAAGAAAAATAGGAGAGTCATCCAAAACCCACATTTTCTCAAAACCAATTAAGTCATGGTATGAAATTTGCCATGAAGAAGAAAATGAGAGCATCATCCTCATCAAAATCATCCAAAATACAATCGTTCAAGATGCACAAGATCCAAATGAAATTGGTTCTCAAATCAAAAAATGGATTGAGTCCCTTTCGCAACCTCTAGAAGTGGCATTGGCCTTTTCTCAAATGAAAGAGGAAACTCCTCTCAAGCAAATTGCTGGTGAAGCATCAAAGATTTCAAAAAATAAAGAGATTATTTTACACAAACCAAAATCTCTCAAAAATATTTTAAAAGAGACATCTCTCCAAGATGTTTTTCCAAAAGAAATAGCAGTGTCTTCACAGACTTCTACACAAAAATTCTCACGATATTTTCCAAACAAATATTTTGAAAAAATTATTATTATGGAGGAAGAATTTTCAGAAAACCCTCCACATATACTTGCAAAAGAACTTTTCATTGGATAACATTTCAAGCCATTGGATTCTCAAAAACCCCAACAGTATTATGAAAACATATTGGTTCAAACTGGGTCAGTACTGTTCAAACACTACACAGACCCAAAAGATTCAAATTTTATTACCCATTCAACAGCCCAAATATTAAAAATTCTTCGACCAAGGGATTGGAGTGAAAATCCAACTTCTCCAAAGAAATTTCCAGTCAAATTTACCACCAAAATTGACCACCACCCATATTTCACATATTGGGATTACCAAATGGCGTGGTACAATGCCTTCTTAATGAAAAACCAACATATGAGACATTCTTGGCTCATATATTTCAAATATGGCACCCAATTCAAATTCCCAAACTAGTTTCAAGAATGGTTGGAATTGGTATGGACCATCATCCTTCAAGATCCTACCAGAAAAATTCAAAATTTATGGCCCAAATTCTTTGAAAAATTTCAACCTAAACCAGACCAAAAACACATTTACAGAACAATCCATTTTTTCTCAAAATTGTGCATTTCTTGGATTGTTTTCTTGGAATTATTCCTATGAGCAAAATCAATGTACTAGAATTCCATTACTAGTTCAAAACTACAGAACTAAATGGTGGGACAAGTTTAATGATGAAAAATATGATTCAAAATATTTGGATAATTTTTTCAACAAGAATCCAAGATTATGTAAGTCTGCAACCCCGGATCAAAACACAGCAAAATTCCTTCAAGCAAAATCGACAGCTAGTGCGATGTTAGCTCAAGCCAAGACCAAGAATGAATACAAAAAACTCATGGTTGAAATGATCAGTTCAATGGATTTCGAATCCGAAGATGAGAAATTTTCAGTGTCTTCAATCAAAACGGTAGATCTTACATACGATACCACCTCAGTAACCATTATCAGGACCAAGAAAAAATGATGCAAAAGAAACAAATGAATCAAGAGGAACATGAAATATTCTCTGGCGTAAACAGTAAATATTCCCTACAAGAAAAGATGAGTGAACAGGAAATATTCTCTGACATAAACAGTAAATATTCCCTGCATGAAAAGACGAGTGAATAGTAAATATTCTCTGGCGTAAACAGTAAATATTTTCTGGCAAGAACAATAAGATTCTCTAGCACATGAATAGTGAATATTCTCTATAGTTTGTATTTTTGTAACCAGAGAATATATTCTCTGAAAAGTTTCAATTATGTAAGCAAAGTTTCAATTATGTAATGATGTAAGGAATTGAGTTTCCCGATTCAAATGATGTAAAGAGACAATAGCCCTCTATAAAAGGCTATCAGATTTAGAATGGAAGGCATGACTGAAAATACCCATTTCAGATATCAAAACTCGTTTCTCCAAAATTTTTAATTTTCTCCAAATTTTTAAGTTTTCAAAATTTAAGTTTTAAATTATTTTCCTTTTCAAGGTTTAATCAAATTTTAACTTAACTTCCAAATTACGATTACGATTATCACATTTCAAATTCCACTAAATTAATAATTTCATTAAATATATTAATTTAGACAATAAAACAATTCATTTCATGTAATTTAGTTATTTTGGCATTTTATAAAATTACCCTAATTTTTACTTTTATTCAATTTAGTCCCTGAGCCCAAAACATGCAAATTAACCATTTTTAATGCAAACCCATGCTAGCTGAATATTCATGGAATTCAATACAGCCCATTTTTCAATAATTTCACAACTACTCTTGTATTTTTACTATTTCAACAATTTAGTCCCTAATCAGAAAATTCATCAAAAATCACTTAATAAAATATTTTTAATTAGAAAATACTATCTGAATTTCGTAATTTAACATAAAAATCATATAGATTCATCAATAGAAACATCCAAAATCTTTTAAAAAAAATCAAAAACTAAGGTAAGATTTAGTTGAACCTAATTGTAACAATATTAAAAACATAAAAATTATAAGAAACGGGTAAGATTTGGAATCACATGAAGCAAATATGAAAAAACAACTCAAGGAGCTCTCCCCATGTCTGTTTGAACCGAAATTGAAGAAGAAATGTTTGAAAATCCTTCTAAAATTCAATTTGGGTGTTTTAATTTCACTTTAATTACCATTTTGCCATTATATGGCATTATTTTATTATTTTCTTCTCTTATGCCGCCTCATCCTTTTCATTTAGGCATAATTGCTATTTAGGTCCTTCTATATTTATTAACCATGCCATTTAATCATTTAATTATTATAATTAGTAAGTTTTGTACCTTTTTCAATTTAGTCCTTTTTAATTAATTAACTATCGAAACATAAAAATTTTCCAACGAAACTTTATTACCACCTTAATGCCACTCCGTAAATATTTATAAAAATATTTACAACTCGATTTATAGAAACGAGGTCTCGATACTTCATTTTCTAAAATCACTTGACTTAAATTATTATTATAAAACACAAATTATCAATTCAAAAACCTTTTCAAAATCTATATTTGACTCGTAATAATAATATTTACGAGCTTACTTGCCGAATTTGGTGGCGTCAAACTACTATTTCCGACACCACTGAAAATCGGGCTGTTATACGTAGACCTGGATAAATTAGAATTTGATAGGTTAGATAAAAAATACTCTATCCATGATTTAACTATATCTAACAAATAATGTGTTACAGGAGGTTTGATGGAGAAAACGACATTCACCTTATGGAAAAGGTTAAAAACCCTCTACACGACAAAGTCTCTAGCTAACCGATTGGTGTTGATACAACGTCTATACATGTTCCGCATGGATGAAAATGAACACCTTAAAGGTCATATCAGTCAATTTATTACTCTTTTGAATGATTTAAAAAATGGTGAGGTTCAGATTGACGATGAAGATCAGGCTATGCTATTATTGTGTTTTTTACCCCCTTCATACAAGTCTTTCAAAGAGACCCTGATTTATGGCAGAGATAATCTCTCATTTGAGAATGTGAAAGGCCATCTGTTGAGCAAAGACAAACTCGACAATGAGTTTGGTTCGGATAGCAAGTCAGACAGGCAAGCCTCGATTTTGGTAGCATTAAGGAAGTGAGACAATATATGTCGCTATTGTAAGAAGTTAGGTCACGTCAAGGTAGATTGTTATAAACTGCGAAATAAAAGGGTTGCTGAGAGCAATGAGAAAGATTTAACTGGTGTTAATTTGGCCAATGACAAGGGTGATGATTTCTTGTTGGTTTCAACAAGTGAAATCTCCGAGCTTATGTATGAGTGGATCCTAGATTCGAGGTGTTCTTTCCACATGTGTCCCAATAAGGAGTGGTTCTTCACATAAAGTTCAGTTAAAGGTGGAGTTATGCGCATGGAGAATGGTTCACCCAGTTAGGTAATCAGTATTGGTACCATTTAGATTAGGATGCACGATGGGATAATTAAGACACTGTGAAATGTCAAACATGTGCTTGACTTAAAGAAAAATCTCATCTCCTTGGGAAATTTAGACTCGATAGTCAAACGACATTAAGGTATCCCGTGGGGCTCTCATTTTGATGGAAGGTAAAAAGATTGACAGTCTATATGTTCTAGAAGTATCAACGGTGACCGGTGAAACATGACGTCCCTCGTTTGTTAAGGAGTCGAAGTTGACTCCTTTGAAGCAAAGACAACTTGGTTATAGGAGGGAAAAATGTATAACCGCTTCAAATAAGGGAGTTTCTCTTTTGGATGCATGTTTTGAAAAGATAAGGCACTATGTTTGTGGAAATCAAACCCGAGACAGTTTTGATTTGGTAGTGCACAAGTCGAAGACTAGAAGACTTTCAACTTCTAAGTACAACTTTGACTCAGCTAATATCCTACATAGTTCGAAAAAAGCCCGTGACGAACTTTGGCAAAGAAGGCGTTGTGGAAATACAAGTCAAGGTGGAGATTTGTGGAGTTATGCCTCATATTTTTTAGCTTTTCTTCTCCCAGTTAAACTCTATTTTTAGTTTCTTACTTAAACTATGATTAGTGTAGATTGTTTTAATATTATTTGACCTACGAATTTAGCCTATAAATAGACCATTTTCTACCCTTGAAAAAATTGAACCCATTACACATTTAGGTATTAATTTTTCCAAGCTTTCAAAGAAATTTATGTTTACGTTTTGAGAGGGATTCTTATTTTGGGTTTCGGGGTTTTGTTTTATCTCCATCTTTTGTACTATTTGTTTTTGTTGTTTTAGTAAAATTATCTTTACATGTGATTTTTTATCTTCTTTGAAAGTAAAATATTAGTGTTCGATCTTTTCAATTACTTTGTTATTCGTTGCTTAACTAGATTTATCCTCAACAATGTCACATTATAAAATAAATTATATTATAATATTTATTTTAATTATATAAATATTAATTAATTTTTGTTAAAATAATTCAACTAATAGAGTTGATCAAATAATAAAAGTGATAATGACAAATTTAGGAATTCGATTATCGTTTCATTGTTTGATTAGGTTTACGAATACAAAATAATAAAGATAAGATTGCGATGATAAAAAATTATTTTATTAAAAAGTGTAAAATTCAAGACTTTTGAATTTCTTTAATATTTTATAAATTTTAATAATATTTTACAATTTATAAAATTAATAAAATATATATTTTAATTTTTTAAAAATTAAACTTTGGAATGAATAAACCTGGTTTATTCTAGCAAAAAAACAAAAACATTTCATTTTTTTTATAAATGAATTTTATTTTTGGTGATGTGGTAGTTTAACTGTTGTGTTCTATGTCAATACCCACTATTAACGTTAATCAAATGACCTATTTACCTAGTTTTATTAATTCAAGGTTTAATTAAGTGAAAAAAGAAATTAAAAGATGTTTAATTTATTTTTAGAAAAAGTTGATAGGCTAAAAGTAGCATCAAGCCTATTTCCTAGATTTAAATTTTAAAATACTTTTTCCTTGTAAAAGTTGTACAATTTTTTGGGGAAAGAAAGAAGTTGCACAAATTTTCCAGATGAATATATTTTCTTTATTAAATGATTTAATCTTTTCCAGCTTTGAGTTTAGTCCAGCATTACAACAGGAAATGCAGAAAGTTGACATATTTATTTATTTAAACAACAGCACATCATTATTTTATCATCTCACCGTCCCCACCACTACACTATATAATTTCATGAAAGAGCCACAACAGCCACTGCTATTTAATTTAAGGAAAGACCACTTCAATATATATCGGGATTTAAATACGAGTACAATCCAATTTTTTAAGACTTATATCCAGAATGAAAAGCATTGCACTTTTCGAGATTGCTGCAACAACAATAACAGTGGAGTGAAAACATTGCATTTGGGTTGCAAATGTAGTGGGGGATATAGGAAACTTGAGTGGAGCCATTTGAACCGCATAAACTACACTTGTTCTTCTTTGTGGTGGGTCTGAGGATTTGCCATTTCTAACATTTATACTTTCAGAAAGGATACAAAGTTTGGGCTAATGTTGTAATTAATCTGATATTTCTTCACACTTTACAAACTTAAAATCTTCAAATGCAGAATTTGATGTAGTATGAGTAAATTATTAAACGGACTTAAATGCAATGAATTAAGACAGCTAAAAAAGTCATTGATTTAAAACGACAAGAAACCATCAGCCGGCGTGATTAATAAATATATTCATTATAAACCCACTAACTGGTGGCGTTGTTGAACTAAGGAAAAGTAAAAAACGTTGGGTTCTTTAGAACAGTAAACGCCGTGATCAGAATAGACGTATCAAGGAAAATGGATATTTCGCTTGCCAATTAATATTAGAGGCCCTTAATCTTATCTTCTTTTGAAGTCAACTGTATCCATACAACATGAATCTTAGTCGTCAACCAAGCCCAAGGTCTTTCTTTTTAGCCATTATTGTCCTTCACTAAACCAAACCACCTTCTTGGCCATCAACCAGTTTCAATGGGAAATCTATGGTTCCTCAACCTACTCTTGCCTTTGTTTTTTCTTCAGTTGTTTCCTATTTTGGTTGTCTCAAAACCCTATGTTTTTCCTGAAAAATACTTCATCAACAGTGGGTCTGATTCTTATCTCCTACTGGGCAGTAGGAAATTTGTTGGTGACATGAACCCAAACTCCTTCTCTGTCGCAAATGGCAAACCTGTGAAAGACAGCAGGCAGCAGTCATCGTCAGACTTGGGTCTGTATCAAACAGCAAGGTTTTCAGGACACCCTTTTTCCTATGATCTCGATATCACTGACAAAGGCCTGTATGTGGTACGCCTTCATTTCTTTCCTTTTCCTAATCTAGCTGATGCTTTATTCAATGTTTCAGCTTCAGGTAAGTCTCTGCTATCCAATTTCAGTGTAAGAAACACTACTTCTGTCCGTGTGATTAAGGATTTCTTAGTGCCTATTAGTTCATCCAAGTTTAGAATCTTCTTCATCCCCGCACATCAATCATCTATTGCATTTGTGAACGCCATAGAAGTTTTTCTTGTTCCGAGTCTAAGGGATAACCGAACTCATCTGAGTTCTGCAGGAAGAAAGGGTCTTTACCAGGGTTTGCCCTCTCAGTTGCTTAGAACACTTCATAGAGTTGCTTTTGGGAGCCCATCCCCATCCATTAATGACTCAACAGTCGTTGCATCAGAATGGGTAGCTGATGATGACTACATAGTTGTTCGAAATTGGGTCAAAAATTGTAGTTATCAATCGACTATTAAGCTACACTATGATGAATATATGGATAATGATACCTATATTGCAGCCTCTCAAAACTTTATCCCCGATAGTGTCTATATGGGTTGCAAAACTGTAACCCTAAATGATGGGCAGTCATCAAAGTCTACTAACATTACTTGGCATTTCAATGTCAGTAGGAACGCCCAGCATCTTGTCCGACTCCATTTCTGTGACATTCTTAGTAAGTCACCCAACATTGTCAATTTCAGCCTCTCTATATACAATAACTTCAGCCAACAAATCGATCCTTACCAGTATACTGTCTACACGGCTGCTCCATTCTACAATGAGTTTGTGGTTGACTCAGGTGAGTCTGATTTCATTAGTGTTAGTATTGTTCCTGGGGCGGACTTAGAGAGATTTGCTTACCTGAATGGACTCGAGATCATGGAGTTCATCACTCAACCAGGTTTGGAACCTAACATTAGTGAGCCAAAAGGGAAGAATTCAGTGTTTATTATAATCGGTTCAGTCATTGGGTTTGTTGTTCTTTGTAGTTTGGTAGTGGCATACTTGTTTAAGAAACGAAGAAAAGCTAGATCTTTTGAGCCAATGCCTTCATATGGTACCCTTCCTTTCGGAGGAGCGAGTCCCTATATCGGAATAAGCTTGAAATCAGTCAACCTCCTCCTGTTCCCAACTTAAACCTTAAGTTAAAGATGCCTTTTGCTGAAATATTAGAGGCAACCAATAACTTCGAGGCTAAGTTGTTGATTGGGGAAGGAGGCTTTGGTAAAGTCTACAAAGGGATTCTAAGAAATGGTCTCAAAGTTGCAGTCAAAAGAAGCGAGTCCAAACATGGCCAGGGGCTTCCCGAATTCCAAACTGAGGTAATGATTCTATCCAAGATTCGACACCGCCATCTTGTTTCACTGATTGGATATTGCGATGAAGGGTCTGAGATGATACTGGTTTATGAGTTCATGGAGAGAGGGACTCTCAGGGATCATCTTTACAAGTTGGGAGGGAATCCAGAGAGATCATCTTCACTGTCTTTATTGACATGGAGGCAAAGACTCGAAATTTGTATCGGTGCAGCCAAGGGTCTTCATTATCTCCATACTGGTTCGGATGGAGGAATCATTCACCGTGATGTTAAGTCCACAAACATCCTGCTTGATGAGCAATATGTAGCAAAAGTTGCAGATTTCGGCCTTTCAAAGTCCGGCCTTCTGAATCCAGATAATTTCAGTACCGGCATCAAAGGCAGCTTCGGGTATCTGGATCCTGAGTATTTTAGATGCCTTCAGTTCACTGAAAAATCTGATGTTTATTCTTTCGGTGTTGTACTCCTTGAAGTGCTTTGCGTTAGACCAGCTATCATTAACTCACATAGGAAGGAGGAGATAAACTTAGCAGAGTGGGGACTGATTTGGTTAAACAAAGGGGAACTCGAAAAGATCATTGATCCTTCAATGGCTTCCCAGATTAATCCAAATTCACTGAGAAAGTTCAGTGAAATAGTTGAGAAATGCCTGAAGCCAACTGGAGCCAGCAGACCAACAATGCTTGACATATGCTGGGACTTGGAATACACATTGCAGCTACAGCAGACGGCGATGCGCCGAGAGCCGCACGAGGACAGTGCCGTAGATGCTTCTTTCAACATGTCGTCGAGACCTTTCCAACGATTGCCTTCAAACAATTGCCCGATTGAGAAAGTTGATGTGCCTATGGAAAACGACGATGGTTCAGATACAACAGAAAGTGGTGTGTTCTCCCAGCTGAGGATTGATGGTGGGAGATAGTCTCATGTCTTTTGGGCTGCTAATTTGTCTTCTTAGATACTAGTTACTACTACTTTTTCACTGTATTGATGTTTAATTGAACGTATCTTGTATTGTCTAAAATCCTATATTCGGGTGCTGCTAACGAGTGCCCTTAATTTATCCATTCAGGGAAGATATTACCCTATAAAGTTCTTTAAAAGCCCTTGTAGACTATTGTTCATGAGTTTGTTTAGGTTCGGGTCGGATCTAAGCTTAGTATTAATATATTTTATATTTGCTTAAGTTTAGTTCAACTTAAAATGAGTTTTAATTTTGGCTAAGCTTGTCAATATTTGTAAATGGCTAAATTAAGCCTATTTGAGACCCACTCATATTATTTTTTAAAAATTTTAAAAAATTATATTAATATTATTCTTATTTTAATATTTAATGTTTAATAATTTTTATTTATTAAAATTTTATATATAGTCATCTTAAGATTTTTTAATGTTTACATTTTCTACTATTATATATTAGTACTATAGATTTAATTTGTGTTATAAATTACATAATATATAAAAATAACATAATATAAAACATTACAACCTTACAATAGGCTAGAATCGGGCTTTGAATATTCACGTCCAAGCCAAACTCATTTTTTAAACGAGCTTTGTTTTTTTGTCTAAGTTTATTTTTTATGTCTAATATTTGTATCCAAGTCATCTTAAATTTTAAATGAGACTTCATGATTAGATATATAACTTGACCCATGGACATGTTTATTGGTTTATTGTAGACTCATAATTTAAATAGTTTCAAATAGACCTAGAAAAGATAATAAAAGCATTGAGTTTTCGATCTTGTTGATGTCATTTTTAGTGAACTAGGTTGGAGTGTGGATGGGTTGTAATAGTATGCAAAAGGAAAAAAAAAGTGTTTAGATTGGACTGGTAGCTATGTTAATAATTCACAGTCAAACTTTAACTTTAAGAAATGGAAAGGGTTAATCCATACGGACGTACCTAAATTTAATAATTTGTATCTACTTGAAATCTAATTTTTTTTTGGGACTTATTTAGTACCTGACTAACATTATTAAAATATATTGACATGACACTGATGATTAATAGTATAGTGATGCGTGGCAACCTCACAATTCGATACGTGACAAAATAAAAATACTTGAAAATTTTAAAAAATATTATCATATGTCAAAATATGAGGCTACCATGTGTTACCATTATTAGTCACTAGTGCCATGTCAGTGCCACATCAATATATTTTAACATTATTAATCAGGTACCTAAAAAAAGTACTAAGTTGGCTTCTAATTTTTAAGTTTAAGTACCAAGTAGGAGTAAGTTGCCTAATTTAAGTACCTCCGTATATATTAAGCCAAACTAAAATAAAGGTAGGCAAACACAATAGAAACATATTTTTAGAGAAATCTAAGTTTCATTGAATTGAAGTGATATTTAAATACTGAAAAATTCAAGAACTAGAACCTAAAAATAAACAACTATGTGATTCCATGATCAAGAAACTCTTAAAAAACCTACAACAATATTAAAATGCTAAAAAAGACCAAAGCTGTTTTGACTTATTCATGCAACAGCTGAGGTAGTTTTTTAACACTCATTCTTAATTTAGTTCCCGCAAATCCCAAGCCTTTCTTTAATAAATTCAAACTTTTTCCTCGACAAAACTTTAGTAGATATATCTACTAGTTGAAGATTAATCTTGCAATACTTTAATCCAAACAGATTCTGCCTTTTGCTCATCTCTAAGAAAGATTAATTCAATATTAATTCTTAATTTTTCAATGAAAATTAAGATTTTTTTTAGACATCAATAGCTCTTTGATTATCCACAAACACCTTTTTGCTCTTTTCTTGTTTTAAATTCAAATAAAGCATTACTTTTCTAAGCCATAAGACTTGATTTGTAGTGGTTGTTGTTGCAATGAATTTCTCTTTAATTGTAGGTTGTGCTACAATTTCTTACTTTTTAGAACACCAAGAAAATACCATTGAACCAAGATTAAAACCATACCAAAGATGCTCTTCATATCATAAAAAGAACCACCCCAATTATTTTAGAATATATCTACAACACATACTTCTGATTTTGAAATTCAGTGTTCTTTTAACTTAACTCATCACCCTTTTAGCTACTCTAAAATGGGTGTTAGTTGCAAAATTAATGAATCTAGATAGAAAACTTACAACATGTAAAATGTTAGGTCTTGTAGTTGTAGGATACATGAGACAACCAACCATACTTTTGTAAGGAGTCTCATCTACTTTTTCAACTTTATCATTCTTGCTTTAACTTCTTCTAACATATTGAAATAGTTGTTTCTTTGCAATTTGCATTCTGAACTTTTTCAAAATCTCTCTTGCATACTTTTTTTTGATAGAAGAACACTTCATTTTGCTTTTACTTGATTTTCATTCCCAAAATATAAATCGTTTGATCAATATCTGTCATTACGAAAGTATGTTGCACATGTTCTTTAAACTTCTTAACAAGTTCATCATTGTTTCTTATAACCAACAGGTCATTTACATATTATAACACCTCACACCTGATCCGATTGCCGGATCTAAATGTGTGATGTTACATTACGTTGCCGAAACAACTCAAACTACTATAACATAAATACATTCTGTTCATTCATTAAATTCATTCATATGCATGAATTTATACATTTATTAATTTCATTTCATCAACTTATGAGGTTATACAGGTTAATTTCAGAGTTAGGACTCAAACTAAACTCAAATGTTGAAATTTCAAATTTATGTCTCGAGATAGGTTATAAATAATTTTGATATTTTTAGCTTTAAAGTTAACATTTATCGAGACACTACATGTTGTGTCTCAAAGAAAGGTCCTTTATGTCTTGAGACTAGGTCTCGATTAGTCTCGAGATCAACCTCTCCTGTTTTCCCATTTTTGCTTTGATGTTTGAATGTCTCGAGACAAGGGATTCCTGTCTTGATACTTGGAATAAGGCAAATTCTCTTTAACTTCAATGTTCTTTTGTCTCAAGACAAAAACCACTTGTCTCAAGACCTGAGATCAATTGTCTCGAGACTATACAAATATGTCTCGAGACCTCAGGCACTTGAATGCAAAATTTAAATAAAATTTGTTCTAGCGATCTCGAGACATATTCTTTGTATCTTTAGACTCAATGAAAAATTTGCCACAATTCATTGTGGCAAACTAAGGTCTTTTCGACACTTAACGAGCTTGTTGATGACTTCACGAACTAACTAAAATACGACAAAGGCAAGCGCACCTATCGAATGGTAGTATAACTATGGTGAGTCGGGAATATCGTATCCACGAGGACTAAAAGTACTAGTAGTTACTATCTTTTTATTATCTAACCTATAATTAAATGGATTGTTTTTAATCTTAAACTAAACTAATTAACTGTGAATGCGACAGAGAGTGAAGAAAATAATCGAATAAACTAATGACAAAGACAATACCCAAGGAAGAATCCACCTAGACTTCACTTATTATTATGACTCTGAATTAAACGATTTATTCACTTGTCTTGATCCGTAGAAATCCCTAATTTATGTTAATATCTCTTTCGAGACTAAGAACAACTGACTCTAGGTTGATTAATTGAAATCTCTTTCTAATTAAAACCCCTATTGTCGTATTTACTTTATCTGGATTCCCTTATTAGATTTGACTCTAATCCGGCAGATTTATGTCTTTCTATTTCTAGGATTACAATCAACTCCGCTCAATTATGCTAGATCTACTCTTAAACAGGGACTTTTGCTCCACTGAATAAACACATCAAACTTGAATTAACATCCTAAAAATATTAAATCAAGAATTAAGAACACATAATCAAGAACAATAATAAGTGTTTATCATGTAATTCAGAAAATTAAACAATAAGATCCGTCATAAGTTTCGTCGTCCCTAAGTATTTAGGGAGTTTAGTTCATACTCATAGAGGAAAACATCTCAAAATAAGAATAACGGCAAGAGATGAAAAACCCAATAAAACTTCGAAGGAAATTTGACTGGAGATCTTCAATCTTGGAATGGATCTGCTTCCGAGATGATTCCAACGGTGTTCTTCGAGTAATTTCTTCGTTCTACTCTGTGTGTCCCCTTAGGTCTTCTTCTCGTGTGTATTTATAGACTTTGGAATGCTTAAAATACCTAAAAATTGGCTTTTTCAGTGTGAAAATGAAACAGGGTTCGACAGGGACACGGGCGTGTGATCAGCCCGTGTAAGAATGCCCAGGCAGTGTGAAGAACTGACATGGTTTGAAATCGGCATGGGCTGGCACACGGGCGTGCGGCCAGCCCGTGTGGTTCACACGGGCATGTGCTTAGCCCGTGTGAGATTGACTTGGCCATGTGGATCCTTAAGACAGCCCGTTTTGTTCAATTTTGGCCCGTTTTCTGCTCCTTTTGCTCCCCTATGCTCACCTAAGTATAGAAACATGAAATTAAAGGATTAGGAGCATCAAATTCACTAATTCACATAATAAATCATCCAAAAACATGCTAAGCAAGGGATTAAAATATGTTACTTTTATGGTTTATCAAATATCTCCACACTTAAGCATTTGTTTGTCCTCAAGCAAAATCCTCACATCACAATTAAAATTAATTCTTCTCAACTTATAATTCTCATCAATAATATTTTATCATAATTCAAAAATAATCACACATTGATAATTCAACTAAAAGAGCACTAAAGATTGAAACAATCCAAGTCACACATTTTTAAAGCATGAAAACATAGGTATTTCCCCTTATCTAAATAATTACCTTTAATTTAAAACCGACAAGATTTGACATCCTCACAAAGATTCTGTAACAGCCCGATTTAGGGCCTAGTCGGGATAGTGGTGCGAGGCCACGAACCCGAGGTGAAATTATGAATTTTCCAGGTTTATGCCATGTTTGCATGCTAGTATTAAAGTTTTGTAAAGCAATTTTATTAAGTTGAGGTCAATTGGTCTAAAAAGGACTGGATTGTAAAAGTTGCAAAATATGAGTTTCTAGAAGCTTTTTGTATGAAATAGCTTTAGAATAATAATTAGGAGCCCTCAAATAACAATTTACCTAAAATTTTATTTTTGGACAAAAATTGGCCTTGAGATGGTGTTATAGAAATTTTTAGTGATAAGGGCATTTTGGTCATTTAGGAATTAAATGATTAAAATAGGAAAAAGATGAGAAAAATCTACTCATCTTCTTCCCCTATTTCCGAAAATTTGAAGGAAGCCACAGCTAGGGTTTTTCAATTTTTCAAGCTTGCTAGTAAGTGCCCCTAAGCCTTGTTTTTGATATTCTTCGTATTTTCAAAGTTCTCGTATTATGAATTAGCCATTTTTAGCTATTAAATGAGCTAAGATGCATGTCCAAAAATTCTACCCTTGAATGACATGCTTGTTAAATGATGTTTTATGGAAGTTTAAGAGAGTTTGATGTTAGATAAACATCTTTTCCTTAATGAATTTCATGAAAAATGGTAGTAGTGACCATTTTGTAATAGTTATAAAATTGGTCATACCTATTAGAAATAGTGAGAATTGATGATTGTTATAGTAGAGAAAATGATTCAGCTAAGCATGAAGTTTAAGAAAGTTGCATGAAAATCATATTACGAGCCTAGGAACAAAAGTGAAAATATTAGAAAGTATAGGGGTAAAATAGTAATTTTTCCAAAGTATGAGTTATGAGTCAATTTAGTCAATATGGTTTTTAAATGATCTATTTATGATTATATATCAAGAAAAATGAAGCCCAGATCGAAACCGAGGCAAGAACAAAGTCGAGGACTAAATTGCACATCTACATACATTTTGTATATTGAGGTAAGTTTGTATGATTTTTAAGCTTTATGATTATTATCATTAAATTGCTTAATATGATGTACAATAATTGTATGAAATGATCATGTTATGTTCAATCAAGAAATCATGATGATAAGTACAAGCAAGTCCCGATTGAAGATGAATTTCCCAGGATACTCGATCTACCACACAAGTTATCATGTAAGTCCAAGGCAAGCTTGGCATTGATCAAGATATTATGTAAGTCCAAGGAAAGCTTGGCATTGATCAAGATATCATGTAAGTCCAAGGCAAGCTTGGCATTGATCAAGATATCATGTAAGTCCAAGACAAGCTTGACATTGATCAAGTTAGCAAGCAAGTTATCATATAAGTCCAAGGACTCAAGCTTGGCATTGAGTATGATATCAAGAGCAAGACTTCATATAAGTCCATGTCAAGACATGGCCTTGAACCCAAGATGAGATAACCCATGTAAGACCATGTCTAGGAAATGGTTTTGGCATCATATTATGTGGGAAGAGATTTAATATACTCGGTTATTCACAGAAAATCATCGGCAAATGAGTAAGTTAAAAGAAGATAGAAAGTAAGCTAAGAAAGTAAAGTTAGTATCAAGATGAAGTTAGATGAAGTTGAGCATTATTCATGTTGTGAATGAGAAAGTAGATATCATGATTATTGTTATTATAGTATACTGATCAATGTGATCAAGTGATACAGGTATCATGGTTACCTTACAAGTATGATAATAGTAAGTGTCATGAGACATGTAAGAATCTATTTGAATAAGTAAGCTCTTTAGCTGAAATTCATAATACCATTGTTTATGTGAAATGGTTTATATTAAGCAATGATGATGCTATGAGTTGTTACATGCAAACTTACTAAGCTATATGCTTACGTTATAATTCTTTCTTTCTATGCAGTCCTGCCAAGCTAATTCGTGGATCATTAAAGTCGGAGCTCGCAACACACTATCAACTCTTATTTTGGTATAGCCAAGTTACTTTACTAAGTATGGCATGTATAGGAAACATTCATTTTGTGGACATGTTTTAAGAAGGGCCTTTGTAAAGGCTATTAAGTTTATTATTCTTTTGTACATGGCTAAGTGATTGGCCAAATTTGACTAAGCATGTATGTTTATTGAGATCAATGAAGCAAGTAGTATTATTCATAAAATTGGGTTGTTATTGCATTGTTGAATTGTGTATGGATATGATCTTTATTTTAGGGTGGCTAACGGCTTGGTAAATAGCCTGTAAATGCCCATACGGTTAGACACACAGGCGTATGTCAAGACCGTGTTAACCCTGTATCTTAGTATTATTAATCATAATAGGCCAAAGGCAAATCCCATGGCCGTGTGTATATGCCGTGTAAGACACACAGTTTGGACATGAGCGTGTTCCCAGACCGTGTTAATTTAGTCAGTATATCAAGGGTTAGTACACGGTCTAAGCCCACGGGCATGTCATGGCCGTGTGGAAATAGTCAGTAGCTCCCCGCGGTTTGAGGGCATGGGTGTGCTTAAGGGTACACGGGCGTGTTCCCAAGTTACACGGGCGTGTGAACCCTTCTTCAAAAATGAGTTATTTGATTTTAATTCCGAAAGTTTTCTGACATGAGTTAAAGGCCTAGTAGGCCCTTGTTATATGTGTTGACTAAGAAAGTGAAGTTTTTAAGTTGGAACGAAATTTTATAGCTCGTAAGTACATGATTCAGTGAGTTCAAGCATAGTAATGTCTCGTATCCAGACCCAGTATCGGTCTTGGGTGCGGGTGTTATAGATTCACTAAAATCACTCAAAGTGTTTAAGGTTCAAAAATTAAGCACTCAAAAGTCAAACATGAAAAGTTATTGCCATAGGCTTGCATGAAAATCAAATCTCCACCACTATAAAATAAGATGATACACAAATCAAAAGGTCTTTAAAGGGTTGTAATAGGGCTTGGGTTAAAGGTGTGGATAAAGGCTGAAAAATAAGGTTAGAATCGAGATCGAATTGATAAATTACCTACTAGAAGAATAAATTAATACTAAATAATTACATTAATCGAAATTATTAAAGAATATCACGAGCTTCTTCTCAGAATATGAAATTTTAAGCTCAAAAAAAGAACTTGATCCCAAAATTTAAAGGGTTTGTAATTTTTTCATAATTGCATGTTGTACATGTTCAGCGGGTTATTTGAGGGTGTTGGGGGTTCTAGGGAGGCTTGGTTCAAGTCCAAGCCCTGGAAAATTTTTGGTTTTTGGCTCTTTAGTAGAGAGGGCTGGTGGAAGCAGGACTTAAGTAATTTTGTGTGTATTAGAAAGCACAAGTTGGCCATGTGGTAAAGTGGTTGTGGCGTCAATGGGAGAGCATGGGGAGAAGGGGTTCGAATCCCACAGTTCGCAAATTAAAGGCTTTTATTTTGTGTCGGGGAGTGGAAGAAGTAGAGTTTGGTTAGAACTCTACAATGGGAGTTGGGGACTTGGTCAAATCATTTGAATGGAAGGAGGGGAGAAATTGTAGGAGGAGTTAGTGGAGAGGGTCAAGGTGTTGATGTGTGGGGGAGGTAGTGGCCGAATGTGGGAGTGTGTCTAAGGGGGGAGGTTTAGGCTAGGGGTTGGCTTTTGGTAACAAATTCGGCCATTTGTGTGGGAGAGTAAACCAAAACTCTTTGGTGTGTTCATTTCTTTTCTTTGCATTTTGGGTCTTTCTAAAGTGACATTTTTCTAAAGTGACGTTTTGGGGATTGTTGTCTTTCTTCTCTAGAGTGACATTCGGGATTGTACAATTGCCTCTTCTCTTTTCTTGACCATTTCGATTTCAATCCTAGTTCTTGTTCGTTTTTCATTCCCTTGTAGTGGTCGTTCAGTGCATAGATAAACCTCTCTTCTACCACTTCTTTTCTTCATTCCATCTTGAGTTCGTTGTTGCTACTCTTGGTTGCTGAATATCCCTTTCCCATTCGGCTTTTTTCTGGTCAAAGGTAACGGTTTTCTCTTATTTTCTTTCTTTCCTCTCGTTGCTCTGTCAAAGCCAAAACTCCTAACTTCAACTTCTTATTGCCTAGGCCGAATCTACTTACCTTCTTCAAACTGAGTCCCTTTTGGTTTTCTTGTGGTGAGGGCCAAAACTTTTTAGTGGACAACTGCTAATTTGTGGTAATTTGGTAAGGGTAAAGAAACTCAAACGCTCTCTTATTTCGTTCTAGTGAAGATTTTTGTGACTACTTGGGTAGGAGATTTGGTTTCTCTCTTTTCTCTGTGGAAGGCCAAATGTTGGGTGTTATTAACATCATTGTTTTGTGCATCAAAATTTCTAGGAACTTGATTCTTTATCTAGGAGGGGTAGGCCGAATACTCTCCATAAAGGGGGATCTGCCGTTTGTTGGTAAGTTAAGGCAATAGTTGGTTATTTCTATATTTTGGGTTGTCAAAGGAGAAGTCTAACTAATGGCCAATCATTATCATAGGTGTTTGGAAGTAGTGGAAGTCATAACTCGTAAACAGGTGTGTAATCTCACACCATTGCTTGTGATAGCATGTACTGCTCTGTGAATCGGCCAAAAGCCGAAATGCCAAACAGCCGAAAAACTGGCAACCTGAGAACTCGAGCGTGCGAGCGCTCGTAGTGATAAACTGAGCCACTAGTGATGGCGGTTGATCGTTGAGAGTGTCACGAGCACTCTCGTGAATCTGAGATTGTAATGGGCCTTATCGAGCCAAAACGGGCTAAGTGGGCCCAATGGGCTAACGGACCCATATGAGCAAAATCGATGGAAAATTGTCGAATGACTGATGCGACCGTGAAGTTTGCAAAATTGAGACCGAAAACATGCTAAATGGGCCACACGAGCGTGTGGGCCCATTTGGGCCGAAAATGAATTTTAGGCCCAATTTCACCGTAGAGACCCAAAAGGGTCCTGTGTCGTTCGAGGCAAAAGTAGGCCTCCGGAAAGGCCGTTAGATGACTAAAATTATCAAAATACCCCTAGAAGGTAAATTAACAAAATACCCCTAGAGGGTAAATTATCAAAATACCCTTGATGGGTGAATTACCAAAATACCCTCGATGGGTAAAATTACCGAAATACCCCCAAAGGGATGAAAATTACCGTTATATCCTTAGGTGAAAAATGACCGTTATACCTATGACTGTGGTTAAATATCGTGTATGTGATTTTATTTATACTGTTTATACTCATAATATACTACATTCATTTCATGTTGAATGGGTTGGGTTTGATGATTGGAGGAAGTACCGTTTTAAGTGGCTCTGCCACATACCATTTGTAGTGGCTTTGCCACATACCGTTCGAGTGGCATCGCCACCTACCATTTTAGTGGCTCAGCCACATATACCGTGATTAGCAGCTTGACTGCAATATTAGTGTGGATTGGCTGGGTGGGTTGACATGGTCCCCACATGGTGCGATTGGTTGGTACGGGTGGAGAGTTAGACAGCTAGTAGGATTGGGGTGGACACATATCCACATATCCATATACATTGAGATGATTATAGGGCCTAGGCCCAAACCGATACCATATGGGCTCAGGCCCAAATAGTGACCGTTTTAGGGGATTGCACACTGAGTTCTCGTAACTCACCCGTTTCTTTTAACTGTGTAGGTAATCCCCAGCGTTAGAGGGTTTGAAGCTGTGGAGGACTCGGACGTGGCCATACGTTAGATTTGCTTCTTAACGAAACTTAGAAATTTGGTTTTAATTTATTTTATATTATTATTTTTGGGTTAATATTTTGTGTAATAAGGCCATTGGATTTTATTTTTCTTTTAAACTTTCATTTCGGCTAGTTATAAATTGTTAAATGATTAAACACTGGTTTTTAAAATGTTAATAACCGTTTTCAAAATATCACGTTTCCGCAACTCTTTAAGTCAAACTTCTGCAATGAACAAAGTTTTCAAAAATAATAACATCTTTACAAGAATACTCTTTAAGCAAAATCTTGTTTTTTTTACAAACAACGAAATTCAGAGTTTCAAAAAGGATACAAGGTTTATAACGAACGCATAGCTTTTACACAACCTTTTGATGTGACATGCTAGATTCGGCCATAATGTCTAGGCCGGGTTTAGGGCTTTACAGAACTAGTATATAAATATAATTTTTTTTCAATGGATAATAAGAGAAAATTTAACAACTGAAACAAAAGAACATAGTTAGGCAACTAACCAAATCAAATCTCGACAAAAAGGGAGTCAATAAAACAGAACAACGAATCAAAAATGAGTTATGGGTTAATATTAATGGGTGAATCAAGAACGGTTTGTTAGGCTCAAAGGGGTTCACTAAGGGTTGATTATGAAGGTAAGCTTTTAATGAGATAAGTGGATTAAAACCTAAGTGCCTTTATCATCGCAGTATATCAAATCAAAGGTGTGGTCTCGACATGCATAATCGAAGCAAGTTCTAGAATAACAAATCAATATTGACACACTCATAACCAATAATAAAGTGAGCAAGAAAAGTGTATGCTCTTAAAGGCTCAAAATCTCATGAAAATTATGGTTTTTGATATCAATCTTGCAAATTTCAAACTTCAAGGTAATACCTCAATTTAGGGAAACAACCTAAATATTTTAGTTCCAAAAATAGACTTCTCATGCTTAATTCTCTAATGTCTTAAAGTTTAAACAATCAATGCACAATTACCTATGAATTTAATCTAAAACACATCAATGATAATCACAAATCAATAAGAATTCATTCTAATATATAGTAATATGAGAAAGATTACTTAATCACAAGACAAAATTCAGGGTTTTTCTGATGATTATATAAATAACCTCCCCAAACTCAAGATAGACATTGTCCTCAATGGACAAAAATAGATAATAACAATATAATCAGAAAGTTATAAGAGAGGGAGAGAACTGAAACTACCTTAAATTTTGGATGAAATCCCCAGAATAGTGAAGAGCAAAATTGTAAATAAAACTAAACGAAGTGTAGGATTCTGAGCAACTATTAAGAAAATAAACACAACTATGGAAGAAGATTAAAGGATTACTCGATTAGGAACAACCAGAAAAAATAAAATAGAGTTCAAAATATAAAAGACAAGTCTTGAAAAGATGATAAGAAACATAAAAGTGAAAAAATAAAAATAAAAATAAAAATAAAAATAAAAATAAAAGAGATGGACTCAAAAGTCCTCATCATCAGACGCGTGGTGAGTCGTCAGCGTTGAAGATGAAATATGGAGATGGTGGAAAATATACTACAATGTAGCCTTAAGACTATTGAACCACTGAAAGCATTGCTACTCAAAGCGGGTGAGACGCTTGAATATGTCTGTCAAGTGGTAGCAGAAAAAGGAGGAGGTCAGTTACTTGGAGGTAGAGGATGAGGTTGGTCATCGTGAGAGGGAGGAACATCATTAGTGATGTCTTTGGGTTCATCCTGAGCATCAGAATGAGACAATTGGTACTGAGGAGGATCTACTTCACGATGTCTCTATCATCCTCATGTGGATCATGGTTAAGAGTCCTTGTGGGGACATCCGGTCAACTAATGTAAGTGACAAGGATTGCACCGGTGTATCTAAAAGACCAAAGTGTCCAGCGATACGAGTCACATAAGGACCTAAGCAGATAGGGCCCTTCCTGTGGCGTTCGGTTTGATGGCGAAAGGTGATGGCAATGAAGTATGCCAAGTCAAATACTTGCCTTTGCACCATGCTCTAGAAGAAATAAATGTCATGAGTATTAATGACGCCGGTGCTCTCTCACCGACATGTCAAGTTGTGAGCTAGTAGTGTGTGAAGGTATCGTAGAGCCGGAGAGAGAGATATCGCCTTCGAGCGACTTGGATCATAGGGGCCTGCATTTGCTAGAAGAGCCGCCCAATAAGAGGACGGTGGATAATGAATGTGTCGGTGGAGGTTAGGGAAGTTTTTGGCACCTATAAACTCCTTCGTATAAAGCCCCAAGGCAACTTCGAACTCTAGGACACTCAGTTGGCGCACTAAGCCTCTAAGTCGAAATGTAACAGTACTTGGCTCATCATGCGTCGACATGACTGACTGTAGTTGATCATCGAGAAAAGTTCCAAAGTGAGCTCTATATATGTGGGATCGACAATATCAAAGAAATAGCCCCATGGAGCTATAGTCAGAAGAGTCCAAACGAGGTCAGCAAGGTGGACCTGCGCCAAAGCGGCCCAATCTATGCATGGCCCATGCTGAGTGGTCGTGCGCGAAGAAGCTGAAGTAAAGCATCCTGGAGTCCCACTGAGAATCGAAAATAAGGATGGCAATCCTCGGTAGATGCACTCGAGGAGGTCGAGCCAGGACCCTTTCGTTTTTCGAAGCGGGGACGACGACCTTGTATTTACCTCTTGTGTTGGTCATAACGTACCTGTAAGAAATTGGAAATAACTTTCATTAATACGTAAATAATCATAAAGAAAGTTTGAGATGGCTAATTCTAAGTAGTCCTAACTAACAAATCTTCTAAAGAATCATGATATCCTAAAAACAAGAGTAATAAACAAAATAGAAACACATAAAAACCCTAATACTAAGCAAAATAATAAAATTAAGGGAATAATGAGCAACATAATTTAATAAATTAAATTAAGAAAATGACTATTATAAAAATTTGCAAACAGGACATGGAGGATAAAATAGACTAAGAATGCATCATAATAATGACTATTCAATAACATAAATAATAAAGAAGGCAACAAATAAGGTTAGCAATTACTATTGAAATAACTAATAATAAGTCAAATAATAATAAAACAATAAAAGATTAATAGACTAATAATGATAATAACTAAAAGTAACTAATTAAAGAAATAAAATAAATAATAGAAATAAATAAATAAATAAATATAATAAAGAAAATGGCAAAAGGGGACAAAATCGATGGGGAATGGTGGTGGTTGGAGTATCACAGGCAGTGGCGCGCGGATAGAGCAGGAGGCACGGCTTGGAGGAGGTGGTACGGACGGTGGATTTATGGCAAGGTGGAAAGAAAGGTGAGGAGAAAAGAGGTGGGGTTGTTGGGGTTTGGGTATTTGGGGGTTGGAGGAAGGAAAGAAGGGAAAAGGAAGGAGGGGAGGGTGGTCACGACGAAGAGAAAAAGGAGGGGTTTTGGTTGGGGTTGGACGGAAAAGAGAGGGGAAGGAAAAGAAAGGATGAGAGAAAAGAAAGGGAAAGAAAGGAGAGGGGAAGGGGGTGGTCGGGTGGTCAGGGCTGAAGGGACGAGGGAAAGAAGGGAAGGGAAATCGGGTGTGGGAAAGAAAATGGGGAGAGGGAGGGCGACGACGCGGGGTTCGAGAGGTGAACGGTGGCCGAAAAATGGGTGGGCTGCGATGGTTAGGGCTTTGGGCCTTTGGGAAAGAAGACAAAAAAGTGAAAGGTAAAAGAAAAGAATAGAGTTTGGGTTAAAAAGAAGGGCCACGGTCGTACGGGGCTCGTGTTAGCCACATGGCCGTGGCCCACGCCCGAATGGTGTCTTGTTTAGCACGTGTTTGATAATAAATGAAGTCAGTCTGTCGCATGGCCTCGGACATGCTTGTGTGGTGTCCTGTTTAGCCCATGTTTGATAATAAATGAAGTCAGTCCATCAAACGGCCTCGGACACGCCCATGTGTCCGAGCCGTGTTCCTTACATGGCCATGTCACATGGCCATGTGCAATCACTTTCGCTTCTCCCACGCCTATGTGACCTCTCGCACGTCCGTGTGACCACACACACGGTTGTGTGCCTTGCCGTGTAACTCTCTGACTTGTTTTAAAATTGAAAATTTAAGCTCCAGTTTTCACACGGCCTAGAACATGCCCGTGTGTCCAGGACGTGTGATCTACACAGTCGTGTCACACGCCCGTGTAGAATATTTTAACCCATGTCTCTGTCAATTTTTAGAAAAATTAAGTCTCTAGCTTTACACGGCCAAGGACACGCCATTGTGTCTAGGTCATGTGGGTTACACGGCCATGTCGTAAGGCCGTGTAACTCTCTGTTGATTTTATTCAAATTTTAAAACTAAGTTAAAGGATCCACACGACCAATGACATGCCCGTGTGTCTAGGACGTGTGGGTCACACGTCCATATACACGCCGGTGTGTCAGGCCATGTGGGTTAAAAACTTGTATTTTAAACATGAAGAATAGATAAAAATAAACTAGTTAGTAGTGTTAGTGGTCGGGTTGCCTCCCGAGAAGCGCTTGTTTAAAGTCTTAAGCTAGACTTACCTTGTGCTCATTACTTACGAAGGTTTATGGAGCCGAAGCTCCTCCCTATTCTCTCTACAATTCTCACCATTGTAAAGTTTGAGTCGATGTCCGTTTAGCTTGAAGGTGCCGTATGTTGGATGAGTTACCTCTATTGTACCGTAGGGAAAAACGAGTTGGATTATGAATGGACCTGACCATCTTGATTTCAACTTTTCAGGGAACAACTTGAGCTTTGAATTGTATAGCAAAACAAGAATTCTGACTGCAAACTGCTTAGGTTGCTTCAAACGAGCATCATGGTGTCATTTTGTCGCTTCTTTGTATAATCGTGAATTCTCATAAGCATTTGCTCACCACCCATATAGCTTATTCAACTGCATCCACCTACAAGTTTAAGATCATAGTTTAGGAACTTTATAGCCCAAAATGCTTTGTGCTCTAATTCAAATGGTAAATGACGGCTTTTCCCCTAAACAAGTCTGTACGGAGATGTTCCTATTGGAGTTTTAAAAGCGATTCTATAGGCCCATAAACCGTCGTCTACTTTTATTGCCCAATCTTTCCTATTTGATTCTACGATTTTCTCTAGGATACGCTTAAGCTCTCGGTTTGCCACTTCAACTTGTCCACTAGTTTGAGGGTGATAAGGGGTAGCTGTTCTGTGGTACACTCCATATTTTTTTTAGGACTTTATCAAATTGAGAATTACAAAAATGAGTACCCCTATCACTAATAATAGCTCTAGGTGTTCCGAATCGAGAGAAGAGCTTCTTAAGAAATCTCACTACCACTCTAGCATCATTAGTTGGTAAAGCTTGAGCTTCCACCCATTTTGACATATAATCAACCGCTACTAAAATGTATTTATTCCCAAATGAGCTAGGGAATGGACCCATAAAATCAATGCCACATACATCAAATATTTCACATGATAGCATATATGTTTGAGGCATTTCATCGCGTTTAGAGATATTATCTGTTCTGTAGCATCTATCATAAGAAGTAATATACCTGATAGCATCCTTGAATAGCGTGGGCCAATAAAAACCTAATTCGAGAGTCTTATGTGCTGTCTTAGTCCCAATGTAATGTCCTTTTGTTGGTCCTAAATGGCAATGTTCTAGGATTTTGCTTGCCTCTGACTTTGTAACACATCTTCGAATTACTTGATCTGCACATATACGAAAAAGAAAAGGATCCTCCAAAAAATAATTTTTCACATCAGCAAAGAATCGCTTCTTTTTATGATGTGTCAACCCTTTTGGTAGGATGTTAGCAGCTAAGTAATTTGCAATATCCGCAAACCAAGGTACCTCAGAGTCATATATAACCAAGAGTTGTTCCTCATGAAACGAGTCATTTATCTCACTCTCATCGAGCTCTTTGAGATGTGGATTCTCAAGCCTAGAAAGGTGGTCTACCGCAAGATTTTCAACCCTTTTCTTATCCTGAATTTCCAAATCAAATTCCTGCAAAAGTAGAATCCATATTAAGAGTCGAGGTTTTACATCAGACTTAGTTAGGAGATAACAAAGAGCTGAATGGTCAGTGTAAATGACAACTTTAGATAATATCAGATATTGTCTAAATTTATCAAATGCAAAAACTACATCTAGCAATTATTTTTCCATAGTAGTGTAGTTTTCTTGTGTGGCCGTCAATGTCTTGCTAACATAATAAATTGGTTGAAAATGCTTGTCTATTCGCAGTCCAAGAACTACACCTACTGCAAAATCACTCGCATCACACATTAGTTCAAAGGGCAAATTCCAATCAGGTGCAATTATAATTGGAGCATTGACTAATTTATCTTTGAGTGTATTAAATGCTTCTAAACATTCCTGATCAAAATTGAAAGGCACGTCTTTTTCTAGTAGTTTTGTTAAAGGCTTATCTATTTTAGAAAAATCTTTAATAAATCTTCTCTAAAACCCAGCATGTCCTACAAAGCTTCTAATAGCCTTAACTGAACTAGGAGGAGATAATTTTTCTATGGTATCAATTTTTGATTTATCAACCTCAATCCCTTTACTAGAAATTTTGTGACCTAACACAATCCCTTCTCGAGCCATGAAGTGACACTTTTCCCAATTAAGCACAATGTTCGTCTTCTCACATCTCATTAGAACTTGTTTTAAATTTTTAAGGCAAAGGTGGAAAGAATTACTGAATACCAAGAATTCGTCCATAAATACCTCCATAATATATTCTACAAGTTCATCAAAGATGGCTAACATGTAGAGCTGAAAAGTAGCAAGAGCATTACATAATCCAAAAGGCATTCTACGATAAGCAAACGTACCATATGAACATGGAAATGTTGTTTTCTCTTGATTTTCAGGAGCTATCGAAATTTGGAAGTAGCTTGAGAGTCCGTCTAAGAAGCTATAATACATATGCCCAGATAATCTTTCCAACATTTGATCAATGAATGGTAAGGGGAAGTGATCTTTTCTTGTGGCATCGTTCAACTTCCTATAGTCAATGCAAACTCTCTAACCTGTGACTGTTCTTGTTGGAATTAATTCATTCTTCTTGTTGGCTACAATTGTTATGCCTTCCTTCTTTGGAACAACATGCACAGGTCTTACCCAAGTACTGTTAGAAATAGGATAAATAAGTCTAGCATCTAGAAGTTTAATTACATTAGCTTTAACAACTTTCATATTGGGATTTAGTCGTCTTTGAGCTTGCACACACGGTTTATATTAATTTTCCATTAAAATTTTGTAGGTGCAAAACGAAGGGCTGATCCTTTTAATGCCAGAAATCTTCCAAGTTATGGCTCTTTTATGCTCCCTTAGTACTTGTAGTAGCTCATCTTTCTTATTGGGTTGCAAGTCTAAAGCAATATTTACTGGTAGTATAGAATTATCTCCGAAGAACGCATACTCTAAGTGATTTGGTAATTGCTTCAGTTCCAATTTGGGAGGTTCTTCAATAGAGGGTTTTTGTTTTAGTTCATTGTTTATTTCAATGCACACATACTTGTCTTGTATTGGGAAAGACTAGTTAGAGTTTAACTCAATTTTTATCTTCCCTATCTCAGTGGTATTGTCATCTACCTCCTCACTTTGGACAAGACACAGTTCCAACGTGTCTTTATATATGATTTCCTGAAAAGAATCTTGAATAGAATGATCAATAGAGTCAATAAAGTAACAGGAATCATCTTGCTCTCTAGAGTATCGCATAGCATCATAAATCTTAAAAATAATTTATTCGTCACCTACCCTAAGCACAAGTTTACCATCACCTACATCAATGACAGCCCTAGCAGTGGCTAAAAATGGGAGACCTAAAATTAAAGGTACCTCAACGTCTTCATCCATGTCAAGCACAACAAAATCAACAGGGAATATGAATTTATCTACTTTTACCAAAACATCTTCAATAATTCCCCTAGGTTATTTAACAGATCTATCAGCTAATTGGATACTCATCCTAGTGGATTTTGGTTCCCAAGACCAAGCTGCTTGAACATTTTGTAAGGCATAAAATTAATGATGGCACCTAAATTAGCTAATGCTTTCTCAATATTTAAACTATCGATTAAACAGGGAATAGTAAAACTTCCTTGATCTTTCAATTTGGTTGGTATTTTATTTTGAAGAATAGCTAAACATTCCTCGTTGAGTTTCACAGTTGATAGCTCTTCAAACTTCCTTTTATTTGTTAAAAGCTTTTTTAAAAATTTTGCATATGAAGGCATCTACGACATAGCTTCAACAAAAGGTAAGTTAATATGTAATTGTTTAAAAAGTTCAATAATTTTACCAAATTGTGCATCCATGCGGTCTTTCTTCAACTTTGCTGGATATGGGATCGATGGTTTATATTCTTTAACCACCGGTGTTACACTCACGTTGGAGTTTACTCTATCACCCTTCACCTTATTAGCCTCCTGTGGCATTTCCTTTTCAGCTTCAACCAACACATTCCCATTCCTTAGTGTAATTGCCTTCACATGCTCTTTTGGGTTAGGTTCGGTGTTACTAGGTAGACTACCTTGTTGCTTTTCGAAAACTAATTTAGCCAGCTGCCTAATTTGATTTTCAAGCCCTTGAATCGATGCTTGCTGATTTTCAATGATGTCTCGGTATTTTGAAAATGAGACACCAAAATAAATTTTGCTAGCATGTAACATCCCAAAGTTGGGCCTAGGAGGATTGGGCCCATTAGGCTTTAGGCGTAGGAGCGTTTAAAATTTTTGAGAACAAGAGAATGGATTTAGTGCTAGTTGGACCAATTAGGTGAGTGATTTTGGAAGGTTAGAGGGTTTCTATGAAGTCCCGGGTTCAAAATTTGGCTTTAGGAAAATTTTGGTTTTAGGTGAATAAAACCCTGAGAGTTAGTAGTAGGCTTTAAGAATAAAATGTGGAGAAAAATGACACAAGTGGAGTGTGTGGTGTAGTGGCAAAGTAATGCCACATAAGAGGGAAGGGGGTGACGCCACAAGGAAGGAAGGAGGTCTAAGGTTCAAGTCTTGGCTCTTGCATTTTGGATTTCTTTTTAAATGGACTTTAGAATTTTGCCATAGGGTTATATTTAGTTGCGCATGATTTTAGATACAAGAAAGTGAGTGGTCTAGGGGCAAGGCGTCATTAAGGGTGCAAGGGAGCTTGGGTTCGAATCTAATGACAAGCAAGGGAGTATTTATTTTGTGAATTGGACGAGAAGAGTTTGAGTTGGATTTAAATTCTGCTAACGGAGGGATCCCACATCAGAAAGATACAAAGAAGGAAGGTGAGAAGCTAGCTATATATAGAGCATTCTATGAGGAGAATTAATATACCTTGGTGGGCGTTTGGGTGCAGACCTAGAGGATAATCGCCAATAGTTGCGAAGGAAGGGCTACTATAACGTCAGGTGCACGGTAAGGTTGCGGTGAGATTTCGGTTTTCGATAAGTGTATATTAAGTTATGATTAATCGTTAGGTGATGTCGATTGTAGGTTCGTGACTAAGAGGTTTGCAGCGCGCGTGGTTACCAGGTGTGTACAAACACTACACACACGAAATCGACAATGCCGAAAAGCTGAAAAGCCAAAAGTGGGTAAATGGGCCCGGTGGGCCCTGAGGCTAAGTTTGATGAAATGGTTTGGTTGGTTATACGAATTGAATTAGTCATGCATGATACATGAATTGGATTTGTTTTGGGCCTAATAGGCCATATGATGAGATTTGGGCCTAAAGGGTCGTAAGGGAGTGATTTGGGCTTGATGGGCTTATGGGGACGTAGACATGTATGTTAGGGTTTATGGACCTTAGGTCTAGTTTGAACAACTCTTAAATTCCATAAGACTTAATTTTTCTAATTAAACATGTCTGTGAACAAGTCGCTGGGTTAGGGTGTGGCAACGGGCATACGCATGTCTAAGATAGAGGTGTACATGGGCCGGGCCCAACTAAAAATCTAGGCCCATTTTGTAAGCTCCTGGGCTGGCCTACCAAATATGGGCCTAAAAATTGTCCAAGCCCTACCGACATGAAATAGGTAAACTTGAGGCAGGCAAAGCTACCAGTAGTATTTTTTTTATTTTATTAAATAAAAATAAAAATAATGAATCAAATACATTTAAAAAATAGATGCTTATTTTCTACTTTAAATCTCATAATGATACTATTCTACCATTTAATTTTCTACTTTACGAAAATAGATGCTTAATTTGTTTAGCTTAATTTATTAATAATTTTTCATGTTCTCAAAATTTTAATTTAAAAAAATTAAATATGGAATAAAATAAACACACGTTCCTAATTTGGTAACAAAAATCAAGTGACATTTCAACTTTTGCAAGTAACTTAAAACACATGTTAGTCACTTGGAAACTTGAGATCTGAGCCTTCAACTTAAATATTAATGATTAATATATAAAAAGTAGTAAATAATTTTTTAAGTCTTGATATTCAATCAATATATTATAAGATCTCAAAATCATATCGAAATAATATTAAAATGACAATAGAACAAGAAGAACTAAGAAGTAATTATACTAAAATTGAAACAACTTATTTGAACTAAATAATAACCAAATTAATAATAAAATAAAAGTTCTACAATATCGAAATAATATTAAATACAACAACAAAACAATAAAATATCATAAAACAAACATCAAAAAGCATTCAAAAAAACCACAAAATAGCATCGAATAGCATCAAACAAAGAACAACAAACAACTAACAAAGAATTAAAAGAATTAATAAAGAATAACAAAGAACTAACAAAGACCAAAACATTGGCAAAAATAGCATAAAAATAGCGAAAAACAAAGATCACTAATAATCCAAAAAATACTAAAGTTAAAATTTTATTAATAAAAAATAAAAATAATACTAAAATATTTGGTAAGGTCGGGCCCCGCAAAAAAATCATGCTCGAGGCTCGCCCATTTTTAAAGCAGCCTCATTTTTTACCCAAGCCCATTTTTCGCCTATATTTTGCCCAAACCTCCCACATTTCGGGCCTTGGTAGAATGCCAAGGTGACCGACCATGTACACCTCTAGTCTAGGATTGGATCTAGGAGAGCTTGGTACTTAGCGGCCCGGTGGTCCACCTCTTTTTCGGAATCCTACAGTGAGTAGTGTCTGCATTCACTTTAGCCGAGGACTTGTTGATGGGCCAAAGTTCAGAACTAAAATTCGAGAGGGACCAAATACCTTTATATTTGTTAAATTACTAAAATACCCTTATATTGGTAAAGTACCAAAATACCCTTGTGTTATAAAATTACCAAAATACCCTTAATTTGTAAAATTATCGAAATACCCTTAGTTTGCGTAATTATCGAAGTACCCTCAATTTGCAAAATTACTGAAATACCCCCGATTTGTGAAATTACCAAAATACCCCCTGATTTATAAAATTACTGAAATACCCCTGATTTGCAAAATTACCAAAATACCCATGTAGGGTAGAATTACGAAAATACCCTTGATAGGTAAATTACGAAAATACCCTTGGTGGGTAAATTATGAAAATACCCTTGGTAGGTAAATTACGAAAATACCTTTGGTAGGTAAATTACAAAAATACCCTTAGTAGGTAAATTACAGAAATACCCTCGATGGGTAAAATGACCGATATGCCCCTGAAGGGTAAAAAAATGACGAAAATGCCCCTACATGTTATATGATTATTCTTGTATGTGATTTATGATTGTTATCGTATGATTATTATTGTATGTTGCATTCATGTGTAAATTTTGCATGGGGATGGGATTATTCGAAAGGGGAAGTGCAGATAGGATCGTATGGTCGCTTGACGACTGTGGATCCACCGAAGGCTTTTAGCCATCGGATGACTATCTTTGTAGCGATAAGTTAGTGCCGCAACCGGTGCTACATAAGGAGTGTAGGGATGGGTGAGTCGATTAAATCCCCACAGGAGTGAAGGGTTGGACAGGAGACGGAGTGCAGGGTTGGTATGGGCATTAATGCATTGCATATGTGGTTTTATTTGAGATGGGCTAAGGCCTAGATAAATATGATTTGTGACATTTATGGGTTAAGGCCCAACTGAGGCTTTTATGGGCTAAGGTCCAATTACCAACGTTACTGAAATGGGCTTCGGCCCGAACTTTTGTGATTCATGTTCTTATTGATGAGGGTTATGCACACTGAGTTTTCGTAAACTCACACCCTCTTTTTAATATTTTTTTCTCAGGTCCAATGTGACACGCAGATTCGGGCCTAACTTCTAGGCTGGGTCTGGGGTGTTACATAGCATATCTTCAAGATTCGGCTTCTTCTCTTGCTGGTAGAGTGGTTGGAAACCTGTAGAGGGTTGTGGTCTTTGATTCTCTTGACCACTCCATGAAAAATTTGGGCGGTTTCCCCATCCTGCATTATATGTGTTACTATAAGGATTATTTGGAGGTTTAGAGTTATTAGCCATATAATTCAATTGCTCCTTCTCCATGCTTGGACTGTAGGGTAGATATACTAAGGTATTCATCCCTCCTCTATTTGTGTCGCATTGCATCACCAAATGTAACTACGTAGAAACATATAAACCATCAATCTTTTTATTTAAGAGCTCTACCTGGTTTGATAACATGGTGACTGCGTCGAGGTTGAAAACACTAGCAGCTTTTGTTGGCTTTGTTCTCATGACTTGCCACTGATAATTATTCGGTGACATCTCTTCAATGAACTTATAAGCCGCCTTAGGTGTTTTGTTATTTAGGGTACCATCGGCGGCTACATCGATCAGTTGCCTAGTTGAGGGGTTCAAACCGTTGTAGAAGGTTTGAACCTGTAGCCATAGAGGTTGTAACACCCCTATCCCGTGTCCGATCACTGGATTAGGGTTAAAGGCGTTACCGGACAGATCGAAAACATTTACAGAATTATCACATAGTCATTTATCAATCTTAAACATAAAGTCCTTTAAGAAGGTCATCGAGACCTTAAACATGCTTGTGTTTAGTCGGGACTAAACCGAAACACATGCCGATTTCATGAAAATTTAAAACTTTTCTAAAATACGGGGACACACGGTAGTGGGGAAGGCCGTGCCTCACCCATTTGCCATCGGACACTCCGTGTGTCCTCCCGTGGTGGTATATCGCCAAATTCAACACGGTCACCAAGCACGCCTGTGTTAAGGCCGTGTACAATAGTTCACATAGTATTATTTCCCATACTACCACTAAGCACACCCATGTCGAGGTAGTGTACCATATAAGGCACATTATGCCGATTTACCCACTGATCTTAGACACGTCTGGTGTGCCTCAACCGTGTGACATTATAGGCCATTTTACAAGGTCATTATGCCACCCACTTAGGGTCTTGCTACAAGCAATATATACCTAAACATAATATGCATATATGGCAACCAAAACATATCAAATGGTTCACTTCATCCATAGATTCAATAGCCAAATCATTCATATCATCTTTCAAACCAATAACACATATATACCCAAAGCAAAACTTCATCATTTAACTAACCATAAACTTAGCTATTTCATAAGCTTCTACCTTACCAAAATATGCATCATATATCACATTCATTCAAGCATATTACCAAATTAAACTTGCCAAAACACATGGCTAAGTTCACTTCCAAAAACATATATATACCTATCTAGCCTATACATGCCATAATTAGCCATATACATTTTCAAAAGGGTACCAAAATAAGTTTAGTAGTGTGATGACGATCCTTGACAATCTCGAGCCTTCAGTAGCTTCGACGACCTATAAAATAGAGATAATACACACACAGAGTAAGCTTTCCAAAAGCTTAGTAAGTCATATACAAATAAACACATTGGCATATATATATCGATCACTTAGTAACTATCACATATATAACTTGGTTCATAAACTTATGGCCACATTTGCCACATTCAATATTTTAAGATTTACATTCTCATTTTCAATCATACTCTTCTTCATATCAAAGTCATATAGGTACTTACCTTTTATACACACATAATGTGCATTCAACATACCTGAAACGGATAATCACTCATTTATTGATCATAACTTGGATATACCATTCGTATTGTAGACTTGCCCGTTGAACCCTTAGGAACCTAGTAGGATACTCAGAAAGCTCGGAATAGTAGTACAATGCCAACGTCCCAGACGAGGTCTTACATGCACTTGTATATCGATGCCACTATCCCAGACAGGGTCTTACACGTACAGATAATGATGCCGACGTCCCAGACGTGGTCTTACACGAGTCAATATGATGCTGATGTCCCAAATATGGTCTTACTCATAAGGTTCATATCGATTCCTACGTCCCATACGAGGTCTTTTACATATAATTCATATCAATGCCTACGTCCCAGACGAGGTCTTACACGAAATTTCAAATCAACACCAACGTCCCGGACGTGGTCTTACATGATAAAACAGAACAGATACCTATGTCATGACATAGCTAATCCTATCATTCCTATGTTTATACGGGACTTCTCGGCTTTATCACTATATCAAACTATTTTTGGAATTCACGCTCTTATCGTCTTATACTCATTCATTTTCATCGATAGACATATGCATATATATATATATTCAATTCAATACAGATAAGTTTATTTGCATAGTGACTTACCTAAGATTCGGTTTATCGAACGGAAACGACTACTCGGTTATTTTCGCTTTCCCGTGATCTAAGTCCGTTTTCCTCTGTTCTTAATCTAAACATATTCAGAATTAACCCTTTTATTCACCATTCCATTCAATTCAATCCATAGGCACACATTTAGGGCTATTTGTAAATTAACCCTTATATTTGTACACTTTAACAATTTAGTCCATTTTACTCAAAACATCAAATTTCACAAGATCAATGCATACACAAGCTTAGCCGAACACATATACATCACATACAAGCCCACATTTCTCATCAAACTTGAAATTTAGTCCTTCAATTTACCATTTTCTCAATTTAGCCCTATTTAGCTAAATTCATCAAAACTTCAAGAACATAACATGTTCATCTAGCTCAAATCTTTCATTTTCATTCTCAAACATCACAAAGCTTGCAAAACCATCAATGGCATATTTCACATACATCATCAAAACACAAAATCAAGGCATGGGTTTTGTAGCTCTCAAAGCAACGATTGCAAAACGTAAAATTATCAAAACGGATCAAGAACCATACCTTAATTAAAGAACATCCATGGTCGAATCTTTGAAAACATTTAAACCCTTATTCTTTTGTTTCTATTTTGGTGGTAAAGTGTGGAAGATGATGACATTTTAACTTTTATTTTGTTTAATATAACATATATCTCAATTACTAAAATAACCTTTATTAAATCCTATAAAAGCATGCATAATATGAACATAAATGTCCACTAATATGATTAAAGGTATAATATCCACATAAGGACTCCACCTTTAATAAGCCATGTCAAAAAGATACCTTATCAAAGAGCATGCTAATATTAAACTTTATACGATTTAGTTCTTTTGTCAAATTGAACATACAGACGGACAAATTATCATACGAAAATTTACCACATGCTAATTCACATATCAACGGCACAGAATATAATATTAAAATATTATAAGGACTCAGATTTATGGTCTCGAAACCACTGTTTCGATTAGGGTATAAACCGGACTGTTATAATTCTCCCTCTTAGGGATTTTTGTTCCTAAAAATCTTACCGTTAAACAGAATAAATATTATTGTCTCATTGAGTCCTCAGGCTCCCACGTAGCCTGTTCTATACCGTGACGATGCCAGAGTACTTTCACTAATGGAATTTTCTTGTTTCTCAACTCTTTCACCTCACGAGCTAAGATATGAATCGGTTCCTCTTCGTATGTTATATCTGGTCGAATTTCAATTTCAGATGGGGCAATCACATGTGATGGATCAGACCGATATCTACGGAGCATTGAAACGTGGAATACATTGTGAACCTTTTCTAATTCAGAGGGTAACTTCAATCTAGATGCAACAGGCCCAACACGTTCAATGATCTCATACAGTCCGATGAATCTCGGACTTAACTTGCCTTTACATTTGAATCGAAGCACTTTCTTCCATGGAGACACTTTTAGAAATACTTTATCGCCGATCTCAAATTCTATATCTTTTCGTTTTAAGTCTGCATAGGACTTCTGACGATCAGATGCTGCTTTCAAGTAATCTCGAATCAGTTTCACTTTCTGTTCGGTATCTTTTATCAAATCGACCCCGTGTAACTTATTCTCACTGAGCTCAATCTAATACATAGGTGTACGAAATTTACGTCCGTACAAAGCTTCATATGGTGCCATTTTAATGCTCGTCTGAAAACTATTGTTATACTCAAATTCAATCAACGGTAGGTATTGTTCCCACGAACCATTAAACTCAAGTACACAACATCTTAACATATCTTCTACAATCTAAATGACTCGCTCAGATTGGCCATTCGTCTGCGGATGAAAAGCTGTACTGAAATGCAATTTCGTGCCCAAAGCTTTTTGCAGTTTCTTCTAGAACCTCGATGTGAATATTGGGTCTCTATCTGACACAATGGATAGTGGCATCCCGTGCAATCTCACAATCTCAGAAATATAAAGCTTAGCTAATCTCTCAAGTGAATAGTCAGATCTTACAGAAACAAAATGGGCAGATTTCGTCAATCGGTCAACTACGACCCATATCGCATCCTTCTTTCTCGGAGTCAGAGGCAACCCGAAACAAAGTCCATAATTACTCTAACCCATTTCCATTTAGGAATCAGAATCGGCTATAACAACCCAGACGGAACTTGATGTTCTGCTTTCACTTGCTGACAAACTAAACATTTTGAAACAAAGTAAAAAATTTCTCGTTTCATGCCAGACCACCAATAATGTTGCTTCAAATCATGATACATCTTTGTACTTCCCGGATGGATAGATAGGCGACTGTTATGTGCTTCACCCAAAATCAATTGAATCAACTTCGGATTTCTTGGAATACAGATTCGATCTCGGAATCTCAAACAATCATCAACAACTTGAAATTCAGATTCAGAATTCAATTCACACTATCATTATCAACCTTCTGAGCATCACATATTTGCTGTACAAATAACGGTTTCGCTCTCAATTCAGCTATCACAGAAATATCATCAGACAAATCAAACTGAGCATTCAAAGCATGCAGTGCAAACAACGACTTTCTACTCAACGCATCTGGAACAACGTTTGCTTTACCCGGATGATAATCTATCACAAGCTCATAATCTTTTAACAATTCAAGCCATCTTCTCTGACGCAGGTTCAAATCTTTCTGGGTCATTAGATATTTCAGACATTTACGATCTGGAAACACATGACATTTCTCACCGTAAAAATAATGGCGTCAAATCTTAAGTGCAAACACAATTGCAGCTAATTCAAGGTCGTGCGTCGGATAGTTCTTTTCATGAGGCTTAAATTGTCTAGAAGCATAGCTACAACTTTTCCTTCTTGCATTAAAGCAGATCCTAGTCCATTTAACGAAGCATCACTGTATACAACAAATTCCTTACCTGATTCTAGTTGTACTAACACTGGAGCTTCTGTTAACAAAGTTTTCAACTGATCAAAACTTCTCTGACATTTATCAGACCATTCAAATCTGACATCTTTCTAAAGTAACCTTGTCAATGGAGTAGCTATTGTTGAAAAACCCTTTACAAATCTACGGTAATAACCAGCTAAACCCAGAAAACTGCGGACTTCAGATACATTTCCCGAAGGTTTCCAATTCAACATAGCAAAAATCTTGCTTGGGTCTGCTCGGATTCCAAAAGCTGATACAGTATGTCCCAGAGAGCTAACCTCGTGCAACCAGAATTCACATTTGCTGAATTTTGCGTGCAATTACTTTTCTTTCAAAGTTTGCAACACAATTTTCAAATGTTCTGCATGCTCTTTCTCATCACTTGAGTAAATCAAAATGTCATCAATAAAAACTACAACAAACTGATCTAAATATAATTTAAAAATTCTGTTCATCAGATCCATAAAAATAGCAGGAGCATTGTTAGTCCGAATGGCATAACTAAAAACTCATAATGCCCGTACCTCGTTCGAAAAGTAGTTTTCAGAATGTCTGAATCTTTAACACTCAACTAGTAGTATCCCGATCTCAGATCAATCTTTGAAAATACAATAGCTCCTTTTAAATCAATTCTAGGCAACGGATATTTGTTCTTTATGGTCACCCTATTCAACTGACGGTAATCAATACACATTCTCATCGTGCCATCTTTCTTTTTCACAAACAGAACAGGAGCACCCCAAGGTGAAAAACTCGGTCTAACAAACCCTCTATCGGTCAACTCTTGCAACTGCGACTTTAACTCTTTCAACTCTGTTGGTGCCATTCTCTACGAAGCTATCGAAATAGGTGTCGTACTAGGCAACAATTCAATACCAAATTCAACTTCACGAATCAGAGGTAATCCTGGTAACTCTTCAGGGAACACATTAGAAAAAATCACAAACAATGGGTACTGATTCAACTTTATTCTCGAATACTTTTGAATCAATCACATAAGCAAAATATGATTCATACCCCTTTTTCACATAATTCTGAGCTTTCAAAACAGATATCACAGCAGGCAATCCATTCAAATCATCAGACTCAATTCGTACAATCTCATCATTAGGAATTCTTAAATCAATAGATTTTCTTTTACAGTTCACAACGGCATCATGCATAAACAACCAATCCATTCCCAAAATAATATCCAATTCATCAAATGGCAAAAGCATCAGATCAGCAGGGAAACAAATATCTCGAAACATTAACGGACAATTCTTTCATACTTTGCCAATAAGGACACTTTTACCTAAGGGGTTCGATACTTTTATAGTAAACTCAGTAGACTCTACAGGCAAAGTCTTGCTAAATACTAAATTCATACATATATATGAATGCGTAGAACCAGGGTCTATCAAAGCAATCACAGTAGTATCGTAAAGAGTAAAAGTACCAGTTATCACATCAGGTGATGAAGCTTCCTCACGAGCTCGAATAGCATACGCTCTGACAGGCGCTTTAGCTTCAGATCTGACAACATTATCTCGTAGTTCTCTGACTACCACCAACATTTCTTGTATTCTTTGAAGGTTTATCTCTCACAGGTGCATTATCAGATCTCGAATTCTGAACAATCTCTAGTTCGACAGGCTTAGGGCAATCATGGATAAAATGATCAAGCGATCCACATCTGAAGTAAGCTCTGTCATTTAATCTACAGCTTCCCGGATGCCTCTTTCCGTAATGTTTACATTCAGGTCTCTCAAATCGAACATTACCAACACTGGCCACAAAAGTTGTTGGGATTTTGGAACTCATTTGCAATTTAGCTCGATTTCTGTTCCAATGTCCCATATTATCTCTAGAACGACTTTGATCGTCTCGAAATCTTTTCGGAACAGACTGAAATGATTTATTCTGAAATCTCTTTCTTGTATCTCAAGCTTCAGACTCAGCTCTTCTTTTATCCTTCCTGAGTGCTTCAGCTTTGCAAGCTCGGTCAACGAGTGTAACGAACTCTTTTATTTCTAGGATCTCGACCAGCAAACAGATATCTTCATTAAGACCATCTTCAAATCTTTTGCACATTATAGCTTCAGAAGATACATATTCACGAGCGTACTGACTCAACCTGATAAATTCCCGTTCATATTCTGTAACAGTCACACGACCTTGCTTTAGTTCTAGAAATTCTTTTTGTTTCTGATCAACGAATCTTTCACTGATATATTTCTTCCTGAACTCATTTTGAAAGAAATCCCATGTAACTCGTTCTCTTGGAACAACAGAAATCAAAGTTTTCCACCATTGATAAGCCCCATCTCGAAGCAAGGATACAACATACTTTATACATTCATCCGGAGTCAGAGACATCTCATCAAATACCTAAATAGTATTTTCAATCTAGAATTCAGCTTTTTCAGCATCATCATTATTGGTAGCTCGGAACTCTTCAGCCCCATACTTACAGATCTTGTCAATTGGAGGCTTATTAAACAGATTCGGATACATAACCGGTGGCACAAGCTGAGCTGAGGGGATTAACTGAGGCGAGGTTATGAAACAGTCGGGTTATTCTTTACGAACTGAGTGAACCACTCACTCATCATTTGGAAGAAAGCTTGTTTAGCTTCTCCCTCCTGACCGCTTGTAGTCGATCTCAGATTAGAAGGCTCTGTCCCTTGCGCAGGAGCAGGCGCATTACTTTCTACGTCGTCAGCTATGTCTCTTTCGGGATCCATTGCTATACAGAAATCACATTTTACACATCAAGATTCATCACACTATCACAGTTCAAATATTATGGCATGTATAGCTAGACTCTGACATGCTACGTTAGTTCGAGAATCAACTAAATCGTAGCTCTGATACCAATCAAATGTAACACCCCTACCCGTGTCCGATCACCGGATTAAGGTTAAAGGCGTTACTAGACAGATCGAAAACATTTACAAAATTATCACATAGTCATTTATCAATCTCAAACATAAAGTCCCTTAAGAAGGTCATCGAGACCTTAAACATGCTTGTAAGCCGAGTCGGGACTAAACCGAAACACATGCCAGATTTCATGAAAATTTAAAACTTTTCTAAAATACAGGGGATACACAGCCGTGGGGGAAGGCCGTGCCTCACCCACGGCTACTGGACACTCCCGTGTGTCCTCCTTGTGGTGGTATACTGCCAAATTCAACACGGTCACCAAGCACGCCTGTGTGTTAAGGCCGTGTACAATAGTTCACATACTATTATTTCCCATACGGCCACTAAGCACACCCATGTCGAGGCCGTGTACCATATAAGGCACATTATGCCGATTTACCCACGGTCTTAGACACGCCCGTGTGCCTCAACCGTGTGACATTATAGGCCATTTTACAAGGTCATTATGCCACCCATTTAGGGTCTTGCTACAAGCAATATATACCTAAACATAATATGCATATATGGCAACCAAAACATATCAAATGGTTCATTTCATCCATAGATTCAATAGCCAAATCATTTATATCATCTTTCAAAACAATAACACATATATACCCAAAGCAAAACTTCATCATTTAACTAACCATAAACTTAGCTATGTTATAAGCTTCTACCTTACCAAAATATGCATCATATATCACATTCATTCAAGCATATTACCAAATTAAACTTGCCAAAACACATGGCTAAGTTCACTTCCAAAAACATATATATACCTATCTAGCCTATACATGCCATAATTAGCCATATACATTTTCAAAAGGGTACCAAAATAAGTTTAGTAGTGTGATGACGATCCTTGACAATCCCGAGCCTTCAGTAGCTTCGACGACCTATAAAATAGAGATAATACACACACAGGGTAAGCTTTCCAAAAGCTTAGTAAGTTATATACAAATAAACACATTGGCATATATATATCGATCACTTAGTAACTATCGCATATATAACTTGGTTCATAAACTTATGGCCACATGTGCCACATTCAACATTTTAATATTTACATTGTCATTTTCAATCATACTCTTCTGCATATCAAAGTCATATAGGTACTTACCTTTTATACACACTTAATGTGCATTCAACGTACCTCAAATAGATAATCACTCACTTATTGATCATAACTCGGATATACCATTCGTATTGTAGACTTGCCCGTTGAACCCTTAGGAACCTAGTAGGATACTCAGAAAGCTCGGAATAGTAGTACAATGCCAACGTCCCAGACGAGGTCTTACATGCACTCGTATATCGGTGCCACTGTCCCAGAAAGGGTCTTACACGTACAGATAATGATGCCGACGTCCCAGACGTGGTCTTACACGAGTCAATATGATGCCGATGTCCCAGACATGGTCTTACTCATAAGGTTCATATCGATGCCTACGTCCCAGACGAGGTCTTTTACATATAATTCATATCGATGCTTATGTCCTAGACAAGGTCTTACATGAAATTTCAAATCAACGCCAACGTCCCAGACGTGGTCTTACATGATAAAACAGAACAGATACCTATGTCATAACATAGCTAATCCTATCTATTCCTAGGTTCATACGAGACTTCTCGGCTTTATCACTATATCAAACTATTTTTGGAATTCATGCTCTTATCATCTTATACTCATTCATTTTCATCGATAGACATATGAATACATATATTCAATTCAATACAGATAAGTTTATTTGCATAGTGACTTACCTCAGATTCGGTTTATCGGACGAAAATGACTACTCGATTATTTTCACTTTCCCGCGATCTAAGTCCGTTTTCCTCGATTCTTGATCTAAACATATTCAGAATTAACCCTTTTATTCACCATTCCATTCAATTCAACCCATAGACACACATTTAGGGCTATTTGCAAATTAACCCTCATATTGCACACTTTAACAATTTAGTCCATTTTACTCAAAACATCAAATTTCACAAGATCAATGCATACACAAGCTTAGCCGAACACATATACATCACCTACAAGCCCACATTTCTCATCAAACTTGAAATTTAGTCCTTCAATTTACCATTTTCTCAATTTAGCCTTATTTAGCTAAATTCATCAAAACTTCAAGAACATAACATGTTCATCTAGCTCAAATGTTTCATTTTTCATTCTCAAACATCACAAAGCTTGCAAAACCATCAATGGCATATTTCACATACATCATCAAAACACAAAATCAAGGCATGGGTTTTGTAGCTCTCAAAGCAACGATTGCAAAAACGTAAAAATTATCAAAAACGGATCAAGAACCATACATTAATTAAAGAACATCCATGGCCGAATGTTTGAAAACATTTAAACCCTTATTCTTTTGTTTCTATTTTCAGTGGTAAAGTGTGGAAGATGATGACATTTTAACTTTCATTTTGTTTAATATAACATATATCTCAATACTAAAATAACCTTTATTAAATCCTATAAAAAGCATGCATAATATGAACATAAATGTCCACTAATATGATTAAAGGTATAATATCCACATAAGGACTCCACCTTTAATAAGCCATGTCAAAAAGATACCTTATCAAAGAGCATGCTAATATTAAACTTTATACGATTTAGTTCTTTTGTCAAATTGAACATGCAGACGGACAAATTATCATACGAAACTTTACCACATGCTAATTCACATATCAACGGCACAGAATATAATATTAAAATAGTATACGGACTCAGATTTATGGTCTTGAAACCACTATTCCCACTAGGGTATAAACCGGACTATTACAGAGGTAACCCATGATGAGGGCACCTTCTCAATAGATCCTTATACCTCTCCCATACAAAGAAAGAGATATCATTCCTCAACTTTGCCATCTTGGCCATTTCTGTTATTTGCTCCCATGTTGTGATGGACCCTCGTGGTAGAGAGTTCAACCACTGTTTAGCTTTATTCCTAAATAAGAAGGGGAATAACCGAAGGCGAATGGCATCATCAGAAACGCCATTGATCTTGAAAGTGTCACAGTACTCTAGAAAGTTATCCGAATGAGTATTTGGATCCTCATCTTGCAAACCATCAAACTGAATAAACTGTTAGATCATCTGAATGGTGTTCGGCTTCAGTTCGAAGTTATTTGCAACAATAGCATGTCTTACAATACTCGGTTTAGCCCCAATTAAATTAGGTTTGGCATAGTCGTACATAGTACGAGAAGCAGGATTCTGATTCATAGGATTCGCAACAACCACAGGAGGTAACGAATTATTCTAATTTTTAGCCATCTCCTCGGTAATATTGTTATCGTCATCTTGCTCATCCTCTATATACTGTAGACTTTGTCTTATTTCTCTACGATTTCTGCGAGTTGTGCTTTTAATTTCGCTATCAAATAATAGAGGTCTTGAAGAGTTTCTTCTAGTCATAAACTAAAGATACCTGCCAGAATTAAAAGAAAGATTAGAAAACAAATAATAAGCTAAAAAAAAAAAAAAATTACAGAAAATAAAAATTGGCTAAAGTAATAAAAATTAAGTGTTCTTAATATTCTAGTCCCTGGTAATGGCGCCAAAAACTTGATGACGTCACGAACTAACTAAAATACAACAAAGGCAAACGCACCTATCGAATAGTAGTATAACTATGGTGAGTCGGGAATATCGTATCCACGAGGACTAAAAGTACTAGTAGTTACTATCTTTTTATTATCTAGTCTGTAATTAAATGGATTGTTTTTAATCTTAAACTAAACTAATTAACTGTGAATGCGACAGAGAGTGAAGAAAGTAATCGAATAAACCAATGACAAAGACAATGCCAAGGAAGAATACACCTAGACTTCACTTATTATTATGATTATGAATTAAACGATTTATTCACTTGTCTTAATCCGTAGAAATTCCTAATTTATGTTAATATCTCTTTCGAGACTAAGAACCACTTACTCCAAGTTGATTAATTGAAATCACTTTCTAATTAAAACCCCCTATTGTCGCATTAAATCGATCTATGGATTCTCTTATAAGATTTGACTCTAATCTGGTAGATTTATGTCATCCTATTTCTAGGATTGCAATCAACTCCGCTCAATTATGCTAGATCTACTCTTAAACAGGGACTTTTGCTCCACTGAATAAGCACATCAAACTTGAATTAACATCCTGAAAATATTAAAGCAAGAATTAAGAACACATAATCAAGAACAAGAACAAGACATGAAAAACCCAATAAAACTTCGAAGGAAATTCGACTGGAAATCTTCAATCTTGGAGTGGATCTGCTTCCGAGATGATTCCAACGATGTTCTTCGAGTAATTTCTTCATTCTACTATGTATGTCCCCTTAGGTCTTCTTCTCCTGTGTTTTTATAGACTTTGGAATGCTCAAAATACCTAAAAATTGGCTTTTTTTCACGTGAAAATAAAATAGGGTTCGACAGGGATACGGACGTGTTATCAACCCGTGTAAGAATGCCTGTGTCGTGTGCGATCTTGACATGGTTCAAAATCGACACGAAATTTGGCACATGGTCAGTAACACCCTAACCCAAAATCGTCACCGAATAGGGTTAAGAGGCATTCTAGAACAATAGGATCATTTCACATCACATTCACGACACAAAGTCAATCGTCATCAAACACATTTGAATACAATCATAGAGTCCCTTAAATGAGTCATCAAGACCCTAAGCATGCCTATAAACCAAGTCAGGACTAAACTGAAACACATAAACAATTTCATGAAAATTTGGAACTTTTCTAAAATACAGGAGACACAAGGCCGTGGGGTTAGGCCGTGCCTCACCCACAGCTACTTGACACTACCGTGTGTTCTCCCCGTGGTAGTATATTGCCAAAATCAACACGGTCACCAAGCACGCCCATGTGCTAAGGCCGTGTACTACTAGATCACATACTGCCATTTCTCACACGGCCATCAAGCACATCCGTGTCAAGGCCATGTGCAATTTAAGCCACATTCTGCCAATTTACCCACGATTTTAGGCACGCCCGTGTGCCTCAACCGTGTGACATCATAGGCTACTTTACACGGCCAATATGCCACCCACTTAGGGTCTTACCTACAAGCAATATATGAAAATCAAAACATACCAAATTGACCATTCAATTTATACATTCAATACTAGTTCCAACATGACAATTCCAAAGAAATTAACTCATATCATTACAAGCATGATTCATTCATTTGCTCATTCAAAACTTGGCCATTTCACATGCTTTCACCTTATCAAGATATGCATCATATATCACATTCATTAAAGCAAAGTCTTATCTCATAAATAGCCAAATCACAAAGCTAAGATTACATAAAAACTTATACCAACATACTAGCCTATACATGCCATATTTAGTTATATACACTTTCAAAAGGGTACCAAAAATCAATTTAGTAGTGTGATGACGATCCCTGACGGTCCCGAGCCTTCAGTAGCTTTTGGCGACCTATAAAACAGAGAAAACGCATACAGAGTGAGCTTTCCAAAAGCTTAGTAAGTCATATACAAATAAACTTGACATAGAAGGCACTTATGCAAATAAATACATTAGTACATATCAATCATTTAACATAATATCACATATATGCTTTGTTTCATACACTATTAACCACATTTGCTATCTTTGCAAATTCAAGAATAATATAATTACGTAATTCATATAATCAAAACTTTACATATCAGATCATCAATTACGTATCCATAGCGTCATAGTAAAATCACTTAGATGCTTACCTTATATACACAATTAGTGTATAATCTACGTACCCAAAATGGTAAAATGGTTTTACATACACATATTTATTCTTAACTCGGATTTGTAGTTCGCATCACAGACTTGCCCGTTGATCCAATAGGAATCTAATATGATGCTCAAAAAATTTGGAATAGTCGTTCAAAGCCAACGTCCTAAACGAGACTTTTCATGTACTCAGATATCAATACCTCAATCTCAGACAGATTGTTACACGAATCAATATGATGCCGATGTCCTAGACATAGTCTTACACAAAAAGCTCATATCATTGCCAACGTCCCAGATGTAGTCTTAATAATAATCAGATAACGATGCCTACATCCCAAACGAGGTCTTATATATAATCGATAACGATGCTCACGTCCCGCACGAGGTCTTATATATAATCGATAATGATGCCTCGTCCCGGGCGAGGTCTTATATATAATCGATAATAATGTCACGCCCCGCACGAGGTCTTATATATAATCGATAACGATGCCTCACGTCCCGATAAGGTCTTATATATAATCGATAAAATGCCTACATCCCGATGAGGTCTTATATATAATCGATAACGATGCCTCACGCCCCGGGCGAGGTCTTATATATAATCAAATAACGATGCCTACGTCCCAGACGAGGTCATATATATAATCAGATAATGATGCCTACGTCCCAGACGAGGTCATATATATAATCAGATAATGATGCCTATGTCCCTGAGAGGTCTTATATATAATCAGATATCGAAGCTACTGTCCCAGACAGGGTCTGACATGATTATCAAATCAATGCCAACGTCCTAGACATGGTCTTATATGATAAAACAGAACAGATACCTTTGTATTCCTGAGTTCATACAAAACTTTTCCGACTTATCACTATGTCGACCTTATCTCAGAATTCATATACATAGTATCACAAATGCAGTCATTATCATTGATAATCATGTAAATAAACTCAATTCAATACAATTACATTTATTAGCAATATGACTTACCTCGTATTCGGTTTATCAGAATGAAAACGGCTACTCGGTTACTTTCGCTTTCCCGCGATCTACGTTCGTTTTCTTGGGTTCTTGATCTAAACATATTCAGAATTAATCCTTTTATTCACTAATTCATTCAATTCAATCCATACACACATATTTTGGGCTATTTACAATTTAGCCCCCACATTTGTATATTTTATCAATTTAGTCCTATTTTCTCAAAACATCAAATATACAAAATTTGTTCACACATATGCATAGCCGAACCTCCCTAAGGACTATATAGGTCCAAATATTACATCAAATTCACACATTAACCCTCCAAAATAATATTTTCATAATTTAGCCCTATTTAGCTAAATTTATCAAAACTTCAAGAATAAAGTATGTTTATCTAGCTCATATCTTTCATTTAACACCAAAAATCATCAAAAATCTTAACATATCATCAATGGCATCTCACAAAAAAATCATCAATTCACAAAATCAAAATATGGGCTTTGTAGCTCTCAAAGCAACGATTGTAAAAACATAAAAATTATCGAAAACCAAAGTAAAAAATTACCTTAATCAAGGTCAAAACCTAGCCGAACCTTGCTATCTTCTTTTTCTTTCTTTTTTTTTGATTTTCGGTGATAAGAATAATGAATAAAACCCACTAACTTTTATTATAAAATATCTATATTATAATATAAATATAATATAACTTTTAACTAATGTTTTTAATATATAGAAACATATAATTAGGCATTTCATCATTCAATGCCGTTCACTAGCCATAGAATTGGCTTATTTGCCATTACAAAGCCACAATACTTAGGTACTTTAATAAATAGCAAGCAACTTTCACATTTAATGCAATTCCATCCTTTAATCAAATTAAACACGCAGACAATCAAATTAACTTACGAAAATTTAACACATGCTTAAACACTCATCAATGACACAGAAAATAATATTAAAATAATTTTTAGACTCAGATTTATGGTCCGAAACCACTGTTCTGACTAAGGTATAAACCGGACTGTTACAATTCTCCTCCACTTGGGATATTCGTCCCCGAAAATCTTACCATTAAATAGATTTGGATATTGCTATCTCATTGAATCCTCAGGCTCCCACGTAGCCTCTTCGATTCTGTGTCGATTCCATAATACTTTTACTAATGGAATTTTCTTGTTTCTCAATTCTTTCACTTCGCGAGCTAAGATACGTATCGGTTCCTCTTCATATGTCATATCAGATCAGATTTCAATTTCAGATGGCACAATCACATGCAACGGATCGGATCGATATCTACGAAGCATTGAGACATGAAATACGTTGTGTATCTTTTCTAACTCAGAAGGCAACTTTAATCTATAAGCAACAGGCCCTATACGTTCAATAATCTCATATGGTTCGATGAATCTCAGACTTAACTTCCCTTTTTGTCTGAATCGGAGTACTTTCTTTCACGGAGACACTTTCAAAAATATTTTATCGCCGATCTCAAATTCTATATCTTTTCATTTCAAATCTGCATAAGACTTCTGACGATTGGATGCTGCTTTTAAATAATCTCGGGTCAATTTCAGTTTCTGTTCTGTATCCTTTATCAAATCAACACCGTGTAACTTATTCTCACTGAGTTCAGTCCAATACAGAGGTGTATGACATTTACGTCCGTACAAAGCTTCACATGGTGCCATTTTGATGCTTGACTGAAAACTATTGTTGTATGCAAATTCTATCAAAGGCAGGTATTGTTCCCAAATACCGTTAAATTTAGGAATGCAACATCTTAACATATCTTCTAGAGTCTGAATGATCCACTCAGACTAACCATCTGTTTGCGGATGAAAAGCTGTACGGAAACACAATTTCGTGCCCAAAGCTTCTTACAATTTTCTTCTAAAATTGCGATGTGACTCTCAGATCTCTATCTAACACAATGAATAGTGGCACTCCGTGTAATATTACAATTTTAGAAATATAAAGCTCTTCTAATCTGTTAAGTGAATAATCAGATCTTACCGAAATAAAATGGGTAGATTTCGTCAATCGGTTAACCACGACCCAAATCACATTTTTCTTTCTTGAAGTCCGAGGCAAACCAAAAACAAAATTCATAGTCACTCTATCCTATTTCCATTCGGGAATCAGAATTGGCTATAACAAATCAGACGAAACTTGATGTTCAGCTTTCACTTGTTGACAAACTAAACATTTCAAAACAAAGTCAAAAATATCCTGTTTCATACCAGACCACTAATAGTTTCGTTTCAGATCATGATACATCTTTGTACTACACAACTGGACAGATAAATGACTATCATATACTTCATTCATAATCAACTGGATTAACTCAAGGTTTCTCAGAACATAGATACGATCTCGAAATCTCAAGCAATCATCAACAACTCAAAGCTCGAATATTTAGAATTTGAATTACACTGAACTCATTTCGCTAACATTTCATTATCAACTTTCTGAGCATCATATATCTGCTGTAAAAACAATAGTTTTGCTTTCAATTCAACTAACACTGAATTATCATCAAACAAATTTAACACCCCTAGGGTGAAAAACTTGGCCTTGCGAACCCCCTGTTGGTTAATTCTTGCAATAGTGACTTTAACTCTTTCAATTCCATTAGTGTCAATCTATACAGATCTATCGAAATAGGGGTAAAACCAAGCAACAAATCTATACCAAATTTAACTTTTCAATTCGAAGATAATCCCGACAATTTTTTAGGGAAAACATCAGAGAACTCACAGACTACTGACACCGATTTAACTTTCTTTTCATATACTTTCAAATCAATCACTTAAGTAAAATATGCCTCGTAACCCTTTTTAATTTAATTCTAAGCTTTCAACACAGATATCACAGTAGGCAATCCATTTAAATCCTTCAACTCAATACAAACTATTTCACCATTCCGACGACTCAAATCAATTGTCTTTCTTTTACAATTCACTACAGCATCATGCAATGCCAACCAGTTCATTCCTAGAATTATATCAAACTCATCAAACTGTAATAATATCATATTAGCAAGGAAACAGATATCTCGAACCATTAATGGGCAGTTTTCACCTACTTTGTCAACCAGAATATTTTTACTTAAGGGGTTTGATACTTCTATAACAAACTCAGTAGACTTTACAGGCAAAGTCTTACTAAATAATAAGTTCATACATATATAGAAATAAGTAGAACCAAGGTCTATCAAAGCGATCACAGAAGTATCATAAAGTGTAAAACTACCCGTTATAACATCTAGAGATGAAGATTCCTCCCGAGCTCGAATAACATGTGCTCTGGCAGGCGCTCTAGCTTCGGATCTCACAACAATATCTTTAATAGTTCTCTGACTACCACTGACGTTTCTTACAATTTGAGGAGATCTACCTCTTGATGAAACATTCTCAAATCTCGGGTTCTGAACAATCTCTTGTTCAATGACTCGAAAGATCTTGGATGAAATGATCTAATGATCCACATTTGAAACAAGCTCGATCATTTAATCTGCAAATTCCCGAATGCCTTTTGCCATAATGTTTACATTCATGTCACTTGAATTTGACATTTCCAATACTAGCCATTGAAGTTGCTGGAGCTTTAGAGCTTAACTGTGATCTAGTTCGATCTCTACTCGAATACCTCACATTAGCTTTTGAATGGCTATGTTCATCTCGGAATTTCTTCGAGGTAGACTGAAATGATTTGCTCATAAATCTCTTTTTCATATCTCTAGCTTCCGACTCAGCTTTGCATGCTCGGACAACTAGCACTACGAACTCTAGTATCTCCAGAGTACCAACTAGTAATTGGATATCTTCATTTAGGCCATCTTCGAATCTTTTACAAATTATCGCTTCAGTTGAAATGTATTCCCGAGCATACTGACTTAATCTTACAAACTCTTGTTTGTATTCAATGACAGACATGTGACCTTGTTTCAATTCCAAAAATTTTTTTCATTTCTGATCAATAAATCTTTGAATAATGTATTTCTTTTGAACTCAGACTGAAAGAAATCCCATGTAATCCGTTCTTCAGGAATAACCAAAATCGAAGTTTTCCACCACCGATAGGCTGTATCTCGTAACAAAGAAACAACACACTTTATACATTCTTCAGGAGTCAGTGACATCTCATCAAATACTCGAAGAGTGTTTTCTAACCAAAATTCGACTTTCTCAGCATCATCATCATTAGTAGCCCGAAACACTTCAGCCTCATACTTACGAATCTTGTCAACCGAAGGCTTATTCCACAATTCAGATTTGTAGTCGGAGGTATATCGGATGTCTAAGGGGGATTAACCAGAGGCGGGTTTTGCGAAACAATCAGGTTATTTCTCATAAATTGAGTGAACCATTCACTCATCATCTGGAAGAAAGCTTGCTTAGCTTCTCCCTCTTGAACTCTCGTAGCCGGTCTCGAACTAGAAGGCACCGTCCTTGCGGATCGGTAGCATTACTTTCTATGTAAATCACTCTACGGCTCTTTCGGGATCCATTACTATACAAAAAATGACATTTCATACGTCAAGATTCATCACACTATCACAGTTCAAATATATGGCATGTATAGTTAGACTCTGACACGCTATGTTAGTCCAAGAATCGACTAAACAGTTGCTCTGATACCAATAAAATGTAACACCCCTAACCCGAAAACTGTCACCAAAATAGGGTTAAGAGGCATTACCGAATAATAGGATCATTTCATATCACATTCACGACACAAAGTCAATCGTCATCAAACACATTTGAATACAATCATAGAGTCCCTTAAATGAGTCATCAAGACCCTAAGCATGCCTATAAACCGAGTCGCGACTAAACCGAAACACATAAGTAATTTCATGAAAATTTGGAACTTTTTAAAATACAGGGGACACACGGCCGTGGGGTTAGGCCGTGCCTCACCCACGGCTACTTGACACTCCCGTATGTCCTCCCCGTGGTAATATACTGCCAAAATCAACACGGTCACCAAGCATGCCCTTGTGCTAAGGTCGTGTACTACTAGATCACATACTGCCATTTCTTACACGGCCATCAAGCACACCTGTGTCGAGGCCGTGTGCAATTTAAGCCACATCCTGCCAATTTACCCACGGTCTTGGGCACGCCCATGTGCCACAATCGTGTGACATCATAGGCCATTTTACACGGCCAATATGCCACCCACTTAGGGTCTTACCTACAAGCAATATATGAAAATCAAAACATACCAAATTGACCATTCAATTTATACATTCAATACCAGTTCCAACATGATAATTCCAAAGCAATAAACTCATATCATTACAAGCATGATTCATTCATTTGCTCATTCAAAACTTGGCCATTTTACATGCTTTCACCTTATCAAGATATGCATCATATATCACATTCATTAAAGCAAAGTCTTATCTCATAAATAGCCAAATCACAAAGCTAAGATTACATAAGAACTTATACCAACATACTAGCCTATACATGCCATATTTAGTTATATACACTTTCAAAAAGGTACCAAAAATCAGTTTAGTAGTGTGATAACGATCCCTGACGGCCCCGAGCCTTCAGTAGCTTTTGACGACCTATAAAACAGAGAAAATTCATATAGAGTAAGCTTTCCAAAAGCTTAGTAAGTTATATACAAATAAACTTGACATAGAAGGCACTTATGCAAATAAATACATTAGTACATATCAATCATTTAACATAATATCGCATATATGCTTTGTTTCATACACTATTAACCACATTTGCTATCTTTGCAAATTCAAGAATAATATAATTACGTAATTCATATAATCAAAACTTTACATATCAGATCATCAATTTCGTATCCATAGCGTCATAGTAAAATCACTTAGATTCTTACCTTATATACACAATTAGTGTATAATCAACGTACTTGAAATGGTTTTACATACACATATTTATTCTTAACTCGGATTTGCAATTCGCATCACAGACTTGCCCGTTGATCCAATAAGAATCTAATATGATGCTCAAAAAACTCAGAATAGTCGTACAAAGCCAACGTCCTAAACGAGACCTTTCATGTACTTAGATATCGATACCTCATTCTCGAATAGATTGTTACACGAATCAATATGATGCCGATGTCCTAGACATGGTCTTACACGAAAAGCTCAAATCGTTGCCAACGTCTCGAACGTGGTCTTACATATAATCAGATAACGATACCTACATCCCAGACGAGGTCTTATATATAATCAGATAACGATGCCTACGTCCCAGATGAGGTCTTATATATAATCAGATAACGATACCTATGTCCCAAATGAGGTCTTATATATAATCAGATAATGATGCCTACGTCCCAGACGAGGTCTTATATAAAATCAGATAACGATGCCTACGTCCCAGACGAGGTCTTATATATAATCGATAATGATGCCTACGTCCCGCACGGTCTTATATATAATCGATAATGATGCCTACGTCCCGCACGAGGTCTTATATATAATCGATAATGACGCCACGCCCCGCACAAGGTCATATATAATCGATATCGAAGCCCTTTGTCCCGCATGTGGTCCGACACGATTATCAAATCAATGCCAACGTCCTAGACGTGGTCTTATATGATAAAATAGAACAGATACCTTTGTATTCCCGAGTTCATACAAAACTTTTCCGACTTATCACTATGTCGACCTTATCTCAGAATTCATATACATAGTATCACAAATGCAGTCATTATCATTGATAATCATGTAAATAAACTCAATTCAATACAATTACATTTATTAGCAATATGACTTACCTCGTATTCGATTTATCGGAATGAAAACAGCTACTCTATTACTTTCGCTTTCCCGCGATCTACGTCTATTTTCTTCGGTTCTTGATCTAAACATATTTAGAATTAATCCTTTTATTCACTAATTTATTCAATTCAATCCATACACACATATTTTAGGCTATTTACAATTTAGCCCCACATTTGTATATTTTATCAATTTAGTCCCATTTTCTCAAAACATCAAATATACAAAATTAGTTCACACATATGCATAACTGAACCTCCCTAAGGACTAGATAGGTCCAAATATTTCATCAAATTCACACATTAACCCTCCAAAATAATATTTTCACAATTTAGCCCTATTTAGCTAAATTTATCAAAACTTCAAGAATAAAGTATGTTTATCTAGCTCATATCTTTCATTTAACACCAAAAATCATCAAAAAGCTTAACATATCATCAATGGCATCTCACAAAAACATCATCAATTCATAAAATCAAAATATGGGTTTTATAGCTCTCAAAGCAACGATTGTAAAAACGTAAAAATTATCGAAAACCGAAGTCAAAAATTACCTTAATCAAGCTCAAAACCTAGCTGAACCTTGCTATCTTCTATTTTTTTTTTGATTTTCGGTGATAAGAATGATGGATGAAACCCACTAACTCTTTTGTTTCTTTTATTATAAAATATCTATATTATAATATAAATATAATATAACTTTTAACTAATGTTTTTAATATATAAAAACATATAATTAGGCATTTCATCATTCAATGCCATCCACTAGCCATAGAATTGGCTTATTTGCCATTTAAGGCCTTTAACTTTACAAAGCCACAATACTTAGGTACTTTAATAAATAGCAAGCAACTTTCACATTTAATACAATTTCATCCTTTAATCAAATTAATCACACAGACAATCAAATTAACTTACGAAAATTTAACACATGCTTAAACACTCATCAATAACACAAAAATAATATTAAAATAATATTCAGACTCGAATTTATGGTCCCGAAACCACTGTTCTGACTAAGGTATAAATCGGACTGTTACAATGGGCGTGCGGCCAGCCCGTGCTTAGCCCATGTGGAATTGACTTGGCCATGTGGATCCTTAAGACAGCCCGTTTTGTCCAATTTTGGCCCATTTTCCGCTCTTTTTTCTCCCCTATGCTTACCTAAGCATAGAAACGTGAAATTAAAGGATTAGGAGTATCAAATTCACTAATTCACATAATAAATCATCCAAAAAGCATGCTAAGCAAGGAATTAAAATATGTTACTTTTATGGTTTATCACTTGTTTTACAGCATTTTTATGTGTTTTTATTTCATTTTTAGTTTTTATTGCTTTGTGTTTAATTTATGCAAAATAATAGCTTTTATGCAATTTTGAGTTATGTTATGACCTAATGGGCCACTCTGGACCTAGGGATGATCTAACAACTCTATCTAGTGTGTAAGACACTATTTTCGGGCTTAGAAGGTGATGGACGACTACAGTGTCACAACATCGGTCCTATGGTGTTGCGACACCGAGTGACGAACAAAAAAAATTAATTAAGGGTATTTTAGTCTTCACAATGTACCTTAATCAAAATTTTGGGTTGTTTAATAACCTTAATTAGGTCTGAGCATAAACTCTATAAATAGGCATGTTAAGTCTCATTTGAGGAGGCTTGGCTAAGTGAACCGTTTTGGTATTTTTAGGTTTTTAGTTTAGTTTTATTTTCTTTTTAGTTTAGTCCTTTTTATTCTTTTGTTACTGTTTTAACTTGAATTCGATTTCAATTCAAGGCTTTAATATATTAGTTTTTCATTATTTTGTTGTTGATTCCAATTGCAGTCGATGTGATCTTCGCATCTGTTAAAGGAGATTTCGTATCTGAGCTTCAATTGATATCGAAAACAAATTTCTTTCTCTACTCCTTACTCTTATTTAATTTGTTGTTTTGCATGTTAAATATGAGTTTAAGAACATATTTAATAATTATTGTATTTCGATCCGTGAGTAAATAATTTTCTTAAGAAGTTTAACGAATGAATGTGTGAATAATTAACGAATGAACGAGGGTTGAAATCTGGGTTAGTTGGTTTAAATTATGTGCGATTAAACCCTAGGGAGTGACGTCCCTAGAAAGTAATTTAGGATAAACGAGATTGAGAGATAAGTTTACCGAGTACCTCATTATTTATCTCGATAAAAAAGTAAGCCCGAGAGGTAAGCATGTATTGGTCAATTAGTTAATTAGTTAGAGGCCGAGAGGTAATAATTAGTTAATTAATAGTTAGCTCGGTAAAACCCGAGTTCTGAAGTCAATTAGGATCACTAAAGTGAGTTAAGCTCTTGCTTGTTTTATTGGATTATTTTCGATTGTTAAATTGGTTTATTTTTAGTTTAATTAAATTTTAGGTTAATTAGATTAATCGATGTTTATTTGATTTTTTGTAATATAATTTTAAATCGACACTATTTTGATTTATTAGTGTAGAGAATTAATTTTGGTTTAATCCAACCTCCCTTGGGTACGATCCTCAAAATATTTTTTGAAGTGTTTCATTGTAACATTCTTTTATATTACAATTTGATCCGTATACATGTGGACATTGCTGTTTAATTAATTATCTATTTTGCTGCAGTATTTCCAATCTAAACATTTACACATCTGGTGGCGGTCAAGTTATTAGCACTGTTGTCGGAGATGTTTCGGCATTAGACTTGCATTTAATTTTATGCATTTGAGTGAGTGATGCAAGGCAAAAAAAAGGAAAAGGAAAAAGTTGAGGAATTCTTTTATTTTTGGAAATTGTATATAAATTTTATAAGATATTTATAATTTTAATTAATTTTAACATTTTAACTATTATTGAACGGTTAAATTTATTATTAACTCTTTAAATTAATGTGTCATGTCATAAAAATAACAGATGAATGAATAAAATATAACAATTCAATAATATTAATCATGTATAGATAACTTTTAAAAATTAAATAATTAAAATATAATTTTAAATAAAGCTTAGAAAACCTATTATTATTTAGTTCTCATCTTGTTTTTAAGTTAGATGTAGTGACATAATATCTCTCAGTTTACTTTTTAATTTAAGAATTTGAATAATTTATAAAATAATTTAAAATTTGCATAAAACAAACTAACCCATTATAATAATTTTATAATTGCAGTTCAATTAATTTAATTAATGAATTAGGTTGAATATTTATATTATGGTATAATTTTTAGAGGTTGCTCACATGAGATTTAAAGCTTTCAAAATAGTTATATAATAATCTAATATTTAAAAAATACTTAAATCATAGATTTTCATGTACTTCAGCCCATTGTTTAGTAAAAATAAGGTGAATATTAACATGTTTAGAATAAAATATATAAGATACCCTTAAAAAGAAAATAATATAAACATAATTTGAAGCTTAATATACAATATTTGAGAAGTCTCTTTGGCTTTTATTTAACTATTTTGAAATGTTTGATATTCATTTGATTATTTTTATAAATGTTAGTCCCTTATATGATCATTTTAAAAGATTTGGTCCGATAAATTTAAGTATTTAGAATTAACTTAAGCCGGTCAGACTTAGTTTAAACTGCATTGCATAACAATTCAAAACCTATCCCAGTCCTTGTTTTACTTCACAATTACAGCTTGTGGTGCTCAATGGACGTCTTCCATACCACCCCCACAATTATTGTCATACTTCCACGCAAAAATTGCAACAACTCATTCAATAAATTTGGACGCTTTCGTAGATATTTTTATAAGTTTGCCATGAAATTCTAAGCTTAAATTGACATCCATTTGCCCGTATAGCCCATACTGTCGTATACTGCATCAATAAAATCTATATACTTCAAGAGGCATTTTAAATCATTCCCAAATCAAAATTGCTTAGAATTTTCTCAGAGCCTGTTTTGGTTCATAAGTCTATAGATTCCCTATGTTGACTTGTCTTCAACCCTTGGAATAGTCATTTTGATTCACATAATTGCACATTGGTCTGAGTGAAAGAAACAAATTGAAAATTCAAGCAAGATACAGCAAATCAATGGAGGATAAACTCCATGAACCTTTAATTCTTCTCCTTTTTCTGGTCCTTTTCTCATCTTATCAACTACCCTCTTCAGCGTACACTCTTCCAGACAAGTATTTCATCAACTGTGGATCAAACATCAACTTAAATATCACTTCTCGGACTTATGTTGGTGACATGAATCCTGGTCTTGTCTCCTTTACCAAACAGAACAGTTATTTCACTAACAACAAGCAGGCATCCAAGATATCCCCAGCTCTATATCGAACAGCAAGAATTTTCAGGCAGAAATCTTCGTACGTGTTCAAAATCGACAGAAACGGTCCTTACCTGGTACGCCTTCATTTTTTCGGTTCGAAAAAACTCTCGGCTGCTGTTTTCGATGTTTTAGTTCCTGGTATCCTGCTCTTGCATAATTTCAAACTCCAAAACAGTAGCGACACAGCTGTCATAAAGGAATTTATTTTAAGCATTCCTGTAAGTGAATTTTCAATCGACTTTGTACCTCAAGGACCTTCTTTCGCATTCGTAAATGCGATCGAGGTCTTTCCAGCTCCTCCGGGCTTCATTAATGATGAAGATAAAAATGGTTACAAAGGGATACTCTCTCAACCTTTACAAACAATTCATAGGATTAATGTTGGTGGCCCTACCCTTGCACCAAAAAATGACACTTTATTGAGAAAATGGCTTCCCGATGACAGTTATCTGTATCATGCAGACAATGCAAAGGGGAGCCGAGTCCTACCAGTTAAACCTACTTATTTGGCCCCTTTTAACCAATTTATTGCACCAGGTCTTGTATATATGACTGCCAAAGAGATGAATATAAGTACCACCAGTATGGTGTCAGAAAACTTCAATATTACATGGTCCTACAATGTAACTCCAAATGCCCAGCACTTGGTTCGGGTTCATTTCTGTGACATTGTTAGCTCTTCACCAAGTCAGATACGGTTTCTTCTCTATATAGGTAGCTACTTGAGCCAGGAAATCGATCCTTATAAAAGAATGGGGCTATTGGCAACTCCGTTCTTTGTCGACTTTGTGGTTGATTCTGATGATTCAGGACTCATGAACATCTCCATAGGGCCTGATAGTAGTTCTTCGGTGAAAAATGCCTTTCTGAATGGGGTTGAGATAATGGAAATGATGAGAGAATCAGAGTTTGTTAAGCCCAAGCAGAAGTCTGTCTTTGTTATTGTCGGTCCGTTCCTTGGAGGTCTAGTTCTTGTCTGCATCTTCGGAGGTCTGTTGTTTGTCAGATTGCGCTGCAGGAATGAGTCCGTTGGAACTTCGAAATGGCCATCATTCACTGCATATAAAGGAAGTGCGCCCAGTAATAAGATGTCTCAACAGTCATCACCGAGCAGAGAAGGCACCACCAATGCCTCACCTGTCCCTGATTTGTATCTGGGTTTGAAGATACCATTTTTCGAGATTCAATTAGCCACAAGCAACTTCGACACGAAGTTGCTTATCGGTAAGGGTGGATTTGGTAATGTTTATCGAGGAACTCTTAGAACTGGTATGAAAGTGGCTGTCAAACGAAGTGAGCCAGGGTCAAGTCAAGGCATCCCGGAATTTCAGACGGAGATCATGGTTTTATTCAAAATTCGCCATCGCCATCTTGTTTCCTTGATCGGATATTGTGACGAAGGGTTGGAGATGATACTGGTGTATGAGTTCATGGAGAAAGGAACCCTAAGGGAACACCTATATAACTCAAAACTGCCTTGCTTGTCTTGGAAGCAAAGGCTTGAAATATGCCTCGGTGCAGCAAGAGGACTTGACTACCTTCACAAAGGTGCAACTGGGGGTATCATTCATCGAGATGTCAAGTCAACAAACATCTTGCTTGATGAGAACCTTGTAGCCAAAGTAGCTGACTTTGGCCTTTCAAAATCAGGTCCTCCTGGTCATACCCATGTTAGCACGTTTGTTAAAGGAACTTTTGGTTATCTTGATCCAGAGTACTTCATGACACAGCAGCTGACACAAAAATCCGATGTTTTTTCATTCGGTGTGGTTCTTCTCGAGGTGCTATGTGCAAGGCCAGCTATCAATCCTACACTTCCAAGAGAGCAAGTGAACCTAGCCGAATGGGGAATGTTTTGCAAGAAGAAAGGACTGCTCGACCAGATTGTTGATCCATCAGTAAAAGCTCAGATCAACCCCAACTCATTAAGAAAATTTGTAGAGATAGCTGAGAAATGTCTGCAAGAATATGGTGCTGATAGGCCTAGCTTGAGTGATGTGGCATGGGACTTGGAGTATGCTTTACAGCTTCAGCAAACTGCAGTTGTTCGAGAGCCATATGACAGCACCACTGGGGCTTCGAGCTTGTTACGGTCGTCCATTATCCGGCGTTTGCCGTCAATTACTGCTGAATTCTATAGTGATGAAATGGCCTTTTTAGGGGAGGCTGAAATTGGCACTGTTTTCTTATCCTAGAGATTTCTATTGAACTTCTAGACTTTGTTTATAATCTTATGATGGTCATATGCCTTAGAATGCCTAATTTACCATTTTTACTCATTGATCTTACCTTATCAAAGAGCAATAAGAGAAGTCTTTCGGACGAAAAAGTTAACTTGCATCGCAAGACAATTTTTCGGGCTTTAGGGAGAACTTCGGCCGTTTCTTTCAGGTTGCAGATAGCGGGGAAAGCTATGGACAGCATCCAGGATAAACATCCCTAGCAGACACTTATCAGCCTTCTTCAGAAAAAAAGAATCTCGAAACCCGAAAAACCGAAAATCGGTATTTAGTCAAAACAAGAGTGTTACTGCAGGGCTTATGTTTATACTTGATCACTCCATTGAAGATTTAATCTGATTCATTATGCTTTTTGCAATGAACAAATGCTATCATGAAGCTCTGATATTTGTTTGTAATTTACGGAAAAGATAAGAAACATAGGCTACTTTGAAGTTGCCAAGAACAAGCCAAAAAACATGAAAAATGGTGTTTGCAACCTTGTAGATTACTCTATAATTTGGGGAAAAAAATATTTCTCTTTTAACAATGAAAAGTACATCCCTAGAAAAGCCCTAAGAAATCCTATGAGACATTTGCAATGCCGTACACGAGACAGAATCAATAAATCCTCTTAAACTGTACACAAAGATACAAAAGTTACATATACCACGCTCCTCACCAATTAAGAACCAGAAGGACTAAAAAGAATTGAACAACATGAATCTGAAGGATAGTTTACTAATGACCAGGACCTTTTTTACTAGGTCCAGCAGCCATAGTTGTCACTTGCTTCTTTGCTAAACCCTGACCGCTCCTAGCTTGAGCCGAATTCGAACCAACCTGAACATCTTTAACTCCACGAACAGCTTCTCTGGTTGCATCACTGGTCGATCTCGCTGATCGAAGAGGCCTAGAACAGTCAACAGATGTTGATTCCGAAAGAACAAGCATGGCCAATACAACAAGAACGAGACAAGAGTGTCTCATTGTTAATGCAGATGTTGTTGGAGCTATGGCCTTAAGGTGGAAAGTCGAAACCTCCCTTTGTATAATAATATAAGTTTGTGTAAGCACTTTCAAAATATTCTGTCAATAAAGCATGGAGCCAAAAAGAATGGTTAAGCTAAGCATCTCCATTGAATGAGGTACCGTCACCTTTTTATAGCAAAGGGTTTGTCTTGGGTGGGATAGTAAAGGACGGTTTAAAGCTTTTTGAAGGTGTTCCATCAATGGAAGTAGAATTTGACTGAATTATTTCAACCTCCTTTTTTTTTTTTTTTGCGATTGTGAAGAGACGCTAAATTTGAAAGCTAACTAGTTTTACATTCACATTTGTTGTCTCTTTCAGAACTTATGCACTTTACACTTTACAGCTTGTCCCTAGTTCTGGAAACCAAAGTGAACCTATTAAGGGTAAAATTGTTCTTGTTCTTCATCAATAGCTAATAATGAATTGATCTAATGGTCTTAAATTTTAGTAGTCTTGAAATCATAGTTTGGGTTTTAAGTATGGAATTTGATCTCTTTATTTATTTATTTTTTTTGGGGGGGGGGGGTTAAATGGGTGTAATGTTCAAAGATCAAAAATACAATTTGGAAAGGAATAATGGGGGATAGGAGATAGAAAATGAGAGGTGGAAACAAAAGTAGACATCATTTGTTATTCTTGATGCCTTTTTATTGGTGAAGGAAACAAAGTGAAATCATAACCCAATAAAAGAGAACCATTTTTCATTTTCATATTTGGAAGGTTTTGGAAGGGTTTTTATGCTCCAAACTCGGAGAGATGTGCACGTGTAAACTCCAGTCTCTTATTTATTATATATATATATATATATATATATTTCATCATTACAAATTTAAATCTTGATCTGACGTTATTGGTAATGTTCTAAAAATTTTGGTTTTTTAACGACTTTTTGCGATGTATAGAGGCAGTAGCTAGTAAGCAACGGTGCCGACCAAAATGACCAAGACATGAACAAAAGTTAGTCAAATTAAATTATATAAAAATGTAAGTAGGTATAGAGAAAGAGCCGCTCAAAGTGGGGAATCTAAAGGAAAGAAAAGAAAACTTAAAATTAATTCTTCCTCCAGGATTGGAGGGTCGGGGGCTGTTTCATCTGTTCTTTTCTCTGTTTCTGCCAGAATCCATTTCAAAACATTCTTGTATGGTTGTTATTGTCCTATATTTTATTTTGTTTTGTTTTTTGTTTTTTGCCCTAATCTCTCTACCTTTCAATTTCTCAATTGCAAATTTAATTGTATAATGTGGTATGAGTGCATGGATTGAAGCCCTATCATGTGTAAATGTATACGTTTTTTAATAGATAATTTTACATTATGCAGATTTTATCTAATAAAATGTTATTCTTTTGTTAAGTTCGTTGTTATAAGATCAATCGACTCTCAATTGATAATATTTTGAAGTCTTTTTTTGAAAAAATTAATCTTTTTTCAACACACTTTAAACAGGAAAAGTGTCAAATAAATTTGTGATTGAAGATTTTAAACGTGAAATGTTAGATGAAATAGTTGTAGTAGTGGAATTAGGAGAAAAATTATAATGAAAAACAAAATTTTTAACCAAATTCTTTTAAACGGTCGTTTTTGGAGATGGTGACTGATAGGCAAAGACAAAGGAAATCTTTGACCATAAAATGAGAAAGAGTATAAACTTTTCATTGGTGTTGGCTAATAAGTGGTAATAGTCCTTGATAAGTCCTTATACTAAACTAAATTGTTTATTTTAGTCCTTTTTATTAGTTCTACGCTTCATTATCAATTTCACTCACCTAGAATGAACCGGTAACTGCTAACAATTTAAGGAGCAAATGGTTAAAACTTGTCACATAACGGTTGTTGTTTTCTTATCTTACATATTATACTTTGTTTATCGTTAAAAAAAAAAAAAATTGAAAGTAGAGGATCAAATTGATCAAAATGGAAATAGAGGGAAAACACGAGTATTCCATTTTAGTTTGGTCCTATCAAATAATTATACTACTAATTTACAACGTTGCAATCAATTCCCCGAATTCCAATTGGTAGGTATACACTTCAGCTTGACCTTAGACCGATCTTTGAGGAATTTATGAAGAATTAAAATCTCATGAAATATACTGATTGTCCACATGGTAGATAAAAATCAAATTATACAAATATATATATATATATATATATATATAACACAAATCATTTTCTTTTTAAATTTTTTACATATTTATTTATTTATATTAGAAAAATATCATTAATGCAAAAATAAAATACAATATGCAAACATAAATAATTGATCAACTTTTTCTTTTTATTTACTTCCTTTCATAAGAGTGTAGGATTATGATTCTTAATCTTTGAATTTTTTATATAATGACTAGAACTAGGCATAGCCCTTCCTTAACTATTAAATAGGAGAATAATATAACTCAACACACTCAAACTCACGTCTTCCTACACGGACAACAGTATCAGTGTTAATTAAACTAAAACTCAACTGGCTAATCAACTTAAATCCTAAAACTTGGGAATTGAAATATTAATATATTTGTACCTAGGTAGCTATTATTATAAGTTTCCAATTATTTGACTTAATAAGTTATTATATTAAATAAGTTTATAGAAATATTATTCATTGATTCGAGTTTATATCTACAAATCGAATAATATTTTAGTTATAATTGATGGGCTCATAATTAAGTATTAACCTAAACATGAAATTTTACTTGTTTACGTAAAAATTTGAGTAAAACAATATATCTAAACTTAGAAAATCCTAATCGCTTCAAGAGCTTCTCCAATGAATTAAAGTAAGTCTTTTGTGTCTATTAAATTACTAGAGATTCTAATATTAGCACACCAAAGTAGTTAGTTTTGGTCATGGAAGAATCTTCTTCTAGTACCTAGCACGCCAGAGAAACCAAATTGTTGTCAAAATTTTTTCTTCGTTTCAATTCTTATTACCCTAGGTTGGCGTGCATGGACTTGCTTACCTTGAAATTTCTCATTTCCTTTTGTTATTTTCTTACCCCAGCAAGCTGCTAAAAGGCCTCCATAATCGAATGGATTTGGGGACTTTAATGTTTCATGTGTTTCTTTTTTTAATTTAAATGAATTGAAATTACTTGTTGTCAAAGCTATCTCTATCAGATAAAATTACTCTTTTTCTTTTTTTTTTTTTTACAAGTAAACATGATTTATCTATGTAGACTAACTGTCCCAATGGAAGATTATTTTGTGCAGATTAAAGGTTGTCATGAATATGTGATACCTTTTATAATATCATGCTAATAATTTTTGGACCAAAGAAATTAAGACATTGTTAATCCAGTTTAGTTATCTATATTCTTCAACTATGTATAAGAATATCTTTAACAAATTATTTTTTGTCCAAAGACTAAATATGTTATTCTAAATATCTTGAGATGTGTTACTTATATGAATATGTGTTTATATCTATTATTGTTTATTTATCTTTATATATACATGTTTTGTTTGTTTTCATGTTATGATATCTTCTAAATTTGCGGATAGGAACTCTTGTACTTAATGGTACAAACTTCGATAAATGAAAAAGAGCATGTTATGATTGTGTTTGGCTTCATGGATCTAGATTATGCGTTAAGGTTCCATTATCTTATGGACGGTAGCACTTTTGAACAAAGAGATGCATATAAGAAATGACAGTGATAAATCACATGAGTTTGATGATCATACAACACTCAATTTTAGAATTCATAAGGGCTATATAATTGAGAATAAAGAATGTCAAAGGTTTCTAAAATAAATCGTTGATCGATTTGCCATTAAAAAAAAGGGTTGAAACAAGTACTATTATATCTAAGGTCGTTTCAATGCAATATAAGGGTAAACAAAACATAAGGAAGTACATTATGGAAATATCTAATCCTGTGACAAAATTGAGGGCCTTTAAGCTTGAATTGTCTGCTGACATACTTGTGCAACTAGTTTTGATCTCTCCTCCTGCACAATTTAACCCATTTAAGATTTCATATAATACTCAAAAAAGAAAAAATGGACTCTGAATGAGCTTATAGCTCAATATGTGTAAGAAGAGGAAAGACTGAGACAAGAAAAGACTACAAGTGCTCATTGCAGGAGTAAAACTGCTTCAAATAAGCAAACGAGGAATAACGATAAAAAAAGTAGTTCAAAGAACATCACAAAACAAGATACAAATGGAATAAGATTAGATAGTCACTTGTTTATTTTCCAAAAAAGCAGGTCCAAATTACCTTTGTACCCATCAACGCTTGATGGTTAGATACGAGGGTAACTACTCACATAAGTGTTAGTATATAGGATTGCCTAAAGAGACTAGTGTAAATTAATGTTGAAAGATACATATATTAAGGAAATGATTATAAGGCAACTATTGAGGCGCTTGGTGCCTTTAGAATTTAGTTAGATACTGGTTTTGTTTTGGATAATAATAAGGTAATGATAACAAGGCAATTATTGAGGCAACTAATGAGAATTCATCACTGTTATGGAAAAAAATGCTTGTGGATCATATTTCTAAGCAAAGAATACAAAATCTTATGACAGATGCAACTCTTGACTCCTTTTATTTATTAGAATTTCAAATTTATATAGGATTTGTAAAGGGAAAACAAACAAATATAAGGAAAACATTTACCAATAGGAGTGAAGAACCTTTGGAGTTGACATATATGGATATTTATTGTCTATTCCCTATTGATTTATAATACTTTATACTCGACTCAATTTTCAGGCCTAAACTACGGGATGTCATATTCATTTTCGGAGCAACTACAACCTCAATTTAAATTTAATTCAACAGTTTATACATGCTATTAAGTTTAATGCACAATTATAATATGTTATATAATCATATCGGATATAAACGAGCTTAGAAAAGATCTTTCGATAATCTGGGGTTAGTTAAGAAATAAAATGTAACATTTTCAAAATTATCGAGTTGGCTTCGTGACATCGAGGATATCACGTTGAGACCTCGAACAAACAGTGACTGTAACACCTCTAACCTGTTACCGTCGTCGAAATAGGGTTAAGAGGCATTACCGGACAACCGAAACATTTCATATCCATTTCTCAAAACAAAGTCAATTATCATTCAATCATATTCAAATATAAAAATATAGTCCCTTAATAAGGTCAACGAGACCTTAAACACGTGTTAGAAAGAGGTCGGGATTAAACCGAACACATACAAAAATTCTCAGAAATTTAAACATTTTTCAAAACTGCAGAGGTCACACTGATAAACCGTAAAAGTAACATATTTTAACCCCGTATTTAGTATGCTTTTGGATGATTTAGCCCTTGATTTATGTAAAAAGGTGCTTTTAATCCTTTCTTTTCATGTTTATACTCAGGAAAGCACCCGAGGACAAAAAGAACGAGAAACGGGCTTAAAACGGGCCAATTTGGGCCAAAGAGGAAATCGACACGGCCTGGACTTCAAGCCACACGCCGTTTCTCATCAAATTACGAGACACGGCCTGAATCCTGATCTACACGGTCGTGCCTAAAACAAGAATCAAAACATGGCCCAACCACGACTTACACGGGCGTGTGCCATAGACGTGCCCCTGTTGCGGGAGAGAGCAATTTCACTCGGATTTGGATACTTAGCGCCAAAGAAACACTTTCCAAAGCTTATTCAAACATCGAGTAGGAAGCAGACTTAAATTAGGACACTTAGGGACCAAGTAAGGGATTCTAAAAGTCTATATAAGCACCTTAAGTGCATCCTGAAAAGGGGGAGCTAGGCCAAAGAGCTAAGCCAGGAAGATCATGTTTTGTGGGATCACTCGAAGATAGCTAAGTGGATCCATCTCGAAGAGCCAAAATTCTACTCAAGACGGCGAATTTCTCCTTCAATTCCTTCAGGGGGTTTTAGGGATTTTCTATGTTTTGTTTTATCTCTTTTCTTGAGATGTTTTCTTTATTTGTTATGAACTAAACCATTCAGATACCTGAAGGGGATGAAACCTGGATGAATTTTGTTATTGATTTCTGAATTATATGATAAATACTTAGTTTGTTCTTAATTATGCATGCTTAATCCAAATCTGATGTGCTTAGGTGGAGGAGGAATAGACCCTGCTTAAGAGTAGATTGAGCATAATTAAGCGGAGTTGATCTCACGCCTAGAGATAGGGTGACAAGATTTTGCCAGATTAGGGTGAAACCTAATATGGGAATCCATAGATCAATTTACTGCTATTCTAAGGGGTTATTATAAGCGAACGAGAGTTCCACTAATTAACCTAGGGTTAGACGTTATTCGCCTCGAGAAAGGGTTTAATATACGTTAGGGAGTCTTACGGATCAAACTAAGTAAATAAATCATATGGTTCAATATTAAATAACAAGTGAAGTCTAGGTGGATTCTTCCTGAGGGTATCATTGTGATCAATTGAGTTTTCTTCGAGTTATTTCCCTATTCGTTCTTTTTTTCTTTGTCTTTAGCTCAGAAATCGTTAAACTAGATTAAATCAACCAATCACTCCATAGTTTAGGCTAAATAATAAAAAGAAAGTAAGTATTAGTACTTTTAGTTCCTTTGGGTTTGATAATCCGGTCTTGCCTAAGCTATACTACTGTTCAATAGGTACACTTGCCTTTAATCGTTGTCAGAGTTAGTCTCAAGGTTCGATCTCATTCATTATAAATTTTAAAGCTCTGATTTCAGCGATCAAGTTTTCGGCGCCATTGCCGGGGAACTAAAATATTAAGAAAGCTCTATTTTTATTACATTAGCCACTATTTTTATTATTTTAGTATCTTTTGCTAATTTTATTTCTTCATTATTTTCCTAGCAGGTACCTCTAGTTTATGAGTAGAAGGAACCCGACAGGACCTTTAGAATACGATAGTGAAATTGAAGCTACCGCTCAAAGGAATCGTAGAGAAATTAGGCGAGCCCTAAATTACACAGAAGAAGAGCGAGAAGACAGATCCAATCCTAATGAAGGGATGGACGAGAATAATCCACCACGAGATGTGGAAGAAAACAATGCTCCGCATACTATGTATTATTATGCTAAACCTCATTTAACAGGAGCTAAATCTAGTATTATTAGGCCTGCTATAGCTGCTAATAATTTTGAATTAAAGCCTAACACAATACAAATGATTCAACAATTTGTTCAATTTGATGGTTTGCAAGACGAAGACCCAAACACTCATATAGCTAATTTTTTAGAGTTCTGTGGTACTTTCAAAATAAATGGCGTTTCTGATGATGCCATTCGTCTTCGGTTATTCCTCTTTTCAATAAGAAATAAAGCCAAACAGTGGTTGTACTCGTTACCACGAGGATCAATCACTACATGGGACCAAATGACCAAAAAATTTTTATTGAACTATTTCCCACCGGCCAAAACGGCCAAATTACGGAATGATATCTCTTCTTTTGTACAGATGGATTTAGAGACGTTATACGATGCATAGGAGAGATACAAGGATCTCTTGAGGAGATGTCCACACCATGGTCTACCCTTGTGGCTACAAGTCCAAACTTTCTACAATGGTGTAAACCCCTCAACGAGGCAACTAATCGATTCAGCCGCCGGTGGAACCTTGAACAACAGAACTCCTGAAGCCGCCTACGAGTTCATTGAAGAGATGTCACTGAATAACTATCAGTGGTAAGTTACAAGGACAAAACCGACAAAATCAGCCAGAGTTTACAACCTCGATGCAGTGACCATGCTGTCAAATCAGGTAGAGTTGATGAATAAAAACTTGACAGTTTATGTTCCTCGCAGGTACACCCAGTCATGCAATGCAACACAAGTGGAACTGTGGCGAATCCTGAGTACCCACCCTACCAACCGGACATAGAAACAGAACAAACAAACTATATAGATAATAATTTCAGATCCATTAACAATCCTTATAGTAACACTTACAATCCAGGTTGGAGGAACCACCCAAATTTTTCATGGGGAGGCCAAGGAAATCAAGGGAATCAAAGACAACAACCTCCTCAAAACTTCCAAAATCAGCCATATCCGCAAGAGAAAAAGCCAAGCCTCAAAGAGATGCTGACAAAATTTATGACAAACACAGAAAATCGATTCCAAGAAACTGAGAAAATAATTAAAAGTAACGAGAACCGAATGGGGGAACTTACGAAGTCAGTGAAGGAAGAAACTAATACAGTAGAACAACTTGCAAAGCTACTGTCAGAACGACCACAAGGACGTCCACCAAGTAACACAGAGATCAATCCAAAGGAGCAAATTCAAGCTATCTCAACTAATGACAGTAAAGGGTTAGAGGAACCCATTCCAATACAAGAAAATAAGGTAGATGAAGGTAAGGTAGAGGTAACACCAGAAAAGCCAAAACTAGTAATCAAGGAGTACCAACCTCGTATACCTTATCCCGAAGCAATAAAAAGAGATGATTCAGAAAAACAGTTCTGTAAGTTTCTTAAACTCTTAAAGAAATTACATATTAACTTACCCCTTCTTGAAGCTCTTTTTCAGATGCCAGACTCGAGGAAATTTTTAAAACAGCTCTTGACTAACAAATACAAATTAGACGAAGAGCACCACGTGGAATTAAACGCAACATGCTCAGCAATGTTACATAATAGACTACCACGAAAGCTAAAAGATCCAGGGAGTTTTACAATTCCAGGTTTAATTGGTAGTTTAGCTATTGATAACGCGTTAGCTGATTTAGGGGCAAGCATAAATGTCATGCCTTATACATTATTTAAACAACTAGGTCTATGGAAGCCCAAACAAACTAGGATGAGTATACAATTAGCTGATAAAACTATTAGAACTCCTAGGGGCATTATCGAAGATGTTCTTGTCAAAATCGATAAATTTGTTTTCCCAATAGATTTTGTTGTTTTTGATATGGATAAGGATAATACAATCCCCTTAATTTTAGGAAGACCTTTTCTAGCAACTGCCAAGACTAAAATTGATGTTGCCATAGGGGAACTCATACTTTGTATAGGTGACGAATCAATCAGTCTTCAAGCTTTTGACTCAGCCAGGACAGCAATCGATGAAGGTAAGAAAGTGAATACAGATGATAATCAAATTGTTCAACCTTTATCGCAGAAAACACCACAAAGGCACAACCCTGAGCCGACTCATAGATCCCAAAGTGACAAAGAGGAATCACACAAGGAACAAGACCTTAGGATCGACAATTTAGAAGAGCAAAGGACACAAGTAAAAAAAAAAATCGGAACCGCACGAAGTAAAACCAGAGGAACCACCAGAAGAGCTCGTAGAAACATCAAACCACTACAAAATAGGAAACCAGGTATTGTTAGACAAAGCAGATCCACACATCATCACAATAAACCTGAAGGCAAAGGGAGAAAACCCTCTTAAGGTACACAATATCTTCCCACACGAAATAGTAGAGGTAAGCAACCCAACATTCAACACTTTCGAGGTAAACACTTCTCGACGTCAACTTTGTCAAGAAAATAGAACTTTAAGCAAGAGGGAAGATATTCAAACCTTTAAACCGCCCTGATTCAAGTACAAGGAAAAGTATAGCTTAAGACTATAAACGAGCGCTTCTCGGGAGGCAACCCGAGCACTAACCTTACTTCTTTTTACATTTGTTTCTATTTTATTTTATTTTATTTTTTTTCTTTCCCTTTCTCTTTATAGATTAACCAAAAGAGCAGATTTCTAGGACACACGACCTTACACATGGGAAACACACGCCCATGTCGCCCAACCATGCCAAAACACTGCCAATTTAGGAATGGGCGTGGCATTATGACAAACGGCCGTGGCATACCAACACACCCAGAACATGGTCGTGCGATGTGACCGTGTGAAAACACTGACTTATCGACCACGGGCATTTTACTTCCAAGCACGGCTGTGCGATGCAGCCGTGTATAGCAACACGCCCTAGATAAATGGGCGTGGAATAGCGTCAGAGGCTAAAATCTATTTAAACCTCACAGCCTTTACCCCTCTCCCCATTTTCTTTTCTTATTTTTTCTTCCTTCTTTTTCTTTCTTTTCTTAGAAAAGGTGTCCAAGATTCGCGAGCTATATTAAAGCCATGCCACAGAAGCGTAAAAGGCCAACCACAGTTTCCTCAAAGGAGACCGATTCAAATGAGTTCATGCCTGCAGCTTTAGCTATTCGAAACGCCAAGGGTTTTAAAGGCTGTTAGGGAATCATGCCACTTCCATCATCACCAACACACCACAGCCTTCAAAGTCAAACCCACTTCGCGAACCATCTGTCAATAAGGCCTTCTTAGTCCATTAGTATCCTCTTTTAATTTTAGTTTTCTTCTTAGTCTCATTCTCTTTATTTTTCTTGTCCTTAATTATATTAGTAGTATATTTTTAAAGTTTCTCTAGATTTCTTGGCTATATATTCCCAGGCTACCCAATTTCTTCATCTAGCAAAATGATTCTCGGTAGCCACGCCACCGAGCCCATAGAAAACACCATCACCGCCACCAAAGACACCGCCTTCGAAGTATTTGCCACCACTACGACCAATGCCAACTCCCGGAATCATCCAAAATTCAGGAAGTGATAATTTCTCCCCTTCTCTTTTGATATTTTATAACTTTTATTTATCCATCTTTGTACATTGAGGGCAATGTACATATTAAGTGTGGGGGGTAAAAGTACCTGACTTTTTGCATTATTCTCAAATCCTGAATTTTAGTCTTGTTCCTAAGTAAGTTTCTCATATTATTAATTAATGTGAAATTTCTAATGATTTATGATTTTTATTGATAAGCTCTTGAATAAGTCATTGATAATTGTGCATTGATGATTTATACGTGAAGAATACTAGAAAATCAAGCATGATAAGTCTATTTTTCAAAAATTAAAAATTTCCTAGGTTGTTGAACTGAATTTGAATATTACCTTGAAGTTTGAAATTTATAGGATTGATGCCAAATACCCATAATTTTTTGTGAGATTTGAGCCTTATAGAGCATATATTCTTTTTCATGCTCACTTTATTAATTATGAGTGTGTCAACACTGAATTGTTATTCTAGAACTTGCCTTGATTATACATGTCGAAACCACATTAAATGATTTGATATACTGAGATGATAAAGGCACCTAGGTTTTAACCCATTCACTCCACTAAAAGACCTACCTTCACAAAGCAACCCCTAGTGAACCCCGTTGATCCTAACATCCTTTTTTTTATTTACCTGCTAAATTTTAAAGCCAAAACCCTTTTTATTTGTTATCACCATTCTTTTTAAATACCCTTCTATCAAGAATTGATTTGATCAATTGTCGGGTTAGTTTAATTCAGTTGATTAAGTTCTTTCTTCATTATGTTTCTATTTTAGTTTGTCCTAAAAAAAAAACCAACCAAAGTATATTCAAGCAATAGTATATGATTAAAAGAGCTTATGTGTTTAAATTCCAATTGTTGAAGAAGAGCTCGTATTATTAGTTTCAAAGTTTCAATCATTTACTTTCTAGTTCATATTCTTAGTAGGTAATTTATCAGGTCAATCTCGATGATTCAACCTTCTAATTCAACCTTTATCCACACCTTTAACCTAAGCCCTGTTACGACCTTGTCAAAGACCTTTTGATTTGTGTATCATCTCATATTACAGTGGTGGAGATTTGATTTTCAGGCAAGCCTAAGGGATTAACTTTTCAGGTTCGACTTATGAGTGCTTTCTCTTGAACCTTAAACACTTCGAGTGCTTTGAGTGAATCTTTAGTGAAGATGTCAATCCTTGTCGGTTTTGAATTAAAGGTAATTATTTAGATAAGAGGAGATGCCTATGTTTTTATGCTACAAATTTATGACTTAGAATTGTTTGAATCTTTAAGAGTCTTTGAGTTAAATTATCCATGTATAAATTATCTATGAATTATGATAAGGCATTATTAATAGGAATTATGAATTATAGAAAGTTCATTTTAATTATAAGTTGAGAATTTTGCTTAAGGACAAGCAAAAGCTTAAGTGTGGGGTATTTGATAAACCGTAAAAGTAACATATTTTAACCTCGTATTTAGTATGCTTTTGGATGATTTAGCCATTAATTTATGTAAAAATGTGCTTTTAATCCTTTCTTTTTATGTTTATACTCAGGAAAGCACCCGAGGATGAAAAGAACGAGAAATGGGCTTAAAATGGGCCAATTTAGGCCAAAGAGAAAATCGACACAGCCTGGACTTCAAGCCACACGGCCTTGTCTTGTCAAATTACGAGACACGACCTGAATCCTGATCTACACGGTCGTGCCTAAAACAACAGAATCGAAACATTGCCCAACCACGACTTACACGGGCGTGTGCCATGGCCGTGCCCCTGTTACAAGAGTGAGCAATTTCACTTGGATTTGGATACTTAGAGCCAAAGAAACACTTTCCAAAGCTTATTCAAACATCGAGTAGGAAGCAGACTTAAATTAGGACACTTAGGGGCCAAGTAAGAGATTCTAAAAGTCTATATAAACACCCTAAGTGCATCGTGAAAGGGGGGAGCTAGGCCAAGGAGCAGAGCCAGGAAGATCATGTTTTGTGGGATCACTCGAAGATAGCCAAGTGGATCCATCTCGAAGAGCCAAAATTCTACTCAAGACGGCGAATTTCTCCTTCAATTCCTTCAGGGGGTTTTAGGAATTTTCTATGTTTTTTTTTATCTCTTCTCTTGAGATGTTTTATTTGTTTGTTATGAACTAAACCCTTCAGATACCTGAAGGGGATGAAACCTAGATGAATTTTGTTATTGATTTCTGAATTATATGATAAATACTTAGTTTGTTCTTAATTATGCATGCTTAATCCAAATTTGATGTGCTTAGGTGGAGGAGGAATAGACCCTGCTTAAAAGTAGATTGAGCATAATTAAGCGGAGTTGATCGCACGCCTAGAGATAGGGTGACGAGATTTTGCCGAATTAGGGTGAAATCTAATATGAGAATCCATAGATCGATTTACTGCTATTCTAGGGGGTTATTGTAAGCGAACGAGAGTTCCACTAATTAACCTAGGGTTAGACGTTATTCACCTCGAGAGAGGGTTTAGTATACGTTAGGGAGTCTTACGGATCAAACTAAGTAAATAAATCATATGGTTCAGTATTAAATAACAAGTGAAGTCTAGGTGGATTCTTCCTGAGGGTATCATTGTGATCAATTGAGTTTTCTTCGAGTTATTTCCCTATTCGTTCTTTTTTTCTTTGTCTTTAGCTTAGAAATCGTTAAACTAGATTAAATCAACCAATCACTCCATATTTTAGGCTAAATAATAAAAAGAAAGTATTAGTACTTTTAGTTCCTTTGGGTTCGATAATCCGATCTTGCCTAAGCTATACTACTGTTCGATAGGCTGTGTGCCTCACACAGCCTCAGACACGCTCGTGCGTCCAAGCCGTGTCAAAACAGGGCATACATACTGACTTCTCCACACGGTCTGAGACATGCCTGTGTGCCTCACCCATGGTCGAAACTGACTTACACCACACAGCTAGTCTCACGCCCGTGTGTCTTGCCCGTGGTCGAGTTTGACTTGTATCAATTACCAACTTAAACAACACGGTTGAGCCACACGCCCATGTGCTCAACTGTGTGGGCAATTATAGGCCATTTTCAAGGCCAAACTTGCCTCCCACACATTGAATCACCTACAAGCCTCAAACTACATGCATTTACACCTTAATTGGAAATCAAAACCTATCATTTTTTGTGCTAATTAATCATCAACTACATCATCTATTTCCATACTCAATTTCTACACAAATAAGGCCATCCAAAGCACCATTTTCACAAATCAAATCATATAAGTTAAACATCATATAAACCACACTACAATTCACATTTAAACCATAATTTTCATCAACTATTTAAGCATGAAACATACTATATTAATCATTCATATAATCGACACAAGCATTCCCACACCATTCAATTTTCAAGTCGTATCACATGGCAACCTTATAGCATCAAAAACATGCCCTATCTACTAGCCGATACATACCATATACCAAATATATACATCTTTCAAAAGTACCAAAATAGATAACCTATAGTGTGATTGAGTCGTTGACGATCCCCAGATCCGAGCAAGCTTTACTGAAACTGTAAAATAGAGAAACAATTCACACAATAAGCTCTAAAGCTTAGTAAGTTCGTAACATAATATATTCAAATCAATGAATCAAATACAACAAACCAAATGAATCCATAACATAAATCAACTCTCAAATATTCACACCATATCATCCATAGCTAAAATACTCACTCAACCATTCATAAATCCATTTACAACTTCATCAACCACAAAGGTTCAGTTCATACCTTAACCAACACATAGTTATTCACCATCCATGCTATTCATTACTCGATATTACATCCTGATCAACCTTTATTAATCATTTGATTTCAACGCACACTTAGTGCCAGTCTCATAGCCGAACCATAATATCATCGCACACTTAGTGCCTATACTTTAAACCGAATTCATCTCTGTATCACACACAGTGGCAATCGATAAAGCCGAAGCTTCTATAATTTCACACACACAGTGCTATTCATCTTTATCTCGATTTCAATAATGCACACTTAGTGCCACATTTCTCAATTTCAAATACATATCAATTTCTAATTAAATAACCACATACTCATTCACAAAGTTATTCATTTCATAGCACATAAATATAAATTTAACAACTCGTATTATGTCTGAACTTACCTCGGACGTCGAAATACCGAAACTAGCAGATCAATCGAGTACTTTGTCTTTGCCTCGATCTCGATCTGAATCTCTCCTTTCTTGGTCTATACATATTCAAATTTAACTCATCCAATCATCAATTCATTCAATTTAGTTCAAACACACATATTTATGGAATTTTACAAAGTAGCCCTCACATTTTCACATTTTGACACTTTAGTCCCTATTTCATAAAATCACAAAATACACATAATTTCATATCACCCATGCTTAACCGAATGTTCACTATGATCATAGCAATCCATGCATTTTTTTATTTCACAATTTAGTCCCTCAAAATATTATTTTCAAAATTTAGTCCAAATTATTCAATTTCACCTAAAATTCAAATACAAAGTATGTTAATCTAACACATATCTTTCATAATTCATCACCAAACTTCACAAAGCTCATGAATTCATCCATGGCATATTTCAAATTTATCACCAATTAACAAAATTTAAGCATGGGTTTTGTAGAGCATGAAGCAACGATTACAAAAACGTAGAAATTATCAAAAACCAAGCTCAAAACATACATTGATTGAAATCAACAATGGTCGAACCCTAGATGACTTGTTCTATTTTCTTTTCTTTCAAAGGCAAAGATGGATGAACAATCCACTAACTTATTTCATTTGTTTTATTTAATTCATGTTAATATCTTATTTACTATTTTAACCTTAATAAATTTTAATAATAACAACCAATGCCATGCCATTATAGTCCATTTACTCTCAAATGGATTATTAACAACATAAGGACCTTTCATTTAAGAAGACATGGCAATTAAACACTTTAACAATCAGCACACAACTTTTGCATTTTATGTAATCAAGTCCTTTTCTCAAATTAAGCACACAAACGTAAAAATTTTCACACACAAATTTCACATATGCTTAATCTCATACTGTAAACACCAAAAATATTCTTAAAATTTTTTTTGACCTCAGATTTGTGGTCCCAAAACCACTGTTCTGACTAGGGACTAAACCGGGTTGTTACAACTCTCCCCCTTAGGGATTTTCGTCCCCGAAAATCTTACCAGTGAATATGTTCGGATATTATTCTCTCATAACATCTTCAAGTTCCCACATTGCCTCTTCAATTTCCTATTTATGCCACAACACTTTCACTAGCGGTATTCTTTTGTTTCTCAACTCTTTAATCTCACGTGCCAGAATTCGGATCAGTTCTTCACTATACGACGAATCTAACTGAATTTCAACCTCAGGAGGAGCAAATACATGAGATGGATCAGATCTATATCGTCAAAGCACCAATACGTGAAATACATTATGAATTTCTCTAATTCAGGTGGCAACAACAACTTATAAGCAACTGGCCCAATTCTTTCGATGATCTCATATGCTCCGATGAACCTCGGACTCAATTTGCCTTTTCGGCCAAATTGAAGTATTTTCTTCCACAGAGATACTTTTAAAAACACTTTATCACCGACCTCAAATTCAATATCTTTTTGTTTCAAATCTGCATAGGATTTCTGACAATCTGAAGCCACTTTCAAACTTTCACGAATCACTTTCACTTTCTATTCAGTCTCTTTTATCAAATCAACCCTGTGGATTTCATTCTCACTCAGCTCAGTCTAATATAATGGAGTTCGACATTTCTAAACATAAAGAGCTTCATACGGTGCCATTTTAATGCTAGATTGAAAATTGTTATTGTATGCGAATTCAATCAACGGTAAATGCTTATCCCACGTATTTTCAAACTCAAGAATGCAACATCTTAACATATCTTCAAGAATCTGAATGATTCACTCAAATTGTCCATCCGTTTGTGGATGAAATGTAGTACTGAAATGCAACTTCGTACCTAAAGCCTCTTGCAATTTCTTCCAAAATCGTGAGGTAAATCTCGGATCTCTATCAGATACAATAGATAGTGGCACCCCATGCAATCTCGCAATCTCAGAGAAATACAATTCAGCTAACTTTTCAAGTGAATAATCTGTTCTCACCGGAACAAAATGAGCTGATTTCGTCAATCTATCAACTATTACCCAAATCGCATCTTTCTTTCTCGAAGATAAAGGCAATCCCGACACAAAGTCCATCGTGATTCTCTCCCATTTCCACTCAGGAATCATTATCGGTTGTAACAAACCGGATGGAACCTAATGTTCAGCTTTAATTTGCTGACAAACTAGGCATGCCGAGACAAACTATGAGATATTTCGTTTCATCCCATGCCACCAATAAAACTGTTTCAGATAATTATACATTTTCGTACTCCTCGGGTGAACTGCCAAATGACTATTATGAGCTTCGTTCAAAATTATTTGAATTAACTTTGAATTCTTCAGAAAACAAATCTGATCTCTGAATCTCAAACAATCGTCATTATCAACTCAAAATTCTGAATCAGGATTTAAACCACATTGAGCTCATTTTGCCATCATCTCATCATTACTTTAAGTTGGCCTACACGCAAAAAAAAAAATAAAAATGGTGTGAAGGTGTGAAGATGTGAACTACAAAACGAGTTAAGACCTTAGACTTTAAGTTGGCCTACACACAAAAAGCAACAATGCATTAAGCACAAGGCTTCGTAAGAACTAATGGAATTAAAACATGAACTTACCTTCTTCAAATTAAAGAATAGCCATAAAGAAATAAAATGAAGTTACAGGTATCTATCAACTGAAACACAAATCACTTGATTTACTCACTATAAAAAACATTATTATCATATGTAAAGAACATTTACAATATAATATACATGTTTCTTAACATCTCATCATTTTCATTATCAAATTATATGCAGTTTTCCCTTAGTAATCTTAATGGAATACATTTCAAACACTTAGGTTCCAACCCAATACCAATACATTGAGTTGTAATAAGGTGCACCTAACCTAACAACATATCACTTAGGGCCCTCACCATACATATAAGTGTAATGCCAAAAGGCAAGTTTTGCTATCTTCTAACTAAATGTTGCCTTCCTCACTAAGGCTCTTATTCACCCTGTTGGCATGCCAATTGTATCCTAACTTTTTCACTTAGCTTACAAGGGTAATGTCTTATTTACTTTAGATTACATATATTACACTTCTCTCTTAGGTAGTATTGATAATATCACACATAAGTTAAATTTCACACCCCAAAAATAACGGATCCAAAAAGGTGAGTAAGGTATGTATGTAAATTGTTTTGGCACACTACGGTGGTATAATCTACCACCTTGTTGACTTGCTGACGAGTTAGAGTATTGGCGTATACTTGCATTAATGTATCTGCTTGATGGAGATATATAAAGATTTAATTATAAGGCATCTTTAAGTGAAGAAAGAGTACGCCTAAAAAAGAGTATGACCTATATTTTTGGCAGAGTATGAAGAGCCTACCAAGTGTATGAGAAGTTGTAGGAGAACTAATTATATTTAAGACCATGCCGTACGTGAGTCAGCACCAAGGTATAGTACGTTCGGTTTACATTAGCACTATTCAAGTTGGTTCTTGTAATAGGATTAGTTGGGAGTTAATTGGATTGATTTGACCCTCCCCATGACTAGTTGAATAGTAAAGTAGATCTTCACTGGGTTTTCTTTTACCTATCCTCAGATTTGGTAGGGAAATCAATGGGACTAGGAGTATATATAAGGTGAAAGTGGAGGGAACTTTGGTGATGGTTTTTCTTTCTGCTCGATGTTTTGGTTCTTCTTTCTAACCTAAATGTTCTCTTCTTCTTCGCTAAGATTTCATTCGAATTAGTGGATGATTCAACCTTTTGGTGAGTCTTATAGCTCTATATATTATAATTGTTGAAGAGTAAAGATGTTATAAGGGTGTGAGAGGAAAGTCCTGTATGGATTTCACATATAGTTGAAACATTAGTAGACTATATACACTGGGGATTTTAATGGAAATTCCTTATTCTTGTAAGCAGTTGTTGCTATTGGTTTGGGAAAGACAATTGAAACAGAGGCTTCAACTCGAGGTATAGGTAAGTCTCTAGTAAGTCTCTAGACCTGACTTCTGCACGTTATTTTATGATGATTCTTTGTATAGTTGATGTCCCTATAGTTGTGCATGTCTTCTTGACAAGTTGTTGTATAATGTGTTGCATGAATATGACGATGTGTGGTAAGCATGTATGGGAAATTACGTGTTGGGAAGTATGATTTTGTTATGGGTATAAGTTAAATCTATATAAATGTGTCCATGATGTTAAATGAATGATACATGGCAAAGTATGGTTGGAGAGAAGGGGGTTTGGACTGAATGTCTAGAAAATATGTGATATGATAATGGACCCCGCAGTGGTGCTTTGATGACGTCCGTCGAGATAGTAAAGACGATGAAGGGTTAGTGTGGCAAGATATGTGGAAAGTCCATGGCCATAGTGCACTCTGAAAAATGGTAGATGAGTTGCATTTATCCAATAGAGTTTTTACGTGACGTAGGGTGATAATGGGCAAACATCAAACGATGCTGAGTTTAGGCAAATCCATATCGCTAAACACGACTATTTATGTAATGCTGTGGTAGGAAACCAAACAAGTCTTTGTGGTTTAGGGTTTAAGGTAAAAAGCCTATGTGACATATTATCTAGAAAGCCTTTGTGGCTAGATATTTGAAAAGACTATGTGGCATATTATTTGGGAAGCCTTAGTGGCAAAGTTATTTGGAAAGCCTATATGGTGAACTATGTAATGCCTAAGTGGCGAGTTGTTAGTCCACCCTTGTGGCGAGATCTGGTTATGCCTTTGAGGCATTTTCTGAAAGAGTTCTCAGTAATGGTCCCTACTAATGCCACCATAGGAACCTGCCAAGATAGAGAGCTTGGCATAACTGTAATTATGGGTAGTGCAAGTGTCCTCCAAACCTGGGAATTCTCACGTTACATGTTCAAGTCATTTGGGATTCTGTTGGATGATCTAAAATATTGCATTCATTGGAGGAGGGTCGGGGTCTGGATGGACTTAAAGATATAGTGTGACTGGAATTCTGTTTCCTGCCAGAACCAGTATAAGAATCCTCCAAGAGTAGTATCCATATGTATATCATTCTAAGAAAATACATACAACTTCTATCTTCAAAAGGGATGGTGAAATAGGATCTGCAATATGGTGTGAAGTTGATGGTGAAATAGGATTCGCAATATGGTGTGAAGTTGACGGTGAAATAGGATCTGTAATATGGTGTCAAGTTTGTAATCTGTTCATTGGGTGGAATGTGTATAAGGTGGTTAAGTTTAGAGTTTGACATATAATTATTCATTAGGAATCAGAAAGGTATTAGCCAAGTCTAAAAGGAAGTACAAAATCTTCAAGTAGAGGAATACAACAACAACGTTAAAGATAATATTGGTTGAGACTCACTAAGTTCCATTAAACTTACAGACGTTTATCTGTAATGTAGGTTCTTGGAATTGAACTGGTGTGCCAAGAGGGACCAAGCTAGGAATGCCCCAATGTGGTAGTTCAAAGCGTGATTTTTGCATACAGAAGGGCACTTTTAAAAATATGGCGAATAGTACTCTTTGTCATGATTAAGTCTATTTTACAAAAAAATTTAAGTTGTAATGTCTTATACTGCTTTCGAGAACCTGTTGTATTTAATAATGTTTCCTTCAAAATATTTTGACTTAGATAAATAAATAAATAAATAAATAAGAAATATGTTCAGTATGGATTTCACCAATTGTAAATTTTTTGTTAATTATTGTGGTATCCTATATCCGGGGCTAGCAAATTAGATCAAGTATAGGGTGTTACGTTAACACTTATAACTTATTGTATTATTCATGAAAACTTACATCAATAATCCACTCCCTTGGAGAATATTTGAAATCATACTTCATTTTGATTACATATACACATACCACCCTATTCATAAGGGTGCAATTCATCTATTTCTCATGTTTACTACTATTATTATTACTATTATTATACACATAGTTAAAATATCATAAACAAATTAAATCATATATTTTATTCATTAAAGTTTTTACCAAATTAAAATAAGCAAAAAAAGGTGAATTTCTTCTTCCTCCTTTAATTTACGAGCTTTCTCTTGCCTTTGCTTGTAGCTTCCCTTTTTACCTTCTCTACTTTAATACTAATAAAAATTACTCATATTACTAATGTCATTAAATGGCTCAACAACTCATTCAAAGCATGTAAACATGAAATGAGATGCTAAAATGCTAAGATGAGAAGATTTCTTACCAAAACTCTAACTTTCTCACTTTAAGCCATAAAATCAAAGTGAAAGAGTGATGGAAATGATGATGAGATTGAGCTCAAATGTAGTTTTTATGATATTTTTTTGCAAGAAAAAGAAGAAAAATGGTGGGAATTTAAAGAGCAAAAGAGTAGAGATGAATAGAAGAGAAAAAAATGAACAGAAGCTTCTTCTTTTTTTCTTGTATGTTCGGATGCCAAAATGCTAGTAAGGGGGTTTCATTTTCCACTTTATTTGTTTTTATGATAATTAAAATACAAAAAATTTAGTCAATAAATCGAAGGAAGAGAAATGTGGTTATAATAAACTTTTCAATGTAAAAAAGGCTCATAATTATCTAGAAATTTTTCTCATCATCATAAACTCTCATAAATACTAATATTTAATCATATTTAGGTCTGAAATGATAAAAAATTTCTTGAAGGCAAAATTACTATTTTACCCCTCAATTCATATTTTTAACCATTAAGCTCGAAACTCTTAAAATAACGTAATATGTTTTCTAAGGGTTTACAAATAGCCCAAATCATTAAATCCACCAAAAATTAATTTTCTTATAGGATTCACAAGTAGGATTCCCAAAAAGTCTCATATGGAGAACCAGGAAATTTTGGTTCATTAAACACTATGCTAATGACTTTAAGTCAAAATGGTGTAGTTGAGAGACGAAGTTGAACTTTTAAGGACATTAAATATTACAATTTACAAAAAGACATTAAATATTACAATTTACATATTAAATTGAGTTCCAAGCAAAGTAGTAGCCAAAACCCCCACACAAGTTGTGGATTAGTAAGAAGCCTAGTATTAGGTAGTTACATGTTTAGGAATGTCCAGTTGAGGTTAAGCCTTATAAGCCTAATGGAAAGAAGCTTGATTCAATTTAGTTGTTACTTTGTAGGTTACTCAAATTTTTAAAAGGTTTCAAGTTTATGATCTTGCAAATAGATCATTTTTTAAAACAAGGAATGATGTTGATAACGATGGAGTGATCAAAATAGGTAATTTTTGAAGATGAATATGTTAATTTTCTATTTATGGTTACAGTTGAAACTAAGCTTTAGTAGCATTTTAAACCTATAAATCAGAAACTATAGAAAACACAATGATACATGTAATTAATTCCATTTTAGTTTAAGAACAATCAATAGTTTAAGAAGATACATCTAAAAAACCTCAAGTTGAAATATTTATAAAGAAATTTGTTAAAGAAAGGAGAAAGGAAATTTCTAATGACTATGTTATGTATCTCCATGATTATGAATTTCATATGGTACTAAAAGATTATCATATCACTTTTAACAAGCTAAATCATGTAAAATTCTAACAAATGGATTTAATTTATGAAAGATGAGTTGAAATTTTTGGAGGAAAATGACATTTGGGATATTTTCAAGTTGCAAAATGAATCAACCCTATTGGTTGTAAATGTATTTTCAAAACCAAATGTGATTCATATACTAACATCAAAAGATACAAAATTCCTGTAGTTGCCAAAGTTTTCACTCAAAAGAAAGCCATAGATTTCAAAGATAATTTCTCGCCATTTTGAAAAAAAAAACTAATTAAGAATATCATGGCACTTTTAGCTCATTATAATTTAGAGCTGCATCAAATGAGTGGAAAGACACCATTTTCTAATGGAGACATTAAAGAAATAATATGCATGTTGCATCTAAAGAACTTTGAGCCCAAAGATTTAAAGAACCTTATGTGTAAACTTAAAAAGCCCATTTATGGTTTAAATCAAGCTTTTCATCAATGGTACCAAAAATTTGGTGATAATCTCTTTTGGTTTTGAAAGAATACACCATTTGTAACACCCCTCACCCGACCGATCGTCAAGTCTGAGTTATGAGATGCTACAGTCGTTATCAGAAAAAATACGAACATTTAACATTCAAATTAAACATAAATTGTACAATCATAGTCAATTCAATTAATAATCACCAAGTAAAGCCTTTCTCAGGTCTTATACTAGCCTACTTATGCTCTAAAATCAACCCGAAATTGAAAAAGGACTAATTTACAACAATTTTAAAATTTCAAATCAATTATATCATAAATAAATCCTTCAAATAATCTATCATGTCATAAACACTCAAATATTATGATATAAAATTCAATTATATTCTTAATCGAGCTTACGAAAGCCCTTTTGTTGACCTAAGCGTGAAATAGGACAAAATTGTAAAATTTGAAAATCTTGGGCCGACATCACATACTGTCCATCTAACATTGCGATGAGGAAATGTGGTCGTCAAGACGAGGACTTTGTTTTTGGTGAAAATCAAGCCCTTTGGTACCTATTTCAAGCCAACTATACTATTAACCCATTTGGTGCATAATTTCACATCTGTACCTATACAAAACTGTCCAAAATTCATCCCAAAACAATGCAACAAACCATTCTCACATCATTCAAACCAATATGCCACAAGTTGTCACCAAATCAAACCAAAACAACTTAATTCTATTCAACTTAATTCACATGCTTTTAAACCATCCCAACCAACACTTAACCATGTCATTTCACTTTCATCTTAGTAATATAATGGTCATATATCTAGTTTCTCACCTTACCAAAACATATACGTGCTTATACACTAGAATAATTTCTATATTCAAAATGGTCATTTATAATGACTTACATATAGGGCTTATCATATAGCAAAAACATAAATTTATGCAAAGTAGACATTAACATCCCAAATCAACTTTAACAGAAGTTTAAACCAAAACCATCCATTCACAAAGTGTCACATATATAACCACCTATGTATATGCCACAATACTGAGCTTAATCGAGCTAATTCTAACGAGTTGATAGAGGGATAATGTGAGCTTTGAGGCCATCCAATCGACACACTATTTAATTCAACTATCTATTAGAGAAGGAAAATGTCAGTAAGAATTTCGGATGCTTAGTGAGTCCATATAAGGTTTACTTAACTTACCTTGATCAGTCAACAATTTAAACAATTAAGACATACTGAGAGCAACATAGAAATCCTTTGGCATCTTGTTACTTTCAAATGCATGTCAACAAGTACATTCAGAGGTTAGTTCATTTACATGACATGAATTTATAACATAATCAAATACATGTTTAACAACTCATTTCATAACATGTAAAAGCCATTCATAACTTATTTTCAAACACATGCATGTATATTTGTTTTCATTCATTTACCACCATTTTGTTTTCCATTTCCCTTTCTATTTTCTCTCAGAGAACTAAACTATATAATAGTTGAATATATAGGACTAATTTGCTCACACAAGCTATATAACTCGGGTCTCCTCACACAAATCGTAGGTCAAGATTCTTCATATAAGTGTTATTCGTTGCTACTCACTCAAGCTGTAGAGTATTCACAACATATGTTGGATCTCAACCATCAATAACAAAATCCTTGACCAGTACCCAGTCTGTATCATTTAGGCCTACTCTCACAAGCTGTACGTCTAGTTTACTTATACAAGCTTTATTCGATGTTGTTCACTCAAGTTGTCGAGAATCCACAACATATGTTGGATCTCTGTAATAAATAAGGAATAATTCCATGCTGCTCACTCAAGCTATTGAAAACCCACAATACATGTCGGATCTCAGCCATCAATAAATAATAATTCATATTCAAACAACCAATTTCTTTTCGAACCGTATTGGCTTGCCATTTCATATTTTAATCATCTACTACATCTTATTAGACTTATTTTGTATTCCTACCATTTAAATCTCTGTAACTGAATACATTTTTCATACTTCAATAGCAATCCTTATACCTTTTAAACAAATATAACATCATCATGTACATATCATTCATTCATATAACAATTTCACATCCATTTGATACTATGTATCTATTCAATTTTAGATCTTTCGATTTAGTCCTATTGATGCCAAAAAATTATTTATATATATATAACAATAAAACACAACATACCATCAATTAATAAAGTAAGTCTTATATCAATGTATGTGGTAAGCGAGCAACAAACAAGACGTCGAGGATTAATTTGTAATTTTCCCTTTTCCTTGATTATCTTCCAATTGATTTAAATCTCGATCCATAATAATTCATTGTAATTTATCAATTATAAATAACTTTTAAACATCCTATTAGATACATATGACAGTTCAATTTCAATTTTAAAAGTTTCCTAAATTTTTCATTTTATTGAATTTAGTCCCTAAAATTGAAATTGCTATAACTTTCAAATTTGAGATTCGATTTAAATTTAAATTTAAATTTAAATTTCATCCTTTAACTGGTCCTATATTATCAATAAATATAGAAATTTCATGTCAATTTTGAAATATTTTTACTTTAGTACCTATGTTAAAAAACTAACAATTAAATTTTACAAACTAGTCCTTTTTCATTTCTAAGCTTAAAATCTAACAATTTAGCACCAAAAGCTTCAAGATTCAACAATGGAAACTTTTGAAAATTTTAACAATTTTGGAAATTAACACATGGGTTAGTTAAATCAAGCTACCATGATCTCGAACACAAAATTTACGAAAAACAGACTTGAATACAAACAAATTTGAATGACCAAAAGTTGATACGCATGAAACCTTATTTGAAACACCCACACCCGGCCCACGAGAATGGACCGGATCTGGTATGTTCCTCGAAGTAACCCGGTTCAAAATTCATTCGAATACTTTGAAAACTGTGTGTTTTGAAAGATAGTTTGTTGTGGGTTGGGCTCGAGTTGAAAACAAATTTATCTTATAATAAAAACCCATTTGTTTCAGGTGACAAAATATTTAAACTTATTTTAAATTAAATGGGCTTATTCTTTGTAAAGCCCTAAATTCATAACATAGTAATTAAAGCAGAAATAAAATGTCACGATGGCCTTATTACATAAAATGAAACCCAAAATAAAATTGTACAAGATTTAAAATAAAATAAAGATTCAAATAAAATTAAACTTCAAGTGAACATGGCCACCACAAGTTCTCGTCCGGTCCATTCCATTCGCTCATCACCAAACATGCTCCCACAACGGGTGAGTCGATAGACTCAATGTGTAACCAACACCAAAACATAATAGAAATAGGCACACCATACATATCATATTCATATAAAAATTTAAGATGATGATGCAAACCCGAACCCAAACCTATATGCCATTCGCTACACTCCACCCGTACCAACCTGCACACCATGGGGACTACTAAGTCAACCCTCCATCCGCTACACACCATCGAAGGCAGTCGCTGCAGTCGACATGCTCATCACCCACTTAAGATATTGTGGCATAGCCACCACTTTCAAATAATGTAACCGAAGTTACCACATTCACTTAATGTGACCGAAGTCACCACATTCACTTAGTGAGACCAAGTCATCACGTTTCACTTAGTGAGACCAAGTAAATCACGTTTCACTTTGTGAGACCAAGTCATCACATTCACTTAGTGAGACCAAGTCATCACATTCACTTCCCTTTCTCAATTAACCCTTGAATGCCCCAAATTATACATATCATGCATATCATATTTAATTTCACTTTCACATCACTTTTCACATGTTAAATATAACATATTTTGAAATCCTAGTAGGAGTAGGAAAACGTATCTGAGTACTTTGTACCATAATATGGTACTTTAGCCACATTCTTACACTTTCATATTAACATATATATCATATTTAAGCCATAAATCTATTAGGATTAGTGTGGTGTACACACGGTACCTTAGCCATATTCTTACACTTTCATATTAACACATATATCAAGTTTAAGCCATAAATCTATTAAGATTTAGTGTAGGGTACACACGATACCTTAGCCATATTCTTACACTTTCATATTAACACATATAATGAATTAAAGCCGTAAATCTATCAAGATTTAGTGTAGGGTACACACCTGATTTGCTTATCAATTCCTTGAAATCTCGAAAACCCGATCTATTGCTTTAGATCTCAATTCCTACATTTGATTAATCACTTACTACTTTAATAAAAAAAACCATTTGACCATAAATCCAAATCCTAGTAGGATTAGTATTCTTAAAACTTACCTTGTTGCCGATTTCAATACTAATCAAATCCCGAAATCTATGCTATGCTCCTCCTTATATTCAGCCAAGCACTAAATCTCATCAGGGGTTAGTTTCGACTTTTTAAACAAACAAGAATTAGATCTAATTATCAAAATAGGCCTTAGCCGAAAGCTATAGACACTTACCTTGTGGATTTTAAATCCCAAACTCACCGAATAACTAGGAACACATGACCTATGGTGTACCTTGGAAAAGAACTTCTCCTTCCTTGTAGCCTACACTTAGTAAATCCCGAAAGATCTCTTCAAAGTTTCGCAACCATGAACATTAATGGGATTAGCCCTAGATTTTGATAAGTCTAAAATATAAAAGAATGGAAACCAAACTTGGATCTTACCCTTATTTGAAGGAATTGATTGCACCTTCACTTGACCTTCGAGATTCGACTTAGAGACTTGATGAACAATCGGCTATGATTCCCTTATGTATTCGGTTTCAAAGATGAAAGAAGAGAGGAATAATAGGCTTTAGAAGAAATCGGCTAGGAGGCTAAAAGAAAAGAAGGAAAAAAATGGATGCTCAAGAAGAATATTCGGCAGAGGAAAAGAGAGAGGGAGAATGAATAATGAATGGCCCTAGTCTCATCCTTTTATAGCCGAAATTACTAGGCCAAGAATCCTTAACTTGGCCACCACTCTTCCTTATTTTCCTAATTAAAGAATAATTCTTCATTTATCCACCTATTTAGCCCAATTTTAAAGAGAATTAAACTCTTCCCTTAAGAGTGCTTATGATCTTCTAATTAGCCGAGTTTTAAAGAGAGTGAAACTCCTCTTTTGCAAGCCTTGTGCCGTCCACCTCTTCGGCTTCTAGAAGCAAAATAAAACTTATTTTATTTGCTTCTTATGTGACTCGAACTCAAACCCAACACCCTTGCATGTGGGCCATTTCCTGAGGCCTTAAGTGGCATCTTCAGGCCACTTTTCCAAGTCCGTTAATGGGTAAAATTTCACATACTTTATATTTTAGGTTCACCTGGCCCTAAGTTCCCCTTTGAACTTTAAAATTTGACATTTCGGGGTCATTTTTAAGTTTCTAAAAATTTTCGCGCGGCTCTGTAAACTTGACATTTCCTAGGTTTCCAAAATGTTTACTTTCCTATTTTGGCTTAGTTTCCAAAATGTTTACTTTCCTCTTTTAGCTTAGGTTTCCAAAATCTTCACTTTCCTCTTTTAACTAATCGTTCCTTACATTTCCTTATACTTCCTTTTATTTCCTTACATTTCCTTATATTTCCTTACATTTCCTTACATTTCCAAGGTTCTAAAGATGCACACCACACATCCATATCACAAGAACATGCTATTTCATTAAGCAAAATGCACACAATGGGATTGAACCTCTTCCCTCAAAGTACTTCACGTGATGCCATAACCCTTGCCCCTTTGGTGGCGCCCTTTGCCACTTTTCCACATCACTTCTTGTTTTTAACTTAAAACCAATAATTGTCCAAAGCTTTCTCTTCCATCCTAGGATTTTAAAACCCTTAATTCACTTCCAACCATTGTCAAAACCTACTACTCATGAATTATGCACAAACGCATAACCCCTAATCTAGGATGTTACAGCTTCTACCCTCCTTAAAAATAATTTCGTCCTCGAAATTACTTATCGACAATCAGACAATCTTTCTCACCAGACTATGCTTACGCACAAGACTCGATCTCAATAGAACCATCATACTTTCCGGTACAATCTCTAAGTTCAAGTCCCTTAGAACTCATTTCTAACGTCGATTTAATCGATTAAGAAGTTTTATGTATTAAAAAAAATTGTTTCACCGATTAACTGCGAAGAAGTTTTATGGAAAGAATTTTAGAAGTGGTCCTTTCAGATGCACAGTCTTTTCATTCATTCATACATCCATCAAACAATTATGAACCTTAGTTCATTCGAGAAACGTTGTAGTTTTCATTTGTTGTTGTTTTTCCACTACCCGGGGTATTTTCGTAATTTATCCTATGTGGGTATTTTTGTAATTTGTCAAAATAAGGTTCCTTGGTGATTTTGTCACAAAGTATTTTTGGTATTTTTAAGTTCCCGGGGTATTTTTGAAAATTTTTGAAATTCGAGGTTATTTCAGAAATTTTTGGACCTTGGGGGTATTTTGGTAATTTTCCCACAAATCGGGGTAAAATGTAAAATTTTAATAAATCAGGGATATTTCAGAAGTTGCAAAATTTTGAGGGTTCTTTTTGACAATTGTACTTTCCAAATCGGTGCTGTTGCAAAAATTTTGGAAATCAGGGTCATTTTGGTAATTTTAGTGAGTTAGGGGCAATTTTGTAATTTTCCATAAATCAAGGTATATATATATATTTTTTTCTGATAGTTTGCAAATTAGGGTTTTTGAACATTTATGAGATAATGAAATTTTGGCAAAACCGTTGAGTAGTTGGGCATTTTATAAACTAAGGGCATTTTTGTAATTTTTACCTTTAGGGGTATTTCTGTAAATCAGAAAAATTTTTTGAGAATTTGTGTAAAAAGAAATAATTTTCGTGAATTAAAGAGAGAACATATGATTTTTTTTAAGAATTTTTAATATTAGGGTTCTAAAAAAAATGGCTAGTTCCCTTTTGGGTTTTAGTTATTGGGTTTAGCCCGTGACTAAGTCATCTTGGTTAGGGTGAGCAGTTACTACGCACTGTAGGATTCGAGTAAAGAGGAGGTGAGTCACTAGGACCGCTTAAATACCAAGCTCTTCATCGAGTCCACTCCTGACATGCGCACAACATTACCACACCCTAGCTCGGTGACTTAATCACTGTGTTTGTCTAGTGTATTAAGTATTATGTATTTGTGTTTGAGTAGACTAATCCTAGGGTTCAAGTTCCTATCATGCTATTCTCGCTCCATTCCTTTTCTACCCTTCTATAATTCACATAATCACACAGATAGTTAGGGTACTTACCGGTGGATCATGGGTGGAGACTTAGGTGCCATGCCGAAAAACTCGCTTATTTCATAAGATACTTTATAAAGCTTATTTGGGCTTGATTTGAAAATGTTTTGGGCCTTAGCCCACAGCCGAGAGTTTAAAACTGGCTCGATACTAAATCGAAACACCCTTTTACCCACGAGAATGGACCGGATCTGGTATGTTCCTCAAGTAACTTGGTTCAAAATTCATTGAATACTTTGAAAATCGTGTGTTTTGAAAGATAGTTTGTTGTGGGTTGGGCTCGAGTTGAAAATAAATTTATCTTATAACAAAAACCCATTTGTTTCAGTGACAAAATATTTAAACTTATTTTAAATTAAATGGGCTTATTCTTTGTAAAGCCCTAAATTCATAACATAGTAATTAAAGTAGAAATAAAATGTCACGATGGCCTTATTACATAAAATGAAACCCAAAACAAAATTGTACAGTACTTAAAATAAAATAAAGATTCAAATAAAATTAAACTTCAAGCTAAACATGGCCACCACAAGTTCTGCCGTCCCGGTCCATTACTGCTCATCACCTGAAACATGTTCCCACAACGGAGTGACTCGATAGACTCAATGTGTAACCAACACCAAAACATAATAGAAATAGGCACACCATACATATCATATTCATATAAAAATTTAAGATGATGATGCAAACCCAACCCAAACCTATATGCCATCCGCTACACTCCACCGTACCAACTCGCACACCGTGGGGACTACTAAGTCAACCTCCATCCGCTACACACCATCGAAGGCGCGTCATTGCAATGACATGCTCATCGCCCACTTAAGATATTGTGGCATAGCCACCACTTTCGAGATAATGTAACCAAGTTACCACATTCACTTAATGTGACCAAGTCACCACATTCACTTAATGAGACCAAGTCATCACGTTTCACTTAGTGAGACCAAGTCATCACGTTTCACTTAGTGAGACCAAGTCATCACATTCACTTAGTGAGACCAAGTCATCACATTCACTTCCCTTTCTCAATTAACCCAATGCCCCAAATTATACATATCATGCATATCATATTTAATTTCACTTTCACATCACTTTTCACATGTTAAATATAACATATTTTGAAATCCTAGTAGGACTAGGAAAACGTACCTGAGTACTTTGTACCATAATATGGTACTTTAGCCACATTATTACACTTTCATATTAACATATATATCATATTTAAGCCATAAATCTATTAGGATTAGTGTGGTGTACACACGGTACCTTAGCCATATTCTTACACTTTCATATTAACACATATATCAAGTTTAAGCCATAAATCTATTAAGATTTAGTGTAGGGTACACACGATACCTTAGCCATATTCTTACACTTTCATATTAACACATATAATGAATTAAAGCCGTAAATCTATCAAGATTTAGTGTAGGGTACACACCGATTTGCTTATCAATTCTTTGAAATCTCGAAACCCGATCTATTGCTTTAGATCTCAATTCCTACATTTGATTAATCACTTACTACTTTAATAAAAAAACCATTTGACCATAAATCCAAATCCTAGTAGGATTAGTATTCTTAAAACTTACCTTGTTGCCGATTTCAATACTAATCAAATCCCAAATCTATGCTATGCTCCTCCTTATATTCACCAAGCACTAAATCTCATCGGGGTTAGTTTGCTTTTAAACAAACAAGAATTAGATCTAATTATCAAAATAGGCCTTAGCCGAAAGCTATAGACACCTACCTTGTGGATTTTAAATCCCAAAACTCACCGAATAACTAGGGAACACGCGCCTATGGTGTACCTTTGGAAAAGAACTTCTCCTTCCTTGTAACCTACACTTAGTAAATCCCGAAAGATCTCTTCAAAGTTTCGCAACCATGAACATTAATGGGATTAGCCCTAGATTTCGATAAGTCTAAAATATAAAAGAATGGAAACCAAACTTGGATCTTACCCTTATTTGAAGGAATCGATTGCACCTTCACTTCAAATTTCAGAGATTCGACTTAGAGACTTGATGAACAATGGCTATGATTCCCTTATGTATTGGTTTCAAAGATGAAAGAAGAGAGGAATAATAGGCTTTAGAAGAAATCGGCTAGGAGGCTAAAAGAAAAGAAGGAAAAAATAGATGCTCAAGAAGAATATTCGGCAGAGGAAAAGTGAGAGGGAGAATGAATAATGAATGGCCCTAGTCTCATCCTTTTATAGCCGAAATTACTAGGCCAAGAATCCTTAACTTGGCCACCACTCTTCCTTATTTTCCTAATTAAAGAATAATTCTTCATTTATCCACCTATTTAGCCCAATTTTAAAGAGAATTAAACTTTTCCCTTAAGAGTGCTTATGATCTTCTAATTAGCCGAGTTTTAAAGAGAGTGAAACTCCTCTTTTGCAAGCCTTGTGTCGTCCACCTCTTCGGCTTCTAGAAGCAAAATAAAACTTATTTTATTTGCTTCTTATGTGACTCGAACTCAAACCCAACACCCTTGCATGTGGGCCATTTCCTGAGGCCTTAAGTGGCATCTTCAGGCCACTTTTCCAAGTCCGTTAATGGGTAAAATTTCACATACTTTATATTTTAGGTTCACTGCCCTAAGTTCCCTTTGAACTTTAAAATTCGACATTTCGGGGTCATTTTTAAGTTTCTAAAAATTTTCGCGCGGCTCTGTAAACTTGACATTTCCTAGGTTTCCAAAATGTTTACTTTCCTATTTTGGCTTAGTTTCCAAAATGTTTACTTTCCTCTTTTAGCTTAGGTTTCCAAAATCTTCACTTTCCTCTTTTAACTAATCGTTCCTTACATTTCCTTATACTTCCTTTTATTTCCTTACATTTCCTTATATTTCCTTACATTTCCAAGGTTCTAAAGATGCACACCGCACATCCATATCACAGTAAACATGCTATTTCATTAAGCAAAAATGCACACAATGGGATTCGAACCTCTTCCCTCAAAGTACTTCACATGATGCCATAACCCTTGCCCCTTTGGTGGCGTCCTTTGCCACTTTTCCACATCACTTCTTGTTTTTAACTTAAAAACCAATAATTGTCCAAAGCTTTCTCTTCCATCCTAGGATTTTAAAAACCCTTAATTCACTTCCAACCATTGTCAAAACCTACTACTCATGAATTATGCACAAACGCATAACCCCTAATCTAGGATGTTACATTATTTTTCCTTTTAACTTCAAGTGGAGAAGAATAAAAGATGAAAAATGACCTAAGGTCAATGTACGCCCCATGTAAGGGGGAAAGTGTAATAAAGGAAATACAAGAAGTTAGGGTAAGACTCACGGATGAGGCGAGGTGTTTGAATCATTATAACAGCCCAATTTCGGTGAAATCGGAACAGTGGTTTTGGGACCACAAAATTGAGCTAAAATAAATTTTATTTTTATTTTATTATATGGATCGTATTATGTTAGAAAAGTCATGTGAAAATTTTGATATGAAAATTTTACCGATTATGTGTTTAATTACGGGAAGGACTAAATCACATAAAATGCAAAAGTTGAATTCTAGTAGCTATAAGAATTAAATAGCTACGAAATTCAAAACTAGAGGTCCTTATATGGTAATTAGACCATTAAAGAGAAGTATGTAGATATTTTGGTATGACTCATCCATGGAAAAATAAAAAAAGGCTAAGGACTAAGTTGGAAAGATGAAAAGTTATTAAATAACAATTTAATTAAATTAAAAAGAAGAAAATTTCATATCATTTTCCCTAAATATTTCCATAGAAACCCTAGGAGAAAGGAAGGAGACTCATCAACCTTATTTGGGTAAGTAATCAAGCCCTATTTTTAATAATTTTGATATTTTTGAAACCGGATAGCTTAATCTATCTATTTGGGGGATTAATTTGAAAAGCTATCAAGGTATGAAATTTGGGTCATGGATGAATATGCTAAAAATTATAAATTTATGGTAGAAAATGAAAGGTTGTTGATAGATAAACAACTTTTACAAAGCGATTTTTTGATGAAAATATGATTTAGGGACTAAAATGTAAAGTTGTGAAATTTGATGAAAAATTCTGAACTTTTATGAATACATGTGCTGTAAATTTTGTAATGGGATTTTGTTTAGGCTTGGAATAGGGATTAAATTGCACTAGTTTTATTTTACAAGCCTAGGGACGAAATGGGAATTTATGGAAAAGTTAGGGGCAAAATGGTAATTTTACCTAGGATGAAAATTGAGTCCACTTGAATAAGAAATATGATAAATTTATGTTAAATTTACTCAAATAGATCCATATAGACCAAATTCAGAGTTAGAACGAGGAAAGAGAAAAATGTCAGATTAGTAGATTTTACGTACATGAACATTGTCGAGGTAAGTCCGTGTAACTAAATTGTGTTTATTTACATGCTTACATTGATTCTGTTTATGCAAATTGTATAAATGTCATAAATATGTGTAATGATTACCTATCTGATTAAGCTGGATAAATAAAAATGTTTAAATTAAATGATAATGCCCGATAGATGATAAAGGATAAACGATGAAAATGTTACTCTTATGCTTGTAATGAATGTGGAATGTGATCATTTGAATTATATGGATGATTATAGATATAAGAAATAACCACATGCCCGATAATGCTTGAAAAAAATGTTAACTTACGTTTGAATAAATGAAAATCGATGGATAAATGTGATTTCCCGAAATGAATGAGGTCCTACATTTGTTGCTGGTGGGATTTAGCTGGACGAGTAATCCTACTGACCTCAATTCTGAAAGGATTTAGCTTGGACGGATAATCCTAAGTGAGCCTCTCGAGCATATGTTTCAATTAGGATTTAGCCTGGACTGGTAATCCTAATTGACTGGATTTAGCCCGGACTGGTAATCCAGATCGGACTCTATGGAGAATTCTTTGTCATATAAAGGATTTAGCCTGGACTGGTAATCCGACAAAGCCCTTAAAGTATATGCATTACAGACATAATTTAGCCTGAACTGGTAATTTTACTGTATAATATGTGGCTCGATAGTGTACCTAAAAGGTACTACTGGATATGAATTGACGGATTATGATTTTGTACACTTTAAGTGTACTACATGAGTATCAGTCAATAATTCAAATAAATTCAACGGGCAAAGTTCTAACTTGAACAAATATGGATTTGAGATAAATGGTTATAGATTGAGACATGATATGTGGAAGTATGAAATGTTTATACATGAACATGAAATAGTTTGATGAATATGTTCATCTATGAGAATAGATTTGTACACTTTAAGTGCACTACCCAAGTGATTATCAATACTTCAATTGAATATTGAGTAAGGTTTTGATAAGAAATATACTGGAACTTGAGATGAATTAATGTAAAGTATACCTGAAATACATGAAGAAAATTGTATACATGTTATATGAACACATGATGTGGAAAAACATATGTGCATGAGAATCCGAATATTGATGAGTTAATATATGTGTTTCTTGAAGTTTATATGAAATATGTGACTAACGAGGGTGATGAGAATGTGTGATAGGGCTTGTGAGATTAACTAGTTTGATTATACCCTATGTATTTATTTTGATGATGAATGGATGGTAAGCTTATTACTAAGTTATACGGACTTACTAAGCATTATATGCTTACTTCGTTTTATTTTCCCCTGTTTTATAGTAAATCGAAAGCTCGTTAGATTGAAAGCTCGATAGAGATCACTCACACTATCCATCAATCCAATTTGGTATATAAGGTAAAACAAATGTGGTCATAATGTCATGTATAGGTTAAATTGATCAAGGGATGCCATGTAAATATTTGATAATGACTAGCTATTGTATTGGCTAGATATGGTTATGTTTTAGTATAATTATAATCTATAATTATATAAAGTATGAATAATCAAGTTATGATAATAGTCATGTTAGAAAATGGTAAAAACATAACTGTGAAGGTAGGTAAAAATATACTATATTAAGAGATGAAATAAACTTAGTTATAATGTTTGAATTGGTTGGTATGAATTGGTATGTTTTATTGTAGGTAAATGGTTAAATTTGAGTGAAAAATGAAGCTAGGAAATGACTTTGTTTTGTCCGCACAGGTAGACATGCAGGCATGTGTCTAGACCGTGTGTGACACACGGCCTGGTACATGGGCGTGTGGTTGGGCCGTGTGTCCCCTGCACCTTAAATTTGAGAAACCAGAATGCTTAGAATTGAGCACACGGGCAGAGACACTGGCATGTGTCTCAGCCGTGTGTGCCACATGGCCTAGAACACAGGCGTTTGTCTTGGCCATGTAAAACCTGCACCTAATTTTGAAATGAATTAATTGACCACATGGCCTAGCACATGGGCATGTGGCATGGCCATGTGCACAAGCCAGAGAGTTACACGGGGTCAAACACGACCTATAGCATGGGCGTGTCCTAGGGTCACACGGGTGTGTCCCTTGGACCACACGGGCGTGTGAGTCCTGCACCTTGGAAAAAAATTGTAAGTTCACAAAAAATTCTTAGAGGTTTCGATTAAGTTTCGACTCGGTTCTAACGCTTGTATTGGGCCTCGAGGGTCTATTTAAGGGACGTTACGAATTATTTTAGAATTTGAATAGTAACTTGCATGAATTATCTGAAAATGTTCTGAAAGTTCTGGTAATACTTCGTAACCCTGTTCTGGTGATAGATACGGGTTAGGAGTGTTACAATCATGGACCAGAAGAGAGTCCGACCAAGTGAAAGGCTCATGGCGAGCCGAGTAGCTCGAAGGCTTGGGTGGGGTCTGCCACCATAACAAGGCAAACTTGTCTTAGGTGAACAGGGAGTTAATTTAAATTCAATTTATTTTACATTGGTTACCCTCGTACAACAAGGTTTATTTATTTATGATGTAGTAAGAGAACTCGCTAAGTTCATACGAACTTACGGAGGTGACAGATGTTCACATGATTTGCGAGGTTGATCGAGGACTCAAAAGAGGGACCAAGCCAGATGATAAGAGATCGAGGATCGAAGGAAGTTTAGATTCATGCACATATAAAGGGGGTACCATTGGAGGCTTCACCACTGAATCAATAAAAATGAAACTAGATAGTATACCTAGAATCTAGACTTTAGGACAATTAGTCTTTAGCAAAAATTTTAACAAATTCTTTATAAATAAGTAGTTTGATTATAAATGATTATAATATGAAGAATTATTATTTTAAATCTTATTAATTGATATTTTCATATTTAAACCATTTTATAGTAGCTAAGCTAGCTAAGTTTGGGACCATTTGTGATACTCCATACCTGGATTTGATGGACGGGTCAGTGTGGGATGTTCCAAATATAGTGGTATTAGAGTATATGTTTAGCTGGTCCTCTGACCTAGAAGATTTGAATGGAGTACCCCTATGTGCATAATGATCGAATTTGCTAAGTCCTTTGAGTTATCAGTATTGTTAAGAAAGTATATGCAGTACATGGATGCATGCGCCTAGATTGGTAAATTGAAAAGGAAGTACTAATAACTGAATCTAGAAAATATACATAGAATTTATAATTGAGAAAATGTGATTGTAGAGATTCCAGTGATGGATATTGAAAGGTTACAAGGAAAACAGTAAATAATAAAGTACATAGATTAAATGTGCAAATGTAAGAGAAGAAAAATTTATTAGATGAAAAGTACAAAAGAGGTGGAAACCACCCGTTTGATTGTTGAGGATGTGGAACTCGGAGATTGGGTTGGCTAAGTGGAGATGTGGAGAGTGGGACAATAGGAAAACTTAGTCGCAAGCTTCACAACTGGCAAAGAGGACCATTGCTTTAGTTTGAATCGGGGTTAGATAGAGAAGGTAGAAAAGAAGTCCAGCCTGGATGTCTGGTTGGGCATTTGGAAAAGGATTGGGTGGCTCCTCATTTTGCAATAGCATCTTTTTATTAATAAGTAGAATCCACCCATATCTTATTCACAAGCCTTCAAAGGGTTGAACTTGGACCCTCGGAGTGGAGAGATAAGCGATGTTGATATAATCCTTCTCTGATATTGCAAAAGGAGTAGTAATGAGTTGAGTCCATAAATGGGATTGGGTAAGCTGAGGAACAGAGCTTCCTCAAACATAAAATTCAATGCTTGACACAACCCAGGTTGATTGAAGACGGGAATGTGTAATCTTATATAAGTAGACAATTCCTTCGAAGGGGAAGGAAGTAGTTGATAGCGTCATCCAAACAACCCTTTTTCTAAATTTCCCTTAGGATAGAGACAAGCAAGGAAGAACTGATCTTAGTAACCTACCATCGTGTATCAAATGGATGTATCCCTCAAAATCAGGAACTATTGCCATGCTTATGACTTTAATGAAGAAATTAAATTTGTAAACAAACAAGGAAGGAAAAAAGTAAAAAATTTATTTTCCAAATTCATAAGACATGAATCGCAACAGAACTACTCTCCAAAAAGGAAAATAGGTAAAAGAGGAAGGAGTGGTTAGAGATACCAAGCAAGGTGATTTAGTGAAATGTGAGGAGGTGTGAAAATTCTTTTAGCAAGTTAGTTTATTTATAACCAATAGAATGTGCAGAGGTTTTAGAAAATTAATGGAGGGCAAAGGAATCGTTCAAACCCATTAATGTAGGAAGGCCACCTATTGGTATTGGAAGGGGAAAAAACTAGATTCCCAATATGGGAATATCTTTCAACTACTATCCATTATGACGCAACCCTTGGAAAGAAGAACTAGTCATAGGACTGTTCAGTAACAACCTTCTTGGAGTAAGATAGAAGGCCTTTAATACCATTGAAGTAGGATTTCAGAGTCAGAGTAATCGCTCTGACACTCCGCTAAGATGATAATAAAGGGTAAGTCATGGGTGAGCTTAGCTACCTTATGATAAGAAAGAATTGACCTATCATATGGTAATTCTAGAGTACGAGTAAGCCTAGAGATTTCAAAATATCCTGCCAAGAAGGGACGAGCGTTAAGTTAAGCAGTACTCATTTTTGAGCATCCGTCAAAATTAAAGGATGGAAGAAAAGTCGCCAATGAATTGGAGATTAACATTCACTAGTAGGATCTGCATAATCGGTAGAGTTAGAGCATAGCACTTTAGGATTTGCAGAAGCATTCGCTAAAGATAAAGTTGAAGAGTTGGTAAATAGGCAGTGTTTTCCATGGATGCCCACCAAATTAAGATAGGGAGGAGACACTAAAGGATAGAAAGTACTCGTAGTAGAGTAATCAGGTACCCAACAAGGAGTAGGAACCTCTACTTCATTAAGTATACGAGTAATCTACCAATCGAGCGGAGCAAAAAGGAAATAAGAATGTACAAAAGGGGAACCAAGTTAAGAGAATTGACAAGTATAACAGATGAGTGATTACGCGAAACATATTAGAGTAAGAATTAAAGAGGATACCCTAAGTCTACCTCCGAAGTTGGTATGATGTGAAATTTCAGGGACAAAATTTCTTTCTAAAAGAAGTGGAGTTGTAACACCCGGATTTTTAATAACCTGAAATTAAGAATGAATAAAGGACTAAATTGAAAGAAATCACAAGTTGGCGGCCTATATTGGAAGAAAAAAGAAAGCTGGAAACTGAATTGGACATGGTTAGATCCAAGTCTGGTTTGGTTCGAATGAAACCAACCGGTTTTGTAGTGGGAGACATAATAATTAGCTATGGGCGATTCCCCTAAGGTTGGTAATTGTAACATCCCGATTTAGACCCTAATCAGAACAGTGGTTTTGAAACCACAAATCCGAGGTCAAAAAAATATTTTAATATTATTTTTTGTATTTACAGTGTGTGATTAAGCATGTGTGAAAATTCTGTTTGAAAATTTTATCAATTGTGTGCTTAATTTGTAAAAAGGACTTAATCGCATAAAATATAAAAGTTGTGTGCTAATTGTTAAAGTGTTTATTTGTCATGGCTTTCTAAATGAGAAGTCCTTATGTTGTTAATAAACCATTAAAAGAATGGATGGACAAAAATGGGCTTTAGTTGGTGGAAATTTAAATGAAATATTAAAGGGCAAAATGGTAAAACATGAAATAAGGTATATTAAATAAAACAAGTATGAAAAATAAAGCCATTATCATCTTTTCTTAGCCGAATTTGAAAGAGAAAAATAAAGAACTAGGGCTTGAAACATTCAGCCATTGTTATTTTTTATTGAGGTATGTTTCGTTTTTTGATAATTTCTACGTTTTTGTGATCGTTGCTTAGTGTTCTAACTAGCCCATGCTTTAATTTTAGAATTTAATGGTGATTTTGAGATATCCCATTGATAAATGCTTGAGCTTTATGATAGTTGATGATGAAATATTAAAGATAGGTGAATGATTAACATATTTTGTCTTTGAATTTTTAGTGAAATTGAGTAATTTGGGCTTAATTATGAAAATAAGAAATTGGAGGACTAATAAGTGAAATAAATGAAATTTGTGAGCTTGTATGGACATAAGGAGAAATCGGCTAGGCATGGGTGAAATGAAATTATGTGTATTTGATAATTTTAAGAAATAGGGACTAAAGTGTCAAAATGTGAAAATATGAGGGCTATTTTGTAAAATGCCCTAAATATGTGTGTTTGGATTAAATTGAATGATTTGGTGATTGAATGAGTTAAATTTGAATATGTATAGACAAAGAAAGGAGAGTGATGCGTCGTTGAAAGCAACAAAAATATCCTATTCCCTGTAAAATAATAAAAATAATAGTGAAGGGGAAGTAGGGTCAAATCCTCAAGGACCGGATTGTACGAATGCTCGTTCTTGAAATCCTGGACAATTTCTTGACCAAGAAAACTTGCGTTCCTGAAAAAATAAAAATAACAGAATTAAAAGTTTTGATCTGGAAACGAAAATAAAATAAAATAAAAACAGAATTGAGAAGTCGAATTGGAATTGCGAAAATTAAAAATAGGAAATAGAGTTGAGATAAAGAAATTCTTATGGGGAGATTCCAGCCTCCGGTTGTCGCGATCCGCCTTGGGTTCAATCCTTGGCTTTTAGATGATCCTTCTCAAACCGAATAAGCCAGTTATAGTGGAAGAGGACGCCTACGACCACCAGCTCCAAGGATTTAGACTTCGATTCAGTGGAACCTGACTCTAGCCAACAATTGCTCTTGTGGTATCATCTTATGCTAGATCAACGTTTCTCAACGGCGAATCCCTAGCCATTTTGTCTCTTGGGCTCGCCAACCTCAGACGCAGTAAGCTAACGAACCGACTGTGCAACCTTCTCAAAATATACAAAGCGGTCGTTCCTTGCACAAGTTGAAAAGATCACTTCTTAAGGGACATGGATGGAAGCGTCAGCCTCGTAATGCGGAGAAACAATGAATACCCTGTTGAGAAGGCTAAGTACAGATTCTAAACCTCAAGAACCCTTTTTGGGGATTTTGGGTAACCTTTGGCTAGATGGATTTTAGTAGCTCATGGATGGGATGTAAAAGAAAATAAAAAAGGAAATTTTATTAAAGGAAAATATGGAAAGAACAAAATACTAGTTTTTTTCAGAAAAAGGAAGAACATTCATTTCAGTCACCTCTCCTCATATTTATAGTGCTAGGGGAGATAGTCTAATCCTACTTAAACTCCCAAAAGATAAATACAAATAATCAAAGATAAATAAAGATAAATAAAGTAAATCCTAAAATTAAATAATCCCTAATAATTATCTTAATATTAATTATCCTAATATAATTAAAATAGAGTCTAATAGAATAAAAACTCTTCTTTTTGCATTTCAACCCTTGTGTCCTCCATGCTTGCACTTTTGGCACCAACTTTTCCATGTGTCGCACATTGGCCCATTTTATCTCTAAAATCACGCTTTTGGCCCTTAATTTCGCTTTTGCCTCTAATTTAGTTCCTACAAGATAAAAGACCATAAATAGCCCAAATTAGTAGAATCATACTCAAAATAAATATGCAATTAGCACATAAAAATATGACGTTCTAGAGTATTATCAAATTCCCCCTACTTAGCCCATACTTGCCCTCAAGGATGATTCTTATCCACTGTGAAAATTAGATCCTGAAAGAAATTCTATTCCAAAGTTTTATAAAAATTAGTCAAAAATGCATATGAAAAATGGAGAGAACTTCTAAGCTTGCTTTAAGTAAAACAAAAAAAGTATTCTAATTAACACACACAAAAATTAGAATCGTCTTGAATTATTTCATGCTATTTAGGTAAATTACCAAACCTACCAAGATACTCTATTTATTTCCTCCTTTAGTCCTCAACTGCAATTTTATTAGTACTATTTTTCTTTTTTTTTCTTTTCTTTTTATTTTTTATTATTTATTTACTTAGGAATATACTGAACCTTTTAACGTGAAGAGAGATGACAACCCAAGCACCCCACCCCGGTTACTCAACCCAACATACTGCTAAAAATTATTTATTTTCGGTTAGCGGAGTTTTACCCATCACGTCACACAACCTTTTGACGCGAAGTACAATGATGACCCAAGCACCCTACCCCGGTTACTCAGTCAGTCACGTTCTGAACCGTACTCATAACCTTGGTTAGCGAAGTTTTACCTATCACGTCACACAACCTTTTGACGCGAAGTAGAATGACAACCCAAGCACCCTACCCCGGTTACTCAGTCAGTCACGTTCTAAGCTGCACTCATAACCTTGGAATCATTTATTAAACAAAATTTACACAAAATTTTAATTTTAAGAGGACCTAAGAGAAATAATCAAGTGTCGAAAATAAGTTTTAGTATCCACCTAATAGACATAAACATAATTTAGGCATGCAAATGTATCAAGTGTCCACTTGATATTAAACTTGATCAATTTTACGAAAAGCAAGATAGAGTTAACTTATTAATCATAATTATTTTTAGCCTAATAAAAATAAAACAGTGGAGATAAAATCAAACAAACAGAATCATAACTAACTCAGTAGCCAAGAATCATGCATGTAGGTCAAACGCAAGTCGTGGTCAAATTCTTGGGCATGAAAAGCGACAGAATATTCTTAAAAAAATGGACAAAATGGAACCTCAAGTAGCAAACACGAATCACATCAGAAGACGACAGTAATACAAAGAATACCTCCCCCTACTTAAAACACATTGTCCTCAATGTGGACGCAAAAGAAATAAATAGGTAGAAAAGTTTAGAAAAATCCACGTGTAGCTACTGTCGATTGTGGAGGACTTGCGCGTGAAGGGGACGATGTGGAGGGCTCCGCGGCTTGTGTCGACGAAATCAATTGTTTGAGGATGCATCGACGAAATCAATTGTTTGAGGGGCGGAGAGGCGGCGACGGCGTGAGTTGACGGATAGGGGAGAGCGGCGACGACGAACGGTGATGGTGGGGGAGAGGGGGTGATTGCGGCGGCGGCTAGGGAGTTGGGTGAAAGGAAATAGGAAAATATTTTAGGTTTGGGGGTTTTATTTAGCTGAAAAGGGGTGTTTGATTGCAGATTTTGGGGGTTCTAGGGCTGGAATAAGACTGTTTGGCTGTAGGGATATGGAATTCTTGCTGGAATAGTATCTGAAATAGATGTTGTTTGGTCCCATGGATAGGGCTGTTTGGTTCTATTTTTCTGCCTTTTCTCTTTTTTCTTCGTATTTTCGCTCCGTTTTACCTAGACGGAAGAAGAGAAATTTATTAATATTTAAACAAAATAAAATAAATTAAGAGGAAAAGAAAAGAAAAGAAAAGAATAAATAGTAAATAAATAAAATGAAAATAAATAATATAAAAGAAAAATAAAGATTGGGTTGCCTCCCAACAAGCGCTTGTTTAACGTCATTAGCTCGACGACTTAAATGGTTCTACGGTGGCTCAAAATAAATCTTTTTAATCGTGTGAGCTTGGGAATTCTCATTTTTTATCACATTCACCATATTTGGGTTTAATCGTCCTTGCGCCTCTTTCATTGGTTTCATATTTTCCTCCAAGGGGTTAAACCCTTTTATGTCGGTAATGGTCTCATCATTCTCCAAAAATGTGAATTTGAGATGCTCGAGAAGTGGTTTTAATTTCAGATATGATGCTTGTACAAAAGAAGGTTGAAGTTTAGTATCCATAGGAGCCAATAGTTTTTAAAGATTCAAAATCATCAAACATCATTTTAGATTTATCTCCATAAGATGACTCAAAAGTTTTTTCTGCTGATGAGTTAACTATGTCGACACGGTTTACATCCAAGACTTCATTTGGGTGGCTAATTGTGCCATAAACGTTAAACTTCACGACCTCCCCATCAAACTCCATCGTGAGGGTTCCACTTCGTACGTCAATCTTAGTATTCGCGGTACTAAAGAAAGGTCGCCCCAACAAGATGTCTGAAGACCCGGGAGCTTTATCCTCCATTTTTATCACATAAAAGTCTGCAGGGAAGATAAGTCCATTGACTTTGACTAATACGTCCTCGAGGAATCTTTCGGGATGCACAATGGACCTGTCTGCCAATTGAATGATAACACTTGTTTTTGTCAAAAAACCTACGTTAAGTGATTCATAAATAGAATATGGCATTACATTTATGGAGGCTCCTAGATCATACATAGCCTTTTTAATTCCCAAATGACCTATTTTGCATGGTATTGAAAACATGCCCCTATCCTTACATTTTTTGGCATTTTTCATTGTAACATCATGAAACATTTTCCCCAACATTCACCCTTTCATTACCTGTTAATTTCCGCTTGTTTGTGCAAAGCTCTTTAAGAAATTTAGCATACCTCGGTATTTGTTTGATGGCATCCAACAGCGGAATGTTGACCTCGACATTCCTAAATGATTCAAGGATTTTCTTGTCCTCTATACCTCTTTAACACTGGTTCAATCGTTCTGGAAATAGAGGTTGAATTTTAGGCAATGGAGGTTTTGGTCGGACCTATTCGTCTTTCTAGTGTTTTTCCTAGGCGATTTCTTGGCCAAGATTCCTATCAAGAATTGGTTCCAGTACCTTTCCACTTCGCAACGTCATAGCATTTGCGTGTTGTCTTAGATTCGGTTCTGTTTGTTATGGCAACTTCCCTTGAGAGTTCAATTTCTCAACTGATATGGTTAATTCTCTTATAGACGCCTCAGTTTTCTGTTGAAAATCCTTCATTTCTCTTTTTAAATTAAGAGTTTGCTATTGAAAATCAAGGACATTAGCTGTTAATTTATTAACCATGGTTTCTAAGAAATTACCTGAATCCTGTGGCTGCTGTGGAACTCGATTCTGGTATGACTGGTTATATCGTGGGTTGGCCCCATAACTTAAGCTAGGGTGATCCCTCCATCCTGGGTTGTAGGTATCAGACTAAGGGTCGTATCGCCTCTGTGGTAGGCCAGGAAAATTTCCCACCGTATCTAAATGAGCCATAGAGTCATCATACAAACTGGGACATGCATCAATTGTGTGCTCAGGTGTAGCACATATTCCACATAACCGAGCTGGTTTAGCTTTTTTTGCAATAAGAGAATTCATCATATTAGTAAGTCTATCAACTTTATCCTCTTAGGTTGAATTACTTAGCCGGTGAACCCTTCTGGGGGGTTCAGTATTGGCTCGAAATTGTTGAGAATTTGCAGTCATTGTGGAGATTAAGTCCCTTGCTTGTTGGGGAGTCATGTTGACCAACGCTCCTCCACTAGCGGCGTCTACCATATTCATCTCCATTGGTTTCAAACCTTCATAAAAGTACTAGAGGAGAGATTACTTTGTTATACCGTGTTGTGGGCTGCTCGCACACAACTTCTTAAATCGCTCCTAATAATCGTAAAGAGTCTCTACTTCTTTTTGCCTTATTCCAACAATCTCCCTTCTTAGCTCAGCTACTCTAGATGCTGGAAAAAACCTGTTGAGAAATAAACGAGACAAATCAGACCAAGTAGTAATAGATCCGGAGGTAAACAAACTAACCATTCCCTAGCTGAATCCGCTAGGGAAAAAGGGAAAGCGTGCAATTTAATTTGATCATCAGTTACGCCTTGAGGTTTCATACTCAGACAAACCATATGAAACTCCTTCAAATGTTTATGGGGGTTTTCATTTTGTAACCCTCGAAAAGTTGGCAGCAACTGAATTAACCCTGACTTCAGTTCAAAATCGATATCTGTTGTAGGATATGTGATGTACAATGGCGGTTGTTATGTTAAAGCTTCGGCTAGTTGCCGAATTGTTTGAGCCATTGGTTGAGGTGCTAAATTAGGGTTTCGTCAACCCTAGCGTTAAGCACTTCTTCTGAGGAATCGACTTCTACTTTTTCGCCTTCAAAAGTTTGAGTAGGATTTTCGTTAACCCTAGACTCTACTTCTTCGTTGATAAACCGTAAAAGTAACATATTTTAGGCCCACATTTAGTATGCTTTTGGATGATTTAGCCCTTGATTTATGAAAAAAGGTGCTCGTAATCCTTTTTTTTCATGTTTTTACTCAGGAAAGCACCCGAGGACGAAAAGAACAAGAAATAGGCTTAAAACGGGTCAATTTGGGCAAAAGAGGAAATTGACACGGCCTGGACTTCAAGCCACACGGCTCGTGCCTCAACAATTAGCTAAGACACGGCCATGCCACGATTTACACGGCCGTGCCCCAATCAACAGAATCGAGACACAGCCTGAAGACAATTGACACGGGCGTGTACCATGGCCGTGCCCCTACCGCGGGAGAGAGCAATTTCAATCGGATTTGGATACTTTGAGGCAAAGAAACACTTTCCAAAGCTTATTCAAACACTGAGTAGGAAGTATATTTGAATTGGGATAGTTAGAGGCTAAGTAAAGCATTCCAAAAGTCTATATAAACACCCTAAGTGTATCCTGAAAGGGGGCGATTGGCTAGGCCAAGGAGTCGAGCCAGAAACGCCAGATTTGTGGGAATTACTCGAAGATAGCCAGTTGATCCATCTCAAGGAGCTAGAATTTTACTCAAGATGGCAGATTTCTCCTTCAATTCCTTCAAGGGGTTTTAGGGATTTCTTATGTTTTGTTTTATCTTTTATCTTGAGATGTTTTCTTTATTTGTTATGAACTAAACCCTTCAGATACTTGAAGGGGATGAACCTAGATGAATTATATGATAAATACTTAGTTTGTTCTTATTATGCATGCTTAATCCAAATCTTATGTGCTTAGGTGGAGGAGGAATAGACCCTGCTTAAGAGTAGATCTAGCATAATTGAGCGGAGTTGATCGCACGCCTAGAGATAGGGTGATGAGATTTTGCCGAATTAGGGTGAAACCTAATATGGGAATCCATAGATCGATTTACTGCTATTCTAGGGGGTTATTATAAGAGAACGAGAGTTCCACTAATTAACCTAGGGTTAGACGTTATTCGCCTAAAGAGAGGGTTTAATATATGTTAGGGAGTCTTACGGATCAAACTAAGTAAATAAATCGTATGGTTCAGTGTTAATTAACAAGTGAAGTCTAGGTGATTCTTCTTGAGGGTATCGTCGTGATCAATTGAGTTTTTCTTCAATTTATTTTCCAATTCATTCTTTCTGTCTTTGTGTCTTTGGCTTAGTAGTCATTAATTTAGATTAAATCAGCCAATCACTCCATATTTTAGGCTAAATAATAAAAAGAAAGTGAGTATTAGTACTTTTAGTTTCTTTGGGTTCGACAATCTGGTCTTGCCTAAGCTATACTTCTGTTCGATAGGTACACTTGTCTTAAGTCGTTGTCAGAGTTAGTTTCCAGGTTTGATCATTCTCTTTATAAATTTTAAAACTCGACAAAACAACGATCAAGTTTTTGGCGCCGTTGCCGGGGAACTAAAATATTAAGAAAGCTCTATTTTTTATTACTTTAGCCATTATTTTTATTTTTATTTTTTGTTTCGCAATTTATTTTATTTTATTTTATTTTTTTGCTAATTTTATTTTTTCCTTTTTTCCTAGCAGGTACCTCTAGTTTATGACTAGAAGGAACCCGACAGGACCTCTAGTATACGATAGTGAAATTGAAGCTACCACTCGTAGGAATCACAGAGAAATTAGGCAAGCCCTAAATTACACAGAAGAAGAGCAAGAAGACAGATCCAATCCTATTGAAGGGATGGACGAGAATAATCCACCACGAGATGTAGAAGAAAAACAATGTTCTGCGTACTATGTATGATTAACAGGAGCTGAATCTAGTATTGTTAGGCCCGCTATAGCTGCTAATAATTTTGAATTAAAGCCTAATGCAATACAAATGATTCAACAATTTGATGGTTTGCAGGACGAAGACCCAAACACTCATATAGCTAATTTTTAGAGTTCTGTGATACTTTCAAAATAAATGGCGTTTCTGATGATGCCATTTGTCTTCGGTTATTTCCCTTTTCATTAAGGAATAAAGCCAAACAGTGGTTATACTCGTTACCACGAGGGTCAATCACTACATAGGACCAAATGACCGAAAAATTTTTATTAAAATATTTCCCACTGGCCAAAACGGCCAAATTACGGAATGATATCTCTTCTTTTGTGCAAATGGATTTAGAGATATTAAACGACGCATGGGAGAGATACAAGGATCTCTTGAGAAGGTGTCTACACCATGGTCTACCCTTGTGGCTACAAGTCCAAACTTTCTATAATGGTGTAAACCCCTCAACGAGGCAACTAATCGATTCAGCCACCGGTGGAACCCTGAACAATAGAACTCCTGAAGCAGCCTACGAATTCATTGAAGAGATGTCACTGAATAACTATCAGTGGCAAGTTACAAGGACAAAACCGATAAAATCAACCGGAGTTTACAACCTCGATGCAGTGACCATGTTATCAACACAGGTAGAGATGATGAATAAAAAGCTTGATAGTTTTGTGTTCTTCGCAAGTACATCCAGTCATGCAGTGCAACGCAAGTAGAATTGTGGCAAATCCTGAGTACCCACCCTATCAACCGGACGCAGAGAACGAACAGATGAACTATATCGGTAATAATTTCAGATCCAATAATAAACCTTATAGTAATACTTACAATCCAGGTTGGAGGAACCACCCAAATTTTTCATGGGGAGGCCAGGGAAATCAAGGGAATCAAAGACAACAACCTCCTCAAAACTTTTAAAATCAGCCATATCCGCAAGAGAAGAAGCCAAACCTGGAAGAGATGCTGACAAAATTTATGGCAAACACAAAAAATTACTTCCAAGAAACTGAGAAAACAATTAAAGCAACAAGAACCTAGTCGGTGAACTTACTAAGTCAGTCAAGGAAGCCACTAATGCAGTCGAATGACTCGCAAAGCTAATGTCAGAACAACCACAAGGACGTCTACCAAGTAACACTGAGATTAACCCAAAAAAGCAAATTCAAGTCACTTCAGTTTATGATAGTAAGGGATTAGATGAACCCAATCCAATACAAGAAAAAAAAGGTAGACGAAGGTAAGGTAGAGGTAACACAAGAAAAGCCAAAACCGGTAATCAAGGAGTACCAAACCTTGCATACATTATCCCGAAGCGATGAAAAGAGACGATTCAGAAGAACAGTTTGGTAAGTTTCTTAAACTCTTAAAGAAATTACATATTAACTTACCTCTTCTTGAAACTCTTTTTTCGATGCCAGACTCGAGGAAATTTTTTAAAAAAACTCTTGATTAACAAACACAAATTAGACGAATAGCACCATGTGGAATTAAACGCAGCATGCTCAGCAATGTTACAGAATAGACTACCACGAAAGCTAAAAGATCTAGGGAGTTTTACAATTCCATGTTTAATTGGTAGTTTAGCTATTGATAAGGCGTTAGCTGATTTAGGGGCAAGCATAAATGTCATGCCTTATTCATTATTTAAATGACTAGGTCTAGGGAAGCTCAAACAAACTAGGATGAGTATACAATTAGCTGATAAAACTGTTAGAATTCCTAAAGGCATTATCGAAAATGTTCTTGTCAAAATCGATAAATTTGTTTTCCCAGTATATTTTGTTGTCTTAGATATGGATGAGGATAATATAATCCCCTTAATTTTAGGAAGACCTTTTCTGGCAACTGCCAAGACTAAAATTGATGTTGCCATAGGAGAACTCATACTTTGTGTAGGTGACAAATCAATCAATCTTCAAGCTCTTGACTCGGCTAGGACAATAATCGATGAAGGTAAGAAAGTCAATATAGATAACAATCAAATTGTTCAACCTTTATCGTAGGAAACACCGCAAAGACAAAACCCTGAGCCGACTCATAGATCCCAAATCGACAAAGAAGAATCACACAAGGAACAAGACCTTAGGGTCGACAATTTAGAAGAGCAGAGGGCACAAGTCAAAAAAGAATCGGAACCGCACAAAGTAAAACCAGAGAAACCACCAAAAGAGCTCGTAGGAACATCAAACCACTACAAAATAGGAGACCAGGTACTGTTAGACAAAGCAGATCAGCACATCATCACAACAGGCCTGAAGGAAAAGGGAGAAACCCTTCTTAAGGTATACAATATCTTCTCACACGAAATAGTCGAGGTAAGCGACCCAACATTCAACACTTTTGAGGTAAACACTTCTCGACTTCAACTTTGTCAAGAAAATAGAACTTTAACCAAGAGGAAGATATTCAAACCTTTAAACCTCCCTGATTCAAGTACAAGGAAAAGTCTATCTTAAGACTATAAACGAGCGCTTCTCGAGAGGCAACCCGAACACTAACTTCTTTTTACATTTGTTTTCTTCTCTTTCTCTTTCCCTTTATAGCTTAACCAAAAGTGCAAATTTCTAGGACACACGTCCTTACACACGGCCGTGTCTTTGGCCGTGTGGACCACTGAAATCCCCGTACTGATATAACAGAGGCCGTGTGAATCAAATCCCAACCACTTTTTGACGTCACGGATCCAACCACTCCTCCACGAGCACCAGTAAATTGGCACGACTATGCTTTGCAACCGTGTAAAGCTACTGACTTGCCAGACACGGGACAAACACGCCCATGCTACCCAATCGTGCCAACACACTATCTTTTCAAGAACGGGCGTACCAACACCTTAGGTCCACGGCGTGGGAACGTGCTAGATTTGATACCCTATTTAAACCCCACAGCCCTTCTCCTTCTCCCCTCATTCTTCTTCCTTCTTTTTCTTTCTTTCCTTAGAAAAAGTGTCCAGACTCTTGAGCTACACTAGAATCATGCCAAAGAAGCGTAAGAAGGCAAGTATTGTCTCCTTAAAGGAGACCCCAATACATAAGTCCATGCCGGCCTCTTTATCCAAACACCAAGCCAAGGGTCTTTTAGACCATTTAAATTTTTATTTATGTTTATTTTCCCATTTATCCTACTTATCTATAATTCTCTTCTGCTTAATATATTTTAAATTCTTTTAGTTTCTTGGTTTTAGGTTCTAAAGGCTGCTTGGGAATCACGCACCACAACCTTAGAGGTCACACCCCCTCGCGAATCATCCAACAATAAGGACTCCTTAGTCCATTAGTCTTTTCTTTTAATTTTAGTTTTCTTCTTAGTCCCATTCTCTTTATTTTCTTTGTCTTTAATTATAGTATTAGTATATTATTAATGTTTCTTTAGATTTCTTGGCTATATCTTTGTAGGCTACCCAATTTCTTTATCTAGCACAAAGCTCATCGGTAGAAACCCCACCAGGCCCATAGAAAACACCATCACCGCCTCCTCCACCCACCTTTCACCACGACCTCTGCCAACTCCCAAAGTCATCCAAAATTCAGGAAGTGTTACTTCTCCCCTTCTCTTTTGATTATTGTATTACATAATTGTCTTTCTATCTTTGTACATTGAGGGTAATGTACATCTTAAGTGCGGGGGGCAAAAGTACCTAACTTTTTGCATTATTCTAAAATCCTAAATTTTAGTATTGTCCTTAAGAAATTTTCTCATATTATCAAATAGGGTGAAATTTCTAATGATTTATGAGTTTTATTGATATGTTTTTGAGTAAGTAATTAATAATTGTGCATTGATGATTTATACTTGAAGAATACTAGAGAATCAAGCATGAAAAGTCTATTTTTCAAGAACAAAAAATTTCCTATATTGTTAAATTGAATTTGGATATTTCCTTAAAGTTTGAAATTTACAAGGATTGATGTCAAATACCTATAATTTTTGTGAGATTTTGAGCCTTATAGAGCATATATTCTTTTCCATGCTCACTTTATTGATTATGAGTGTGTCAACACTGAATTGTTATTCTAGAACTTGCCTTGATTATACATATCAAGACCACATTAATGATTTGATATACTGAGATGATAAAGGCACCTAGGTTTTAACCCATCCACTCCACTAAAAAGCCTACCTTCACAAATTAACCCTTAGTGAACCCACTTGATCCTAACAACACTTTTTATTGATTTACCCGCTAAATTTTAACCCAAAACCCTTTGTATTTGTTTTCACCATTCTTTTGACTACCCTTCTATCGAGAATTGATTTGCTCAGTTGCCGAGTTAGTTTATTTCAGTTGATAAATTTCTTTCTTTATTTTTTTTCTACTTAGTTTGTTCTTAATTAAAAAAAAGTATTAGTATATGATTAAAAGAGCTTATGCGTTTAAATTCCAATTGTTGAAGAAGAGCTCGTATTAAAAGTATTATCAATAGTAGTATTATTAGTTTCAAAGTTTCAATTGATGTAATCATTTATGTTCAAGTTCATTATTTTTGTTAGGTAATTGGTCAGGTCAATCTCGATTCTAAACCTTCTAATTCAGCCTTTATCCACACCTTTAACCTAAGCCCCGTTACAACCCTGTCAAAGACCTTTTGATTTGTGTATCATCTCATATTACAGTGGTGGAGATTTGATTTTCAGGCAAGCCTATGGGATTAACTTTTCATGTTCGACTTATGAGTGCTTTCTCTTGAACCTTAAACTCCTCGAGTGTTTTCAGTGAATCTTTAGTGAGGATGTCAATCCTTGTCGGTTTTGAATTAAAGGTAATTATTTAGATAAGAGGAGACGCCTATGTTTTTATCCTACAAATTTATGACTTAGAATTGTTTGAATCTTTAAGAGTCTTTGAGTTAAATTATCCATGTAAAAATTATCTGTGAATTATGATGAGGCATTATTGATAGGAATTGTGAATTATGGAAAATTAATTTTAATTGTAAGTTGAGAATTTTGCTTGAGGACAAGCAAAAGCTTAAGTGTGGGGGTATTTGATTAACCGTAAAAGTAACATATTTTAGGCCCACATTTAGTATGCTTTTGGATGATTTAGCCGTTGATTTATGTAAAAAGGTGCTCGTAATCCTTTCTTTTCATGTTTTTACTCAGGAAAGCACCCGAGGACCAAAAGAACAAGAAACGGGCTTAAAACGGGCCAATTTGGGCCAAAGAGGAAATCGACACGGCTTAGACTTCAAGCCGCACGGTCGTGCCTCGACAATTAGCTAAGACACGGCCATGCCACGATTTATACGGATGTGCCCCAATCGACAGAATCGAGACACGACCTGAAGACGATTTACACGGGCGTGTACCATAGCCGTGCCCCTGCCGTGGGAGAGAGAAATTTCACTCAGATTTGGATACTTTGAGGCAAAAAACACTTTCCAAAGCTTATTCAAACACCGAGTAGGAAGTATATTTAAATTGGGACATTTAGAGCCCAAGTAAAGCATTCCAAAAGTCAATATAAACACCCTAAGTGTATCCTGAAATGGGGCGGTTAGCTAGGCCAAGGAGCTGAGCCAGAAAGGCCAGATTTGTGAGAATTACTCGAAGATAACCAGTTGATCCATCTCAAGGAGCCAGAATTTTACTCAAGACGGCGGATTTCTCCTTCAATTCCTTCAAGGGGTTTTAGGGATTTCTTATGTTTTTTTTATCTTTTCTCCTGAGATGTTTTCTTTATTTGTTATGAACTAAACTCTTCATATACCTGAAGGGGATGAACCTTAGATGAATCTTGTTATTGATTTCTGAATTATATGATAAATACTTAGTTTGATCTTAATTATGCATGTTTAATCCAAATCTGATGTGCTTAGGTGGAGGAGGATTAGACCCTGCTTAAGAGTAGATCTAGCATAATTGAGCAGAGTTGATCGCACGCCTAAAGATAGGGTGACAAGATTTTGCCGGATTAGGGTGAAACATAATATGGGAATCCATAGACCGATTTGCTGCTATTCTAGAGGGTTATTATAAGAGAACGAGAGTTCCACTAATTAACCTAGGGTTAGACGTTATTCGCCTCGAGAGAGGGTTTAATATACGTTAGGGAGTCTTACGGATCAAACTAAGTGAATAAATCATATGGTTCAATGTTAATTAACAAGTGAAGTCTAGGTGGATTCTTCCTGAGGGTATCGTCGTGATCAATTGAGTTTTTCTTCAAGTTATTTTCCAATTCATTCTTTCTGTCTTTGTGTCTTTAGCTTAGTAGTCGTTAATTTAGATTAAATCAGCCAATCACTCCATATTTTAGGCTAAATAATAAAAAGAAAGTGAGTATTAGTACTTTTAGTTCGACAATCCGGTCTTGCCTAAGCTATACTACTATTCAATAGGTACACTTGCCTTAAGTCGTTGTCAGAGTTAGTTTTCAGGTTCGATTATTCTCTTTATAAATTTTAAAACTCGACAAAACAACGATCAGTTGTCGATTCTAATTTCTGGCGGTGGATTACTTTGAATCCCAACCACCGTTAATTGTTTTTTTCTTAGCTTTGTTTCCTTGCGATTAGCTCTCGCAGTCTTTTCAATCTCCGAATCAAACGCAAGAGTTCCTGGAGCAGATCTAGTCATAAGAAACAAAAAACAAGATTAGTACATTACCAATCCCCGACAACGGCGCCAAAATTTGATGCGTTATTGAAAGCACCAAAAGTATCCTATTCCCTGTAAAATAATAAAAATAACAGTAAAGGGGAAGTAGGGTTGAATCCTCAGGGACCAGGTTGTACGAATGCTTATTCTTGAAATCTTGGACAATTTCTTGACCAAGAAAACTTGCGTTCCTGGAAAAATAAAAATAACAGAATTAAAAGTTTTGATCTGGAAACAAAAATAAAATAAAATAAAAATAGAATTGAGAAGTCGAATTGGAATTGCGAAAATTAAAAATAGGAAATAGAGTTGAGATAAAGAAATTCTTATAGGGAGATTCTAGCCTCCGGTTGCCTCGATCCGCCTTGGGTTCAATCCTTGGCTTTTAGATGATCCTTCTCAAATCGAATAAGCCAGTTATAGTGGAAGAGGACGCCTACGACCACCAACTCCAAGGATTTAGACTTCGATTTAGTGGAACCTGACTCTAGCCAACAATCGCTCTTGTGGGATTATCTTATGCTAGATCAACGTTTCTTAATGGCGAATCTCACGCCATTTTGTCTCTTGGGCTCGCCAACCTCTGACGCAGTAAGCTAACGAACCAACTGTGCAACTTTCTCAAAATATACAAAGCGGCCGCTCCTTGCACACGTTAAAAAGATCACTTCTTAAGGGACATGGACAGAAGCGCAGCCCCGTAATGCGAAGAAACGATGAATACCCTGTTGAGAATGCTAAGTCCAGATTCTAAACCTCAAGAACCCTTTTTGGAGATTTTCGGCAACCTTTGGCTAGATGGATTTTAGTGGCTCATGGATTGGATGTAAAAGAAAATAATTATAAAAATAGAAAAGAAAATTTTATTAAAGGAAAATATGGAAAGAACAAAAGACTAGTATTTTTCAGGAAAAAGAAGAACATCCATTTGAGTCACCTCTCTTCCTATTTATAGTGCTAGGGGAGATAGTCTAATCCTACTTAAACTCCCAAAAGATAAATACAAATAATCAAAGATAAATAAAGTAAATCTTAAAATTAAATAATCCCTAATAATTATCTTAATATTAATTATCCTAATATAATTAAAATAGAGTCTAATAGAATAAAAACTTTTTTTTTTTGCATTTCAACCCTTGTGTCCTCCATGCTTGCACTTTTGGCACCAACTTTCCCCTGTGTCGCACATTGGCCCATTTTATCTCTAAATTCACGCTTTTGGCCCTTAATTTCGCTTTTTCCTCTAATTTAGTCCCTACAAGATAAAAGACCATAAATAGCCCAAATTAGTAGAATAATACTCAAAATAAATATGCAATTAGCACATAAAAATATGACGTTCTAGAGTATTATCAGAGAGATTCAAATCGAGATTGAGGCAAAGAAAAAGTGCTCGATTGATCGACTAATCTCGGTATTTCTACATCTGAGGTAAGTTCGGATATAATAAGTGTTGTTAAATTATGTTTAAGTACTATGGAATGAATAACTATGTGACTATTGGATTAGAAATGCTATGTCTGGAATTGAGTTAGATGGCACTAAATGTGCGTAATTAGAAATAAGATAGAGATGATTAGCATTGTGTGTGCGAAATAATAGAAGCTTCGGCTTGTTGATTGGCACTGATATCGAGATAAATTCGATTTAATGTAAAGGCACTAAGTGTGCGATAACGTTTAAGCTTCGGCTATGAATTTGGCACTAAGTGTGCGAATAAATCGAATGAATAACGAATGTTGGTCGAAACGAAGTATTGATCATTGAGTAGCATGGGTGATTGATAACTAAGTGTTGGCTAAGGTACGTACGAAACCTATGTGGTTGATGAAATCGTAAATGGATTATGGATGGTTAAGTGAGCATATTAGTTATGGATGATATGGTATATGGATTTGTGAGTTGATCTATGTGATGGATTATCATTGTATATTGTAATTGTATTAATGAACTAAATGTATTATATTGCGAACTTACTAAGCTCTAAAGTTTACTGTGTGAAGTGTTTCTCTATTTTACAGTGTCTTTAAAGCTAGCTCGGATCCGGGGATCGTCAGTGACTCAATCACACTATCGGCTATCTATTTTGGTACTTTTAAAAGATGTATATATTTGGTATATGGCATGTATAGGCTAGAAGTTATGGTATGTTTTGAAATGTTTGGACCTTGCCATGTGATATGGCTTGGAAATTGAATGATGTCGATTCTTATATGTAGGTTATAATAGCCCAAATTTCGAAGATATTGGAAATAGTGGTTCGAGATCACCAAATTCGACAAATGAACTCGTGGATTATATTATTTAATATTTACGAGCCAAATGTAACTTTTAAAAGATTTTTGAAATGGTAAATTGTGTTTTATAAAGATTTATTTGGTCAAAAAATTAAGAAAAAGAGGTATCGAGATCTCGGTGTTATAAATCGTGTCATAAAATTTTTATGAATATTTACGGAATTTTAATAAGGTAGTATTAAAATTTTGTTATAAAATTTTGACGTTTAGGTGGTTAATTAAATAAAAAGAACTAAATTGAAAAATGTGTAAAAGTTGCTAGAAGGATTAAATAGCTTAATTGTCAAATGAAGAAGGACCTAAAGTGAAAATAAGCCCAAAGGAGATATTTTGGGCGAAAATAGCTAAGAAAAATCAGGAAATGGGTGAAATAAGGGCAAAATTGGAAAATTGCCAAAATTATCTAAATAAAAATGGGACCAAATTGGAATATCTAGAATTCTCTTCATTTCTCTTCATTTTCATCAGCTAAAAAACAGTCATGGAAGAGGGTTCAAGTTGGTTTTCATACTCTAGCTTCATGTAAGTTTAATTCTTGCTTTCTCCTTGAAATTTCTATGTTTTTGGACTTTTACAATTTGGTCCAACTTACTATGTCATTAGTTTTGGATTCTATGGCTAATTTTTAAAGTTGCTATGAATGATTTTTGGTATAATATGATGAATAAACATATAATTGAAACTTTAATTTTGATATATGATGATTTTATCAAGTAAAATTGATGGAAATTGGTTTTAGGACCTAATTGTAAAAGGGTTTGGAGTTAAGGTTTAATGCTAAAGTTCTGATTTTCAAGGGTTAGGAAGTAGTTTAAAATGATAGAATAAGGTATTAATTGACAAAAATTATCCCAATTGAGGGGTTAATTGGAAAAGGATTGAATTGTATGAACTGTGAAATTTGGGGCAAAATGGAAATTAACACTTTGCACTAAAACAATTTTGGACAGCAGCAGTATTTTAACTTTGAAAAATCACAAAAATTTTAGAAATCGAATTAGAGGATGAATAAAATATTGAATTAAATCTTACTGAGTCTAGTTTCTTATAGAAGAAACGGTGTAAGTAATGGAATTGTAAATCAGGAGATATAATAAGTTTTGTCAGACAAGGTCAGAATGATTTCAGGTTCTCCTATTCTAACTTTGGAAAATCATCAAAAATTGGATAAAAATAATTAGGGGCTTAAATTTATATTTTTGAAATACTGAATGAGTCTATTTTCAATAGAAACAAACGGAAACATAATCCGAATCCTGTATGAGGAGATAATTAATTTTTAGTGAAGCAGAGTCAGAACTGACAGACAGCAGAACAGGGGTGACTTTAAAGAATAAACTGTACTTATTGGACAAACCAAAATTCTGAAAATTTTATGGTAAGAAGATATGTGAGTCTAGTTTCAGGGAAAATTAGCGGATCTTAATTTGGAGTTCTGTAGCTCAAGAAAAAATAATTTAGTGACTATGACATGGATAAACAGCTTGAATATTCACATAAATAAATAGTGAAAAATTATAAATAATGTTACTTACAAATGTGTTATTTACACTAAGGATGTGGAATGGAGAGGAGGAAGAGAAAATATATGAATGAATTATATATAAATTGATCACATGCCCGATTATAATTGATAAACGTTGAATTAGAAATGATATAATGTTTTATTTCAAATATTTATTATGAAACTAATATTATTGTTATGGTATAAAAATCGAATTGTAAGTTCGTGTAACTTGAATTATATTCTTAAATACTTGAAATATATTTTTATTGATGTGAATATGATTTGGATGTTTATTGTATGATAATTGATGAAGTATTGATATTCTTGATGAAAATGGAAAATAAATCCCAGTTGAATAAAAGGAAATTCCGATGGATCTCTGAAAAGGAATTGACGGTAAAAAGGATCTAGCCTAGACGGGTGATCCTATCCTGATATAGCCCTCCCGAAGAATATGTGTAAAAAGGATCTAACCGGACTGGTAATCTTGATATAAGCCCTCCCGAAGAATATGTGTAAAAAGGATCTAGCCCGGACGGGTGATCTTGATATATGCCCTCTCGAAGAATATATATGAAAAGGATTTAGCCCGGACGGGTAATCCAAAGTAAATGTAAGTCTGGATTTAGCCTGGACTAGTAATCCAGACAAAGCTCTATAGATTATTCGTCATTGCAGGGGATTTAGCCTAGACTGGTAATCCCGACAATACTCTTTGAGCATATGTTCTGAGGATTTAGCTCGACCGTAATCCTTTTGTAAGGATGAGGTTCATGGAGTGTGCTCTCGAAATGGAAATGTGCGCACATGAATATGAATTGAGCGGACCGGATTTGTACACTAAAGTGTACCCTAAAATCCATCGAAATTCGAGAAATTTAACGGATAAATATGGAAAATAACAAGGGAATGGAAATCATGGTACTGATGAGCTCATCAATCATGGTATATATTATATGATATAAGAAAATACGAGTTGATGAGACATGAACATAGAACTTGGTTGACGAATGAGTTCATTTGTGATTATATATTTGTACACCCTTGAGTGTATTATCTGTATGAATTGGTATTCCAAATGAGTTAATGAAAAGAGTTTTAATATGAAATATTATGAAAACATATTTGAAATACATTGGTATGTCTTGTATAGTTATTTGAGTTCATAATGTGGAAAGTAAATGTATGTGGAAATATGAGATGATAATACCTGTACATGGAATTTATTGGTGGATACGTACATCCAAATTTATATAATAGATTGTAGTGAACATTGAAATTGGGCTCAATAAGTGATTTGTCAATTTAAATTGTGATTGGCAAGAAGAGTTAGTGAATTGCATGTTTATGAATTGTTACACGTATTTGTCGAAATACGAGGAAATGATGGTAATTGATATATGAAAATATGAGACTATGATATATATATAAAGATGGCATATGTTTGATAAATGAGTTCATTCATAATTATGGAATGTTGCACCTCAAGTGCACTATATGTGTAAAGAAACTTTTATAATCAATTTCAGTATTGAGTGATAAATGTTTTAAATTTTCTGTAAGTATTTCGTACTCCTCGATAATGCCTCGTACTTTATTCCGGCAACAGATACGGGTAGGGGGTGTTACATAGGTAATGAAAATGATTAATGTAGTATGAAATAGTGAGATTGGAAATGATATATTTCATGCTTGAATTGGTTGATGAGTATTGAGGTTTAAATATGAACTTGTAGTAAGAATTACATAATGCTTGGTTTATATGATTTGGGTTGTGAAGTTTGGTATTGTGAACGAACTTATTTGAGATGAAATAGAGTATGAAAATAGATGGTATAGATGATAATTAATTGGTGCATATATTGGTATGTTTTGGTTGCCATTTGTGGCATAAATACATATGAATTGAGGCTTGTAGGTTATCCTAAGTGTGGATGGCAAGTTAGGCCTTGTAAATGGCCTATAATTGCCCACAGTTGAGCACACGGGCGTGTGACTGGCCATGTGAAACAAGTCAGTAGCGACCACAGGCTGGACATACGGACGTGTGACTGGCCGTGTGGTGCAAGTCAGTAGCGACCACGGGTGAAGCACACGGGCGTGTCCACGGCCATCTGGACAAGTCAATATGTACACCCTATTTTGACACGGCTTAGACATATGGGCGTGTCTGAGGCCGTGGGAGGCACACGGCCTACCCACACGGGCGTGTGACCTCTATAACTTTGAAAAATTTTTAAATTTTCAAAAATTCCATGTGTATTTGGTTTAGTCCCGACCCTTTCTAAAGCATGTTTAAGGTCTCGTAGACTTAATTAAGGGACACTTTGATTTGATTTGTTGAATTATATTATGAAATGCCCATAAAAGGTTCTGTTTTGTCCGGTAATGCCTTTAACCCTAGATCGGTGATGGTTACGGGTTAGGGGTGTTACAGTAATAGTGAGGGAATGCTTATAAATAGCTGAAAGATGACTTCCAGGGTTGATTTTCTTCCTGACTTGGTCTGATTCTCTCTTATTCATGATCTTTTTCGGTTGTTTTAGAGAAGAGAATGTCATGGAAGGTTCTGCATAGATCAAACTTCATAAGGATTAAGTTGAAATAATAGGGAAACCAGCAAGTAACTAAGGTTCTTAACCTTTTTATGTGCGTAAATGTTAAGAAATAAAGCTATGGAGCTTCAAGAACTGGTTTAAAGGTTTTGCATGTTATGAAAGCTTAAGTTTTATGATGTAGAATAAGTTTAACTAGTAGATTTTTTATTGTAAGTTACTGTCAAGAGAATGAAAGCTCTAGAGTGCAAGAGAAGAAATAGGATATGTAAACGATGAAGTTTCAGGTGAGTTCCAGACTCCAAACCTACTATTAGGTTTATTGTCATTTAAGCATGCCATGGTTGCGTAAGGATAAAGCAAGATAATATTAGAATGCATAGCATGATTGTGGGTAAACCTCAATGGTTAGACAAAGTTAAGAAGGGAAATGGGGAGAGAACCTTTATTACTACCTTGGGCGAAGCTCCAGACCTTACGGAGGGAACACTACGATGTTCGAGCATCAAGGTTAGGTGGTGTAAAGGAAGTACTAGAAGAAGGATTCAGGAAATGAGATAATGAAATGGTATTTATCGCGACCACGGTATCGATTAGTCCTTCAAGGTGACACCGTGATAACATTATATGGCATAAGACCATAAATGAAAGATGCCATGACAGTCTGGTATGAAGTACATAGTATAAGACCATGGATGAAAGATGTCATGGCAGCATGGTACACGATAATGACAATGACGTAAGACCATGGATGAAAGACGCCATGGCAGCAAGGTATGTGGTGTAAGATCATAGATGAAAAACGCTATGAAGTCAAGTATGATGAGTAAGACCATGGATGAAATACTCCATGGCATCATAAGATAGTACGTTAGGATGAGGGGTACGTGTAAGACCATAGATGATAGAATCCATGGTGTCCATAGAGAGTAAAACCGTCGGGATAGTAAACATAGAACAGAGTAAGTCTGTTAGGACAGTAAACACAAGGTAAGTCCGTCAAGATAGTAAACACGAGTAAGTCCACTAGGACAAGAGAAAAGAGGAAAAAGGAAAGAGGATATAAGACCATATCTCTGCTATGACATCCCATAGAGTCCACCAGAACCTCAAGTAAGGAGTATAGGGTCTGTGCGCAAAGTATGGGAAAACCACATAAGTGGAGGAAAGTTTAAGAAAAGCATAAGTATGGCAAGCGGACTTTTAAGAATCTGCCAAAAGTGATGGAAGCTAATAAAGCATAGGCGAAGACCCAATGAGAATTAAAGAAAGATAGGTCGTGTAGAAGTTGTCGTAGTTATGGAAATGTAAGAGGAGAAATTATCCAAGAATCATAAGCAAGGATTTGAAAAGAAGACTCACCCGTAGAGCTCAATAAAGATGTGCGTGAGAAGAAATTCTCGTGGGAGGATGAAAAAGTGCTTTCCCAGGATAAGGGTTCTATCTAAGGGACAATATGTCTTTCAAGACTATTCCTCTTTGAAAAAAGTCTAGTGTGGGTATACCGTAGAAAGGATAGCTCAAAAGAGGAAACGATTGAGTGAGATGTCAAACTCGCATAATTGTATGGGCGATAACATGTTAGCCTAACAAGATATATCGATCTTCATGTACAAGACAAGTGAGCTCCCAAGTGAGGGATGAAATGAGAATGGGTTCACCAGAGTGGCGAGACATGCTGAAGGTCAGCATAACATGGAAATGACAATGAGTCTTCTAGGACTAAGGTATGAATAGAAAGAGTCCACCAAAGACTAGTATGATCGAGTTCGCCAAGGAAGACATCTTTTAATAATCCATGGAGGATAGTTAGAAACTACCACAAGGGTTTATGATAGGAAGACGACGAACCACCAGGACAATTAAGTCCAATGTACACCCCGCATATGGGGGAAAGTGTAATAAAAGAAATACGAGAAGTTAGGGTAAGACCCACGGATGTGGCGAGATGTCTGAATCATGGACCAGAGGAGAGTCCGACCAAGTGAAGGTATCATGGCAAGTCGAGTAGCTCGAAGGCTCGAGTAAGGTCCACCACCATGACAAGGAAAAATTATCATGGGTGAACAGTGAGTAAATTTAAATTCAATTTGTTTTACATTGGTTACCCTCGTACCATAGGGTTTATTTATTTATGATGCAGTAAGGGAACTCACTAAGTTCATTCGAACTTATGGAGTTGACGGATGTTCACAGGATTTACGAGGTTGATTGAGGACTCGAATGAGGGACCAAGCCAGATGATAAGAGATCGAGGATCGAAGGAATTTTAGAGTCATGCACATAGAAAGGGGGGTACCATTGGAGGCTTTGCCACTGGATCAATAACAATAAAACCAGATAGTATACCTAGAATCTGGACTTTAGGACAAGTAATCTTTAGCAAAAATTTTAAAAAATTCTTTGTAAATAAATAGTCTGATTAGAAATTATTATAATTTGAAGAATTATTATTTTAAATCTTATTAATTGATATTTTCATATTTAGACTATTTTATAGCAGCTAAGCTAACCAAGTTAAGTTTAGGTCCACTTGTAATGCTCCATACCCGGAACAAGTGAACTGCTCGAGCGTGCGGTGTTACAAGTCTGTATCTATGAGTTTTAAACAACTAAAGTGTGAGCTATAAAGCTCAATAAGTAACAAAGATAGCCATACTTTCTCCCAAGTCTTTATTAAACTTAAGCTTTTTAGATGAGTTATCATTTTAAGTTTATTGAAGCTACATTTGTACTATTTTAACCATTTCATGCGAGTTTGCAAGTTAAGCCTCAACTTATAATTTGATGATTTATTAACAAATCTCATTATGCATGTGTTCCCACTTTTGACATTTGATTCATTTATGAATATTATCTTTCAATATCAATTTTCATCCCTAAGGACTTACACAATTATGAACTCACTTTAATAATGGATTAAGGGTTTCAATTATACCATAATTTTTTTAGTTGTTTTATGACACCACTTTCTTGAAGACTTACTTTTCCATTATGTTATTTATAGTTAATTCATTTTTAAACAGTAATTCAGACTCTGTACAATAGTTTGTAAAACATTTAAAAGTAGTGTTAATAAAATCTATTCAACGATTCAGAAAACAAAAGGCAGTTTAGTTCCATAAAGATCATAACTAAGTAATAGCATCTGACAATTCAATAATTAATTCATACAATGACAAAATTGGTTTTAAGTTCAACCCTTAGTAAGCCTAGAAAAAATAAAAAAGATATATTAGAAACGATTTATCCAAAACTATAATAACAAGAGCACTGAAGCGCAAGTGCCCAAAGACCGGATCAAGATTGAACCAAAGTTCTAGCAACAGGAGCACTGAAGTGCTAGTATCAAAAGTACCAAAGAACAAAATAGGAGTCCCCTGTTGGCATGAAAATCATATCCTAACTATTTAGCTAAGTTTAATTTAGTTAGTCAGAAGTTCTCATTTGCTGTAATTATCATGTTTTGGTGTTGATTTTCATTATTTAAGTCACTATAACAAAACCCATAACAATTTCATGATTTATGCCATCATAACAAAATTTACAAAATCTCACTTCATTTATCATGACAATATAATTTCAATTCACCTTATAAAATTTTTAGCATTCAATATTTCTTTTCATGTTATGGTCATTTCAATGTTTTAAACTTGTATCAACTTTTGTCGACATAAATCAGGAATTTACATCTTAACTTATTTTTAGCCATAGTGGACATAACTAATCTTTTCTACAGTGTTAACATGATTCCTTCACATACACACAAATCCTATTAAGTTCATATTTTCTTTCATGGAAAGTTTAGTAACATTTATACATAATTGACTACAAAGCCTGACTTGGTCACATAAATTTTTTACTACATTTTAGTAATTTATCTGATCAAAATTTTCCATTGAATTTCACACTCATAGTAACACAATTAAACACCTAATTATAACATTAATTTCATGATTCCTAAGCTTACAAACTTAGGGTAAGTATGGTTATCCATGATACTTACCTTGATGGATGCTTTCCAATACTTAATCAAGCTTTTACAAACTCCAATCCATCCTAAAACAATCTTTGAACTCCATGAATCAACATCACCCCATTACCATACAACAAAAATATATTAAAAAATTAATATAAATTCCACCCAAGCTTTCCCATACATTTCTTAACAAATATCAAGCTAATAAAACGTAGGAATCCATATATTATCTTACTTGAAGCTTTCTCACTCTAATATCAACATCTCTCATTAGATCCCCATAAACCCTAGGTTGAGAATGATGAAATTGATGGTAGAAATGTGTTTAGGATGTGGCTTACATAGAAATTTTAACAAAATTTCAAAGTAGGTAGTGGAAATTTTGAAAAAAAAATGGAGAGATTAATAAAGAAATGAAAAGAAGAAAAATGATAGCAACAGTGGGTGATGCCTGGCTGGAGAAGAAGAAAAATGAGCCGATGGGGTTCTCATACCCCTTTAAAAATATCAACATATGGGCCCATGACCCAAGCCTATATATTCAAGTCTATTTCATGTGAATTTGAAGCCCATGTCCTTAATACAAGGTTCTAATGATCCAAAATAATTCCAAATTTCAAATATCACTTATAAATATTATTTTCATCATAAAAGTCTTAGGAATTGATCAAATTACCATTTTACAACTTCAAAATTTACGATTTGATCCTTTTTGTCATTTTTCCACCTTTGCAACTCTTTTCACATATTTCTATCTCCAATATTATATTTCTATCCCAAAATTTTTTATTTGGGTCATTCCATAAGATTCCTCATAATTTCTCGATATTTGAGCTCAAAATTATGGCACGTATCATATCAGAATTTTCGAGGTGTTACACAAACTTAGGCCAATCCCAAAGGCCTTCTATGTTCACCATATCATTTACGCATTCTCATCAATGCGATCCAATGCAAGACAATAGTTACGCAAAGGACCCAACTCTACCACCCATACATTTGAGCAAAACCCAACATCCAAAAAAGTCCTCCTCGAACATCATCCCAAACTTTCATCAGAGACGTCCATACAAATGAGCATGTTGCGAGGCTAATACTAGTAGGACACCCATCCCCCACTTTATATTTAGCTTGCATGACTTGCGCCCCAAAATTTTTCCTGTTCGTGACAAGATTGAAGCCCAACTTAACTAAAAAGAGAAATTCTGCTCTCTCAAGTGTCGGATAGCTAAGTTGCCACATTCAGGTGGTTAGCAGCATTTAGCCCACTTAACTAAAATGGTCCCATTAAATTTCCTTCCAACTTTATCAAGAGCAAACTGGAACGTTGAATTAGTTACCCATTTATGAAATAGCGAGACCCCCAAATAATAGCCCAAGTAATCAACCTCCTTTGAAACCCAGACGACCAACAATAGCACTTGCCACCTGAGGATCTGTGTAAGGAGAGAAGAAAAAAAAAATTAAATTAGCTAAAAATTAAAATTTTCAATGGTTTAAAGTTTTAAGCATGCTTGATAATTCATAATAATAAATAAATAGAGTTTTTAAAACAAAAAGTGTTGAAAATGATAAGGAGAGAAGAAGCTACTTATCACTTAGAGTGTGTTTAGGTAAGGGATTTCATTTGTATTAAGGTTTTCAAAATTTTAAAATTTATTTACCTTTTGGGTAAATATATTCAAAATTTGTGAGTAATTTCAAGAGGGATTTCAATAGCTAAAATTCCTTTGTCAAAATTGATCTAAATAGATGGTTTTCAAAATTTCTCATAATTTTTTTATTTATTAATGCCTATGGTCCCACTATAATATAAAAACTTAAACTTCATAAAGCATTTTTAATTATAATATATACTTTTTAACTTTTATTTTATTAACTCTATTTATATTTTTTACAAATATAATGATATTTATATATTAATTATTTTTAAAATAATTATTCTTATTTTATAATTTTGAAATACCATTATTTATCCAAACAAAAGAATTACAAATCCTAGCATTTTGAATTGATGATAAAACTTTAGCATTTTAAAAATCTCAAAGAACTTTAAAATTCTTCATCCAAACCCACTCCTAACTTATAATTTTTTTAATTATTTATATTCTTTTAACATTATCCTTTAAACACTCTACATTTATCAAAAATATAATTATATTTTTTAATCAATTTTAAATGATGTTTATAACTTAAATTTAATACTTAAATTTTAAATATTTAATTCTTAAACATTTAATTTTTAATTTATCAAATATCAACATTTTTGCAATATTATATGATGACATTTGAATATTAAATTTTTATTTAACTACAATAAATTTATATATTATTTTAAAATTAATATAAAATATGATACGTAAATTTTAATATTTTTAAAATAAGTTATTTGTTTTCGGATTAAATAAGCTTGGATAACAAAAGCTTTGATATATAGAAAGTCTAATCTAATCTCTAAACCTAAATCTCATGAATTTTTTTAATAGTATCAGTTATATTTTTATATTTTAAATATATTTCATTATATATTTTTATTATATATTTTTTATATAACAGTGTCCTATGTTTAATTTCGCAAAATCTACTTGATCGTTAGCCACGTTGATAAAAGCGTCAAACGGCCACTTTGGTACAAAGCAATTATATGTCGGCTAAAATAATTCAAGTGGACGGTTTGACTGTGATGACAATATTGCCTCGTATTTTTCTAAATTTTATTTTTTTATTAAGAAAACTTAGTATATTTACCGAGGGCTTTAAAATTATTATCTTAAACAATAAATTTTTATTATATTGAAAAAAATGGGATTCATGTCAATAATTTAAATTTATATAAAACAATCTATACATAATATATCTATAATCTATATAAAAACATAATTTTAAAAAAATTGAATGAAAAAAATAATGGAAGACAAATTCCAGATCCCGAAATGGCTAAGGCTTCATACAAGGCCACATTGTTGGGCATGGCTCAGAATCCGGACCAAACAGATAGGATGGAAGAGGTCTTCGAGCTTTAAGAGGGAGATGTGATAACGGAGGTGGTAGATGGAGTACCGTCAATCACCTTTTCGAATCGTGTTCATAAGTTTATTGAGCGGAATATGTCGAAAACACTGATTGTCAAGCTTTTGGGCCGTAGAATTTGTTTTCATGCTTTGCTTAATAAGATTAATACTATGTGGAAACCTTTGAATCCTGTTCAGCTAATGGACTTGGAGAATGAATTCTACCTGGTTCGTTTTAACAATGAGAAAGACTATAATCGAGTGCTGGTAGGAGGTCTGTGGGTAGTTTATGGATAGTATTGAACAGTGCCCCCTTAGTCACTGGATTTTTCTACCGCCAATACTGGAATTGATGTATTGGATGAGACTACCAGGTTTACCAGAAGGCTATTACTCCGGTTTTTTGCTTCGTGCCATCGTGCAAGCTATTGGCCCGGTTGTGAAACTAGACACTCACATAGACTTTGCCAGGAGGGTTAAGTTTGCGCGCTTAGCTGTTTGTGTTGATCTTAAGAAACCGTTGGCACCCAAAGTAAAGATCAATGGCCGGACATAGCGTGTTGAATATGAATCATTGTTGAACGTTTGTTTCAACTGTGGTCTCTATGGTCATAGTGCTAAAGGATGTGAGAGTATGAAATCTTCATCATCTGATGTTGGTAATGGAAGTGCTTCTGTGGTTGATGAAAAATCAAAGCTAGAAAAAGAGTTGAAGAAGAGCGCTTTGGTCCATGTATATTGGTCAAATGTCGGCAAAGAGGGAGAGGTCGGAGCAGTAGGGAAACAAGGAACGTAATTCAGGGAATGATTCCAGAACAATCATGATTTGCTGTAGTGGAGGAGAACCTGGTTAATGATGATGGCGCATTTAATGGCTTTGACAAACCGACAGAACAAATAAATATAAATGAAAATGAGTGTGATGTATAAGGGTGTCATCCATCAAATGATCTGCTGGCTCAAGAAGAAATAAGTCGAATGCTAAACGTAAAGGATTTTTGTTAGGGAATGGGTCCAAAGTGGGCTTTAAAATTTTAAGGCTTATCAATAAGAATATTGGGTCTTCAACTGGAATGGGTCAAAAGCCCACAAATGTTAATTTTGGCCTGAACACCAACAAGGCTGCTGGGGGTGAGCAAATCATGGGTTTCCAACCAATTACTTTAACAGCCAAGTTAGATAAACCCAAGCGTCAGGCGTTCCGGGCAAGTAAATAGTGAGAAAGAGTTGCTCAAGTATAAAATGGGTATGGAGTTGGACAAGGAGAATGGGGTTTTTCATTTTAGGGTAGCTTCCAATGGCATTCTTCAAGGGCCGCGAAATCAGTTATCGGCTGAAGGGATTGCCCAACATCATAAATTTCCAGATGATTCTTTGAATAAATCGATAGCTGCTACGGTGGATTTAGAGGCAGTTATGGAGGGTATAATCTCTGGGTTGGAGCAGGGACATGCAATCACGGAGACAATAGTCGACAATCCGGAAGATGATGAGCAGATGGGTACTACGGTTCCTACTAACGCCAAGGTTATTTGTTAACACGCAATCTGTTGTTGGGTTTTTTTTTTTCGCTCTGCTTTATATGGACACAAAAATTATTTTTTGGAATTGCCAAGGTACGGCACATCCGCGTTTTCATAAGTTTGTTTCTGAGTACCGGAAAGAGTTTCAACAGGAGATCATTTGTCTTTTTGAAACTCGGACAAGTGGTACGCGAGCTGACAGAATTATTTCTCAAATTGGAATGGCTCAATCTTGTATGATTAAAGCTAATGGTTTTGCCGGTGGAATATGGATTCTGTGGAATGAGACGGTTTTAGTTGATATTCTGGCTATTCATCGTCAAATGGTCGACATGAAAGTTTGCAGTGAGATTAACTCTTCTAGTTTCCTATGCATAGTGGTTTATGCTAGCCCGCAACAAACGAAGAGGAAGGATCTCTGGTATAACTTGGATGTCATGGAAAATTCGATTTCAGAATCGTGGCTGATTGTTGGTGATTTTAACTCGGTGTTAGATGGTTCGAGAGGGTAGGAGGTGTTGTTCAGGCACGACTTGGTTGTAAGTGGTTTCAGTCTTTCCTGTTTGACAATAAGATTTGGGATTTGGGTTACAATAGTCCTCAGTTCACATGGAGTAGAGGGAACCTGTCTCAGAGATTTGATCGGGCCATTTGTAATTCAGAGTGGGACTTCTTTGCGCCAAACTATACGGTCAGTAATCTTCATCGGCTGAAATCTTACCATTGTCCAATTTTGGTCTCTCTAAGCCCGATTGTTCAAAGGGATTGTAGTTCGTTTTAGTGTCTAGCTAGTTGAATGCTACATGCCGAGTTTAAAGACCTTGTGGGGAAAACTTGGAGAAATGATATAGGGATTGAAAGGAATTTAGAATGTTTTCAAAATGTGGTGCAAGATTGGAATAAACGATTTTACGAAAACATCATTGTGCGTAAAAGGAAACTTATTTCTAAATTGAACAGGGTGCAAAAAATTCTAGATTTAATGTCCTCGTCGTGTCTCCATGAACGTGAATTAAACTTAGGCCAAGAGGTTGAAGAAATTTTGAATCATGAAGAACTAATGTGGTTCCAAAAATCTAGATCGAAATGGCTTAAATATGGAGATAGAAATGCAAGTTATTTCCATGGACAGACTCTAGCAAGATGAAGAAGAAATAAGATTAAAGGGTTAAAGGTTCGAAATGACGAATGGTGTTTTGATGATGATTCTTTGAAACAACATGTGGTGAACTACTTCAAAGACCTGTATGCAACAGAGTATCCGATCAATGGTTATCCTCCTAGCCAAGGTAAGTTCCCACTGATACCCACAGCTGATATGGAATGTTTGATGTTGTCTATTTCTGATGATGAAATATGCAGAGCTGTTTTTAGTATGGCACCCTTGAAGGCTCCAGGAATTGACAAGTTCCATGCTAAATTCTATCAGGAAAATTGGGATATTGTTGGTAGCTCGATCTGTTTTATGGTTCAGTAAATCATGGGAGGTGCATCTATAGATCCTGTGATTAATAGAACTCTGATTGTTATATTGCCGATAGTCCAAGTCCCGTAGAGAATATCTTAATTTAGGTCGATTAGCCTGTGTACGATGGCTTACAAGATCATCATGAAAACGATTGTAATTAGGCTGAGGCCTTTGATGATGAAGCTCACTAATCAGAACCAAGCTAGCTTTGTTGCAGGGAGGTTTATCATTGATAATATTGTAGTTGCTCAGGAAGTTGTACACTCTACGAAAGGTTTCAAAGGTCAAAAATATGGGATGGCTTTAAAAATCAATTTGGAGAAGGCGTATGACAGCGTAAGGTGGGATTTTCTAGAAGATGCACTTTTGAAGTGGGTCTACCAAGACTATTGGTATCTGTGATTATGAACTGTGTTTATTCTACATCTCTCCATATACTATGGAATGGTAGGATCACAGAAAGTTTTTGTCTAACGTGCGGTTTGAGACAAGGAGACCGACTGTCTTGTTACTTGTTTATACTTTGCATTCAAAGGTTGGGGCACTTAATTGATGAGGCTGTAAGCTATGGAAGTTGGTTTCTGATTTTTTCTATCAAGAGGGGCTCCAACAATTTCTCACTTATTTTCCATCGACGACCTCATACTTTTCTGTGAAGCCAACATGGTTCGAGCAAGTCAAATGAATGATATTCCTTCGCACATTCTGTCATTTTTCGGGCCAAAGGGTGAATAGAAAGAAGTCACAGGTTTTCTTCTCACCTAATACTTCGAGTGATGTTGCACATAGAATTTGTAGTGAAATTGGTTTTGCACTTGTGGACGATCTTGGGAACTATCTTGGCATTCCCTTGTTTCATACTCGTGTCACGTCTTTTACTTTTGAATTTGTACTTAAAAAATTTCGAAGTAAATTGAATGGTTGGGAAGCAAGTAAACTTTCTTTGGCGGGTAGAATCACTCCGGTTAAATCGATTTTTCTTAGTATTCCCAATTGCTTCATGAGTACTATCTGTTTTCCAGTTTCTGTACACAACGAAATTGAAAACGTAGCTCGTAGCTTCATAAGGGGTTCGACATCTCAGTCAAGAAAACCAGCAACAGTCTTGGGAAAATTATTGTCGTCCTATTAAATATGGGGGTCTTGGCCTTAGAAGCTTAATTACTCAGAATAAGATTGTCTTAATGAAATTGGGGTTCCTGATCCTTACTAATATGGAAGCACCGTAGGACAATTATTGAGGAATTGATGCGTCGTTGAAAGCACCAAATATATCATGTTCCCTGTAAAATAGTAAAAATAACAGTAAAGGGGAAGTAGGGTCGAATCCTCAGGGATCGGATTATACGAATGCTTGTTTTTGAAATCCTGGACAATTTCTTAACTAAGAAAATTTGCGTTCCTGAAAAAAAAAATAGAATTAATATTTTCGATCTGGAAAAAAAAACAGAATTTAAAGTGAATTGAAATTACTAGAATAAATTGCGAAAATTAAAATGAAGGAAAAAAAAAAAAGAGTTTAGAGAAAGTTTATTATGTGGAGAGATTTCAGTCTCCAGTTGTTTCGATCCGCATTGGGTTTAATTTTTGGCTTTTAGATGATCCTTCTCAGCCCGAATAAGGCATTTATAGTGGAAGAGGACGCCTACGACCACCAGCTCCAAGGATTTAGACTTCAATTTGGTAGAACCTGACTCTAGCCAACAATCGCTTTTGTGGGATCATCTATGCTAGATCAACGTTTCTCAATGATGAATCCCACACCATTTTGTCTCTTGGGCTCGCCAACCTCTGACGCAGTAAGCTAACGAACCGACTATGCAACCTTCTCAAAATGTACAAAGCGGTTATTCTTTGCACATGTTGAAAAGATCACTTCTTAAAGGATATGTACGAAAGAGTTAGCCTCGTAATGCAGAAAAACGATAAATACCCTGTTGAGAAGGCTAAGTACAGATTCTAAACCTCAATAACCCTTTTTAGAATTTTCGACAACCTTTGGCTAGATGAATTTTAGTAGCTCATGGATGGGATGTAAAAGAAAATAATTATAAAAATAGAAAAGGAAATTTTATTAAAGTAAAATATGGAAAGAAAAAAAGACTAGTATTTTCAAAAAAAAAAAAAAAGAACATCAATTTGAGTCACCTCTCCTCCTATTTATAGTGCTAGGAAAAATAGTCTAATACTACTTAAACTCCCAAAAGATAAATACAAATAATTAAAGATAAATAAAGTAAATTCTTAAATTGAATAATCTCTAATAATTATTTTAATATTAATTATCCTAATATAATTAAAATAGAGTCTAATAGAATAAAAACTCTTCTTTTTGCATCTCAACCCTTGTGTCCTCCATGCTTGCATTTTTGGTACCAACTTTTTCCTATGTCGCAGATTGGCCCATTTTATCTCTAAATTTACACTTTTGGCCATTAATTTCACTTTTGCCTCCAATTTAATCCCTACAAGACAAAAAACCATAAATAGCCCAAATTAGTAGAATCATACTCAAAATAAATATGCAATTAGTACATAAAAATATGACGTTCTAGAGTATTATCAAATTCCCCCTTACTTAGCCCATACTTGCCTTCAAGTATGGTTCCTATCCATTGTGAAAATTAGATCCTGGAAGAAATTCTATTCCAAAGTTTTATAAAAATTAGTCAAAAATGCATATGAAAAATAAAGAGAACTTCTAAGTTTGCTTTAAGTAAAACAAAAAAGTATTCTAATTAATGCACACAAAAATTAAAATCGTCTTAAATTATTTCATGCTATTTAGGTAAATTACCAAACCTATCAAGACACTCTATTTATTTCCTCCTTTAGTCCTCAACTGCAATTTTATTAGTACTATTTTTTTATTTTATTATTTTATTATTATTATTATTATTATTATTATTATTTATTTACTTAGGAATATATTGAACCTTTTGACACGAATAGAGATGACAACCCAAGCACCCCACCGCGGTTATTCAACCCAACTTACTCCTAAAAATTATTTATTTCCAGTTAGCGGCGTTTTACCTATCACGTCACACAACCTTTTGACGCGAAGTAGAATGACAACCCAAGCACCTTACCCCGATTACTCAGTCAATCACGTTCTGAGCCATACTCATAACCTTAGTTAGCGGAGTTTTACCTATCACGTCACACAACCTTTTGACGCGAAGTAGAATGACAACCCAAGCACCCTACCCCGGTTACTCAGTCAGTCACGTTCAAAGCTGCACTCATAACCTAGGTAACATTTATTAAACAAAATTTACACGTAATTTTAAGTTTAAGAGGACCTAAGAGAAATAATCAAGTGTCGAAAATAAGTTTTAGTAACCACCTAATAGACATGAACATAATTTAGGCATGCAAATGTATTAAGTGTTCACTTGATATTAAACTTGATCAATTTTACGAAAAGCAAGATAGAGTTAACTTATTAATCATAATTATTTTTAGCCTAATAAAAATAAAACAGTGGAGATAAAATCAAACAGAATCATAACTAACTTAGTAGCCAAGAATCATGCATGTAATTCAAACGCAAGTCGTGGTCAAGTTCTTGGGCATGAAAAGCGACAGAATATTCTTTAAAAATGGACAAAATGGAGCCTCAATCAGCAAACACAAATCACATAAGACGACAGTAATACAAAGAATATCTCCCCCTACTTAAAATACATTGTCCTCAATGTGGACGCAAAAGAAATAAATAGGTAGAAAAGTTTAGAAAAACTCCCCGTATAGCTACTGCCGATTGCGGAGGACTTGTGCATGAAGGGGACGATGTGGAGGGCTTGGTGGCTTGTATCGTGGGAGAAGAGGAGGAAAGGGAGAAAGAGGCGAACCGGCGAAGGATGGCAATGGGGTAGGTGACGCGTGCGGTGATGACTCGGCATCGGGTTCTCACTTTGGTGGATGAAAATCGATGATGGAGGGGTGGGGAAGAAGGTGCGGCGGCTGATGGGAAAGAGAAAGGAAATTTGGAAAATAAATGTAAGTTTTGGGGGTTCTTTTTCTGAAAAAGGGTGTTTGGCTGCAGGTTTTAGGGATTCTACGGCTGGAATAGGACTGTTTGGCTGCAGGGATATGGCATTCTGGTCTGGAATAGTGTTTGGAATAGAGGCTATTTGGTATTGTGGATAGGGCTATTTGGTTCTATTTTTCTAACTTTTCCCATTTTTCTTAGTATTTCTGCTCCGTTCTACTTAGGCAAAGAAGAGAATTTTATTAATATTCAGAAATAAAGTAATAAATAAAATACTAATAAAATGAAATAAAATAATAAATAATAAAAATTAAGAAAAGTAAAAAAAAATGAGGGTTGGGTTGCCTCCCAACAAGTGCTTATTTAACGTCATTAGCTCGACGATTTAAATGGTTCTACGGTGGCTCAAAATAAATCTTTTCAATCGTGTGAGCTTGAAAATTCTCATTTTTTATCACATCCACCATATTTGGGTTTAATCATCCTTGCGCCTCTTTCATCGGTTTCATATTTTCCTCCAAAGGGTTAATCTCTTTTAAATCGGCAATGGTCTCATCATTCTCCAAAAATGTGAATTTGAAATGCTCGAGAAGTGGTTTTAATTTCGGATCTGATGCCATCATTTTAGATTTATCTCCATAAGATGACTCAAAAGTTTTTTCTACTGATGAGTTAATTATGTCGACAAGGTTTACGTCCAAGACTTCACTTGGGTGGCTAATTGTGCCATAAACGTTAAACTTCATGATCTCCTATCAAACTCCATCGTGAGGGTTCCGCTTCGTACGTCAATCTTAGTATTTGCAGTACTAAGGAAATGTCGCCCAACAAGATGCCTGAAGACCGAGGAGCGTTATCCTCCTCCATTTTTATCACATAAAAGTCTGCAGGGAAGATAAGTCCATTGACTTTGACTAATACGTCCTCGAGGACTCCTTTGGTATACACAACAGAACTATCTGCCAATTGAATGATAACACCTGTTTTTGTCAAAAAACCTCCGTTAAGTGATTCATAAATAGAATATGGCATTACATTTATTGAGGCTCTTAGATCACACATAGCTTTTTAATTCCTAAATGACCGATTTTGCATGGTATTTCACTTACATTTTGTCGGCATTTTTCGCTGTAACACTGTGGACACATTTTCACCAACATTCACCCTTTCATTACCTGTTAATTTCCGTTTGTTGGTGCAAAGCTCTTTAAGAAATTTAGCATACCTCAGTATTTTCTTGATGGCATCCAACAACGGAATGTTGATCTCGACATTCCTAAATGTTTCGAGGATCTCCTTGTCCTCCTTACCTCTTCGACACTGGTTGAATCGTTTTGGAAATGGAGGTTAAATTTTAGGTAATAGAGGTTTCGGTCGGAACTATTCGTCTTTCTCGGGTTTTTCCTGGGCGATTTCTTGGTCAAGATTCCTGTCAAGAATAGGTTTCAGTACCTTACCGCTTCGCAACGTCACTACATTTGTGTGTTGTATTGGATTCTGTTCTGTTTGTGACGGAAGCTTCCCTTTAGAGTTCAATTTTTCAACTGATATGGTCAATTCTCTTATAGACGCCTCGGTTTTTGTTGAAAATCCTTCATTTCTCTTTGGAAATTAAGAGTTTGCTGTTGAAAATCAAGAACATTTCTTTGCTAATTTATTGACCATGGTTTCTAAGAAATTACACGAATCTAGAGGTCATTGTGGAAGTGATTTGATATATGGTGGTTATCTGAGTGGGTTGGTCCCATAACTCAAGTTGGGATGGTCCCTCCATCCTAGGTTGTAAGTATTAGCGTAAGGATCATATCGCCTCTTTGGTGGGCTAGGGAAATTTCCCACTACATCTAAATGAGTCATAGAGTCATCATACAAATTGGGACATGCATTAGTTGTGTGCTCAGGTGTAGCACATATTCCACAAAATCGAGCTAGTTTAGTTTTTTCTGCAATAAAAGAATTCATCATATTAGTAAGTCTATCAACTTTGTCCTCTAAAGTTGAATTACTTAGCTGGTGAACCCTTCTAGGGGGTTCAGTATTGGAACGGAATTGCTGAGAATTTGCAGCCATTATGGAGATTAAGTCCCTTGCTTGTTGAGGAGTCATGTTGACCAACTCTCCTCCACTAACGGTGTCTACCATATTCATCTCCATGGGTTTCAAGCCTTCATAAAAGTACTAGATGAGAGATTGCTCTGTTATAACATGTTGTGGGCAACTTGCACACAATTTCTTAAACCACTCCCAATAGTCGTAAAGGGACTCTGCTTCCTTTTGCCTTATTTCCACGATCTCTCTTCTTAGCTCAGCTGCTCTAGATGCTGGAAAAAACCTATTGAGAAATAAACGAGATAAATCAGCCCAAGTAGTAATAGATCCAGGAGGTTAATAATAATAACTATTCCCTAGCTGAATCTGCTAGGGAAAAAGGGAAAGCACGCAATTTAATTTGATCCTCAGTTTCGCCTTGAGGTTTCATACTCAGACAAACCATATGAAACTCCTTCTAATGTTTATGGGGTTTTCATTTTGTAACCCTCAAAAAGTTGGCAGCAACTAAATTAACCCTTACTTCAATTCAAAATCGGTATCCATAGTAGGATATGCGATGCACAGTGGCAGTTGTTCTGTAGGGGCTTCGACCAATTACCGAATTGTTTGAGCCATTGGTTGAGGTGCTAAATCAGGGTTTCTATCAACTCTAGCGTTAAGAACTTCTAAGGAATCGACTTCTACATTTTAGCCTTCAAAATTTTGAGTAGGGTTTTCGTTAACCCTAGACTCTGCTTCGTCGTCAATTCAGATTTCTTGCGGTGGATTACTTTGAGTCTCAACCACCGCTGACTACTTTTTCCTTAGCTTTATTTCTTTGCGATTAGCTCTCGCAATCTTTTCAATTTCTGAGACAAACGCAAGAGTTTCTGGAGCAGATCTGGTCATAGAAAGCAAAAAACAAGATTAGTACGTTACCAATCACCAGCAACGGCATCAAAATTTGATGCGTCGTTGAAAGCACCAAATATATCCTGTTCCTTGTAAAATAGTAAAAATAACAGTAAAGGGGAAGTAGGGTCGAATCCTCAGGGACCGGATTATACGAATGCTTGTTTCTCGAAATCCTGGACAATTTCTTGACCAAGAAAACTTGCGTTCCTGGAAAAAAAGAATTATTAGTTTCGATCTGGAAAAAAAATAGAATTTAAAGTGAATTGAAATTATGAGAATAAATTGCGAAAATTAAAATGAGGCAAATAAAAAAAAAAGTTTAGAGAAATTTTCTTATGTGGAGAGATTCCAGCCTCCAGTTGCCTCGATCCGCCTTGGGTTCAATCCTTGGCTTTTAGATGATCATTCTCAGCCCGAATAAGGAAGTTATAGTAGAAGAGGACGCCTACGACCACCAGCTCCAAGGATTTAGACTTCAATTTGGTGGAACTTGACTCTAGCCAACAATCGCTCTTGTGGGATCATCTATGCTAGATCAACGTTTCTCAATGGCGAATCCCACGCCATTTTGTCTCTTGGGCTCGCCAACCTCTGACGGAGTAAGCTAACAAACCGACTGTGCAACCTTCTCAAAATATACAAAGCGGTCATTCCTTGTACATGTTGAAAAGATCACTTCTTAAGGGACACGGACGGAAGCGTCAACCCCGTAATGCGGAGAAACGATAAATACCTTATTGAGAAGGCTAAGTACGGATTCTAAACCTCAAGAACCCTTTTTGGAGATTTTGGGCAACCTTTGGCTAGATGAATTTTAGTGGCTCATGGATGGGATGTAAAAGAAAATAATTATAAAAATAGAAAAGGAAATTTTATTAAAGGAAAATATGGAAAGAAAAAAGACTATTATTTTTCAGAAAAAAAAAGAACATCAATTTGAGCCACCTCTCCTCTTATTTATAGTGCTAGAGGAGATAGTCTAATCCTACTTAAACTCCCAAAAGATAAATACAAATAATTAAAGCTAAATAAAGTAAATCCTAAAATTAAATAATCTCTAATAATTATCTTAATAGTAATTATCCTAATATAATTAAAATAGAGTCTAATAGAATAAAAACTTTTCTTTTTCATTTCAACCATTGTGTTCTCCACGCTTGCACCTTTGGCACCAACTTTTTCCTATGTCGCACATTGGTCCATTTTATCTCTAAATTCACGCTTTTGGCCCTTAATTTCACTTTTGCCTCCAATTTAGTTCCTACAAGACAAAAGATCATAAATAGCCCAAATTAGTAGAACCATACTCAAAATAAATATGCAATTAGCACATAAAAATATGACGTTCTAGAGTATTATCAAATTCCCTCTTAGCCCATACTTGCCCTCAAGTATGGTTCCTATCCACTGTGAAAATTAGATCCTGAAAGAAATTCTATTCCAAAGTTTTATAAAAATTAGTCAAAAATGCATATGAAAATTTAAGAGAACTTCTAAGCTTGCTTTAAGTAAAACAGAAAAAGTATTCTAATTAACGCACACAAAAATTAAAATCGTCTTAAATTATTTCATGCTATTTAGGTAAATTACCAAACCTACGAAGACACTCTATTTATTTCCTCCTTTAGTCCTCAACTGCAATTTTATTAATACTATTTTTTTATTTTTTATTTATTTATTTACTATTATTATTATTTATTTACTTAGGAATATATTGAACCTTTTGACACGAACAGAGATGACAACCCAAGCACCCCACCCCGGTTACTCAGCCCAACATACTCCAAAAAATTTATTTATTTTCGGTTAGCGGAGTTTTACCCATCACGTCACACAACCTTTTGACACGAAGTAGAATGACAACCCAAGCACCCTACCCTGGTTACTCAGTCAATCACGTTCTGAGCTGTACTCATAACCTTGAATAGCGAAGTTTTACCTATCACGTCACACAACCTTTTGACTCGAAGTAGAATAACAACCGAAGCACCCTACCCCGGTTACTCAGTCAGTCACGTTCTAAGTTGCACTCATAACCTAGGAAACATTTATTAAACAAAATTTACACGAAATTTTAATTTTAGGAGGACCTAAGAGAAATAATCAAGTGTCGAAAGTAAGTTTTAGTAACCACCCAATAGACATGAATATAGTTTAGACATGCAAATGTATTAAGTGTCCACTTGATATTAAATTTGATCAATTTTACGAAAAGCAAGATAGAGTTAACTTATTAATCATAATTATTTGTAGCCTAATAAAAATAAAATAGTGGAGATAAAATCAAACAGACAGAATCATAACTAACTCAGTAGCCAAGAATCATGCATGTAGGTCAAATGCAAATCGTGGTCAAGTTCTTGAGCATGAAATGCAACAGAATATTCTTAAAAAAATGGACAAAATGGAGCCTCAAACAGCAAACACAAATCACATCAGAAGACGACAGTAATATGAAGAATACCTCCCCCTACTCAAAACACATTGTCCTCAATGTGGACGTAAAATAAATAAATAGGTAGAAAAGTTTAGTAAAACTCCCCATGTAGCTACTGTCAATTGCGGAGGACTTGTGTGTGAAGGGGACGATGTGGAGGGCTTGGTGGCTTGTGTCGTGGGAGAAGAGGAGGAAGGGAAGAAAGAGGCGAACCGGCGAAGGGTGGCGATGGGGTAAGTGACGCGCGCGGCGACGACTCGGCTTTGGGTTCTCACCTTGGTGGCTGAAAATCGATAATAGAGGGGTGGGGAAGAAGGTGGGGCGGGTGATGGGAAAGAGAAAGGAAATTTGGAAAAAATGTAAGTTTTTGGGGTTTTATTTGTTGAAAAAGGGTGTTTGGCTGTAGGTTTTAGGGATTCTAGGGCTGGAATAGGACAGTTTGGCTACAGTGCTATGGCATTCTTGGCTGGAATAGCATTTGGAATAGAGGTGTTTGGTATCGTGGATAAGGCTGTTTGGTTCCCTTTAACTTTTCTCCTTTTTCTTAGTATTTTCGCTCCGTTCTACTTAGGCAAAGAAGAGAATTTTATTAATATTTAGAAATAAAATAATAAATAAAATACTAATAAAATGAAATAAAATAATAAATAATAAAAATTAACAAAAGTAAAAAAATGAAGGTTGGGTCGCCTCCTAATAAGTGCTTGTTTAACGTCATTAGCTCGACGATTTAAATGGTTCTACGGTGGCTCAAAATAAATCTTTTCAATCGTGTGAGCTTGAAAATTTTCATTTTTTATCACATCCACCATATTTGGGTTTAATCGTCCTTGCACCTCTTCCATTGGTTTCATACTTTCATCCAAGAGGTTAATCTCTTTTAAATCGGCAATGGTCTCATCATTCTCCAAAAATGTGAATTTGAGATGCTCGAGAAGTGGTTTTAATTTCGGATCTGATGCCATCATTCTAGATTTATCTCCATAAGATGACTCAAAAGTTTTTTCTACTGATGAGTTAATTATGTCGACACGGTTTACGTCCAAGACTTCACTTGGGTGGCTAATTGTGCCATAAACGTTAAACTTCACAATCTCCCCATCAAACTCTATTGCGAGGGTTCCGCTTCGTACGTCAATCTTAGTATTTGCGGTACTAAGGAAATGCAGCCCCAACAAGATGTCTGAAGACCGAGGAGCGTTATCCTCCTCCATTTTTATCACATAAAAGTCTACAGGGAAGATAAGTCCATTGACTTTGACTAATACATCCTCGAGGACTCCTTCGGGATGCACAACGGACCCATCTGCCAATTGAATGATAACACCTATTTTTGTCCAAAAACCTGCGTTAAGTGATTCATAAATAGAATATGATATTATATTTATGGAGGTTCCTAGATCACACATAGCCTTTTTAATTCCCAAATGACCGATTTTGCATAGTATTGCACCTTACATTTTTAGCATTTTCGCTGTAACACTGCGGACACATTTTCAACAACATTCACCCTTTCATTACCTGTTAATTTCCGCTTGTTGGTGCAAATCTCTTTAAGAAATTTAGCATACCTTGGTATTTTCTTGATGGCGTCCAACAACAGAATGTTGATCTCAACATTCCTAAATGTTTCGAGGATCTGCTTGTCCTCCTTTCCTCTTCGACACTGGTTGAATCGTTCTGGAAATGGAGGTTAAATTTTAGGCAATGGAGGTTTCGGTCGGAACTATTCGTCTTTCTCGGGTTTTTCCTGGGCGATTTCTTATTCAAGATTCCTGTCAAGAATAGGTTTCAGTACCTTACCGCTTCGTAACGTCACTGCATTTGTGTGTTGTATTGGATTCTGTTCTGTTTGTGAAGGAAGCTTCCCTTTAGAGTTTAATTTTTCAACTGATATGGTTAATTCTCTTGTAGACGCCTCAATTTTCTATTGAAAATCCTTTATTTCTCTTTGGAAATTAAGAGTTTGCCGTTGAAAATCAAGGACATTTGCTGGTAATTTATTGAGCATGGTTTCTAAGAAATTACCTAAATCTTGAGGCTGTTGTGGAAGCTGATTTTGAGATGGCTGGTTATATCCTAGGTTGTAAGTATTAGCGTAGGTATCATATCGCCTCTGTGGTGGGCCAGAGAAATTTCCCACTACATCTAAATTAGTTATAGAGTCATCATACAAGCTGGGACATGCATTAGTTGTGTGCTCAGGTGTACCACATATTCCACATAACCGAGCTGGTTTAGCTTTTTCTACAATAAGAGAATTCATCATATTAGTAAGTATATCAACTTTATCCTCTAAAGTTGAATTACTTAGTTGGTGAACCCTTCTAGGGGTTCAGTATTGGATCGAAATTACTGAGAATTTGCAACCATTGTGGAGATTAAGTCCCTTGCTTGTTGGGGAGTCATGTTGACCAACGCTCCTCCATAGCGGCATCTTCCATATTTATCTCCATGGGTTTCAAGCCTTCATAAAAGTACTGGACGAGAGATTGCTCTGTTATACCATGTTGTGGGCAACTTGCACACAATTTCTTAAACCGCTCCCAATAGTCGTAAAGGGACTCTACTTCCTTTTGCCTTATTCCCACGATCTCTCTTCTTAGCTCAGCTGCTCTAAATGCTGGAAAAAACCTGTTGAGAAATAAACGATATAAATCAGCCCAAGTAGTAATAGATCCAGGACGTAAATAAAATAACCATTCCCTAGCTGAATCTGCTAGGGAAAAATGGAAATCGCACAATTTAATTTGATCCTCAATTACGCCTTGAGGTTTTATACTCAGACAAACCATATGAAACTCCTTCAAATGTTTATGGGGTTTTCATTTTGTAACCCTCGAAAAGTTGGCAGCAACTGAATTAACCCTTACTTCAATTCAAAATCGGTATCCATAGTAGGATATGCGATGCACAGTGACAGTTGTTCTGTCGGAGCTTCGACCAATTGCCGAATTGTTTGAGCCATTGGTTGAGGTGCTAAATTAGAGTTTCCGTCAATCTAGCGTTAAGCACTTCTTCTAAGGAATCGACTTCTACTTTTTCGCCTTCAAAATTTTGAGTAGGGTTTTCATTAACCCTAGACTCTACTTCGTCGTTGATTCTGATTTCTGGCAGTGGATTACTTTGAGTCTCAACCACCACTAACTACTTTTTCCTTAGCTTTGTCTCTTTGCGATTAGCTCTCTTCTGAGTCAAACGCAAGAGTGCTTGGACCAGACCTGGTCATAGAAAACAAAAACAAGATTAGTACGTTACCGATCCCCGACAACGGCGCCAAAATTTGATGCGTCGTTAAAAGCACCAAATATATCCTGTTCCTTATACAATAGTAAAAATAACAGTAAAGGGAAAGTAGCGTCGAATCCTCAGGGACCGGATTATACGAATGCTTGTTTCTCGAAATCCTGGACAATTTCTTGACCAAGAAAACTTGCATTCCTAGAAAAAAAAAGAATTAATAGTTTCGATCTGGAAAAAAAATAGAATTTATAGTGAATTGAAATTACGAGAATAAATTGCAAAAATTATAATGAGGAAAATAAAAAAGAGTTTAGAGAAAGTTTCTTATGTAGAGAGATTCCAGCCTCCAGTTGCCTCGATCCGCCTTGGGTTCAATCCTTGGCTTTTAGATGATCCTTTTCAGCCCGAATAAGCCAATTATAGTGGAAGAGGACGCCTACGACCACCAGCTCCAAGGATTTAGACTTCAATTTGGTGGAACCTGACTCTAGCCAACAATCGCTCTTGTGGGATCATCTATGCTAGATCAACGTTTCTCAATGGCGAATCCCACGCCATTTTGTCTCTTAGGCTCGCCAACCTCTGACGCAGTAGGCTAACGAACCGACTGTGCAACCTTCTCAAAATACACAAAGCGGTCGTTCCTTGTACACGTTGAAAAGATCACTTCTTAAGGAACAGGGATGGAAGCGTCAGCCCCATAATGCGGAGAAACGATGACTACCCTATTGAGAAGTCTTAGTATGGATTCTAAACCTCAAGAACCCTTTTTGGGAATTTTCGACAACCTTTGGCTAGATGCATTTTAGTGGCTCATGGATGGGATGTAAAAGAAAATAATTATAAAAATAGAAAAGGAAATTTTATTAAAGGAAAATATGGAAAGAACAAAAGACTAATATTTTTCAGAAAAAGAAGAACATCAATTTGAGCCACCTCTCCTCCTATTTATAGTGCTAGGGGAGATAGTCTAATCCTATTTAAACTTTCAAAAGATAAATATAAATAAATAAAGATAAATAAAGTAAATCCTAAAATTAAATAATCTCTCATAATTATCTTAATATCAATTATCCTAATATAATTAAAATAGAGTCTAATAGAATAAAGACTCTTCTTTTTGCATTACAACCCTTGTGCCCTCCATGCTTGCACTTTTGGTATCAACTTTTTCCTGTGTCGCACATTGGCCCATTTTATCTCTAAATTCACGCTTTTGGCCCTTAATTTCGCTTTTGCCTCCAATTCAGTCCCTACAAGACAAAAGACCATAAATAGCCCAAATTAGTAGAATCATACTCAAAATAAATATGCAATTAGCACATAGAAATATGACGTTCAAGAGTATTATCAAATTCCCCCTACTTAGCCCATACTTGCCCTCAAGTATGGTTCCTATCCACTATGAAAATTAGATCCTGAAAGAAATTTATTCCAAAGTTTTATAAAATTAGTCAAAAATGCATATGAAAAATAAAAAGAACTTCTAAGCTTGCTTTAAGTAAAACAGAAAAAGTATTTTAATTAACGCACACAAAAATTAAAATCATCTTGAATTATTTCATGCTATTTAGGTAAATTACCAAACCTACCAAGACACTCTATTTATTTCCTCCTTTAGTCCTCAACTGCAATTTTATTAGTACTATTTTTTATTTTTTATTTTTGGTTTATTATTATTATTATTATTATTATTATTATTATTATTATTATCATATTATTTATTTACTTAGGAATATATTGAACCTTTTGACGCGAAGAGAGATGACAACCCAAGCACCCCACCCCGGTTACTCAGCCCAACATACTTCTAAAAATTATTTATTTTCGGTTAGCGAGTTTTACCCATCACGTCACACAACCTTTTGACGCGAAGTAGAATGACAACCCAAGCACTCTACCTCGGTTACTCAGTCAATCACGTTCTGAGCCGTACTCATAACCGTGGTTAGCGGAGTTTTACCTATCACATCACACAATCTTTTGACGCGAAGTAGAATGACAACCCAAGCACCCTACCCCGGTTATTCAGTCAGTCACGTTCTAAGCTGCACTCATAACCTAGGTAACATTTATTAAACAAAATTTACACGAAATTTTAATTTTAAGAGGACCTAAGAGAAATAATCGAGTGTCGAAAATAAGGTTTAGTAACCACCTAATAGATATGAACTTAATTTAGGCATGCAAATGTATTAAGTGTCCACTTGATATTAAATTTGATCAATTTTACGAAAAGCAAGATAGAGTTAACTTATTAATCATAATTATTTTTAGCGTAATAAAAATAAAACAGTGGAGATAAAATCAAACAGACAGAATCATAACTAACTCAGTAGCCAAGAATCATTCATGTAGGTCAAACACAAGTCGTGGTCAAGTTCTTGGGCATGACAAGCGATAGAATATTCTTAAAAAATGGACAAGGTAGAGCCTTAAGCAGCAAACACAAATCACATCAGAAGACGACAGTAATACGAAGAATACCTCCCCCTTACTTAAAACACATTGTCCTCAATATGGACGCAAAAGAAATAAATAGGTAGAAAAGTTTAGAAAAACTCCCCGTGTAGCTACTATCAATTGCGGAGAACTTGTTCGTGAAGGGGACGATGTGGAGGGCTTGGTGGCTTGTGTCGTGGGAGAAGAGGAGGAAGGGGAGAAAGAGGCGAACCGGCGAAGGGTGGCGATGGGGTAGGTGACGCGTGCGGCGACGACTCGGCTTCGAGTTCTCACCTTGGTGGCTGAAAATTGATGATGGAGGGGTGGGGAAGAAGGTGCGGCGGCTAATGGGAAAGGGAAAGGAAATTTGGAAAAAAAATGTAAGTTTTGGGGGTTTTATTTGCTGAAAAAGGGTGTTTGGCTGTAGGTTTTAGGGATTCTAAGGCTGGAATAGGACTGTTTGGCTGTAGGGATATGGCATTCTGGGATGGAATAGTATTTAGAATAGAGGCTGTTTGGTACCATGGATAGGGCTGTTTGGTTCCTTTTTTCTAACTTTTCCTCTTTTTCTTAGTATTTTCGCTCCGTTCTGCTTAGGCAAAGAAGATAATTTTATTAATATTTAGAAATAAAGTAATAAATAAAATACTAATAAAATGAAATAAAATAATAAATAATAAAAATTAAGAAAAGTAAAAAAAATGAAGGTTGGGTTGCCTCCTAACAAGCGCTTGTTTAACGTCATTAGCTCGATGATTTAATTGGTTCTACGGTGGCTTCAAAATAAATCTTTTCAATCGTGTGAGCTTGAAAATTCTCATTTTTTATCACATCCACCATATTTGGGTTTAATCGTCCTTGCGCCTCTTCCATTGGTTTCATACTTTCCTCCAAGAGGTTAATTTCTTTTAAATCGGCAATGGTCTCATCATTCTCCAAAAATGTGAATTTGAGATACTCGAGAAGTGGTTTTAATTTCGAATCTGATGCCATCATTCTAGATTTATCTCCATAAGATGACTTAAAAGTTTTTTCTACTGATGAGTTAATTATGTCGACACGGTTTACGTCCAAGACTTCACTTGGGTGGCTAATTGTGCCATAAACGTTAAACTTCACAATCTCCCCATCAAACTCCATTGTGAGGGTTCCGCTTCGTACGTCAATCTTAGTATTTGAGGTACTAAGGAAATGCCACCCTAACAAGATGTCTGAAGACCGAGGAGCATTATCCTCCTCCATTTTTATCACATAAAAGTCTGCAGGAAAGATAAGTTCATTGACTTTGACTAATACGTCCTCGAGGACTCCTTCGGGATGCACAATAGACCCATCTGCCAATTGAATGATAACACCTATTTTTGTCCAAAAACCTGCGTTAAGTGATTCATAAATAGAATATGACATTATATTTATGGAGGTTCCTAGATCACACATAGCCTTTTTAATTCCCAAATGACCGATTTTGCATAGTATTGCACCTTACATTTTTTTAGCATTTTTCGCTGTAACACTGCGGACACAGTTTCAACAACATTCACCCTTTCATTACCTGTTAATTTTGCTTGTTGGTGCAAATCTCTTTAAGAAATTTAGCATACCTCGGTATTTGCTTGATGGTGTCCAACAACAGAATGTTGATCTCGACATTCCTAAATGTTTCGAGGATCTCCTTGTCCTCCTTACCTCTTCGACACTGGTTGAATCGTTCTGGAAATGGAGGTTAAATTTTAGGCAATGGAGGTTTCGATCGGAACTATTCGTCTTTCTCGGGTTTTTCCTGGGCGATTTCTTGGTCAAGATTCCTGTCAAGAATAGGTTTGAAGACCTTACCCTTCGCAACGCCGTCCTTTGCATTTGTGTGTTGTATTGGATTCTGTTCTATTTGTGACGGAAGCTTCCCTTTAGAGTTTAATTTTTCAACTGATATGGTCAATTCTCTTATAGACGCCTCAGTTTTCTGTTGAAAATCCTTCATTTCTCTTTGGAAATTAAGAGTTTGCCGTTGAAAATTAAGGACATTTGCTGTTAATTTATTGAGCATGGTTTCTAAGAAATTACCTGAATCTTGAGGCTGTTGTGGAAGCTGATTTTGATATGGCTGGTTATATCCTAGGTTGTAAGTATTAGCGTAGGTATCATATCGCCTCTTTCATTGGTTTCATATTTTCCTCTAAGGGGTTAATCTCTTTTAAGTTGGCAATGGTCTCATCATTCTCCAAAAATGTGAATTTAAGATGCTCAAGAAGTGGTTTTAATTTCGGATCTGATGCCATCATTTTAGATTTATCTCCATAAGATGACTCAAAAGTTTTTTCTACTGAGGAGTTAATTATTTCGACACGGTTTACGTCCAAGACTTCACTTGGGTGGCTAATTGTTCCATAAACGTTAAACTTCACGATCTCCCTATCAAACTCTATCGTGAAGGTTTCACTTCGTATGTTAATCTTAGTATTTGCGGTACTAAGGAAAAGTCGCCCCAACAAGATGTCTGAAGACTGAGGAGCGTTATCCTCCTCCATTTTTATCACATAAAAGTCTGCAGGGAAGATAAGTCCATTGACTTTGACTAATACGTCCTCGAGGACTCCTTGGGATGCACAACAGACATGTCGTCCAATTAATGATAACACCTGTTTTTGTCAAAAAAACTTGCGTTAAGTGATTCATAAATAGAATATGGCATTACATTTATGGAGGCTCCTAGATCACACATAGCCTTTTTAATTCCCAAATGACCGATTTTGCATGGTATTGCAAACATGCCCCTATCCTTACATTTTGCCGGCATTTTCCGCTGTAACACTACGGACACATTTTCACCAACATTCACCCTTTCATTACCTGTTAATTTTCGATTTTTAGTGCAAAGCTCTTTAAGAAATTTAGCATACCTCAGTATTTGGTTGATGGCGTCCAACAACGAAATGTTGATCTCGACATTCCTAAATGTTTCGATACCTCTTCGACACTGGTTGAATCGAGATTGCTCTTTTTCAAGAATGATATGGTTGTCTGTAGTACCGAAAAATGCTCATTTATTATTCTTTTCTATGCCACTTACTGATTGGTTGAAATGGAATTAAAAAGCATAAGAGGACGGTGGTTTAAGAATTTCGAGTGGCATTTCTTGTTCTCGATCTTATGTTGGCTATTGTGGAAGGATAGTAACTTTTTTGGCTTTGCTAAGGGCCATAATTGTGTGGAAAGTTTTTTTGATACAAGTATTTTGTGGGCAGGGAGTTATACAAATCCGGGTGTAGTTGGGCCACAACTAAATCCATCAACGTCGACATTTACTGGTCACCATCCGAGAATAGCTGGGTTAAGCTCAACAGAGATTGAGTTGTATTAGATATAAATAATTGGGCATCGATGGGAGGTGTATTTAGAGATGTGGATGCAAGATGGTTTTATGGGTTTTCAATGGTGGTGAGAAAGGAATCAATTTTTCAAATTGAAACACGTGCCATACATGAAGGTCTGAGCATAGCATGGGAGAAAAGATTCAAGTAAGTATAACTAGAATGTGATAATGCACTTTTAGTGGAGACTCTGCTAGCTGGTGGAGTTGATTCTAGTACGTTGGTTGAATTGCATTTAATTAGTTGCCTTCTCAAACGAAATTGGAGAATAAGAATTCGCCATATTCAAAGGTTGCAAAATACGGCTGCTGATCAAATGACTAAGTACGTAAATAATGAAGTGTTAAAGCTTGTGCTATTCATGGATCTACCAAGTTCATTATAAGGAGCTTTGCATGCTGATAAGAATGCGAGTATAACGAGTTGATTGTTTTCATAATTGCTTAATTTTTGTTTTTGTCTACCTAAAAAAAAAACATTTTTCAAATGATTGCATGAAATGATTTTTCTGTGCTAATAATTACCATTGAAGATATTAATTTTTTAATATTTCTTGGTGGCTTTGACGATGTTGAAGATATGAAAGCACTCTATATAAAAGTATGAGTTTGGAAAAAATTTAAATCAATAAAATTATTTTTTATTATTCATTACATTATTAAATTGATATTATAAATAATAATTTTTATTTTTATTTTGCATAGATTTTTCATTGGTTTGAACTACACAAATATTGAGTATTGTGGGATGTGCCTCGCATTTATCAGATACGTTGCGGGCACTTAAGTCAAGAATTGACAAGTAACCGAAGAAGAGCAGAAAACTACACGACGTCGGGACGAGCTAGGTGAAGCATGTCGGGATGACATGACGCCTTTGGCACCCAACGAACCGAGCAATAACATCGGGATGAGGAAGAGACACCATGTTGAGACAACGCAATAACTGCTGGAGAAATACAACTACGTTTTTTACTTTCAACATGACTATTTCTCCGAGTTGAACTCTATTTCCTACAAGGTTATTTTAGTCATATCAGACTCACGTCTCAAGCCTATTTAAAGGGCCTTTGGAACCCTATTTAGTAACAATTTGATTCAGAGAATCAAATTTGCGTTAAATATTTCTTGTGTGAGATTTGTTAAAGAGCTTTTGGGGAGAGCTTTTATATTCGGGATATTTGGGTTTCTTTTGGGATTTGCTCTTTGTATTTGGGCTTGGAATACTCTCCATTGTTGTACTTTTTGTTTGCTACTTAGTGAAAAGTTGAAGTCTCTTTTGCCCGTGATTTTTTATCCCTCAGTAAGGGTTTTCAACGTAAATACTTGTGTTCCTTCTTCTCTACCTTTACTATCTCATTGTTCAGATGGGTCGATCCCTAACAAGTACATTAATTAATTACTAATAATAGATATTATTTTAAATTATCATTTAACTAGTGTTATAAAGCAAGAAAAGTTAAGATTTATCATTATAAATAGCGTTCGACACTTAAGCAATTTTCAAACAAATAGAATATAAAAACATTTCCAAAAAACAAAGATTATTAGTATTGGTAAGTTTGAAGTGTCGAAAAATATGGAGTATTAAAGTATTGGTTTATCGAATAGAAAATTTCAAGTCATATTCAAATGAAAATGTCACTAGAGAGAGATGATAGATCGTTTTAATCGATAATTAGGTAAATTTATGATATTCTTTCATCGCACATTTAGTTTATTATACATATTATATGGAATTTATTTTAAACTCACCCTTATTCACTTTCCCTGTCATTCTATTATCTTGTGAAAGTTTCACTTTATAATTGTACATTCTTATTAATTTTAATTTTACTTTATGTTGTTTTTCTAATAAACATTATAATTTTATAAAAATAAATTCTTATTATTTATTATAATTTTATAATTGTTTAGGTAATTTATAACTTTAAAGTAATTAATTATATTAGAAGTCCAATGTTATCAAAGATAATAATGAGAATGATAGATTGAAGAAGAAGATCCATATAGAAGATGATAACGAGAATGATAGGTTAAAGGTAAGATTAAAATAAAAATTTAGATATATTTTTAATATTATCATTATTTATTTTAAATTAGATTTATTTATATTTTTATGGAGTTGGATTTTTTAATTTATCTAAACATACTTTTGTTTTAATTAGGAGGTTGAAGTTCTTAATATTATCTTTAATTTATTTCATTTTTTTACAATAAAATTAGATGATTTAATAATTTTAATAGTTATTTCACTTATAAAATAAAATATTATAAAATTAATAAATATATTGTGCCCATCTCACTTAGATGAGTTGATTTAGAACAAGATACATAAAATTTAATTTGAATTTACTTTTTAATTAATAAATTTTTATTTTGTTTCAAATTATTAAAAATTAAATATAGTTGCTAAAAAATATTTAATATTAAAATTAAAAAATTAAATTTAATGTTTTACCATTAAATTTAAAAAATAGTTAACTCAGTAGTTTTAATACATTAAAATCATAATTAATATTTCTATTACTAGTATACACACCTAAGTTAAATCAAAATCTAATCTCGATTCTCAAAATATTTATTTTATTGTTTTGGAATTTAATATATTTACATAAATTTTCATAATAAAATTGTAATTTTATCTTTATTTAAACCATAATAAATTTTAAAGTAATCCATCTTCAATTATAGTTTCAGTATACTTTAAACTATTTAATTTAAGCAATAAAAAAAAATCTTACTATTTTAAATTATTTTTATTTAAACCAAGATTAACTGTAACAGTCTGATTTCGAGCCTAGTCAGAATAGTGGTTTCGGGACCACAAATTCGACATAAAAAATTATTTTTTTATATTTTTATTCGTGAAAATTTCATTCGAAAATTTTAATGTTTGGGCACTCAATTTAGTCAAAAGAACTAAATTGTAAAAAGTGCAAAAGTTGAGTTCTACATGCTAGAGGTGTCCAATTGTTATGAAATTTTAAATTGGAGGTCTTTATATGGTAATTAGACCATTGTTTAAGTTGGTGGACAAAAATAGACATGGTTAGGCATGTTTTTAAAGTTTTTCATTAAGGGCATTTTGGTCATTTAGATATTAAAATGAATTAAAACAAAATTAAAAGCTAATTTTTGTCCATCTTCAACCCCTTGGCCAAAACTTGCATGGAGAAACCATGTCTAAGGTTTTTCAAGCTTCCAAGCTCGATTTTAAGTCCGTTCTAGCCCCGTTTTTAATGATTTTTACGTTTTGAAAATCCTCGTAACAAGATCTATCTATTTGTACCACTAATTTGAGATATGGTTAAAGTCTAGGGTTTTGACCCATTATGAATATGTTTTTATTTTGATATTTAATGGTAGAAAATGCATGTTTACGGTTAGAGAAATGACTTTTACTAAGTGATTTTCGGTGAAAATGTCTAAAAGGACTAATTTGTAAAAGTTATAAAATATGCCATAAAAGTGTGTTTTAATGGAAATTGTGGGTTGTTATAGTTATGAAAATGGTTTGGCTAGGGTTAAAGTATAAATAAATTGAATGAAAATCATTTTATGAGCCTAGGGGAAAAAGTGTAAATATGATAAAGTTTAGGGGCAAAAATGCAATTTTTTCAAATATGATTTTTGGGCTAAGTTGATTAGTATAATGATTAAATAATTTAAATGTGAATAAGTTAAATGTGATGTTTTAGATAAAGAAAAACAAGGTCCAGATCTAGATCGAGAAAAAACAAGTAATTGACGAATAAGTTATTTTCACCGATTTTGCTTTCAAGGTAAGTTTGTATGTAAATAATGCATCGTTTTTACTTATGTTTTTATGTTTTGATATATTTTATGAGATGTGGCTGAACATTGAACGAAATTGACAAAGTATCAAAATGTAAGAAATTTCCCGGTTGAACCTTAGGAATAGAATAGGATACAAGTGATATGTTACTAGGGACCTATGTGAAATCTATGTGACATTGTGACTAAGTGAATCCGGGTGCTGGTCTTAAGTTCTACCAGTGGCTGGATATACTGGCATGTGTTGCGGATACTTGACAGCTTATGTGAGCAGCATTGAGTAGTAACGAATGACCCGACTTGTGTGAAGCGCATCGTGAAAGTGAATAGCTCGAGAACGAGCCTCTATGTGAAAAGTGATGTGAAGTAGCTTTGGCTACAAGTGTGGAACTTATGTGCAAACTTATGATGTATCCAATAATATTCTGATGTGTTCAACGGGAAAATGACTAAGTGTAATTAAATGTGATTATGTGATGAACAAGTGCAGGTACATGTGTATATATATTCATGAACAATGTGCTCGATATATGATCGAACTTTGGTAAGGTTGATATGGAGTAAGTGTTACAATGAAGACTTGTAAATATTTGATGATGACTAGCTATTGGCATGGCTAACCATGGATATACTATAGTGTTATATGTGTGCAAATGAGAATTAATACAAAAAAAACATGATAGAGTAAAATTACCAATAAAACAGTTTGGACAACAGCAGTTGTATCACTTTGAAAATTCACCAAAAATGGTGTAAATCGAATTATAGGCTGAATAAGATATGAAATTAAATCTTATTGAGTCTATTTTCACATAAAAGAAACAGTAAAAGCAAAAGAATTTCATATTCTGAGATATTTGAATTGTGAGACAGAGTTAGAATGATTTGGGAATCCCCTATTCTAACTTGGGAAAATTATAAAAATTGTAAAAAATAATTATGGTTTATAATTTACATTATTAAAATAATTAATGAGTCTATTTTCAAAATAAACAAATGGTAACATCATCTGAATACCGTATGAGGAGATAATTATTTTTTAGTGAAGAGGGGTCGGAACTGTCGGATAGAGGAACATGGGTGACTTTAATGAATAAACTGTACTTATTGGCTAAACCAAAAATTCTGAAAATTTTATGGTAATAAGATATGTGAGTTAGTTTCAGGAAAAATTAACAGATCTTAATTTGGAGTTCCTTAGCTCAAGATATAAATAATTTAGTGACTGTGACTCGAGTAGACAGCTTGAGATGAACATAAGTAAATAGTGAAATTTTGTGCAATTATGATTGTATTACCTTGAGAACATATTGTGAGAATTTGTGAAAACATGTTAATAAATTGCTTATTATTTTCATAGGGGCTTACTAAGCTATATTGCTTACTCCCTTCCTTTCCTTTTTCCTATAGTGTCACAGAGGCTAGCTAAGGTTGGAGTCGGAGATTCTATCACACTATCAAGCTTTTGACTAGTATCAATGTATTGATTGTAAGCCTATATACATTATTTATATGCCAATGTCTTGTGATGTGAGCTGTGTTTGCATGATACATGATGAGTTGTGGGGGCCTAAATACCTAATGGTTGAATGTGCTACTAGTCTTGATGTCGAATGGCTAAGTTTGGCTCAATGGTATGGTATGATAATTAGATGTAATTATGCATGTATAAGAGTTGTTGAGGATGCTTATTGAGTGTGACCCTGTTTTGAAGAAAAATTTTCTAAGTGTTGTGAAATTTTCCAAAGTTCTCGATTTAGTGCCGAACCGCTTCCAAAACATGTTTTGGGCCTCGTAGGTTCATATTAGGGACTCTATGATTGAATATGAAAAATTTTAAATTTGGATGGAAATTTGTGACTCGAAAATGATCGGTTATAGGTGATTAAGTCTGATAATGCCTCGTACCCTATTCCGGCGACAGATACGGGTAAGGGGTGTTACATTAACACTATTATCAGACGTTAAAAACACAAAGAAGAAAAAAGCGGCATACACAAGAAATGTAGTATATAAAGAGGTGATACTACACATATGAAATATTTATTTTATAACTAAAAATAATATTATTATTTAATGCATTATAATATCATTAATTATTTACATCAATTTTCGTAGAGATTTAAAAAGTTAATATTATTAAACTTATTTTAATAATTAATCTCGATATTTTATAAAATTATTAAACTTGATATGATGGTTTTTGTGAAAGAAAGTTAATTTCTCACATATTATCACATATTAACTATTAAGTACTTCCTTATCTATTAATTAACAAAATGGGTTAAAGTTTATTACAAATCTATATATTATATAATAAAATTCATTTTAGTCTCTATTTTTATGGAACATTTTAGTCTCTATACATTTGAAAAAATTTGATATTTTAATCCCTACACATTAGATCTGATCATGGGTTGGACTAATGCAAACTTTTAGGCCCATTTTTTAAGCCCGAACCCTGCTTGAAAAATGGGCCTAAAATTTTGCCTAAGATCAATCTTGATAAAACATGCTAAATCCAAACCCTGCCTGCCCGTATGAATTTTTTTAATATTATTTTTATATAAAACAATTTTTTTTAAAATATAATACATCAAATACACTAAAAACATTAAAATAAATGTTTCCCAACAAATTGAAAATTATAACACCCCCAAAATTTTATTTTTGGCTTTTGTAAATTTGACACAATTGTCTATCTGCTTCAGTGGTTAAGTGTTCTAGGTGCGTATTCAAGGTCCCAAGTTTAAGCCTTGTCTTTGGCAAATTTTGGAATTTTTCTGATTTAAGCCTTACCCTTGCTTAGTAGGTTTAAGGCTAATTGTTGGTGAAATCATAACAGAATGGGCCTGCTGGTCTGGTAGTAAGGGAACCCGTGTGTTGTGTGGAGGTTTTGTGTTTGAATCCCTGTAAGCGTGGGAGTCTATTTTTGCTCGTTTGGTCGAGAGAGTTTCGGTCAAACAGGAAATCTGAGGAAGTTAAGTGTTAGTGGGAGGAAAGTTAGGGATATGCTATCATATCCATTTTGTTTTTGTTTTTATCCACTAAAACCTTTTCTTTAGCTTTTTTTTTTTGACGTTCTTTTCCCTTTGGCAAAATTTTGGCTTCTTCATCTTCTATTTTATTGTCAATACGCTCGTCACTCTCAGTTTCATGATTACGTCTTTGGTATTCTGTGGCTCTTCGCTCGGTTTTGGTAAGTGATGTCTATGTTTTGTTAATTGTTTAAGTTTTCTTTTAGGATGGTGGGGTTCTTGTTAATGGGGATTTGAAAGTATAGTAATTCGTTAGAAGGTCTTGCGCAGGAATTGAAGAGGAATCTTTCGTTACTACTCCAACGGCTTAGAGCGAGATAACTGTGGTTGTCATTGGCAGTGAGAGTAATTTTGTGTCGACTTCTTGTTATAGAATTCATTAATCAGTTCACTAAATCATTGTGCGGTAATATGTTTTTAGGTTTCTGGAGGCTCAAGGGTGGTTTAGCATCGAAATGGTACTAGGTGTGTACCCGAAATGCAGAAATCGAGCTTTCGATAAAAGCCAAAAAAGGTCACTGTCTATGCCACACGGGCGTGTGGTCACCCATGTAGCAGGCTGTGTCTGACAACACGATCGTGTGATCGACGAAGGCCAGGTAGTACGCAAGACACTACCGTATGATGGCGGGGTGTGGCCGTGTGGCCCACACGGGCTAAATCGAAAAGGGTATGTTGGCCGCACGAGCGTGTGGGCCCATTTAGCTAAAATGTTTCCTAGGGTTGCACGGGTCGCCCAAGTCGACTGTGAACCTACTGTAGGGTCGATAAGCGCTACTTAGACCCTAAATCGTGTAACTGAATATATAATGTATGTATTGGGCATGTTAAATTTATGCATGTTTACTGATTCGTATGTATGACTGATAACTGGATTTTAGCATGTAAGCATGTATTTCTGTATGTCTGCATTGAGCATGTTTAGTTGCACCTGCATTGGGGTGGGATAATTGATTATTAGAGGAAGTGTACTGAAAGGCTTTCATGCTTATTATCCTGGCAACCACCGCAATATTCCGATATGTCTTTGCATTGCATGCGACTTGGTGTGTAGAAATGGTGGGTGGGTGTTTTAAACCCCACATAGTGTGTAGGGATGGTCGGAGATGGTGTGTAGAGGCTGGTGGATAGGACACTAATTTTTGTTTCTGTGTGCATACTGTATTTGAAATGGGCTAAGGCCCTAAATTATATCTAAAATTGCATCTAATTGGGCTAAGGCTTAAACTGTATCTAAATCTGTAATGGGCTTAGACCCCAGACTGCATTTGATTGATAACTGTTGTTTGACTGTATGCATGTCTTCTATGGGGATTACACAATGAGTTTACGTAAACTCACCCTTTCTATTTTTATTTGTACAGTTATTCCCCACACTTAAACGGATCGATGCCACAGAGGACTCAGCGGTGACCACATGTCCATTGAACTGCTTTAAATTCATTTATGGTTTTTATTTCTGATTTTGTTTGAGGTATTTTTGATGTAATTTGAGACTTTTGACTATTTGCCTTTATTTTGGATTTTAACTGTTTTTATAGACTTTTAAACTACAAAACTCAATGAAAACTCAGTTTAATTAAAAACAACATTTTTCCTAAACGCGAACGATTTTCTTTAAATATCATGATTTTAAAAGCTTCCGCGATAGAATATATTTTTTAAACGAATCAAATTAATGAGAAAACAATTTTAAAATTGACGAGGGATAAATAGAAGCTAATAAACGGAAACGGTCTTAACTTGATAAATTCGATTTCAAATCTCATTCCATGCGACAACGCCAAATTCGACCATAACGTCTAGGCCGGGTTTGGGGTGTTACATTTAGTGGTATCAGAGCCAGGTTGCAAAACTCGGCTATGGATTTTGGGTTTTAAAACTTGGTTTTCAAAAAACTGATTTTCAAATTATTTGAAATGATTTGACTGAGAATGTGGTACACTGAGTCTCTGGAGCCGATCCTGTAAGTATTCTGATAAACTTTTAAGGTATTATATATAGTCTATTCTGAAAACACTCTAGTCAGTGTATATTGAAACTGTAGTGAAGCTGAAACTGATAGAGACCATACTTGCGAAAAACAAACTCTGAATTTATGATACTTCTTACATAAAACATCTGTTAATAAATATTAAAATTGTAACTGATTCATAAAATTTGTAATACAGATAAATCAGAATAAATATGAGTGCATGGGGTATCCGTGGACGTGGTACTAGAGGCCGAGGTAGAGGCCGTAGGGGGCCTCGAGTTGAGTCCTCTTCTTTGGGTAGCATACCGAACCTAGATACAAGTGAGACGTCAGTGTCACCTGCTACTGAGACTGGGTCTCAAGATCGCATGGATGGGGATGATGCATTGTCTCAAGCTATGTTAAGGATACTGGAGAGGGTCGTTGGACCCAACATCGGATCTGAAATGAGGTCGATTCTGAAATGACTCAGGTCAATGGAGCTAAACTTTTTAGGGGTGTCACTAGAGTCACCCCTAATGTGGCTGAGTACTGGATGGAGGCTACTGAGATGATAATGGATGATTTAAACTGTACCCTTAAGTAGATATTGGAGGGTGCAGTCTCGTTGCTTCGCAATAAGGCCAATCAATGGTGGTTGACCGTTAAGGAGGGCACTCAGCCTGATCGTCTGTCTTGGGAGTTCTTTAAGTCTGCCTTCCAAAGGAAGTATGTGGGAGCAAGTTACATCGATGCTCGTAGGCGTGAGTTTCTGAACCTCACTCAGGGAGACCGATCAGTGTCGAGTATGAGGTCGAATTTTTAGACAGAGCTTCTATGCACGAGGTATGATGGCGTCTGAATATGAGAGATGTGTCCATTTGAGGACGGCCTTAGAGATAATCTGAGGGTACTGATAACTCCGCAGAGGGAGCGAGAGTTTTTTGTTCTAGTAGAGAATGAGAAGATCGCTGAAGAGGTTAACCGCGCTAAGCCCCAAAACAAAAATCGTGAGAGGGGTAAGACCAAGAGGGATTCAGAGTCCTCGAGTTTGGTATAGAGGCATAAGAAAAAGACCAGGACTGATGTACCGGTTAGAGCTGAGCCCCCTGTTGCTCTTACTGGATTACAATTGTGTGGAGATTATGGTAGACGCCATCAGGGCGAGTGTTGGAGAAGGACTGAGGCGTATTTGAGGTGTGGGTCATTAGAGCACCACATTCGGGAGTGTCTATTGAGGGTCGATCAGGTGCAAGTTCTGGGTTCTGGTACTGCGCAGCCACAGAGGGTAGTTTAGCAACCACCAAGGGGTCGTGGTTAGGCTAGGGTGGTAACGGTATGGGTCATGGATAGAGAGCACCAGGCAGAGGTGCTGGACAAACAGAAGCGATGCAGCCTGCTCTTGTTTATGCTGCTTGTCGCTAAGAGGACAAAGATGCTTTAGACGTCATTACCGACACGTTCTTAATTTATAATGTACCTTTTTTTACTTTGATAGACATAGGTTCCACACATTCCTATGTAGCTAGCACTGTATCTAAAAACTTTGGGATTTTGGTTGAGAGTACTTCTAGTGAGGTAACTGTGCTGAGTCCACTGGGGCAACCGATTTTAGTTAGCAAACTGTATAGAGATATTCCACTAGAGGTTCAAGGGTTGGTATTTCTGGATAATCTGATGGAGCTTTTATTTGGGGAGTTCGAATCGATTCGGTACAATTTGGTGGTCAAGTACCGTGTCGGCTTGCACAAGACGACCAAGAGGGTCGTCTTGAGAACTGAGGAGGATGATGAGGTAGTCATGATTGGAGAATGTCGAAATTATTTGACTAGTGTGATCTCTGCACTAGTGGCAGAGAAATTGGTTCGTAAGGGATGTGAGGCGTTCTTAGCCTATATTAGTGTTTCCATTTCTGGGGACTCTACTGTAAACGATATCAAGACTGTGAGGGATTTTTCAGATGTCTTTCTTGAGGAGCTACTGGGATTGCATCCTAATCGGAGGTTAAGTTTGGGATCAAGCTTTTTTCGGGTACAGCTCCGGTGTACATCGCTCCCTACCGTATGGCACCGAAGGAGCTTACAAGGCTTAAGGCTCAACTACAGGAACTTTTGAATCGTGTTTCCATCTGTCCTAGTATGTCTCCGTGAGAAGCACCGGTTCTGTTTGTTAAGAAGAAGGATGGGACCATGAGGATGTGTAATGACTATCAGCAATTGAACAAGCTAACCATTAAGAATAAGTATCCGCTTCTAAGAATAGATGACTTATTTGATCAGATCAGAAGGGCTTTGGTATTCTCTAAGATCGATCTCCGTTTAGGGTACAATCAGTTGAGGGTTAATGATATGGATGTGCATAAGACGACATTTAGGACTCGTTATAGACATTATGAGTTCCTAGTTATGCCTTTTGGTTTGACAAATGCTTCAGTCGCATTTATGGATCTAATGAACCGAGTGTTTCGGCCCTATCTTGACCAGTTCATCGTAGTTTTCATCGACGATGCTTTGGTACTCTAAGATTAAGGATGATCATGATGAACATCTTAGGGTGGTGCCTCAGACTTTGCGAGAAAAACAACTCTATGTTAAATTTAATAAGTGTGAGTTCTAGCTTCGTGAAGTGACTTTTCTGGGGCACGTAGTGTTCTTGAGGAATCCGAGTCGATCCTGGAAAGATTGAGGCTACACTAGATTAGAAATAGCCTAAGAATGTGTCTGAGATTCGCAGTTTTCTGGGTCTGGCGAGTTATTATCTGCGATTTGTGGAAGGTTTCTCACTGATTGCAGTGCCCTTAACTAAGCTACTATGTAAGGGTGTTCTGTTTGTCTAGACTGATGTGCAGCAGGAGAGCTTCGATAAGCTCAAGACTGTTCTGACTGAAGCTTCTGTTCTGATACAACTTGAACTTGGGAAGGAGTTTGTGGTTTACAGTGACACGTCACATGTGGGTTTGGGTTGTGTTCTGATGTAGAATGGTAATGTTGTGGCGTTTGCGCCTCGTCAGCTCAAGACGCATGAGGCAAACTATTCTACGCATGATTTGGAATAGGCCACTGTAGTCTTTGTTTTGAAAATCTGGAGACACTATCTATACGGTGAAAGGTGTATTATCTACACTGATCAGAAAAGCCTCAAGTACCTCCTAACTTAGAATGAGTTGAATCTTAGGCAGCGTAGATGGATTGAGCTGCTTAAGGACTATGACTGTACTATTGAGTACCATCCTGGAAAGGCCAATGTGGTGGCCGATGCGTTGAGCATAGGGCGATGACTGGTCTAAAAGTGATGTTCGCTTGACTTAATTTGTTCGACGACGAGAGTTTGTTGGCTGAGCTGTAGGTTAAACCGACTTGGATAGAAGAGATTCAGGATAAGAAGTTAGAGGATGACTTGTTGGGTCTTCGGTTCCGTCAAATTAAGAGTGGCAACACTACGGACTTTGGGCTGAATAATGATGGGGTACTATGTTTCCATGGTCAGATTTGTGTACTGAATGATACTAATCTGAGGCAGTCTATTCTGAGAGAGGCGCATAGTAGCCCTTATGCTATACATCCCGATAGAAATAAGATGTACCGAGATCTTCAAGAATTGTACTGGTGGCCGGGATTAAAATGGGAGGTTACTGATTTTGTGGCATGATGTCTGGCATGCTAGCAGGTTAAGGCTGAGCATCAGTTACCCTCGGGTTTGCTGTAGCCGGTTAAGATTTCACTATGAAAGTGGGAGCGAGTAACGATGGACTTCATTAGTGGGTTGCCTCTAACACCTACAAAGAAGGATCCAGTTTGGGTCATCGTAGATCGATTGACTAAGTCTACACACTTCATTTCGGTTGGGAGTGACTATTCTCTTGCAGAATTTGGCGAAGTTCTACATTTCTGAGATAGTGTGACTGTATGGGGTTCCATTACCGATTATTTCTGATAGAGATCCTTGCTTCATGTCTCGGTTCTAGAAAAAGTTACATGAGGCTCTAGGTTCGAGATTGGATTTTAGTATTGTGTTCCATCCTTAGACCGATGGTAAATCTGAGAGGGCCATTCAGTTACTGGAGTATATGTTAATGAGTTGTGTTATCAATTTTTGAGGCAGTTGAGAAGATTATCTATCGTTAGCCGAGTTTGCCTACAATAACAGTTTCCAATTGAGTATTCAGATGACACCTTACGAGGCTCTGTATGGTCGTAGGTGTCGTACTCTTTTGTGTTGGACTGAGTTGGCGAACGTCGTTTTTGAGTCTTGAGTTGGTTTCTAAGACTGAGGATAAAGTTTGACTGATTCTGGATCGTCTGAAGGTAGCTTCTGATAGACAGAAGTTTTATGCGGATCTGAAGAGGTGTGATATTGAGTATTCTGTGGGGGACTTCGTGTTTCTCAAGGTCTCGCCATGGAAGGAGGTTTTAAGGTTCGATCGCAGGGGCAAATTGAGCCCTAGGTTTATTGGGCCTTATCGGATTCTGAAACGTGTAAGGCAGGTCGCTTATCAGTTAGAGCTACCTCCAAAGTTAGACCGCATCCACGATGTCTTTCACGTCTTGATGTTGAGGCAGTATCGATCTAATCCTTCTCATGTTGTCTCGGTTGAGGATATCAAGGTTAGGTCGGACTTGACTTTTGAGGAGGAGCCGATTCAGATTCTGGTTCGCAATGTTAAAGTTCTGAGGAAGAAGTCCATTCCACTAGCAGAGGTTCTATGGTGAAATTATAGCACTAAGGAGGCCACGTGGGAACCCAAGGGTTCGATGTGTCGACAGTATCCTCATTTGTTCTGATCAGGTAAATTTTGAGGCCGAAATTTTTTTTACGATGGTTGAGTTGTAACACCCCAAAAATTTTATTTTTGGCTTTTGTAAATTTGACACAATTTTGTATCTGCTTCAGTGGTTAAGTATTCTGGGTGCATGTTAGAGGTCCCAAGTTTAGGCCTTATCTTTGGAAAATTTTGGAATTTTTCTAATTTAAGCCTTACCCTTACTTAGTAGGTTTAAGGCTAATTGTTGGTGAAATCATAACAGAATGGGCTTGCTGGTCTGGTAGTAAGGGAATTCATGTGTTGTGTGGAGGTCTTGTGTTCGAATCCCTGCGATAGCGTGGGAGTCTATTTTTGATCATTTGGCAAAGAGAGTTTCGGTCCAACAGGAAATCTGAGGAAGTTAAGTGTTAGTGGGAGGAAAGTTAAGGATATGCTATCATATTCGTTTTATTTTTATTTTTAACCCCTAAAAACCTCTTCTTTAGTTTTTTTTTGACTTTCTTTTCTCTTTTGGCAAAATTTTGGCTTCTTCATCTTCTATTTTATTTTCAATATACTCGTCACTCTCAGTTTCACGATTACGTCTTTGGTATTCTGTAGGTCTTCGCTTAGTTTTGGTAAGTGATGTCTAGGTTTTGTTAATTATTTAAGTTTTCTTTTCAGATGGTAGGGTTCTTGTTAATGGGGGATTTTAGCAGTATAGTAATTCGTTAGAACGTCTTGCGTAGGAATTGAAGAGGAATCTTTCGTTACTACTCCAACGGCTTAGAGCGAGATAACGGTGGTTGTCATTGCGGTAAGGGTAATTTTGTGTTTACTTCTTGTTATCAAATTCGTTAATCAGTTCGTTAAATCATTGTGAGGTAATCTGTTTTTTGGTTTTTAGAGGCCCAAGGGTGATCTGGCATTAAAACGATACTAGGTGTGCACTTGAAACTCAAAAATCGAGCTTTCAGTAAAAGCCAAAAAATGCCACTGTCGACGCCACATGGGCGTGTAGTCACCCATGTGGCAGGCCGTGTCTGAGACCACGGTCGTGTGATCGACGAAGGCTAGGTCGTGCGTAGGTCATGGTAGTGTGATGACCAGGGTGTGGCCGTGTGGCCCACATGGGCTAAACCGAACTACGCGTGTGGCCCAATTAGCTAAAATGTTTTCTAGGGTTGCATGGGTCGCCCAAGTCGACTGTGAACCTATTGTAGGGTCGATAAGTGCTGCTTAGACCCTATATCGTGTGACCTGCATATATAATGTATGTATTGAGCATGATAAATTTATGCATGTTTATTGATCCGTATGTATAACTGATAACTAGATTTTAGCATCAAAGCATGTATTTTTATATGTCTGTATTGGGCATGTTTAGTTGCACCTACATTAGGGTAGGATGATTGATTATTAAAGGAAGTATACTGAAAGGCTTTCATGCCTATTATCTGGTAGCTCAGCTGCAATATTACTAATATGTGTCGCATACAGTACGAGTTGGTATGTAGGGTTGTGTAGGTGTTTTAAACCCCGCATGATGTGTAGGGATGGTCGGAGATGGTGTGTAGAGGCTGGTGGGTAGGATACTAATTTTTATTTCTGTGTGCATACTGTATCTGAAATAGGCTAAGGCCCTAAATAATATCTAAAACTATATCTGATTGGGCTAAGGCCTAAACTGTATCTGAATCTGTAATAAGCTTTGACCCCAGACTGCATTTGATTGATAACTGTTGTTTGACTGTATGCATGTCTTCTGTGGGGATTACACACTGAGTTTATGTAAACTCACCCCATTCTATTTTTATCTATACAGGTAATCCCCAGACTTAGACGGATCAGTGCGACGGAGGACTTAGCGGTGACCACATGTCTATTAAAATGCTTTAAATTCATTTATGGTTTTTATTTCCTATTTTGTTTGAGGTATTTTTTATGTAATTTGAGACTTTTGGACTATTTGCCTTTATTTTGGATTTTAACTGTTTTCATGGACTTTTAAACTGCAAAACTCAACGAAAACTCAGTTTAATTAAAAACAACATTTTTCCTAAACGCGAATGGTTTTCTTTAAATATCACAGTTTTAAAAGCTTCTGCTACAGAATATGTTTTTAAACGAATCAAATTAACTAGAAAATAATTTTGAAATTGATGAGGGATAAATATAAGCTAATAAACAAAAACGGTCTTAACTTGATAAATTCGATTTCAAATCCCATTACATGTGATATCGCCAGATTCGACCATAACGTCTAGGCCGGGTTTAGGGTGTTACAAAAATGCATTAAAAAAGTCTTTATACTTAAATAACACTATAATAATTGCAACTTAGTAAGCAAATTCCTCTAAAATAGTAGCAAAATTAATAATAAAACAAAAGTTATACAATATCCAAATAATAACAACAAAATAGTAGCAATATAATAACAAAATGGAAGTAAAACAACATCGAAATGACAACAAACAATAACAAAACAACAGTAAAATAAAATTAGGTAAATCCGGGTTGGGCCAAGCCCAGGTCAAAAAGATCTTACCCTAGGCTCAACCCGTTTAGAAAACAAGTCTTATTTTTTGCTAAACCCATTTTTCGAGCATATATTTTTGCTCAAACCCTCTCACTTTTTGGGTGGGCCTTCAGGCCTGGCCGAGTGGCCTGACCCATGATCAAGTTCGCTGTGACGTGTCATTATATCCCTTTGTTAAGAGGGCACGTATCAGTTGAATAGCCATTGTTGACTCTACACTAACTTCCTAAGCATGACCACTCGTTCCACCTCAAACGGAACCAACCACTCAAGCTTAAGGGTGAATGCTATCTTAATGTGAACACATTTCCAAGACAATAAGGAATCTATTTTGGCATATTTAGAAATTTCTCAAGGAGCTCTAACAAGGGGAGGTTCACGTTTAAGGCCTTAAACATATTTAGGAATTCCAAGAACTTCTCTCTCTCTTTCTTCTTCTTCTTCTCCTCTAGACATGAAGGAAACAGTATGGGCTTTAGACTTGGTGGTGGTAAAACAATTTTATCCTTTTGTTTTGTAACAGCCCGATTTAGGGGCTAGTCGGAACAGTGATCTTGGAATCACTAACTTGGGGTTAGAGAAAATTATTTTCATGTTATGTTATATGTTATAACATGTTTATAAGGATGCATGAAAATTTTGGTGCCTTAATTTTAGCGATTTCTATCTAAATTGTGAAAAAAGACTAAATCGCATAAAGTGAAAAAGTTCTATTATATTTGCTAAATATGCCAAATAGCTATGGATTATAAATTGGAGGTCCCAAATGTGCAATTAGGCCATGGGAATTATTTGATAAAATAAGATGAAATAAGCAAAAAGCTATCATCTTTTTATTTCTTCTCTTCTTCCACCAAAAATACAAACAAGAATGAGGGTTCTTGAAGCTCAAAATTTCAAAAGCTCATCTCCTCTTCAAGTAAGTCATTTTGATGGTTGTTTTTTTATGATTTTTGTATTTTTTGGAGTCCTTAAAGCTTAAGCTAGCTATTGAGAGGACTAGTTTGCAATATGGTTGAAAGTCTAGGGACTTACCATGATAGAGCATATTTTGTTTGATGAGCTTTTATGGAAGAAAATGAATGATAGGATGATGAGAAACAACTTTTGAGAAAGGTGTTGTTATGAAAACACCTAATTGAGACTAAAATGAAAAAGTTGTAATTTGTTCATTAAGGCATGAAATAGTTGGAATTGTGGATAGTTGTAAGAGGATTAAATGTTCATCTAGGCTTGTTTAACAAGAAAATGTGATGAAAATTTATTTACGAGCCTAGGGAAAAAATCGTAATTTTTGCCAAAACATAGGGGCAAAATAGTCATTTTTCCCAAAGTGTAGATTATGGTATATTATGATTTATAAGTGATTAAATCAGTAAATTCTATTGTTCTAGATCAAAGAAAATGAGTTTCAAACCTAGAACGGGTGAAAAGAGAAATGTGGGCAAAAAGTCTCTTTCGGCCCTTTCGACATCGAGATAAGTTCATGTGCAAATGTTGCAATTACATATGAGTTAATTTAATATTCCAATGTTGAATGGAATGTATATTTACTCTTTGAATGTATGAAATATCTTTTATGAGATGTCAAGAGAATTGGATCTAAGAATAATGGGAAATGTATATAGTATGATATGATGATAGTTAAGGTCTCGTACAAGACCATATTAGAATATGGCCTCGGAGTAAGAATTCATATAAGACCATGTCAGGGATATGGCATCGATATTTTAATACATGTAAGACCCTATCAGGGTATGATGTCAGTGTGACATTAGGTGTATGAAACTCAAAAGTGTTATTTAACAATTTGAGTGATTCAACGGGTATGTTGAAAGCGAGAAAGTATGTGATTGTATCACGAGAAACACAAGCTTGAATTAAAATTGAATTGAGATGAATTCAGTAGATGATGAACCTCTGGTGAGTTATGTATAATTAATGTACCTTAGTTGCATGAGATATATTTATTGATGCATTGTGTGAATGCGAACGAGTATCGTAGAAAGTTAAGTAAGAATAGTAGTGTGTGAGGATGTTCTCGAATGAACATTAGTAATAGAGAAATATATGTGGATAACTATCCATGAATGTATAATAATGGTGAGCTATGTGCGATATCACCTTATTGATGGTAGTGATGGGCTGGGTGCAATACCATCAACTATATTATTATTGGTGGGCTATGTGCGATGCCACCTGATTAATTAGAAATAGATGGGTTGTGTGCGATACCATCGCTTATAAATGATTGGTGGGCTAAGTGCGAAACCACTGTAAGTATAAATGATTGGTGGGTTGTGTGCGATACCACCCTATTAGAGATCGATGGTAGGCTAAGTGCAAAACCACCGAGAGATTTGTAGTATGAGTGACTTATCAAAAATGCTCGATGTATTGTTTTATATGATCATGTGGTGATCAGTGCAGGAATGTATGCTAATTAACACGAGCATTTGGCTTGTGGCATGGTTAGAATGTGGTAAGAGATAGAAGGAGTAAGTTTTAAGAATGGTTGAGTAAGCAACCATAAGTTTTAGAGTAAAACTCCTTATAATACCTTATGGTTATATATATTCAATGAATATCAGTATTTGTCAGTTATATGCAGATGAACTTACTAAGCATTATTGCTTACTCTTTTCCTTTTCCTTCTCCTATAGGTTATTTTAACTACCTCGGGTTGGAGGCCATCAGAGATGTTTTCACACTATCGAGTAGAAGCTTGGTATGATGTTTCAAGTTCTTATGAGTCATGGCATGTATAGGGACCTCTTTCAAAGTTGACTAAATCATAGTTAATATAGCCAAATGTGTTGGCCTTTAGATGGATAATCTATTTTGTACAATGCCATGGTTGATGGCCACTTTATTATATGAAAAGATGTAATTATCCATGTGAGATTGTGTTTGAATTTGAGTTGATTTTGGATGTGTTATATGAGTAATTGTTGTATGGGATATATGGGTGTAAAGAACTTAGCAAATAGCTTTGTTCTTGTCCATGTGGGTAGACACACGGGCGTGTGTCTAGGCCATGTGTGACACACAGTCAGCCCACGGGCGGGTGACTTGGTCGTGTGTCCCCTGCAAGTTAGCATTTTAAGTCAGAATAGACCATGGGCTAGCCACACGCCCGTGTGTCTAGAACGTGTAATGTGGTCAGTGTTGATCACGGATGGAGAACACGGTCATATACCTAGACTTAAGGCCGTGTGAAGTAGTCAGTGTTCACCACGGGTGGTGGGCACGGGCGTGTGCTCTAGCCGTGGGATTTTAGCAGTATGGTTGAGTTTTGTGCACAGTTGGTGGACATGGGCGCGTGTGTCTACACACAGGCGTGTTCCATCTAACATGGTGTGTAGTCCTACCTAGATAGGGAAAATTTTAAGATTGTAGAGTTTCCAAAATAGTCTCGAGAGCCCTCGTGTGTATGAGTGAGGCCTCATAAGTCAAGAATGAGGTTGTTGTGGTGACTAAAGAAGAGTAGTCACGTTGAGCTTAAGTGGCGATCAAATGGTTTTAATCCTGTAATGCCTCGAGCTCGATTTGCGGGAAATACGGGTAAGGGGAGTTAAATGTTCAATTTGTGTGGGCTCACTCTCATGCCATTCCTTCTCTCCCACCCCTTCTCCAACACTAGGAGTGCGGATGCTCTCATCTTTCTCAAAAACTTTTTTTCCACAAAATTTGGTCAAATAGGTTCCTTAACCATAGCCCTAAATCTAAAGGTAATCACCTTAGCCTGTTCCTTTCCTTCCCTCTTTGGATTAGGTTCAGCATTACTAGGTATGCTAGAAGCTAAATTGTTTTGCAAAAATTATAAGACTTGATCTAATTGACCACGGATTTGGTGCACATTAGCTTGAACTACATGTAAGCCTTCATCTATCTTACTTACCCTATTTGATAATGGAGGGTCGCTACCATAGATTGGTTTTCTCTCTTGATCTTGGGGTGCCTTAAAAGGTAATAGAGGTTAAAATGGTGCAATTGGGTTTTGGAGGATTAAGGTTTTGGTTCCCTTGATTGGGAGGTCCCTCTTGGTTTTCTCCCCACCCGAAGGTTAGGATGGTCACGCCATCCCAGATTATAGGTGTTGGAGTAAGGGTTATATCCTATATTCCCCCACATAGTTAACCTCTATATGGTTTCCCTCATTATCATATCTTGATTTAAAATAGGTTAGATTTGGCTAGTTTTGAACTTGCATCTTGGCCGAATTCATCTCCAATTGATTTAGCCTTTTGAAGACTTGTTGATACTTGTCTTCACTACAAACAGCGTTCACTACTGATTATTTGGCTTGATATGTGAACCACTCAGTCGGCCACATGAAAAAATTCATCGCCATGTCCTCGATAAGTTGGCAAGCCTCGGCGTATGTCTTTAACATGAATGCTCCCGTGGACGCTCCGTCTAGACTAGAGGGTAAGTTTCTGTCAAGTCCGTTGTAGAAAACTTAAAGTTGCAGCCAATCTTGTAAGCCATGATATGAGCACTTGCGTAGTATGAGCTTAAAACGCTCCTATGCCTCTATAGTTACTCCCCTTTCAATTGTCGAAATTTTGTAATATTCATGCGAAGCTTCATTGTCTTACTCGAGAGAAAGTATTTTGCCAAAAATTTGCTGGCTAGCTCATCCCAAGTGTTGATGGAATCTACCGGTTGTGAATCTAACCACATAAAAGTATCATCAATAAAAGAGAAAGGAAAAAACCAAAGACAGAAAGCGTCATCGGATTCCCCATTATATTAAATGTATGACGAATGGTTAGAAATTTTTTAGATGTTAGCTCAAATCCTTATTCATTGACCCTTAAAATTGAAGGTTCACTTGTATCATTTGGATCATTGCTGGTTTGGTTTCGAAGTTAAGCTATTAAATGCTACCTTGAACAACATCCAAGTAGGGCATCGAGTAGTCAAGCAAAGTTCATTGCTCCATGGGTGGGTGTGGTGGTTGTTAATCTCTACTTGTGGATCTTTGATAGGCTGCTCTCTTTGCGGAGGTGGGGCATCTCTAGGATGTTGCACCCTCCTTGTGTGTGTGTGTGTCTGTGTGATACATTTCAGTTCTGGATCAAATGGTAAGACACCGTTACCGGTCCGAGTCATACAATGCCTCATACAAGCACAAAAGAGCAAAGAAAATTAAATAGAAATTATAAATGAAATAAAGACAAATCAAAACAAAGTTTTATGTATAAATCCTACTTTTGCTATTTATCTCTACTTAACATGTACACTAAAAATTACTCAATCTTACATCGTCTCCCCAGCAACGGCGCCAACAATTTTGACCATGTTTGCACGTGCACATAAAACAAACAATTTTATAAAAGAATTTTATAAGCCAGCTTTACTGCAAGTGTACAGGTCAGTTGTAATATTTGTAGTGTTACAATGGAACACTAGAATATTCTAAGTATCAAACCCAAAGAAGATGACGATTGAGTGATAAATAACATACAATCTAAAGTCTAAGTAGCTACTAATACGATTTTATAACACGATACATCATAACAAGAAAATTTTGCAAGAAAATTAAATATGCTAATCTAGTGACTAAATTGCAAAGAGTACAAAACTAAGAAATTAACCAAATAAATTACTAATAGTGGTTGGTTGATTTTGATGTGATTCGACGGTCCTCGAACAAGGGACTTAAATTGTTTAAATTACTGAGTGACTCTATTTTATCTTTTGATCTCAATTTTACTGACATCTCTCGATCTCATCGATTAATATAGGACTAATGAATAGGTGCATAACAAGATTATCTCTTGGTCTCACTTGCCTAGATATTCCCTTAGGAGCGTCACTTCTTAAGTTTTTAAATCTATTCCCTTAGACGTTGTTAAATGCAAAGCTTTCTCCATGACTCTTTCTAGCATCGTCAGGAAGTGATACCTTTCACTCCCTCTAGGTTCTATAAGTTATATGCCCACTTTATCGATGTCAAGGAAATTAGTCCAAGTTCCGACAACAGTTACAGTAAATTTGTTTTAGGAACAAAAAGCAGAAAGTCTAACCACACAATTGCGTAGTGGCTTTACGGCGTTATTACAAAGCTTCTATTGGAAGTTTTAGAATCATCAATCGGAAGGCATTCCTTGGCTTTAGCCCTCGATTTCAACTTTGGCGTACAGTCGGGGTTAGTTGATAACCTGAACTTAGAGACCCCAAGACGACATTCTGTGAGTGCTTTCAATTTCAACTTTCTAATGTTGATGTTCTATGTTGGACACACTTATGCGAATATGTAATCAAGTTACACCGGTGGTCAATTAGCAAGTAGTATTGGTTTTAACATAGGGTTTACAAGAATGAATGATGTACTCCCTACAACTTACACTAGTGAAGGGACGTCCAACCTTGGACATGCAATTAAGGTTGATAACAAAAAGGGAACTAAGAACAAAGAGGGACCTAAAACCAATGATGATCCAATCCAATAGTCCAGGCTGGATGGTTCGAATGTTCTATTATTTTATGAACCAAAGGTTGTTCCTATTAATCAAAAGGAAGAGGTTCTGACGGTGAAGGTTCGGACAATACTGTAGGAACTCATCCATATTGTACAACATATGCACCTCTACCCACATGCTTAATGTCAACCTTGATGTTGAAGGTGGGTTAAAATTTCTAGAACTTTCTCATAGAAGATCGGGTCATTTGGGTTCCTTTACAAATTTTGACAATTTACAAGTTGGAATGAATTTTTCCTCTAAAAATGCTTTTGTTGTTGTAGTGAAGCATTATAGCATAAAGCATTGGGGTAAACTTCCATGTTATAAAATCCCGAGCTAAAAAATATTAGGCCAAGTGTGCAATGCGTGATATAAATGTCCATGGAAAATCAAGACATCTGACGACGGGGTTCTATGCAATAAAGAAATAAAACGCTCCACATACTTGTGTTGTTGTAGATACATCACATGATCATCCAAAATTGGATTCTGACCTGATTTCTGACATTGTCTTACGTATTTTTAAATACATTTGCTGTTGCAGCTATGTCACAAGATCATTCAAAATTAGATTCTGGCATGATCTTTGACATTATCTTAACTATGGTGAAAGTGAGTCCTAGGACTCCAGTACCAGTTTTAATTCCTAGTTTACATCGTCTCGTACTACAAAACATAGGTTGCAAAACAAAAGGCTATGGAAAATATACATAACAGGCTGGATAAATCATATAATAATTTGTTGCAATGGTGCGAGGTACTGAATCAGTACGTATTAGGTACCATCATTGATCTGTAAACGGAACCTGCGAATTATGATCGAATAGTCCAAGGGAAAGAATTTTACATGTTTTTTTGACATTCAAGTCATGCATTGAATCATTCTGATACTGTAAGCCATTAGTCCAAAATTAATGGTACATTCATATAAAAAATATAAAAACCCATTTTTAGTGGTACCAGAATGGTGGTTTTGGAACCCTATTATTGAGAATCGAGTCGATAAATATTATTTATTAATATTTAGTAGTTTATTATAGAGTTATACTAAATTTTGGCCCAGTAATTTTATCGATTGAATGATTAATTGGGGAAAAAGGACTAAATCGTAAAAACTATAAAATTTAATCGCTATTGATTTATATTAGTTAAAAGGGTTAAAGGGTAAATTTTTAAGGATTCAAAAGGAAATTATGCCATAATCTATTATCATGGACAGTTTGTATATGTTTTAAATAAAAAATTATGTTCATTATAATATTAGTTTATAATTAAAAATAGTTAAAACATAAAACAAAGCATGTGGCCATTTCATTTTCACTTTCTTTTCTCTTTTCTTAATTGACACTCCATTTTTGTGAATAAAGAATTTTGACCAAGCTTTCAGCCATGCATTTAAGTGATTTGATGTTTTTTTTTCGTAATTTTTATGTTTTTTATATCGTTGTAGCTTAATCTAACTAGCCTAGGGACTATTTTGTAGAAATTTCAAAGTTTTGAAATGTTTCCATTGATTTTTTTTTGATGTTTTGTGGTTAAATAGCTTATTTGTAAGCTTAGATTTGGTTATGGGCTAATTTGTAATGTGAATTTGGTCAATTTTAAATTTAAGGACTAAAATGAAATATTATAGATTTGAGATAAAATTATATAATTATTATTTCTATAGGGTTAAAGAAGGATGAAATTGGAAATAGATTGAAAAATGGAGCTTAAATGTGAAAGATATGATGGTTTCGATTTTAGGGACTAAATTGAATAAAATGTGAAACCTTGGGGAAATTGTGTAAACTAAAATTTAGTTGACATAAACATTGTATAAGATGAATTAAGGTATTTGGCACTGAGAATTTATATTGAATTACCATATAAATCAAGATTTGAACCAACCGGTAAAAAATTAAAGAAAAAGAAAAATTACAAACTAGTCCCTAACACTTCTACTATTGCTATTTGTATCTGGTAATTTCATAGGATGTAATTATATATATAATTGTGTGGTTTATGTTTGCAATGAATATTTCATATGTATCAAATATTCTTTGAATTGTATGCAAATTGGTACGAAGGTGAGAAATAGATTGAATGGTATGGAATCGTATTGATATGTAAATTGTGCCCGGATGAAAGACAGGATAGAATACAATTAGCATGCTAATAGGTTTAGTTGTGTTCTTGTACAAGATTTTCCCTACGGTGCCTACTGATTCACACTACGGTACCTACAGAATTGCACTTCAATGCCTATTGTTTTGCATTACGGTGCCCACTAATTCACATTATGATGCCTGTTGATTTGCACTTCAGTACCTACTGTTCAACACTTTGGTGCATTCTAGTGTGGTGTAGCTACCCGCGTATCCGTATCTATTCATTTAGTTCATCGGGCTAACTTTTTAAAAGGAAATGTATTTTTTGATTCTATATACTGATTGGAAATGAATATGTTCGGAGGGAAGAATCTCTGGCAAGAGAATCAAATCTCGCATGCTACCTCCTCTGTCGTAACCTATTATAAATAGGATTCAAAATCCATCAGTGTCAGACATGTTTTCATGTCTTCTACATCTATAACTAACGAGGAATTAATTGCATTCTTGAATGCTATTCCATTTCCACTCTCTTTGAGAGAGGTTACAAGAAAACCATCATAAAAAATGCCACCCTACTGAACTTGAATTTCACCCGAGAATCTCTTATGCTTTAACTAAGTAAAATGGTACATTCATTTCATAATCTTGATGAGATGGTGCTAAATTGATTTTTTACGAACGAATGGATGGTTTATATGGTTGTATATTAAATGCTCACCTTTCAGTTGTGACATATTATGACAAGAAACATAGTAAACTTGTTATTTTGTAATGTTATGATATGAGGTAAGTTTACGGTTTTAACATCTATGAGCTTACTAAGCATATATAATGCTTTCTTATCTTGTAGATATATTTGTGAAATGTAAAAATTTGATCAATTAGGAGCTTATACTATCCAACTTTTATCTTGGTATATCTTTTATAATTCAAGAATCACTTTTGTGGCATGTTTATAGGCTTAATATGTATAAGTGTCATTTTGAATGTTAATGGTTATGTTATGTGTGAAATACTTGTTCTTCATTATGATATGATATGATATGATATACTTATAAGTATTGTTAAATGAATTAGTGATCTTGAATAATGGCATAATATGCAAATGGTTTAAGCTATACAAATAGGTAAACTTATAACAAGGTTATATGATATGTTATAAGTTTTGACAAGTGTTTGTGGTGGTGAATGGTGAAATGTTTAATTGTTGTTAAAGTGTCTGTATGAAACTTTACAGAATATTTGCAGCTGAGCTACCAGTTTAGTAGGCAAGTTAATACAATTTATAGAAACACTTCCTCCATAAAACCAAACCATCCTAGATACAAATACAGAACATAACAGAAACTAGATCTGTTTACAATATACATGCAAAACATAATAGATTCAGAACAAACATAGAATTTTTTTGGGTTACTCACATTCTGTTACGAAGTTTACTTATCATATGACGTCTCAGATATACAAACAAATATCAGAATTTATGCTAACAGATGCTTGGATTTCATGATTTATAAGCTATTTGATCGCATACTGGACTCACGAAAGGCCTATAATCGATCAGAATGATGTTTATGACCCTAAAGAAAAATTCAAAAATTTGGGTCCACACGCCCATGTGGCCCACACAGCCCAAATAGCCTAAAACGTGTGTCACACATGATCCAGCACACGGCCGTGTGGCGTCGAATGTGCAGATTTTTGGCTTTCACTGTTTGCTATTTTTGTTACACACATTGACTGATTTTGATGCAAAAATACCCATGAAACATCCGGAACCTAAACACATCAATTAAACACCATTTGAGACAGTTCTCTAACTCTATTAGTAACAGCCCGATTTTAACCCTAATCAGAATAGTGGTTTTGGGATCACAAATTCGAGTTCGAAAAATATTTTAAAATTATTTCCAGTGTTTATTATGTGTGAATTTACTTGTGTTAAATTTTTGTGTTTTAATTTCGTTGTTTGAGTGTCTGATTAAATAAAAGGACTTAATCGCGTAAAAGGTGAAATTGGCTAATTAATGTGTAAAGTGCTAACTTGCTAATGTCTTTATAATATGAAGTCCTTAATAGGAAATTTTTCCATGTATAAAGATAGTGCACGGCAACATGTTTATAATATATAGTTTTTATATATTAATTTTATAAGTTACAATAATTATATCATATTCTTATATTAGTATAATAAAACCAATCACAAAATTTAAAAGCCATTCTCTTTCTTTTTGACCGAAACAAAGAAAAGAAAAAGAAAATAGAAAAGCTTTGGGTATTCGACACCAATTTAGCATGATTAAGGTATGTTTAGGTTTTGGTTTTTGATAATTTTTACGTTTTTGATATCGTTGCTATGAAATGTACAAAACCCATGCTTCAATTTTTTATTTTGATGAATATTTTGAGTTAAGCCATTGATGATAGCTTGTTATTTTTGTTGTTTGATGATGAAATATGAAATATATGTGTTTGATTAACATGTTTTGTCTTTGAATTTTTGATGAATTTGAGTTATTTGGACTAAATTGTGAAAATAAATATTTAATGGACTAAATTGTGAAAAAAATGAAATATATGGACTTGTATGGAGCTAGTGAATATTCGGCCTAAGCATAGTATATGCAAATTTTGTGTATTTTGTGTTTTATGCAATAGGGACTAAATTGTAAAAAGTGTAAAATATCAGGGGTGAAATGGTAATTTTTCAATTATAAGGCCCATAATTTGCCCGGGCCCACTTTATAGCCTAATTACCCAAAACCCGAGGCCCAAACCAGGCAATCCCAAACCCAAAAACTCAATAGCCCATTAAAGACCCACACATTACAGATTAACCCAAAAAAATATAAGCCCAATCAAGCCCAATTAAATCCCAACCCAAAACAGAAAAAGAAAAAAAACAACAAAAAAGAAACAAAACCCTAGGTGCACCGCACCTAGGGCCTTCTGCCTCCTGGCCAACACCTCTGCCACTGTCAAAGCCTGCCACCGCCATCCACCAGCACAGCCATCTGCAGACAATAAATAGAAAAGACACAATATTGATCAAATTGTAAAATTTGGCTATAAAAGCCAATCTAATTTCATTTGTAAGGGGACTTTTTTTTTATCAATACAAGCAAAAGATTACAAACACCAAATACAGATTCAAACACAAGAAAAAACCACTAATAAACCACGGAAATCCAAAACAGAGACTAAAAAAGAGGTGATTTTTTTTTCGAATGCTATTTTCTATTTTCTTCGTTCCTTTTCAGCATACATATACATACCTATATTTAAAAATATATACAAAAAAAGAATAAAATCTAACCTTTTTTTGGGACTCCTATCGCCATCTTTTTAACAAAAAGAATTTTTAAGAAAGGGGTTAGTCTTTTTAAGCAGAGAAGAGAAAAATGAATTTTTAAGAAAGATTTTGGCTTATATAGGCTATATAAAACGACGTCGTTTTGGTTGGCGTCCATAAGCCCCAAAACGACTCCGTTTTGAGCCGACCCGCGCGACCCGACCCGCTCCAACCTCAAGATCACGTGTTTTCTAAAAATGGGGAATTTATGCCCGCAGTCCATCCGCCTTTTCATAATTTTGCAATCAAGTTTTTGTTTTTTTTATTTTGGCCCCGAAAGTCCATTTGGTTTTCAATCGAGTCCCTGCCTATGCTGTGCGTTTTGGGAGGAAAGGGTTATTGCCCTTTTTAGCCCCCCATATTATCCGCGCGCTTCAAATAGGTCGTCTCCTTTTTATTTTATTTCAGATTTACCCCAATAATACGTTTTTAGTTCGATTTTGGTCCCTTTTTTATTATTTTGATTATTTTACTTTTAAATTCATTACTTTTAAAATTATTATTATTATATATATATTATTATTTATGTTATTATTATTGTTGGCTAATATTAATTTGCAATGTTATTTTAATGTTATTATATTATATTTAATAATTGTTTTAGATATTATTCTTAATATTATTTTTACTATTTTATTATTTATCATATTTATTATTTATTATTGTTATTACTACTATTATTTTCATTATTATAGTTTTTATTATTCTTTTATCACTAGTATTATATATATATATATATATATATATTGTTCATGTTAATATAGTGTTGTTACCTTTTAATATTATTATTACATCTCTTTATTTATTTACGAAATTTATGTTATATATATATATATATATATTATCTTGCTCATTTTATTTCAATTTCATATCATTATTTCTTTCACACATGTAGCATCGTATTTTCACATTATTACTTGTCACATTAACCTTTACCCGATACATCAAGTTTTAAAATAATCGATATTTCGTATTAAAGATTCGAGAAAATCATGCCCTAACTTACTGGGTTCCAGTTTTTCTCATTCAATCTGAATAGCAGAATATTCTTTTCAAAATTGTAATACAAGTTTTAAATAAAATACTTGTTCTCGGAAATTTGAAATGTTGTGCCCTAACTTACTGAACACGACATCTAGATACCCCGAGATAAGTTTTTTAAAAAAAATAAAGGCAATATTCTATATTTGGAATTTTGAGAAATCGAGCCCTAACATACTGAGTTCCGGTTTCTCATTTGACAAATAACGGAATATCCTCTTCAAACTAAAATCTGAATTTTAAAGTCAAAAGACAAGCTCAGTTTCGGGAATCCAAAATGTCGTGCCCTAACTTACTGAGTATGACATTTTATCTCTCTGAAATAAGAGGGTCATATCATCCATTTTGATTTGTTCAATAAAAGAGGGTCGTATTTTCGAATCTTTTCTAATTTTCGATATGAAGACATTAGATAATCAATTAGGTCCCAATTTTGGGCGTATCGAGGGTGCTAACCCTTCCTCGTGCGTAACCGACTCTCGAACCCGTTTTCTGAATTTCGTAGACCAAAATTATTTTTTTGATAAATCAAACTGTTTTTTAAAAACAACCGTTTTACGAGGTGACCCGATCACACCTCAACAAAAAGGATTGGTGGCGACTCTCAAGTTTTTCGTTTTCATTTTCAAAAATCCAAGTCGACCCATTTTTTTTAAAAAAATGGTTACGACAGCTTGGCGACTCCACTGGGGACTTAAGAGAGTCAAGCCATAAAATTGAATATTTTCTGTCTTATTATCGAAAATTGAAAATCTGATTTGAAAAATTACGATCCTTTCATTTGCATTTGTTTATGACATATGATTATAATTGGTTTGAGTCCTGTAAAATACTTTTGCATCATATTACATGACCGCCGGGTCACACCTTTTAAGTGAGAATGAGAAGCTACTCCTTCGTGAGGTTTTCACCTCCGTGTAGGATAGTGAATCGCTTTCGGGATACATTCGTACCTATGTCTTCGTGAGATTTTCATCTCCGTGCAGCCATAGGGAAATGTATCCCCCTGAATCGAACTTAGTCCGTATGAGCCTATAATGGGTGAGGATCAAGGAATCTGCTGGTTCAGGTACCTCAACTTTAGAACCAAACCACATATAGAAAACCCTAAGAGCCGACCCTAGGTGGAGCTGTGATAAACCCTAGTGGTCACCCAGATAGACGCTTGATTGTTTTTCCTTTTTGGCATGCTTTGAATTTTGTTTCTGTATATTGTATTGACTTTTTGTGCTTTATCTTTGTCATTTTGCACGCATCTTCATGTTTAAAGAGGTGTCGATTCGGTTGCTAAATTAGATAGCTCGCTATGGAAAACAAAATTCTTGATAAAGTAAAAGACAACACGGCTGTCCGAATTTGGTTAGAAACAACACAATTAGAAAAAGGGGATAGTGTAGCTGCTGGGCATGAGTCAGAGTTATGGGGCTATACTCGTATTAGTGTTACGCAGAATAAAATTCAAGAGTTAAAAATGATATGGGATCAGTGGGACGATGGGACCAAGAGGTTGTTCTACCACAGTTATGGGGATTTGTCGTACTTACTTGATGTCAAGGTGGACGAGCAGTTATTCTGAGCCCTCACTCAATATTGAAACCCCGCGTATAGTTGCTTTACCTTCGGGAGAGTAGATCTGGCAACCACCGTGGAAGAATACACTACTCTACTGAATTGTCCTAAGTTTCAAGTTGATAGAGTCTATTCGAGAGCTACTTATGTCCCAGCCTTCTGGAAGAAGTTAATGAGCGTGATGGGAATCAGTGAGCAGTGGATCACGGCTAGGATTAAGCAAAAGGGTGAATATAAATGCATCCCGTGGAGAAATTTGAAGGATTTGATTCTAGCTCATCCTGATATGAAGAAGAGGGTTGATGTCTTTGCATTAAGTATCTACGGATTGATGCTACTCCCTAAGACTTTAGGGCATGTAAACGAAGTAGTCACAGATCTCTTCGACCGACTCAGTAAAGGGCTACGCCAGTTCCTGCAATCTTGGCCGAGACTATTAGGTCATTGAACGCATGTAGGAGATCTGGAGAGGGCAGGTTCGTAGGATGCGCTCATTTGTTGTTGATTTGGTTCCACAACCACTTTTGGAAGATGGATAAAGTTTCTTATCGGGTCCTCACAGATAATTATTCTCCACTGAAAGAAATAGTTGCAACTCCAAAGAGAGACGACGTGTCAGAAGAGAATTGGATGGCACTTCTCCAAAACTTTCAGGAAGAAGATATTGAATGGAGAGCTCCTTGGTTGGTGCCCAGTGAGATCCTGTTTCGATGTGAAAGTTTCAATTGGGTCCCTTTGCTCGGAATTTGGAGAGCCATCGGTTATGCCCCTTTGCTTGTACTAAGACAATACGGGTCAAGGCAGTTTGTACTAGCCACGCATGGTTTAGCACAGTACGAGTTCTCGTATAAAAAAGATAATTACAAGAAGAGAGTCAAAGAGATTTCCACTGCTTGGAACCAAACTCGCCGGATGAAGAGATTATTTGTCGGTCCTATGACGATGCCTGATTACAGTGAATGGTTTAGTAAGAGGACTAATGATAATACTTGCAAGTTGTCCCTTCAAAGCTAGAGATCATTAGACAGGACTTCGAAAGGAAAAGTTTGGAATTCGGGAAAACGATTGAGCAATTGGAGGAAGAAAAATGCACTTGAGATTAGACGTAGAAGTGCAAAAGGCAAAAGCGAAAAAGTTGAGAAAAGAGAAAAACAAGGTTGAAGAGGATCTAGATACTTTTGAAGACGGACTATAAGAAGATGCGTCTATCAATAAAGACTGCTGGACTAGGGAAAACATCAGAGCAATGACGACAAAAAATTCAAGTGAAAAGGACTAAAGCTGATCAGTGGAGGAGAAATTTCCAAGAAGCTCAAGCTTAGAGAAAGGCTCTAGAGAGGAGTATATCGGAAGCCCAAAATGACAAAAGGGATTAAAGGCCAGAGTGGCAGAGCTTGAAAAAAACTTTACCAGTATAGGAACCGTAATTCTGTGGCTGAGTTGAGAGCCAGTTCAAACAAAATTGAAGAAATGAAAGGAAGAATAGAAGAGCTAGAGTCTGCTTTACACGGTTGTAAGCTTCGGGTAGAACTTCTCGAAGTAAACGAGGAACGTTGGAAGAATCAACTTCATCACTCTCAGAGTCAAGTTAGGGATGGAAACTACATTATGGAAGAAGCCATAGCTCAGAACCGGGAGGTAGCTGACCACCTGCAAACCTTGGCGGTTCAGGCCGACACGTTAAGTGTGAAGTACGAGCTGAAATCAGCCAGGGGTTAGGAGCTAGCTTCGTTGCTTAGGAAATTCAAAACTCTGAGCATTAGGGCAAAGCCGTATTTGCAATCTATTTTATGTAAAGAGTTTTATTTTCAAATAAAGTTTTCTAAATGGAATTGAATTAGAATCGACGTCTTTTGCATTTTATGCATTTGCATTGCATCATTTGCATTACATTATTTGCATTGCATTATTTGCATTAGATTTTCACAAAAGATCCTAATCAGGCAAAATTATTTGAGTTAACCTAGAAAACATGGAACAAAGGTTAGAGAGAATAGAGCAAATGCAAATACAGATGCAACAGTAATTGTTCAGAATTCAACAGGATATACAGAATCAAATGTTAAAATTTCAAAGGAATATGATGGGCCAGCTAATCCAGTTACTAGCCGAAGGACTTGAAAAATAGAGTGGCCCAGTGGTCAACAGTGTGGATGACGATGAAGACATCGTTTATCTCTCCGGATGCACTCCAATATGTGTTTAGACCCAACCAGATGTACATCTGCAGAGGGTACCTTTTATTATCAGATCCCAATATCAGACTGATACCTCGGTACTGCTGAACTCTCCGATGGGTCCTGGTGATGATTGAGTCGATCCTGTTGTTATTAGCCTAGCTGACGCAAAGAAAAAGGAAGAGTAGGCTTCAAAGGCCCTGAAAAGGAAGGACAAAGGTGTGAATAATACGAGTGGGTATAACAAAGGCCATTCGAAGCCGTTTATAGTAAACCAGCCAAAGAAGGCAGTTACTAGTTATCTGGTCTCCCCAAGAGAAGAACTCAATCCAAGACTAAACTCAGAAAAACCTCAGTTCGTGCCCATCCCAGTCTCGTATAGTGAGTTGTATCAAAGTTTATTTGATGCGCACGTTGTGTCCCCCCACTACCCGAAACCATTGTAACCTCCATACCCAAAATGGTACGACCCAGTGTGAGTACCACACGGGGATCACAGGGCATTCAATAGAAAATTGTCTTGCTTTCAAGAAATTGGTGGAAAAATTCATCAACATGGGCATTGTGAAGTTAGATGGCTCGCCAAATGCAGAAATATGAACTTGGGAGAGTTTTGAACAATGAGGACTGTGGAAATGATCCCTGTGTTTTTAGAACTAATTTAGAGTAATATTCAAAACACGCTTGTTGCCTTAAGCCTAGAGGCAATAAGAGTCCTTTTGTGAAATAGGCTTGTGTCCAAAATCTTTATTTCAATAAGATGCATCTTTTGAGCAAATATCCTTTTATTTTTTATTTTTTCCATTTCATACTATGAATCATTTTATTCTTTGAGCTCTCTATCAAATATTCTTTCATTCTTTATTCATGTTCATACCATACAAATAATTATTCTTGGAATCAATTATTCTCTGGAATTTACCTTCATACCCACAATGGGTCCCCAGATATCAACAACATGAGTGACGCTATTACTGACTCCCTTTCTGAACGAGATATGTGTCTAGAGGGATTTTAGGACTTTGAAGATGACAGAGATTGTAGCCTATCTTTTGATTTGTTAAGGATGGTAGAACAAGATGAAAATAGACTCTACCTTGCAAAGGGTCAGTGAACGTTGCGAGCTTAGGAAAGAGGTAAAGATCGAAGCCTAAGTCACCACAGAAATAAGGCGAGATATCATTGAGCTATTCAAGATGTTATTGCACAATCATATTAGGGCACCCCAGGCTATTGAAACGTGGGTATGCTGCTAGGATTGGTGCTAATGGTTCTACAATAGTCAGGCTAATCATGAGGTTTAGGTACTACTGGTCCACCAGAAAAGGGAGGTTGCATCAGCTATACCGTGAATGTCAGATGGATGAATCTAGGACTTACGCACCTCCTCTATTTCTTCACAAATTCCCTATATGTGGGGCAGGGATGTTATCAAGCCAACCTCTTCAAAAGCTTTTAGCCAACATCGATTCATATTCGTGGTTGTTAGTCACTCTACCAAAAGGGTGAACGTCGCTTCTTATGTCAATCTTATAATGTCGAAAGTTATCAAATCCCAATCTCAAAGCAAAAAAAAAAACAAAAGCAAAAAAAAAAAGAAAGAAGTCAGATGTCAACAAAGGATGCTAGAAAGGACCATGTTTAATAACGCATAACCGCACAATGTCAAAAGGTTATAGTCGATTCAAAGATCAGGCACCATATCAGTGTAACAAAGGCAGCCACAAAGAAAAATAAAAAATAATTAAAAAGACCGAGACTTGTTAATATTGGCATACAGAAGTTACTATTTACCCTCTATGTTTATCAAACATTGGCCAGGACTGTCACCCGGTCAACACATTTCTCATTGGGTTCGCCTATTAAAGTCAAAATTCCTTTTTTTGAGTTTTATTAGAATTGAAGTTGGATGAGGCAGAATGGATTTAATCCGATATGACCAGTTGAATTTAAAAGAGAAAATGTTAAAAGCTATCTGTCACGGTCAGATGATGCGAGATTACAACAAAAAGGTTCGCCTTAGAAAATTTCACGATAGGGCTTTGAAGAAGATTTTTCCCATACAAAAAGGACTTCAAAAGAAAGTGGATGCCAAACTAGGAAGGACCTTATACAGCAAAGAAGGCCTATTCTGGGGAAGCATGGATATTGTCTGATATAGATGGCAATGACCTGCCCAATCCGGTGAATTCAGATTCAATAAAAAAAATTTTAAAAAAAAAGAGGGGAAGAAAGAAAAAAAGAAGAAAAATGAGAGGTCAAGGTGAAAACCTGCAAAGGGCGCTTTGAGACTAAAGGGGATTTGATTTGAAAACTTGAAAAGAGTGGATCAAATTTTGATCAAAAGTGGGGCATACAGCAGTCTTGCTATGCCTAAATTAACAATAAAGAAGCATGCTACGTCTTGGGGTATTGACAAAGTACTCAGATCCCTTAAACACATATTGAGCTTAAAATGGTCCTCAAGAAGTTTGAACAAAGAAGCTCAAGCTGCGATATCTGGGGCATCTAGTCTCCATTTTACCCATTTTAAATTTGTTATTTGGATTATCTTATTCTTTTCAAAGAAATGCTCCCAATAAAAGTTCTTTGCATTTACTATATTGACTTAACTTATTTGTTTTGAGCTATGCACCTAATTAATTTTGTTACTATCCATGGTTATGATCTTTTTCAAGCATTTTGCATTGAAATAACGATTAGTGGACTAATAACACTGTCACAAAAGAAGTTTCGCATATTACTCTGGGTACTTTTTAAATAATACAAGGACCTAAAACAGGATTATTGTTCACCAAGCTTAAGGGTTGGAAATATTTGAGTCCAAATTAAGATTATCTCTTCAGATATTGTTAAAAATGGTGATTGAAGAGAATGACAAGATATTACGTCAATGATACAATCTTGACGAAAAATGGGCAATGTTAACCCAAGCGAAAAAGGGGAATTATTCTCGAGAAAAATGGTATTTGGCATCCATGCAAATATCATGCATACACATTTGGTTAAGGTCACCCAGGGAGTAATCAGTTGATGGAACAAGTTACGGATTCTATATCTTTGATTTATAACCGGTTGGATTGAAGATAAAATAAATTCTATACCCTTGAGTTGCGGAAGGATGGATTGGAGAAGACTCAGATCCTATACCCCTAAGTCACAATGAGATAAATCCTGAAGTTACAGTGGGGCAAATCTGTTAAGCAAAATATAATTATTTTCTTGGGTTTTTTGTTGAGAATACCAACTGAGCAAGATGACATCACAATACGTCAGTGATAAAGCCCTGATAAACAATGAGTGATGATACCTAAAATATGAATCATTCTCATAACATTTTTGCATTTACATATCATAACATGTCTAAATAGGAGCATTTGACTCATTTCGATCATGGCATCTTGATTATTAGGCATAAGTATGTACCTATTCTACAAGTTATGTCCTCAAGAGGACAGTGTAGTAAGGTAGATTGAAGATAGCAGATATGGCATTCCTGATGTTGCAGGAGCAGATTGAAGACATCAGATCTTATCTCCCTGAGTTTGTAGTTGAGCAGATTGAAGATAGAAAACCTGGCATTCCTGAGGTTGCAGGAGCAGATCGAATACATCAGATCTTATCTCCCTAAGTTTGCAGTGGAGCAGACTGAATATGGCAGATCTGGCATTCCTAAGGTTGCAGGAGCAGATCGAAGACATTAGATCTTATCTCCCTGAGTTTGCAGTGGAACTGATTGAAGATAGCAGATCTGGCATTCCTGAGGTTGCAGTAGTAGATCGAAGACATCAGATCTTATCTCCCTGAGTTTGCAGTGGAGCAGATTGAAGATAGCAGATCTGGTATTCCAGAGGTTGCAGGAGCAGATCGAAGACATCAGATCTTATCTCCCTGAATTTGCAGTGAAGCAGATTGAAGATAGTAGATTGGCATTCCTGATGTTGCAGGAGCAGATCGAAGGCATCAAATCTTATCTCCCTGAGTTTGCAGTGGAGCAGATTAAAGATAGCAGATCTAGCATTCTTGATGTTGCAGGAGCAGATCGAAGACATCAGATTTTATCTCCCTGAGTTTGCAGTGGAGCAGATTGAAGATGGCAGATCTTATCTCCCTGAAGTTGCAGTGGAGTAGACTGAAGGCAATTAATCCTATCTCCTAAAGTTGCAGTGGAGCAGATTAAAAGCGACGAATCCCATACCTCTGAAGTTGCAGTAGGTCGGAGTGAATTTACCATACGAGTCTTATCTCCTTAAAGTTGCAGTGGAGCAGACTGAAGATAGCGAATCTTATTTTCCTGAAGTTGCAGTGGAACAGATTAAAGCTATAAATAAACAGATCTTATCTCTCTGAAATAGTAGTAGAGCAGACCAAAACAAACCTTATCTCCCTGAAGTTGCAGTGGAACAGGTTGAAGTTGCAAGTCTTATCTCACTGAAGTTGCAGTGGAGCAGACTGAAGACAATTAATCCTATTTCCCTGAAGTTGCGGTGGAGCAGGTTGAAGTTGCAAGTCTTATCTCCCTGAAGTTCCAGTGGAGCAAACTGAAGACAATTAATCCTATTTCCCTGAAGTTGCAGTGGAGCAGGTTGAAGTTGCAAGTCTTATCTCCCTAAAGTTGCAGTGAGAGCAGACTGAAGACAATTAATCTTATCTCCCTAAATTTGTAGTGGAGTGGATTAAAACGACAAATCTTATAAACAAATATTATCTCTCTAAAGTTGCAGTAGAGCAGATCAAAACAAACTTTATCCCCTTGAAGTTGCAGTGGAGGGGATTAAAACAACGAATCCTATACCTATGAAGTTGCAGCAGTGAAGTGCATCAAAGCAACAAGATACAATGAACTGGAATGAGGCAACATGAAGAATAAGAGCACCGAAGAATCAAGACTCAGTGGATCTGGGCAAATTTGGACCTTCTTTATGTATTTGCTCTATTCTCGTTACACGACAATGAGCAATGAGGGGCAGCTGTAAGGCCCATAATTTGCTCGGGCCCATTTTATAGCCTAATTACCCAAAACTCGAGGCCCAAACCAGGCAACCCCAAACCCAAAAACTCAATAGCCCATTAAAGACCCACACATTAACAAATTAACCCAAAAAAATATAAGCCCAATCAAGCCCAATTACATCCCAACCCAAAAACAGAAAAAGAAAAAACCAACAAAACCCTAGGTGCGCCGCACCTAGGGCCTTCTGCCTCCTGGCCACCGCTCTCTGCCACTGTCAGAGCCTACCACCGCCATCCATCAGCACCGCCATCTGTAGATAATAAATAGAAAAGACACAATATTGATCAAATTGTAAAATTTGGCTATAAAAGCCAATCTAATTTCATTTGTAAGGGGACTTTTTTCGATCAATACAAGCAAAAGATTACAAACACCAAAGATAGATTCAAACACAAGAAAAAACCACTAATAAACCATGGAAATCCAAAATAGAGACTAAAAAAGAGGTGATCTTTTTTCGAATGCTATTTTCTATTTTTTCTTCGTTCCTTTTCAGCATACATATACATACCTATATTTAAAAAAATATACAAAAAAAAAGAATAAAATCTCACCTTTTTTTGGGACTCTGACCACCGTGCACGGTGACGCCATTGGCAAAGCCCGCGGCGGAGACCGACCGGAGCGGCGCCGGACACCTTGGACCTGCAGAGATAACAAAAAAAAGGGTTAGTCTTTTTAAGCAGAGAAGAGAAAAATCAATTTTTAAGAAAGATTTTGGCTTATATATGCTATATAAAACGACGTCGTTTTGGTCGGCGTCTATAAGCCCCAAAACGACGTTGTTTTGAGCCGATCTGCGTGACCTGACCTGCTCCAACCTCAAGATCCCCGTGTTTTCTAAAAATGGGAAATTTATGCGCGCAGTCCATCCGCCTTTTCATAATTTTGCAATCAAGTTTTTTTTTTTTATTTTGGCCCCGAAAGTCCATTTGGTTTTCAATCGAGTCCCTGCTTATGCTGTGCATTTTGGGAGGAAAGGGTTATTGCCCTTTTTAGTCTCCCATGTTATCTGCGCGCTTCAAATAGGTCATCCCTTTTTTTTATTTTATTTCAGATTTACCCTAATAATACGTTTTTAGTTCGATTTTGGTCCCTTGTTGATTATTTTAATTATTTTACTTTTAAATTCATTACTTTTAAAATTATTATTATATATTTTATTATTTATGTTATTATTATTGCATTTATTATTGTTGGTTAATATTAATTTGTATTGCTATTTTAATGTTATTATATTATATTTAATAATTGTTTTAGATATTATTCTTAATATTATTTTACTATTTTTATTATTTATCATATTTATTATTTATTATTGTTATTACTACTATTATTTTCATTATTATAGTTTTTATTATTCTTTTATCACTAGTATTATATATATATATATATATATATATATATATATATATATATTGTTCATGTTAATATAGTGTTGTTACCTTTTAATATTATTATTACATCTCTTTATTTATTTACGAAATTTATGTATATATATATATATATATATATATATATATATATATTATCTTGCTCATTTTATTTCAATTTCATATCATTATTTCTTTCACACATATAGCATCGTATTTTCACATTATTACTTGTCGCATTAACCTTTACCCGATACATCAGGTTTTAAAATAATCGATATTTCGTATTAAAGATTCGAGAAAATCGTGCCCTAACTTACTGGGTTCCAGTTTTTCTCATTCAATCTGAATAGCGGAATATCCTTTTCAAAAGCCCAATACAAGTTTTAAATAAATTACTTGTTCTCAAAAATTCAAAATGTTGTGCCCTAACTTACTGGACACGACATCTAGATACCCCGAGATAAGTTTTTTTAAAAAAAATAAAGGCAATATTCTATATTTGGAATTTCGAGAAATCGAGCCCTAACTTACTGAGTTCCGGTTTCTCATTTGACAAATAACGGAATATCCTCCTCAAACTAAAATTCAAATTTTAAAGTCAAGGGACAAGCTCAGTTTCGGGAATCCAAAATGACGTGCCCTAACTTACTGAGTATGACATTTTATCTCTTCGAAATAAGAGGGTCTTATCATCCATTTTGATTTGTTCAATAAAAGAGGATCGTATTTTCGAATCATTTCTAATTTTCGATATCAAGACATTAGATAATCAATTAGGTATCAATTTTAGGCGTATCGAGGGTGCTAACCCTTCCTCGTGCGTAGCCGACTCCCGAACCCATTTTTTGAATTTCGTAGACCAAAATTGTTTTTTTATAAATCAAACTGTTTATTAAAAATAACAGTTTTACGAGATGACCTGATCACACCTCAACAAAAAGGATTGGTGGCGACTCCCAAGTTTTTCGTTTTCATTTTCAAAAATCCAAGTCGACCCCTTTTTTTTAAAAAAATGGTTACGACACTCATTTATGTGTTTTTGGATTAAATTGAATGAATTTATGGTTAAATTAGTTAAATTTGAATTTATTTAGATCAAGAACGGAAGAAAACGAAATTAGATCGAGGAAAGTCAAAAGTAGTCGAGTAGTCGATTACATTCGTCGATATCCGAGGTAAGTCAATAAGTATATAAATGTCGTTAAATTTGATAATATATATATGTTACATGATGAATGGAATTTTTGTGAATATATTTGTGTATGGCCGAATGTGTATTAAGCAAAGGAGTTATATTTCGAGTTCGATCCGATCGAGATTCAATGTCCGAAAGCCCCGTACGAACCTTAAAAATAGATAGGATACATATGTCATGACATAGGATTTTCGATATGTGTTATCGTGTAAGACCACGTCTGGGACGTTGGTATCGACTTGTGTTTATGTGTAAGACCATGTCTGGGACATTGGCATCGTTTTTTATTCGTGTAAGATCCTGTCTGGGACAGTGGCATCGATATGTGATTACATGTAAGGCCACGTCTGGGACGTTGGCATTGTATGAGCTTCCGACTATTCGCGTATCCTTTTTAATTTCGAACAGTTCAACGGGCAATGTGAAGTAAAGACTGAATGTGAAATTGAATTACAGGTTCAGGTATGTGTTAGTTATTTGTTTATATGGAAACAAGGTAAGTTGGTAATTTGAAATAATAACTGGTTATGTGAATATGAATTATGTGCTAACCTATTTGAACGTATACATGATTCGACTTATTTATGTAATTGTAATAATGAAAGTGAAATTATATATTTGTATATGATTGATTATGTTCGGCCATATGGTATATGTATGTGAGGTTCAAATGTGATCTGGTAGTAAATGAAAACTTGTATTTGATATTAAGCATATTCGGCCTTATTAACAAAATGTTAATATATAATTTTGATATATATATATATATATATATATATGTTTTGCTTAAGACTTACTAAGCTTAAATAGCTTACTGTGTGTGTGTTCTTGTTTACCTCTGTTTTATAGATTTTGGAGTCACGTTTCGAGCTCGGGGATCGTTATCAAAGTCTATCACACTATCGACTGTTTTCGATATTTTGCTAAGTTGAATTTGAGTTTATGGCATGTATAGTCTAGATAAAAAGATCTATTTTGGGTTATGTAATTAAAAGCCATGCGAAAATGGCTTGCCTCTTTTTGGTTAAGTTTGGTTTCTATGCTTATGGTTATAATGGCTTAAAATGGAGTTTATGTTTATGCATTTTTGTCCGTGGTATAAGTTCATGTTAAGTATATAAGTGTGATATGCTTGGTATGCTTGGCTATGGTGAATTGTATAATCTTGAAATGCTACGAAAATTATTGATGGAATTTTAATTAAGTTTGGTATATGATGTATAATAATATGTGCATATTCGGTTTTATAGGACTGCTACAAAATGGGTTATAATGTACTTGAATATTCGGTTATGTGTTGGATATATACATAATGATGGTTTAAATCAATTAGTCAAATGATTAATTAAATGGTAAAATATATGATTTGGTTGTTTTGTACATGTGGATAGATGCTATGAAATGTCTTGATGTTCGAAAATGATTAAAGATGTTGTAGGTAAATTGCACATAAATCAGTAATGCATATAAATATATGCTGGCCAATTTGGTACGTTTAGTCTTGTAATTTGTTAACAAAGTTGTATAAATGCTTGGTTAATGGAAGGTGAGTAATAGATCATTGGGTTTATAACTTGTGCATATGTTGATTTGAGTTGTTATGTATTAATTAGGTTATAGGCACATAAAGAAAGCAAATGATATTAAAGGTATATATGGCTATATTATAATGTAGCTAATGTTGCCTATATGATCGAACTTTAAGTTGTGTACATTTTGGTTCGAATTAAATTATTATGGAACATGTTCAATTGTTTTGATGTAAGTGCGAATTGTATTAGTTGGAAATTTTGAAAAGTGTTGATTATGAATTATGATTAGTAAGATATGATTTATTTGAATTGGAACTATGATTATATATGTGATTGACTATTATTATTATAAAGAAAAAATTTGTTTGGTTGGTTTGTTATATGCAAGCGTAGAATTAATAATTGATATGTGAATATTTGGCAATAGCAATAGTATGTTTTGCTTATGCAATATATATTTGATATATGCATGATATATGATATGTAATGTTATATGATTGAAACAAACAAAATTTTAATATGCGGTTGATGTGAACTTAGAAGTATTAAAGTTTTAAAATAGGATAAGTGTATTAATGTGGTTCATTTATGAAGCATGAAAGAAATGAATGTTTGATATGAATGTCTATTTTGAATTGTGTATTGTTTAGTAATGCCTCAAAACCCAAATCTGGCGATGGATATAGGTTAGAGGTGTTACACGATTCACAACAAATGATAAAACTAAATTCAACGTTCTATCACAAAATTTTGACATAAAAACTCAAATCAACTTCTCACCTTCAAGAAAACAATAGCCCACCAACAATTCTAGGTCATCGGAGGATTAATTGCCTTTCCAACCTCACCTAGAAGTGCAATCGACTAAACATACGGAATGCTTACAACCTAAAAACTAACGAGTGTAACAGTAAGAATAAACTCACTTACAACACGAGAAAGAATCCAAAATCACTTACACGAACATTCGACACAATATCCACAAACGTTGAAAACAAAACAAATAGCAAAATGAAGTGGAAGTAATGTCGTAAATAGGGAATAAATTAAAAAAAAATGGACAAGATTGCAGACAAAGTAAGATAATAATAATAATAATAATAATAATAATAATAATAATAATAATAATAGTAGTAGTAGTAGTAGAAAAGCAAGGGAACAAAACAAAAGAATGAATGGAATGAAATAAAGAAAAAAAAAAAACATATTGCCAAGTAGGGAAAAGTATGGCGGCATAAGATGGGGGAAAGGGGGAAAAAAAGAAACGTGGGAATTTGTTTGGTAAACTAATATTTTTATTTTATGGATATTTAAAAAAAAACCCAAAGATAACCACATACAGGCTTTTTACTAGAAAAAGGGAACAGATTTAATCCCATAACTAATCAAATATTTAATGAACAATTTAAATTAAATTTAAACCCATCCACAGACTTAATAAAAAGAATAAAATATTTTCATTATGCATACAACTCGAACACGGAACCTTAAGTCAATATACCCAATGCTCAACCACCCATAAAACTAAATAATATCTCAATAGCCAACAAATCAAAACTTAAATTTTAGGGAGTTACAGTTTAAGTACAAGATTGGTTTAGGTAATTTGTTTGTAAAGGTTCATTTTTGCTCATACGAACTAGCACACGGTCGTGTGTCATACTCGGGCAAGTGATACGACCATGTGTTCTGTATGAATTAGTAGATTTCATGATAACATGGGTTCAGTAGGTTACACGGGTTGGCCACACGGCCGTATGGTATATTGTACATGGTCTTAATTTGTTACACGGCCTAGTAACACAACGCACGACTTTGCATTACACAGCATCAGCCTTGCACATGATTTGAAGACATGGTCATATGATTTCAATGCCACACGACCTCAGCTTGTCACACAGCCTGGCCACACAGCCATGTGAAACCTGTTTTGTGATTTTACCTCACTTTTATGTAAAGTTTCAAATTAGTCCATGTTTAGTTCTAAATTATTTTTAGAGATCTTGTATGTTTGATTTAAGCCTAAATTCGCACATACAATATGTTTTATTTTAATGATTGAGTTCTAATGAATATTTAAAAGAATTTTTGAATTAAAACTGCTTGCTCTTGTTCTGTTATTTATTGTAGCATCCTATATCCCTAATCCAATGACAGAGATGAGTAGAGATGTTACATGAGAGATATGAGCATCGCTTGTTGTTGGTTGTTGCAAAGGATAGTAATCGAAAATTCATGCCAATAACTTTTGCAATTGTTGAAAAAGAAACCGTTGATGCTTTAGGTTTCTTCTTAACTAACTTGAGAAAGTATGTTGTGCCGCAACCCGATATATGCATCATTTCTGATAGGGCACCCAAAATATGACTATAATTTATCGACGTGGAAGCCTATGAGATCGTGCACACCATAGGTATTGTATCGTCATATCACATTAAATAACAAGGGTCAATTTCATAAGGATGCTGAGCGATGATATGTTATTAGCATGGGTACATAGTAAATATTATTTTCTATATCATTCTTTTAACATATACATTTATTGCATTCGTGGAAATATTATTTTCTAAAATAAAATAAAATAAAAAATCGAGACAAGAAGAACTTGAGAGAAATTAAATGAAAAAATTGAGAATAACATAGTTGAAATAATTGAGAGAATAGATGAATAGGATTGAATGAAAAAGAAAGAAAATAAGTTGGGTATATGTAAGAAATAGACTAGCCATTTGGAAAAGAAAAAAAAATTAAATTAGTCATTGGATTTTTTGATCATTGAAAAGATTACCATTGACTTATCGGTGGACGATTTTCAATTGAGGTGACAACAGACTGGAAGTGCATCTTCCAACATTTTTCTTCATTTCCATTGAAAATTAAAAAAAAAAAAAAACACAAAACAAAACAAAATTTAATGCAATTAAATATCTTCAATTTCAAGTCTAATTAAATGATTTCCCTTAAGCATAATTCAATTTGCTATCGTATACTAATAGGCCATTTAAATCACATAACTATATATATATAATAAATGACAGGTTCTATTCAAATGACAAGTTTGACAATGCTTAAAATTTCAGAAATTTAAATAAATATATTGTAAAAATTATTTCAATTATTTAGTAAATCAGTGTCTAATTTAACACATAATATATCAATTATATGAACATTGAAATTTTTATATAAAGTATGCAGACAAAATTTGAAACACTGAATTACAGTCACAAATATATTTTTAAATTATATCTCCCTTTTTATTAATTGTTTTTGTATGGAAGGTTTTGTATTTGCATTATTGACTCTTAATAATTAGATTTTACTGGGTAAAAAAATTGGGAAATATTAAAAATATAATTTTTCTTTTTATAAGTGTGTTTGACAGGAAAAATAAAATAATTTCTTTCTATCCATTATTTGGTAGAATTAAAAATTTTAAAAAAAACTTGAAAAATACATAAATTTTTAAATTAATTCTCATTTTCTCTCCACTTATCATTCTAATTTAAAATCATTAATTTTATGCATTAAAATAAAAATTGATTCTTCTCAATTTTCTCCCCAACTCTCCTCCCATCCCTCTATTTTTCACCCAATTAAGCACACCAAATCTCCCTCTCCAAATTTCTTACCCAAAACCTCCATTATCGCACACTCTTCTTTCTTTTTTTTCACCCTTTCCGGTTCCTTGCACCTTTAGTTAGGGTTTTTAAGCCTCGTGAGCCTCACTAGGTCGGGCGGCTGCCGATTTCAACGAGAACTCACCTTTCCTTCTTATGCGTCATTTTTTATGAAAGGATTTTTAATAAATCCGACCTTTCAACTAATAATCCCATTTCATATCTTCAATTTTGAACTAATCAAGTGCTTCATGTTTGGTCTAAGAAATTAATACAAAAGAAGAACAAAAAGAAAAGCATCAATGATTTACCCTTCAATGCTCTATCAAAATATTAACACAAAAGAAAACAAAAATCTCACAGGAATTTTTATTTATTTTGAATGTTTCATCATCATTGATCGAAATGGCTTAAAGCCCATTGGTCTGCAATAATAAAGGGCTTTGTGAAGGTGGTGGAGTCCCCATGTCCCTCGTCCTCTGGCCTGTGAGTAGTTAGAGGTGGTTGTTGATTGTGAAGTGTGGGTAGCTTAATTGGTGCCAAACGCCAAATCACATAATTTTTGTGGGTAGAAATTAAATTATATTTTTTTTACAATACTAAAAATTTAATTTTATTATTTTAATAGTTTTTTATCTATATAATTTTTAAAAGATTAAATTAAAATTTTATCTTTTTTGGGGGCGTAAATTACAATTTTACCATTACACATTTAAAATTTTACGAGCCCTACAGAGAAAATTTCTATTTTAGGGGGACCTAGGTCTACTAACCCCTAAAATTCGCTACTGATTGGAGATAATCAAGTTTTCTCATATTTAGTTGTGGTTAAGATAAACCCAATGTTTCACATTCATCTCTAGAGGTGTTTAAACTTCGGTTAAAATCGAAATAATCAACCGAATCGATCTAATTCAGTTAATCGGTTGATTAATCGATCTAATTAGGTTGGAGGTCGGTTAAAGTTTTTTTGAAATTTTGTTTAACAATTAATTCGGTTTGAAATCGGGTAATTAACCCAATTAAGTGAACTTAATAAATAATATCATACAATCTATGTATTAGGCTATTACTAGTTCGATTAATTAGGTTAATCCGATCAAATGAACATTATAAATTTATTTTTTATATATTTTATACTTGTTTTAAAAAATATATATATATATATATATAAAATTTCTATTAACCGATCGAATTAACGAAATATTTTAATTTGGTTAATTTCTTTTAACAAAAATTTGATTCGATTAACAATTGAAAATTTAAAAAATTTAATTAACTCAATTAATACTAATTCGATTCAATTTTGAACATCCCTACTCATCACCTACAAATCATAGTAATAATTCACATTAGAATTAACATTTGGAATGATTATGCCTGATGGTAACTTTTATTTTTAGCGTTATTTAAGATTTGGCAAAACTTGACTTGATGGAAGTTTTGTTATTTAAATTTTTTTGAGGTTTACTACTCAAGGAAAACCACCTACTGCCAAATGCCAATAAGTCTTGCAACGAAGAAGAAGCTTTTCTGTTTATGATATATCTCGGATATACCAAGAAACATGAATAGTGAGGCTAATAGGTAGGTTTAGGTCATTGGGCAGTTGAAACCATGAGTTGGGCCTTACATAGCACACATAGATTTGGGGACTAACCCATTTTGATGGATCCCAAAACAAAATTTAGTATCTTCCCACATTCGACCACCTATTTATTTTCATTGCTAAGGGTGTGATCAGCTCGCCTTAGAAGCTAAGGTTTGCAGATCCCAAATTCAATTGGTTGGACCTCTAATTTTTTTTTGGTTCAATTGATTGAACTGCTGGTTCAATCACTTTAAAAATTAAGAAATTGAAAAAATATTTTAAAAATTTAAAAGTAAGATAAAATATATTTAAAAACAAAATTAAATAATCAAAACATCATTTAAAAATATTTTTTTGTTAAAAAATTTAAAAATAATTAAAATGAAGGGTAAATACACCGATGTCATTAAATTATTAGTATGTTTTCATTTTAATCATTCAATTTTGAAAAGTTACAAAATGGTCATTGAACTATTAGAAAGTTTTTCATTTAAGTTATTGAGCTGTTAAAATTACTGTTATATGATCTTCTCTATTTGCACCGCTTGCACCAATCAAAAGGTCTCATTTCCCTTCTCTTCTACAATTTAACTTTATTTCAGGAAACAACTTTAAACATCACGAATTTGTGAATCAAAATCGATATAACTTTCTTCTCTGATTTTCAACACCTGCTGTTTTGTTGACTTAGATCTAAGGTCTACTTTTCTACTCGTTGATGGGTACTAATTCGATACTTTCACTATATCGAATTGTCGTTTGGAGCTTGCCAATTAAATTTAAAAGAAAAAAAATAGTTCAGTGATCATTTTCTAATTTTTTAAAGTTGAGTGACCAAAACGTAAATTTATTGATCATTTAATGACCTCAAGTGTAATTTATCTTTAAAAAAAAACTCAACTTTTTCAATTTTAACTAAATTTTCAATTCCTAATTTCTTTTATGCTATTTTCAATTATATATCAGTTGTTGAAGCAGTTGAACCTTGTATATTTGATGAATCTATCACTCCAATTTAATTTAGAAAACCTTGAGTTTAGCAATTTGGGCGAAGCAAAAATAGATTGTGTAATAAACTTTGGGTTTGTTGGTTGTTTTGTTAATGTAGAGCCATAATTAATCTATTTTATTTACTCAATTCATTGAGCGCTCAATATAAAATCAAACAATCAAAAACCACTTTTAATACTAACTTGTTCCATAACTATTACTCCTTTTCAAAAAAAGGAAAACACCAAGAATAAATTGTGGAATACATACACATGCTTGCACACTCCCAAAGTTTTATTTTCATTTTGTGGGAGATGGATTCATCTTGCCAAAACCATACCCGCTTATCCACGTATAGACTAGGTATCGTTAGGTTAAGCATTTAAAATAAAGCAAAGTAGTCTCACCCAAAAAGAATCTTTAGACATATACAGAGGTACGCTGGCCGTATTATGCTGATCCTATCTCACGACTTTCCACGCCCATTTTCAACCCCTCTTTCTCTGCTAATACATTTCAAACTTCAAAGCCAAAACATCTGATGGGTTATATTAAAATATTTTAAAAAATCAATTGGGAAAGAAATATTAGATTAATGGCAGTCACATTATTCCCCGAATGAAGCCGCCGATTTAATTAAAACTTAAGATTCCCAATTAATGGGAATCCCCTGTTTCCTTATCCCAATCCACGACCCAGCTCAATAACCCCCCAAAAAAAAAAAAGCTGAAAATCCCAACCTCCTCGTTGACAAGGTGCCTGCAAAAGTGGGTCTATGAGACATTGATCCTAAAAGACTGAGAAATAATAAGTGGCTAAGCATGGGGAGTTACAGATTGGATTTAACTTTGTTGAATTCATTGGGTTTTTCATAGTCCATGGGCAAACACCAGGCTCCATTGCCCATTGTCTCACCATGAGGCAATGTTTTGCGGTAATATGGTAACCTAGTCATTGTCTACCGAATATCAATCAAAGTAAAGAAAAGCTCAATTATTTGTTGCACGCATAAATTCATTCGTGCAAGTAATTTTTGTCCAAACTTTTTTTGCTAGAAAATAAAAATTTCAGGCCAACCAAATTTCACCTATAAAACCACCAAATCATTAGGTTGGTGTGTGAGTGCGTTTTGAGCGAAATTAGCAAAATTTATATATCATTGTGATTTTTTTTAAGCTTTTGACATATATTTGTTAATTGCCTAATTAGCAAATTTTAAGCCACTGATTTTCCTATCTATCTTTTCTTTCATGCCTAGTATTGATTAGGTTTTGAAAATATTGCTCTAAAACTTCCTCGCTCTGCCTACTTAATAATCTCTGCTATTATAAATCTTTTGATATGATTGTCGAAACTATTTTTTTGTTGGAAAATGAGGGTCGACTTTAAAACAAAATGGAGTCGCCATCGATCCTTTCTTTTGAGGTGTGATCGGGTCATGTTAAGATTGAGCATTAAAACATTTTGATTTATTAAAATGATGATTTTAGCCTACAAAATTCAAGAAAACGGGTTCGAAGTCGATTATGCACGAGGAAGGATTAGCACCCTCGTAACGCCCAAAATTGATACCAAATTGATTGATTAATGTCTTAATGTCGAAAATTTGAAAAGATTTTAAAATATGATCCTCTTTGTTTAAAAAAAAAACTTGAATAAATTAAATTGAATGCTGAGACCCTCTTATTTCGAAGAAGTAAAATGTCATGCCCAGCAAGTTAGGATACGACATTTCGAATCCTCGAAACTAAACTTGTCTTTTGAATTTTAAAACTCGTGCCTTTAAGTTTAAGAAGGATATTCGGTTATTTGGGTCAAATGAAATATCAGAACTTAGTAAGTTAGGGCACAATTTCTCAAAATTCCAAATACAGAATATTTATTTTATTTTTAGAAATTCTTACCTTGAGATAACAAAATGTCATATCCAGTGAGTTAAGATACAACATTTTTAAATTCTCGAGAATAAATTTTTATTTAACTTATATGCTTTGATTTTTTTAAAAAAGGATAATTGGGTTTTTAGGCTCGACGTGAAAAATCAAAACCCAGTAAATTAGGGTACGATTTCTCGAATCTCGAATTACAAAAAATTGCTTAATAAAGAAAAAAAATTTGTATCGGACAAAGATTAATGTAACATGATTTTATAGAAAATGAACTATTGTACTAAAATGCATAACGAGTTAATAATAAATGCGTTGATGTAAATGACAATAATAAGGGCAAACATAAAAATAAAAATAAGATAAATAATAATAAGTAAATAAATAGAAAATAAAAATAACACAAACTAATTATATATAAAAATAGTGAGTAAATAATAAATAAATGAAACTTAAAAGAAATAATTAAAATTTAATAGTGAACAAATAAATAGATAAGCGAATGAATATTAAATAAAAGCAGTTTAAAAATAATAGTAATAATAATGATAATAGTAATAAAAATAATAATAATACTAGTAATAATAAAAGTAAAGTAATAGTAATAGTAATACAACAACAACAACAACAACAACAACAACAACAACAACAACAATAATAATAATAATAATGGGTAAATTACCAAATAATGCCCTTTTTTTTTCAAAATTTACCGAAAAGGACATATTTTCCAAATATTTACCGGAATGGGCCCTTTTCTCCGAAAGCGTGTCCACGTCAACGCGATTTCAAGGGATGCAGCAGGAAAATGCGTCCCTGAGGGAGCGTTTTTTGCCACATCAGCAAAAATCGCGTCCTTAAGGGCGCGCTTTGCTGATGTGGCAGAAAACGCTCCCTCAAAGATGCGTTTTGCACACTTTTTTGTTAGGGTTTTAGTTTTTTTTAGGGTTATGGTTAGGGTTTTTAGGGTTTTAAGGCTAGTGTTTAGGGTTTTTTATGGTTTTTAAGGTTTTAGGGTTTAAGGTTTTTAGGAGAAAATTAATGAACTAGAGTTTAGGGTTAATTAATTAAAATAATTTTAAATTTAAGGTTTTGGAAAAAATATATCAGCAATATAAAAATTATTTTTTTTACAGTAGTATCTGGTAAAATAATTTTGAGAAGACGTTTATGAACAAATAGTGATCAAAACACTTCAAGCAAGATGCATTGTCAGCAAGAGTACTGAAAAAAGTTCCCATGTGGATGCTCTTTTGCTACAGTAGTTCTTGAAAAGATAATTTTCAGAAGGCGTTTCTGAACAAATAGTGACCAAAACGCTTCAAGCAGGATGCACTGTCAGCAAGAGTACTGAAAAAAGCTCCCAAGTGGACGCTCTTTTGCTACAGTAGTTCCTGAAAAGATAATTTCGAGAAGACGTTTCTGAACAAATAATGACCAAAATGCTTCAAGCAGAATGCACTGTCAGCAAGAGTACTGAAAAAAGCTCCCATGTGGAGGCTCTTTTGCTACAAAGTTCCTATTTGTTCTTAGACTATAAATGAGCCAAATTTTATTCTTAGATTGCATAATAGAAATTGAGGCAAAAGTATAATAGAAACTGAAGATGAGTGAACGTATTAGTGTTGTTATTTACTATGATGGTGAGGTCCGTGACACTGAAAATGGTGTTATTTTTTATCAAAGAACACAGCGCGACTGGTTTTTAACCAGAACATTGATTTGACAGAACTTCACAAAAGAATTAGGCGTAAAATCTTCGGAACAACGCCAATGAAAGTTCAGTCTATTAAGTATAGATTTTGTGCTTCGGTTGATCTCGTGATATATGACTCATTCGACATCAAAGGTCCTCGGAGCTTGGAGGAAATGGTGGAGACTCATCTTGCCAGTGGATCACCCTATTTTGAGGTATATGTACAATTTTCATCGTCAAGTGATATTCCTTCGACTTCAACATCTAATGCTATTCAAGAGGAATACACGACCTCAAGCCGACACTCTGTTAGTGGGAGACAGAATACGAAAGCACCGTGTTTGGTGGTAGTATGGAAAACACAACCCCTGCATGACACTCGGTTGGTGGATGGGACATGCATATCGGTGGGTCGACGTTCGATGCTAGAAATATGTATTGGGGAACGTCATCAACTTCTAGTGGTTGGCAATTCACATATGATTGGAAATGTTGAGAAAGTTGTTTAAGGAGGGATAATGTACTCCACACGACATCCACCGGCGAGGGGACCTCGTTCGTTGCAGATGATGGTGGGCCGGATGATGAGTTCGATGCGGATCCACCTCGAGAGCCCGATCCCGATGGTTCAGAAGTTGCATTATTTTCTGAACTGGAGCCTGTTCCAACCATACCTGAAGATGTTGAAGGGGGTTCAGATGAAGAATAAGAAGATCCACGATTCAGGACGTACTCGTCTCCAGCCTACATGCATCATGTCGATCTATCTCAAGATGATGCGTTGGAGTTTCCTAAACTACCACACAGAAGGCGTGACCGTACAAGTTCATCGTTGGATTCGGGTGAATTAGAAGTTGGTAAAGAGTTTTCCAACAATGATAGCTTTCTTAGTGCATTGAAACAATATAGCATCAAGAACGGGGTTAACTACAACGTGGTTAAATCCAAACTCAAAAAAGTACGAGGCCAAGTATGCAGAGTGTAGTGAAAGATGGTACATGTTTATGGAAAATCTTGGCGTCGTTGAGGAAAAAGACAGGCTTGTGGAAGATTAAAAAGTACCAAGGTTCACAGAAATGTCTTGCCGGTACAGTATCACTAGGTGTTTAGGGTTTTTGAATAATACTAATATTACGTAATGTTGCATTATTTAACGTACTTAATTAACAGGTGTTTCACAAGATCATCCCAAGATGGATTCAGATATGTTGGCTAACTTAATAATACCGACGATGGAGGCGGATCCCAAGACTTCAGTGCCGGTATTAATTGCCAATATTCAAAACCAATTAGAGTACACGGCCTCTTACCGCAAGACTTAGATAGCTAAGCAGAAGGCGTTGAAAAAGTTGCATGGTCAGTGGGACGCTTCATATAATGAAGTATGGTAGTGGTGTCAAGCACTGGAGAGATATGTCCCAAGCAGCATAATAGACCTTGAAACGGTACCTGCGTACTACAACGATAGATTGCTTCATGGATGCCAAGTGTTCAAGCAATGCCGAGACGCATTTCTATACTGCAAGCCATTGGTACAAATTGACGGTATCTTTATGTATGGTAGATATACGCATTGGCTATTGCTAGCTGTGGCACAGGATGGCAGTGAGAGAATCCTTCCAATTGCATTTGCAATTACACCGGGGGAGTCAGCTGATGATTGGGATTTCTGTCTATCTAGGTTAAGGAGGCATGTCTGCCTCAACCTGATATATGCGTTATATCGGATCGGGGCCCCGGAATACTAGTCGCAGTAGAGCGACAGGGAAGCATATGGCATCGCACACACCATCGATATTGCCTAAGGTATGTTGCGTCCTACTACCACGGGCAACATCGATCTACAAGTGAACGATGGTAAGTGACCAACATGGATATGTAATATCTATTAATATAATTTCGTTTGTAATATTCATTTTATTCTTAATTGAAGAGTTGTATGCAATATTCGCTATCAACTTATATTGGCAGAGTACGAGATCAATAAGGACAGTTTTCATGAGATGTTGGCAATTTTGCGCTCAGTTAACGAAGAAGGCCAAAACTACCTATGCAACATACCTTTCGAACAGTGGACACAAGCATACGACGGTGAATACATAAATTTTGTTCTAAAAGGAACGCGTCATTTACCGATAACATCGGTTGTGTGAGAGACATATTTTCATTTAGCGGCACTATTTCTAAAGCAAGCAGTGAGTTATAAAGGCCAAATGCAGGGAGGTAATATATGGTGCGTCAATGTATTGTGAGAAATTAACAAGGCGAAGGCACGGGCCAACACCATGCACACAGTGTGTCATATCGCGACAACCTATGGTTTCGTGTGACGGAGTTTGACAGACCGAACCAAAGTATTGTTGGTGGGCAATATCGTGTACACTTGAGAAATAGGACCTGCGACTGTAGGATATTTGACGCACTTCGTTATCCATGTGCTCATTAAATTGCAGCTTGTCAGAATCTCCGTCTGGATCCCATGAGCTATGTCGACGAAGTGTACAAAATAAAATACATGAACAACGTGTGGAGACACGTATTCCCACCAGTCCCAGATGAACGTAAGTGGCTGTCTGTGTCGCTTGCTCTGTTTCAACTGTTACCGGATAGAGAACTGCGTTGCAAACCAAAGGGTCGACCTTGCTCGACTAGAATACGCAACAATATGGATATCCGAGAAGCAGCCAACCAACATAAATTATGCGGATGGTGTAGGAATCCAGGCCATATATCTCGCTCATGTTCAAATCGGAATAGTTGATAGTCTCTTTATCATTTTTGTCTCTTGGTGGCTATGAAAATTCTTTTAATTTCTTGATGAAAATGGTGAACTTTTGTAGAAAGACTAAGTTGTAAAACAAAAAAAAGTTATTCAAATAATTTAAAATATCACCATCATTATTATTCTTCAAAACTATCTTTCTTGCTAAATGATTATTTTGTCCCTTACGATCCTTCAAAATTCCTACATTGGATAAACAACCATCTCGATAAAATTACAAATGAACCCCTCCTACTTTTTCACTTATTCAATTTAGTCCTAATTCATCCATTTCATCTTAGTTTCTAGATCCTTCCACCGTTAAAATATTTACACCATTGGTCCTTCAAGTTTTTCATATATACATTTTAACCCTTCAAATTTTGAATATTTACTATTGAGTCACAAAACTTTTCTCACATTTCGATTTAGTCCTTACTTGAACCAATACAATTAGGATATTAAAAATAATTTTATTTTATTAAAAATATAAAAAGTAAATTATAATTAAAAATTAAAATCAACTTTTATTTTATTGAATGTAACAATATAAAAAGTTTGTAGAAATATATTAAAAATATAAAAATTTTAAACATATTGCCTTATTAAAAAATTGATTTTATTAAAATAAAAAATTAATTTGCAATTAGGATATTAAAACAACTTTTACTTTATTAAAAATAAAAAATTACAATTACAATTAGGATATTAAAACAACTTTTATTTTATAAAAATATAAAAATAAATTACAATAAAATAAAAATAACTTTTATTTTATTAAAAATAAAAATTAAATTATAATAAAAATAAAAAATAACTTTTATTTTATAAAATATAAAAATAAATTACAATAAAAATAACTTTTATTTTATTAAAATATAAAATTAAATTACAATAAAAATAAAAAATAACTTTTATTTTATTAAAAATATAAAAATAAATTACAATAAAAAATAAAAAACAACTTTTATGCAAATATTTTATTAAATGAAACAATATAAAAAAGTTTATACAAATATATTAAAAAAATCAATGTTGGTGCCATTCGGAATTAGTGCCACATGGGGGTGGTCGAAAGTTATACGCTGGATTCTTCCTTGTTCTAGCTTCCGACGGGGATTCTGGTTCCTCCGGCAAGGGGTCTGGTGGTGGGTGTTGGGAGGATGACCCACCTTGATAAAATAATGACTGATGAGGTGTTTGCATCACCCATGGCGGAGGTGTCTGAATCCCATAAGGCGAAGGAGATTGGTAAAAAGAAGAGCTCCCCGACGGCATCTCGTGCGATCCCTCATGCGATGGCGGCCTACATATCTACTGGTCAGTTGGAGTAGTTGGTAACGGACTCGATTTGGGCCATGCATTCTAACCTGTCATAGGACTGAGAAAAGGAAACATATAAGGGTTAGGATACATATAAGGGCTAGGATACACACCTGGCATAATCTGAAAAGATTGTGATGTGGGTGTCGTCGGCTGAAGTGTTGGGCCCGGTGACTGTGTGGGCGCTGTTGATGGGCCCAGTGATTGTGTCAGCATTGTTGATGGTCCCGTCCCATCATCCCTTCTCCTTAGATTTAAAGGGCCCCGTCGTTCCCTTATACTCGAAGTTGTCATCGCCTCTCCTCTTCTGACAATAAATACGGCTTGCCATGGATCCTAAGCCATGGATCCTAAACGATGATCGGTTCTTGAGTAGGTATATAATCATACCGATTTTCCCACAATTCGATATATGCTGACCAAAATCTCGGTCAATTCGTATGCAACTGCCATAAGTCAACTTTGTGCTCATCATCGAGCACCTTAGGTGCCACGAGAATCGGTTTTCGGAATCTAAATTATTGCAAAACCCGATCTGACTGGTGCATCTCCACGGTGGCATAGTTGACCAATGGGACCTTCACATGCCAAATGTTCAGATCTTGAAAGAATTCATCCAGAATTACTGCCCGAATTGCTGGATCCTCGTATGGTGTCCATTGAAACTATATTAACATGATAAAAATATTAGTTAAATACTAAATACTAAATACTAAATACTAAATGCGAAATAACTATTTTATTACGAAAATATATTTTATTTAATACTTACTTGTGCTTCCGACCTTTGATCTAATAGAAGTCGTATATCTTCAAGCGAGGTAGGTATTCCAACATAACTCGCCGAATGGTTCCACCTAATTAAATAAATTTTTAGCATACAATTATATTTTAAATCTACGTAATAATTGTAAAATCTAAATTTACCTCGTTATGAGTGGGAATGTATATAGGTGGTCCACTCGAGGACATAAAAATGGAAAGTGAAATGTGCCCATGATTGCAGTAGTGATAGGCAACTTTCGATTTTGGCTTTATTCGATCGCGTCGCCCCGCACATCTCCCGATACAATTTTGCTAGCATAGCAGACCCCCAACTCAATTCATCGGCTGCTCTAAAATCAACGAGTTTTAGCAGCCATCTCAGATGTACGAGGTTTCGTGACAAGTCCGACGTCAGATAGCCTTCAATCATCTCAAGAATGTATGCCCGAGAATACCGTATTCTTTCTAATTCAGTTGAATCATTATTCAGCTCCGAGAATATGTCTCGTAACTAACCCATCTCGATTCGACTTCCGTTAATGTTATCCGAATAACACCCAAAAGCTTGTAGCATACGGCTCCCCAATCACCAGAAGTTGCGAACCCGGTGACTACGTGCCCATCTACCGACAATCCCAATTGCAGCTGCACGTCTTCCAGAGTGATAGTTCACTCTCCGCATGAAAGATGGAAAGTGTGCGTCTCGGGTCTTCACTCTCTATCAATGCACTGATTAGTTTAAGGTCCAACTTGCACCCCCGGCCTATCGTGGCCACGTGCCAAAAACCTGCTTCCTGGTAATTCTTGATCAACGGCAATGGCGGACCAGACATATTGCGAAATAGCATTGCAACACCCAATCTACAGACTGTTTAAAAAATTATAAAATAAAAATTAATTAAAATTGTATAAACCTAAAAAATAGTATTGAAAAATTAAAATTATAACTTACCATTGTCATTTGATCGACGGAGATGTGTTTATTATCAAGACGAATTAATTATCCGGCCATTGCTAATACGATTGAATATTTTTAAATTTAAAAAACTTTTAAGCAGGCTTTTTTTTTTTGTAAAAATTAAATGGCTTTTGTGAAATTTGAGAGGAACTTTAGAGGAATTTGAGAGAAATTTAAATAAGGACCTTTGTGTAAAAAAATGAAAGGGGGGATTTTATAGTTTTTTTTTTTTTTAACGTTGGGAAAGGGCAAAAACGCGTCCCTGAGGGAGTGTTTTTGCCACATCAGCAAAGCATACCCTCAAGGACGCGATTTTTACTGATGTGGCAGAAAACACTTCTTCACGGATGTGTTTTCTTGCTGCATCCCTTGAAATTGCGCTGACGTGGATGTGCTTTCGGGAAAAATGGCCTATTCCGATAAATAATTGGAAAATATGTCCTTTTCCATAAATTTTTAAAAAAGGTATTTTTGGTAATTTACCCAATAATAATAATAATAATAATAAAATATACTAATAGAAATAATAATATTGAAAATAATAGTAATAAAAAAAGAATTAATAATACTAGTAACAATAAAAGTAATAATAATGTTATTATTATTAAAATAATTAATTTAATAGCAAAAATAACAATAGATATAAAAAAGGGACTAAATTGAACTAAAAACAAAAGTTTGGCAACAAAAATAAAACAAAAAGGAGAAGGACCACATTGAACGCATGAATAACAAGGAGGGACCAAAAGGGACATTAATCCCTGCCCTCCAAAATGACGTCGTTTAAATATGGACCTAATTGAAATCGAATTAAATCATGGGGTACAAGTTAAAAATAAGAAAGACTTGATTACAAAGCAATAAAAAGGCAAAAGGGCTAAAAGTGCAATTATCCCTTCCGTCAAAAACACGCGGATCCTCTGGAAGGTCAGGTCGCGCACGCGGGTTAGGAGGGAAAACGGTGTCATTTTATGCCTGGAGTCTTAAGCCAAAACGGCGCTGTATTAGTAGGCTATAGAAGCCTATATTTTTAGAAAAAAAATTATTTGGTCCCTCCCTTAAAAAAAAACTGGAAACTCTCTGAAGCTTTCTCCCCTTTGCGATTTTCGGTCATTGGACCACCATCGGTTCGCCACCGACGACCACCATGCATGACGGTCGGAGCCCCGAAAACCTCTTTTTCAGGCGAATCAAAGGATGGCATCCTCCCTCCCTTTATTATATATATATATATATATATATATATATATATATATAAATGGCTAAAAGAAAAGAAACAGATTTGGAAAAATGAAATCACCTTTTTTTTCTGATTTGATTTCTTTGTTTTTTTTTTCGATTCGTATTCGTAAAAAATGGTAAACTCTATAAATCTGCTTCGGCCTTTTTTTTATAGTCGATTTTAAGAATAAATTAATAAATAAAAAAATAAAATATAAAAAGCCTTGGATTTCTGTTATCACTTACTAGCCATCTTTTTGCTGTTTTGTTTCTTTTTTGCATGCAAAAATCATCGTACGGAGGGAGAAGTCGTTCGTGGGGTGACGTGGAAGCCCGAACGCCTAGCTGACATGGGGGCTGTGGCATCAGGAAGTTTTAGAAACCTTTAGGGTTTCTAAAACCCTAATCAGTTTTGGGTCATCCGGGCCTATTCAACATTAGGCCACTGTAATTGGCTTGGGCCATCTAGGCTGGTTTTAGACTTGGGTCTATTAATTTGTTATTGGGCTTGTAATAAAAACTAAACTATTTTTATTATTTTGGGTTTTTTTATTTTGGTTAATGAATGGGCCCCGACAAATTGGGCTAATTACAATGATAAATTTTTTTTTGAAAATGATTGGTATTTATTAAACACACGGCTCAATGTGGGTAGGCAAAAGTTCACAACAAAAACAAAATGAAAAGACAACACAGCAACAGGCCAAACGGCCAAAACAATTAAAAATCGCACACAGGAAAAACAAAACCATAAAAACAAGTGAACCAAAACCACCCTAAACCAAAAACCAAAACAGTTCACAATCAAAATACCAGCCAAACAGCTTTCTTCTGCTTTGTAAAAAAATCGATCTTGAGATGAGTAAAAAGAAACCCAAAAGCTTAAAGTCTAGCCATGGAGATTCAGAGAACCTTCTCCACCTTCAAGGCAAACTATGACGAAACTTGATGCCTCTGTGCCTAAACCATCCTATCCTTTTCCACTAACGTCTTTACTGAAATCAAAACCCCATCAACCCAAATACTAGAGCCTTGTCTTCTCTTTCCTTCCATCGCCGAAGTATAGGCTGCTCCATTGACCAGTCAAGGAACAAAAAGGTGAAGTACTTCTTTGAAGCAATTTTTCAATGTACAAATATGATGTATAATCGATCTAATAATTGACTTGTCTTCTCCCTTTGTCTTAAGATTTTTGATGACCGTCAGGGAATCCCCTTCCACAAGCAGGCGCCGGAAACCCATTCTACACGCAAAGAATAAAGGCCTTACACACGCCCTTGCTTTAGCCACGAACGCGTCGACAACGTCCTGAAATAGATAAGTTTCTACTCCTGCTATCTCTAGCTAAAACTGATGTTGTAGAAGTTCTAGAGTCACTTTCAAAAGTTGCGTCAAAATTTAATTTGATAAAACCAAAATATGAAGGACTCCAAAGTTCTTTCGATAGAGAAATACAAGAAACTCCCAGTTTCTCTTGACATTGACTTATTTCTTGACCATAGCCTCGAATGAAACCAAACAGTTCCTGCAAAGAAAAGTTAACACCTTTATGAATCAACTTATCTCTTCTGTACCACAGGGCCCATAGAGATATTATAATAAGTTGTCTGTTTTGTGCATCTGCAACAAAGAAAGTATTAACAAAATGATTTTTACAGCTCGAAGTGCTATTGACTTGAGCAATTTTGATTTGAAGGGATGCCCAAACATGCTATAGTATACCATAGGACCACAAAAGATGATCAGTATCCTCTAGAGCTACCTTGCAGAGAGGATAATAAACTTCATCCCTCAAAGTTCTTTGGAAGAAATTATAGAAATGAGGTAGAAAATTATTAAGCAATCTCCATATATGTATTTTTATTTTTGCTGGGATGTGTATAGGCCAAAAAGACTTGTAAAAATCCTTGTAAGCCTCAATATTAGGAGTGATGTAATTAGTGTTCTGAAGATGTTCTGGAACTAAGACTTGATATCCGCTTTTCACTAAGTATTCCCCAGTGCCTTCATACTTCCAAACCAGTATATCCTCCGACCCAGCCCCAGATAACGGGATGGAGAAAGTACAATTTGCATGATCATCATCAACAATATTGTAAACAAGCTTCTTATTCCAGGTATTGATTTCAGCCTCGATTAACTGATTCACTGTTGTCCAGTTCGGATTTATGTTTTGAACTGATAATATGTTGTTCCTTACTCCAGGCAACCAAGGGTCATTCCATATGTTTACACTAGCTCCATTACCAATTCGCCACAAAATTCCATCTGCAATCAAATCTCGAGCACTGTAAATGCTCCTCCAGGTAAACGATGGGTAAGAGCCTACCTTTACTGATAATATATCTAAATGAGGGTAATATCGGGCTTTCAAAACTTTGGCTAAAATACAATTGGGTTGGGATAAAAGACGTCACACTTGTTTTGCTAATAAAGCTTTATTAAACAAAAACAAATTTTTGAAACCCAGCCCACTAGCACTTTTTGGTTTGCATAAAGCGTCCCAGTTACTCCAATGGATACCCTTAGTTGATTAATTATTAGACCACAAAAACTTGTTCATTATGCCTTCAAGTTTTCGATATAAAATTTTGGCAAAGCAAAACATTACATAACGTAAACCGGTATAGCCTGTAAAACCAACTTGACGAAAACTTTTTTCCCCCATTGATAAGTAGCGTAAGCTCCAACCTGCAATACATTTTCTAAACTCGCCGATAAAGTTAGCAAAAGCCCAAGTCTTCTTCTGTCCAACCATCATAGGCAACCTTAAGTACTTCTCAAGATTTGAAGCTACCCTTACACCCAAGACATTAATTATGGTGTCTTTCACATTTACATCTACATTAGCCCCAAAGTAGATCAGTGACTTATCAAAATTCACCCTCTGACCCAAAATCATCTCATACTCCCTAATAATATCTCTAACCACATTAGCTCCCTCGTTTGAAGCATCTGCAAAAAAAATACAGTCGTCGCGAAGAATAAGTTGTTAATCGAAAATCTTTCCCTCCCAACAGAAGCCCCCTCATCATACCCTTATGCTTTGCTTCATTAATTAGTGTAGAAAAACCCTCTGCACAAATAAGAAAAATATAAGGGCTAAGTGGATTGCCCTATCTTAAACCCCTTGAAGGTGAGAACCACTCATTATTTGATCCATTGAGGCTCACAGAATAGGAGACTGAACAGACGCATCTCATGATAAGAACAATCTAATCAGTATGAAACCCCAAGTGAGTAATCATTCCGGCCAAAAAATCCCATTCAACACGATCATATGCTTTACTTATATCGAGTTTAAGCGCAAAATTCCATTTCTTTCCTTTCTTCTTCATTTTCAAAGAATGAAGGACCTCATAAGCAATAAGCACATTATCCGAAATATGTCTTTATGGGATGAAAGCCCATTGAGCCTAATTAATGCAGTTACCTAAAATTGTACTCATACGATTCACCAAGACTTTCGCGATAATTTTGTAAACTACATTACAAAGACTTATGGGTCTAATTTGTGAGTGATTTTTGGTTTTTGACTTTAGGGATCAAAACAATACGGGTTTTATTAATTTCTCCTATTTTAAATTCACCATTCAAAACAGATAAGCAATAGCTAGAAATTTCAGGTCCAAGAATATGCCAGTACCTTTGGAAAAATATTGCTAAAAAGCCATCAATGCCAAGAGCTTTCAAAGGTGCCATCATCTTAATAGCACAGGCGATATCCTCTTCTGTAAATTATTGAAGTAAAAAATCATTCATATCAGCAGTAACTCTTTTCTCCACTAACCCAAATACACACTCATCTGAACTCATATCCGAAGCGAAAAATAAGTTACCAAAAAAATTTGAAGCAAGCTTTAGCATCTCCTCAGTCATGGAAATCCTCGTGCCATTCGTCCTTCTAACTCGTTGATTCGACCATGGAGCTGGCGTTGAATAGCTACTTTATGAAAATAATTGGTATTTCTGTCTCCATTTTTCAGCAAATTGACACGGGCTCGTTGATCCCAAAAAATTTCTTCCTGATCAACCTCTAAATTAAAGCCCAATTGAACATCTGTGATTTTAGCAAGGATCTCATCTGTTGGTTCCCGATTATAAAGACAGTTTAGTCTTTCTTCAAGTTCCACATGGTTTTTCTTTTGCTCTCTACTTCTAGATCTACTCCACTTCTGGAGCTACTATCCTATTCTCACAAGCTTATCTGGGACACTTCCTGAAATATCAACCCAATTTCTTTTTAACTCCTCCTCAAAAGAATTATCTAAACACCATTTGGCCTCAAACCGAAAAAGTTTATTTTTATTAAACAGATTACTTATTTGCCTTCTCATGGTATCCAATAGAATAGGACAATGATTTGAGAAAGAGTGAGTCAAATGTTCTAATTGGTAGCTAGGACAAAGATTTACCCAATTCAAGGATGCAAATCCCTGATCCAGCCTCTCCCTTATGTTTGTTGACAAGAACCTACTCGCTCCCACGTAAACCACCTGCTAATGTAACCTAGGTCATTGAGCCCGCAATCTTCCAGTTTTGTTCTAAAATCATTCATTTGACGTTTAGCACTTAGACGACCACCCTTTTTTTCAAAAGAGTTCATGATTTCATTGAAATCCCTCAGCACTACCTAAGAGGTCGTTTGGTCTTGCCCTAATCTTCTAAGTAATTCCTAAGACTCACTTCTGCTCGTTTCATCCGAATTCCCATAAAATTTCGTTAATCGTCAAATTGCATCACATTCATTATCATGAACCTCAACATCAATGTGAAAAGAAGAGAAACTATTTAGTCGAATCAAAGAATTTCTTTTCCATCCCAAAGTTAAACTTCCTTTTGAACCCAACGCCCCAATATAAATTCCAGTTTCAAAATCGCATTTTATTCTCACATTTTCCATCATTTTAGAACTTAATCCATAAGAAAAAAATTCGGGGATTAATGGCTCTCAACTTATTCTTGAGACTCTTAACTATCCGTGATCTCCCCAAACCACGAACGTTCCAGCTAAGGACTTTCATTGCATGTGGCTGCTCTGTTCACCAGAGCTAGCCGTTAAATCAAAAGGAACAACTTTCACATTATTCCCCGCAAGAGTTAATGTGCCTTCCACTATCCTTTGCCTTTTCTTTCCTTCTAAAGTAATTAATGGGTCATTTTCCTCCTCCAACATTAGAACTGTAGGCCCATTTCCAGAACCATTACTATTTAAAACCCCACTATCCAGATTGCGCCAATTGTTGAGCTTTTTAGATAAAATTTGTTGACTGGATTTCAAAAAATTAAATTGAGATTTGAATATTGATTCCACGAATCCCCCCCTTAAATTACACCCAAAATCATTCACCCATTTACTGTTCTGATTGATTCCTTCCATATTCTCATTGCTCCACTATGATCCATTAGCTTGACGGAGCCACTTGCTCGCCACCGTATTTCACCACAACGCTACTGCACGCAAAGATATATCCCAACCAAAGACAATATTAGTTGGTTCAACCCGAAGTCGAAAAGGACAATAACTCTATCGTGCCTTAGCTTGCCACAAATTAAGAAAAATAAACTCAATTTCTCATATTGAAAACGAGCATAAACAGTTGTTTATTTTCCAATTTGGATCTTTTTCTTTTGTTTCAACGAAGTAGAAACATCCAAACGAACACAGATGCGCATGAATCTTTTAAAACCCAAAGTTGGAATAGAAGTATTATATTCTAGAAATTTTCCCAAAAACTCACCAAATTGTTTAGCCATTGTCTCGATCATCAGCCCTGGAGGCAAATCGTGAATTTGGACCCAGAATTCAGTAAAACTTAATAATATGGCTGACGAGATTTCTCCTTTTTGGATTGTTTTCAGGATAAGCAAATGGTTATTGAACAACCAAGGTGTACCAGAAAGCACCCTTTGCACATCAACCTCATGGAAGAATTGAAAAAGATACCTTTTATCTTCTAGATCCATGATACATATTCCTCCAATGGGATGCCACAGATTAGAAAAAAGTGTTGCGTAAAGAAGGGAAATGGACAACACTATCAGTGAGACATCACCCCACCAAACAGAATTGATAACTTCTATCCACTACAGCTGCTTCCTCCTGGAACGCCTCCTCCTCTTCATCCACAAGTTTTAGATTGGCTAATTCTTCTTCCATAACAGAGCCACACAAAGGACAAAAGAAAACCGTAAAGATAATCAAAACAAAAGATACAATTGGAAGAAAAAAGAAAAACAAAGAATTTTTTTTTAGAGAACGTGTCAAAAGACAGACAGAGAACTCATGTCAAAAGACAGACTAGGATGCCCAAAATTTAAATGTGTATTTTGATATGATAAATTAATCAAACATTAATAGATTTAAAAATTTAAAATCTATTTAAAAAATTAACAAATATTTTAAGGAAACCTTTATCTTATTAAAAAATTATATAATATATGTAAATAAAATAGTTTAAAAAATCACATCTAATTTGGCCAAAAAATCGCATCTAAAAAACTACCTCACTTTAAAGTTGCTCTCTTTTAAAAAAATACCAAACCCCTTAGGCAAAGGCGGATATAGGGGGCTAACAGGGCCCTGTCCCCCTAAAATGAAAAATTTCATTCAGCCCCCATGAAAGTTTGTTCTAGCTTCGCCCCTGCTCTTAGGTTTGATAAAAAAAAAATCCACTTATTCCCTTTAAAACGTGTTTGGATGAGAGATTTAGGAAAAAAAAACTTTTATTTCTATCAAAGTTTTTAAAAATCCACAAATGAATTTATTTGTTTGGAAAACAATAAACAATTTCAAAATTTTTATTGATAAATTCAAATTTCCTATTTAAATTCCACTTTAAGAGATAATTTTTTTAAATTTATTTCATATATTATATATGGTCTCCTATAAGATAAAAATATAAACTTCAAAATGTGATTTTTATTTAATTCCAATATTATATTTTATATTATTAAAATATAAATATTTTTAGAATATAATCATATAGATATTGCACATTTGTTATGTTATTTATTTTACTATCATTATTCTTCTTTTATAATTCTATTTATTTTTATTATTTGTAGTCTTTATATTAAATTATTTCCAATTAACAATAATGAAAAGTTAACTAATTTTAAAATGTTTTAATTATTATTAAAGTTAAAAATTACATTATATTATGATATGAGCATATGTTACGCATAATGCATTTTTCAATTAATATATGTAAGTTTCTTTCTAGAAGTTACAAGTATAGCCACAATTGCAATACAAAGAATACATCTAAATAACTATAACCAAAATTAGTCATTATAAAATTGAATAAATTAGTAACTAAAATATATCCAGACTTATACCAAAATAAATTTATACAAAATCTTATGGTAAGACATAAACTAGAATAAGTTGGGGTTGAAATCTCACACATAATTTGCACAAAAAATACTCAAATTTAGAATCTATAAAGTTTTCAATGCCTTAACCTTGCCATTTAGTTAAGGCGTCCTTGGTTGTAAGCTTATTTTTAAAAACTTGCTATCAATAATAATTATATTTTACTTTTATCTTCTCTTTTACTTTTTTCTTTTTGAAAAATAATAATTTGTTATGCAAATACATGTTAAATGTTTGATTTTAATTTAATGATATGTTAAACATGAATTTATTTATTACTTTTCTTTTATATTCTAATCGATTTCTTTTCCATTAGAACATTCTAAATAATTGCAACTAATTGATTTTACATAATAATAATTTAATGATTTCATCTTGAGATTAATATATAGTTAAAGGACTTAATTTTAACTTAAGACAAATATATTTTCCATGAAAAAGTCAAACATATTTAATTTTATAGCTTTTCTACATGTAATTAAGTGTTCATTATTCTGTAATAGAAAATAGAAAATGAATAGAAAATATATAATAATATAAGAGTATAAGTGTTTTTTTTATTTAAAATTTGCTTAGCAAAATTTTTCAAAAGAGTTTATGGGAGGTTTTTCAAATTCGAGTGGGGTAAGTGAATATTCTTGATCTAAAAGAAGCTAACATAAATTTAAAAAAGTAAATATTTATTTTATATAATTTTTCTTTTACCCACATAGTTAGTGTGATAAAAGCTAGTTATTTTTATTTTAAATATGAATTTTATATGTGATACCTTACGCTCAGTCCAATCGTCAGGTCCTAATGCAAAACACCACATTCGTTGTCGAAATAGCTCGATTTAATTTATAATTCAAAATTAACATGAATATCAAGCACCAATCAATTCAAAACAATACATTTACATTAACTAAAATCATTTTCAAGTCATTTAAAATAATTTAGAAACATTTTAAAATGAGTTCTGTATGATCATGAATGTAAAACTCCATAGTATGGAATTGGAATTAGTGAGAAAAAGAATATATGGGATTGGATTGATCTGATCCGCGAAACCCAAGAAAAAGTGAAAGTGATTCGAGATAGTTTTAAGGCAGCTTCTGATCGTCAGAGATTTTATACGGATCTTAAATGAAAAGAAATAGAGTTTCTAATTGGCAACAAAATATCCTTGAAAATTTCATCATGGAAGAAAGTTCTCCGGATTAGCCGTAAAGGCAAATTAAGTTTGCGGTTTATTGGATCATATGAGATCATTGAAAAGAATCGGACTTGTTGTGTACCGATTTGCATTATTGTCAAAGCTTGACAGAATTCACAATGTTTTTTATATGTCTATGTTACGACGGTATAGATTAGATTCGTCACATGTTATTTCTCTGGTAGATATTGAAATTTAGCTTGACATGACTTACAGTGAGTAACTGATTGAAATTCTGGCATGTGAAGTGAAAGAAACGAAAAATATAAATGTAGGTTTAGTGAAAGTTCTTTGACAATGATATGATATAGAGAAAGCTACCTGGGAACTGGAAGAAATCATGAGAAAGTAATATCTAAATCTCATTACTGGTAAAATTTTCGAGGACGAAAATTCTTTAAGGGGGAGAGTTGTAATAGCCCAATTTCGGTGAAATCAGAACAGTGGTTTCGGGACCACAAATTTGAGCCGAAAATAAAATTTATTTTAATTTTATTTTATGGTCCGTAATATGATAGAAATGTCATGTGAAAATTCTGATAAGAAAATTTTACCGATTATGTGCTTAATTACAAGAAGGACCAAATCGCATAAAATGTAAAAGTTAAATTCTAGTACCGATAAGGATCAAATAGCTATGGAGTTCAAAACTTAAGGACCTTATATGATAATCAGACCAATGAAAAGTATGTAGATATTTTTGGTGACTCATCCATGGAAATTTAGAAAAAGGCTAAGGACTAAATTGGAAATTGAAATAATTTAATTAATTAAAAGATGATAAAAGAATTATCATCTTATTTTCTCATCTTCTTCCCCAAAATATTCCATGGAAACCCTAGGAAAGAGAAAGTAAGCTTTCTTGGCCAAATTGGGTAAATTTTTCTTGTCCTATTTTTAGTAATTTTGATATTTTTGAAATCGGGATAGCTTAATCTATCTATTTGGGAGATTAATTTGAAGAGTTATCAAAGTATGGAAATTAGGTCATGGATGAATATGCTGAAAATTTGAAATTTATGGAAGAAAATGAAAGGTTGTTGATAGATAAACAACTTTTACTAAGTGATTTTTGATGGAAAAATGATTTAGCGACTAAAATGTAAAGTTATGAAATTTGATGAAAAATTCTGAATTTTTATGAATATATGTGATGGAATTTTTGTTAGGCTTGGAATAGGGAGAAAATTGCACAAATTTTATTTTCCGAGACTAGGGACGAAATTGAAATTTATGAAAAGTTAGGGGCAAAATGGTAATTTTTCCTAGGATGTAAATTGAGGCCACTTGTATATGAGATGTGATAAATTGATGATAAATTTACTCGTATAGATCTGGATAGACCAAATTCGAAGCTAGAACGAGGAAAAGAGAAAAATGTCGGATCAATAGATTGCATGTACACGAACATTTGTCGAGGTAAGTTCGTGTAACTAAATTGTGTATATATATATGCTTGAATTAAATGTTGTGCTTGTGAATTGTATAAATATTATATGTATATGACATTGGAAATAGACATGAAGAAGCCCGATCAATATTAAGGCCCGATATATGATAAATGATAAAATTGTTGCTTATGTACTTGAAATGAATGTGGAATGTGTCTATTTGAATTACGTGAATATTATAAATGTATGAAATAATCACATGCCTGATAATGCTTGGAAAATTTCAAATTCTGTTTGAGTAAATGAAAAATTCGATGGATATGTGATTTCCCGAAATGAATGAGGTCTTGCATTTGTTGCTGACAGAATTTAGCTCGGACGAGTAATTCCATTTACCTCATTATAAAAAGGATTTAGCCCAGATGGGTAATCCTGATATAAGTCCTCTCGAGCATATGTTATGGATTGGATTTAGCCCGGATGAGTAATCTAGATCAAGCTCTTTAGAGCATATGTCATAAAATGGATTTAGCTTGGACTCGTAATCCTATTGTATATATGTGTGGCTCGAGAGTGTACTCTCTGAAATAGTACCTTATGGGTACCATTGAATATGAATTGACGGATTTACTGATTTGTACACTTTGTGTGTACTACCTATGTGTCCATCGATATTCCGAATAAATTCAACGGGTAAAAATCCTGACATGAGAAGATATGAATAAGAAATGAGTTATTACACGTATTTATCTGAAAATACATGAAAATGATGATACATGACAATTGATATATGAAGGCATGATGTAACATCCTAAATTTTTGGGCCTATGCGTTTAATGGGTGAATATGTGGAATGAGTTAATTTAAGTGTTAGGGGTCCAAATTGGGCTCAGGCTTAGGCAGAGGCCTTGATTAAAATTATCTGTTTGGGCATTATAGGGTTTAAAAGGTAGTATCTATGTTTAAAATACCAAAGTGGGCTTGTGGCCCAATCTTAAGAGGTGACGCCACACACAAGGAGTAAGGGGCCCAAATTTAAGTTTCATGGAGCCCAATTCTTTTAATTTAAGTTAGCTAAATTTTGGGCATTAGGATTAGGTGGAGTGGATGGCAACAAGGCTAAAATTTAGGGGTTTTAATGTTTAAAATATGTGGATAATAAGCAGATAAAGGCTATTATTTAGGAATTTATTTTATGTGGATAATAAGCAGATAAAGGCTAAAATCTAGGGATTTTATGATTAAAATATGTGGATAATATCTTGATAAAGGAGGAGGAGTTAGAGATAATTAAGTCTCTTTTAGATGAGCTAGTAGATTAAGATAAAGGAGAAAAGTTAGGAATTTATCTACAAAGAGAGTGATGGCCAAGAATCCATCACTGAGAGGAGTAGAGAAACCAGGTACTACATGGCAAAGGGTTGCCGAATTTCCCATAAATAGGGGGGCTAGCTCCTTGTTTCTAACATTAAATCCTCTCCCTTTTATGCTGAAATTCCTTAGCTTCTTTTCTCCGAATTTCTTTCTCCAATTTCTCTAAAAGCCGAAAACTCCATTATTCTCTTCTTTCTTCTAAAAGCCAAAACTCCATTATTCTCTTCTTTCTCCTAAAAGTGAAAACTCTATTATTCTCTTCTTTCTTCTAAAAGTGAAAACTCCATTATTATCTTCCTTCTCTAAAAAGCGAAATCTCTATAGTTTTATTTTATTCATCCTATTTGAGAAATTGTTCTATACTTAGGCATTTAAATCCTCCATTGACATTGTCGAATTCTCTCTCTAGTACTAGTGAATCTCCTAAGTTAAGGTAAGAGTAGATTTTGATTCATTCTCATAATCTATTCCGATTTTTGAAAAGGCAAAAGCGAAAGCTAATAGTTTAATGGTTTATGATGGGCGGCAAGTCGGGATTTGAAGGAAGCCTAGTCGACTAGATCTAAAAGCCGAAATTCATAAGTCTCCAATTTGGGATTTTAAGGTAAGAAGATTTTCCTAGATTTCTATTAGATTTCATCATTATATACAAGATTTTAACTTTATAAGGAGGATTAACGATTAAATATTATTATAGTAACTCGATAAGGATTTATGATGGAATTAAATATGGATCGAGCAAAAGAAAGAATCCTAAGTTTAAGAAACGAAGCGAGATCTCATTGCTCGAGATTGGCCAATTGGTTGTGGACCGCTTACGAACAACACCTTAGGCGGATAGCGGTTGTGTCGACTAAGGATAGCATCGATATAGAAAGCCTCGTTTTATCGGTAATCAGGTGTGTAGATTCTTGACACATAAGCTTTGTTATATTATATGTATGTTATGGGCTAAAAGCCGAAAAAGTGTGTAGATTCTTAACACATAAGCTTTGTTATATTATATGTATGTTATGGGCTAAAAGCTAAAAAAGTGTGTAGATTCTTGACACATAAGCTTTGTTATATTATATGTATGTTATGGGCTAAAAGCCGGAAAAGTGTGTAGATCTTTATCACATAAGTTTCTCTGAATTATATGTATGTTATGGGCTAAAAGCCGAAAAATGAGGCTGTATGAACAGTCGTTTTACCCAGAAAGGGTAGGCAAGGGATGCCAGGTACGTAATCATAGAAACTTCTCTATGTGTATTGAAGTATGTAAAAATATGTGATCTGTTTAGATAGTTTAATGTTCGATTCTTGCATGTATGCATGGGATGGGATTGATTGATTTACTGGAAGGGAGCGGTCATGAGGTGATTGGTGGCTTTGCCACATAGGTCACATAGTGATCGGTCTTTATGACAGCAAGACATTGTCGATATGGTGTGTAGCGGATGGAGGGTTGATTGTAGAAATCCCACGGTGTGATGGTTGGTGCGGGGTGTGTAGAGGATGGACTCATAGGTTTGGGATGGGCCATGTTGCATATTTTGTTACCCTTGTATACGGGCCAAGGCTCATAATGTGTTTGTGGGCCTCAAGCCTTTTATGTGTTCTCGGATTTGCACTGCGAGTCTTGGTGACTCAACCTTTTATTTTCCTAACATTTTAGGTGAGCGATAGATCGTGAACATGGGAGCCGAAGCGGACTCGAGGGCCATCAAGTTTTGTTTCTACAAATTATTTGAGATTTCTTTTAAGTTTATTTTATTTTTATTTGGGATTTTTTAAGGCCCTAGTTTTTATTCACTAAGAAGTTTTCAATGTTATGCAACTTATAAATTTTATGTCAAGGTTTATTTATACTTAATAATACTAATATAAGATTTTATTTTAAAATGTCACTTATTTACTCTAATAATGTCTAATTAACTTACGACTTCCAAAACCAACAAGGCAAAAGTTTTCAATGTACAAGCCGTGACACGCTAGATCCAGTCGAAACGCATGGGCTGGGTTTGGGGTGTTACACATGAGATGATGATATTTGTATATGGAATTCATTTGATGAATATGTTCATCATTGATTATAGACTTGTATACTTTGAGTGTACTACTACTCGTGTGACATTGATATTTCGAGTAATATGAGTAAAGTTCTTATATAAAATAATCTGAACTCGAGATGAACTATTATGAAATTATACTTGTAATATAAAGAGATGATTTATACAGGTTAAATGAACACATGTTGTGGAAAGCATATGTGCTTGGAAACTTGATTGTTTTTGAGCCCAAACATGTTTTAATGTTATTGTGGAATATATGACTAACAAAGGCAATGATGATATGTGTAGGGCTTGAGGTCAAATTGAATGAATGTGTTTTACATAGTTACTTCAAAATAGAATGAATGGTAAGTTAAGTACCATGTTATACGAACTTACTAAGCATGTAATGCTTACTTAGTTTTATTTCTCTGTTTTATAGTAAATCGGAAACTCGTTGGATTGGAAGCTTGGAGGAGATCACTCACACTATCCATCGGGCCATGTCGGTACAATATGGTAAATCAATTATGGTTATATTGGCATGCAAATATAAATGATTATGGTAATCTAGCCATTGGAATGGCTAGTGATGATTATGTTTGGTATATGTATATATATGTATTAAGTTTATTTTATGGAGATAACATAAGTGTTTGTTATTGATTGATTGAGAAAGGTTAAATGAGTATGCTTACTGAAGGGTAAGATTAAAAGCATGAATACATGTAACAATTATCATGTTAGATGTTATAAATTACTTGAATACAATGCTTGGATTGGTTGGTATTTGAATGAAAGTTTGGTGTAGGTCATTGGCAAAATTTTGGGTGAGAAATAAAGTTAGAAGTGGCTTTATTTTGTCCACACGGGCGTGTGTCTAGACCGTGTGTGACACACGGCCTGGTACATGGGTGTGTGGTTAGGCCAAGTGTCCCTTACACTTAAATTTTGAGAAATAGAATGCTCAGAATTGAGTACACGGGTAGAGACACGAGCGTGTGTTTCAGCCGTGTGTGCTACACGGCCTGAAACACGGGCGTGTGTCTTGGCTGTGTGAAACCTGCAACTAATTTTGAAAGAATTTAATTAACCACACGGCCTAGCACATGGGCGTGTGGCATGACCATGTGTACAATTCAGAGAGTTACACGGGGTCGAACACGGCCTATAGCACGGGCGTGTCCTAGGGTCACATGGGCGTGTCCCTCGGACCACACGGGTGTGTGAGCCCTGCAACTTGGAAAATTTTTGTAATTTTGCGAAACAATCTTAGAGTTTTCGATTAAGTCCCGACTCGATTCTAATACTCATATTGGGCCTCGATGGTCCATTTAAGGGATGTTATGAATAAATCTCGGGAAATAAATAATAATTGTTATGAATTATCTGAAAATATTCTGAAAGTTTCGGTAATACTCCGTAACTCTGTTTTCGATGACGGACTCAGGTTAGGGGTGTTACACAAAGTCAAGAAATATACCTTGTAGTGAAGAAAATCACTAGAGATATCTAGGATTCCTAACTCAGCTCAGAGTAATGTTTTATCTCTCTTTAACCCTAAATCCTTTTTGTTTTTTCAAAAGAAAAATGGAAAGAAGATAACATTTTTCTTAACCCAACCAGAATATCCTTTTAACTTAACCTAAGTCTCTATAGGAACTTGGTAAACATCACATCAAGACTAAGTGGCCTTATCAAAATCTTCCACCTCTAAAAACTTACTTAATTACTCCATTAGCCCTTGACATTTTTAGTTCACGTTCGGTTAATTCCTAACTAGCTTTCCTAACTTAGCTACCATAGGACCACATTGGTCACTGGATGTATTATATCACTGGCGTGGATTTATACCTTATAACCATTCCTTTCATATTACCACTTCTATTTCACTTATCATTGTAATCTGACGGTGTGCCTTTGTCTATTTGTTTTCATGTTGGAGTCCGCCCATTCTCTACGCCGAAAAAGGCTTTTCAATGAACACTACTTCGCCAATAGTACTTGTTTATATTATGTGCCTTACTCATATATATATATATATATATATATATATTCTTACTAGCACTCATTGATTCGTTATACTTACCTTTCTTCAGAGTTAGTCATAAGTTTTGTCTTTTTAGAATATCTTATACATTGTACATACCAGAGTCCGCCATGAGTTTCTTTCTTTTCGTTCAGAGTCCGTCAGACCAGGGCATCACTGGCGCATTCGGAAAGTCCTTACACGTAATCGAGTACTAACGTTGGGCACTTGAAACTTACCTTTAAGCCTTTTATAAACATCACTTAAATAACCAGGACTTCATCGGGCGGGATGTTACAGACCAAGCCAAACATCGCCAAGTCCACGCGGATGGCATCATAGCTGTAACATGTATATAAAGGGGCACTCTTAGAGGCTACGCCTGGTGTGTTCAAATAGGTGTATTTCCATTGAAATTTAGTTTCCAAGTCACTGTTAATATTTATGCATGTTTAGTAAGGAAAAATAATTGTAAGTGCCTTAATACTTGTATAATAGAAAATTTATTTGAAGTTTAAATTTTGAAATATGTCGTTATCTAAGAGATTGATAAAATGTTATAGTAATTATGGATTAAATGTGGCATTCTTTTTAAGTTTGTAAATAAATCAAGTTACAATGTCTGCTAAGTAATACGATTCAATTGTGACATTTGGTACCCGGGCCTGGTGATTGAGTCGAGTATAGGGTGTTACAACTTGGTTCTAATAGCATCCATGATGAGAGTACACATACTCGTGGTGATAATAGCGTCCCTAGATACTAAGCATTGATCGATGTTTAAATCATTGTGTGAAATGTGTTCGATTAACTTTAACATGTTTTAACTAAGCGAAAGTTCAATTGTAAGACACATTCATTAATGCAAATTGATTTCCAAGATTATCAAAATCTAAAATGTTTTGAAAATGGGAGGAGATTGTTGGAATATTTTCAAATATTTATAGTGTTCCAATAACTATAAATGAAAGGGTGAAATTAATCAAAAGTTACATCTTTTGGTTATTGATTAAGAGTTATATTACTTGATTTTTACAAAGATTTATAACTATTCAAGCAATATTACTTGAAAAGTTATGTTTATTTGAGAGATATTAATTGAATAATCATGTGATTATTCGGAAAATATACCTATTGAAAGTTATGTATATATGAAGAAACATAGAATTCCTATAAATAGGAGTAAGATTTCATTTGGAAAACATACCAAAAATTCTCAAAAGTTCTTTATGTCATTCTTCATCTTTTACTATTCTTAAATTGTTCAATAAAGAATTACCGCATAAATTCTTTATAAAAAAATTGATTTTCTTGTTATACTCTACTCAGTGCTTAGTGGGCTTTTTTCGTCAATGCAAAACGTAAATAGTCACCGGGTTTCATTGTATCATCGAGGTTCATTTGCTTGAGGTTCATTTGCACATTAAGTATATGTAAGGGCGAATAGAACCTTAAAGATAGTGTCTGGATACACGCCTTGGAGTCTTGTCCTATTGCTTCGTTTTTCTATTCGAGTTATTGTTAGTGTTTTATTCGTGTGTTCGAGATTTTCCTCACTAAAGTTTTGCATTAATAATTTCTAGTTTTTGTAAAGCTTAAAATATGCTCCAAGTCCATGTACCCTTTATACATTTGGAATTTAACTTTCTACTTTTATTTTTAGGAATTTAATACCTCGATTTTTTAAATTTCAAATTTTAGATCAAATTGTTAGCACTGGTAAAATTCTTCTATTAAATTCATTGGTGTGACCATTTGCAATAAAAAAAATCATTTAATAACTATGTTACAAAAGAATGACGTCAGTAATAAATATAAATTTAAGAGAAATATTTTAACAATATCAACAATTAAACTTGTATTTTAAATTGAAAAATAAAATGATTAAATTCTTTAAAATAAAAGCAAGAGAACTAAATTTGAAATTTATAAAAAAAAAAAAAGAGAGTAAGAATTGATAACATATTTCAGTTTAATTTAATTTTTGATAGATTATGAATCCAAGTTAATTTGTAGTTAGATAGAGGTAGGCTGTCAAACAAATGTATTTTTGTTTGTTTGTTTTTCCTTTTTACGGTAGTTCCCAAATTGTAATGAAAGTGCGAGAAGATAAGAAAGGTGGGGGTTGGCATGACCCGCACTTACACAGGCACAACAGTAGCAAGTAATGGTTGGATTGCATATTTCTCGTCGGAAAGCTTTTAATATAGGGACAATGGCAATAACTTCTTGGGTTGTTGTACTCTGGCGTGACCATGAAATCAAAAATAATTAAGCCAAAAGAATATTTGAGTGTGTAGATGTTTCGTGGGTTCTTTGTATCTGCTGACTGAACAGCCACACCTTGAATTATTTTTACAAAGAAATATCAAACAAATATAGATAGAGTTTGAATTTCAATGTCAACGATTACAGTTTTACTGTGTTTGTTGAGTAATGTACGTGATAAAATTTGATGGGAACTTTCATAAACAGGGACAAGATGGAAGTGATAGTGTAGGAGTAGGAGACATGATGCCAAATTACTGCAAAATGTTAATTCTGTAGCTGATGTTAGTTACCATGCAAGCTGTCAAAATCTGGTGGTGGATCCACTTTCAACTTTTCAAAAGTTTATTTTAGTCCTCAAAATAAAATAATAACCCAGCCATGGGCCAATCTCTTTTTTGCCATTAAAACGCGTTTGGTTCGCTGTAATGGAATAGAAGTGTAATGGAATAGAGGTGTAATGGAATAGAGGTGTAATGTAATAGAAATTGTAATAAGTAATTCAATTTGTTTGGTTGAATGGAATGGAATAAATTGTAATAGAATTCTTGTGTTTGGTTGAATGGAATGATGTTGTAATAGCATAAGGAAAAGAACTAAAATGACCAGAATACCCTTAGCAGAATTTTTGTTAGGTAGATGATTATTGTTATTGTTATTAAATTTTAATAAGGTTATTATTGAAAATAATTTAATAAAAATAATAAATAATTTAATTATATTTTAACATAATTATTATTAAATATAATTTAATAAAAATATAATTTAATAACATGCTTAATATAATTATTATTATATGAATTAAAAATCTTAATATATAATACTATAAAAATATATAATTTATTTTATTATTTTTAAAGCGCAATACATATATGTGCTAAAATATCATTATTGAAACAAATAATTTAATTACTTTACAAAAAATATATTAGAAGTAATTAATTAACTTGAGAATTATATTTCACATCCAAGCATAAATTCATATATTAACAAAAGTTACATGATTTCATTATTTTATATGTCATAATCTATATGTTTTAAAATTTTACAACATTAAAAGTTACAACATTGTAATGACATTCTATCATGTCATTATACCATCCAAATATTACAAACACAAAAGATACCAAAATATAATATATACTTTTACTTAATATCTTTTGCTTAATAATAATATATAATTAAATAATATACTTATATAATAAGTATATATACATGTATTTTACAAATATATGTATATTAGTATCACACATGTCGCCATATGCACCATATATTTGTCTTAATTTAATTTATTCATCACATAATATCAATTTAATAATAACAAATACATTAAATATTTACTTAAATAATAAGTAAATGCAAACATGTATTACAAATGTATGTACAATATATTTATTACACATGTATTTTATTTTACCATACACTTGTCTTTCTTTTATTTATTTAATAATAATTAATTTAAAACCTTAAACATAAAAAATCCAATAATTAAGATTTTATCTAAGTTTGCCGACACATCTATAAAAATTGGCTTAATTGTCATTTTGGTCTTTTTATTTTCTTTTAATCTACAACTAAACTTTCACACTTTATTCAATTTAATCTTTTTCTCCTAATTATCCTTAATTTAAGCTAATTTACTTTATTAAACTTTAATTAACCAATCAGTTAACTACGTAAATATTTTTAATAGATATTTACATATTCATTTTTCAGCAACGTAGACCCGAAAATACACTTTTTCGATGACCGTAAAATTCGGATCATTACAATTATAACACATGATGAATCAAAGGAAAATAGATTATCATTCAACAAGTCTAGTACGATACAAAAAAATAATTCAAACACCACTAAAGTTTCATAAACTAGATACATGAAATAACATAAACATCGTAACATTTACTATTTTTACCCTAAACCTAACTAATTTCTAGATGCTTGCCATTCATTGAACATTCGGTTGGCTAGTTCCATCCTCCAAGTAGCCCATGCATCCGATGGATGAATATTTGCGATATTCGATTCATCATCATCTATCACATTACTAGGTAATCTTTCTTCCAACTCCGCTTCAATAGGATCGATACTCATATAGGTTCTAATAAAATTATGGAGCAAACAACATGCAATAATGATTTTATTGTGCACCCTCACAGGATAGAATGATGGACTCCTAAGTATTCCCCATCTAAGTTTTAATAACCCAAAACATCTTTCAATAACATTACGCGCTGAAGCATGTTTCATATTGAAAAATTCTTAGGAGTACTTGGTTGGTAACCACGACGCCACTCATTCAAATGATATCTTTGTCCTCTAAATGGGCAAGAAATCCCTCACTTTGTTTGTGTATCCAACATCAACTAGATAATAACAACCTATAAAAAGAAACTATTTGTCATGGTTAATTTCCCATAAAAGTATGATCTTAAAATTAATTCAAATTCCTATAATTTGCACTTTACCATGGAACTTTTAGTCCATGTCTCCTACTAATAGCATCTCGAAGAACTCGTCCATCGACAATGAACCTTCCCAACCGGAAGAACATAAACAAAATGCATATCAGGTGTACAAACACCTAACATATTTGTTGCTATGTCACCTTTTCGCGTTCGATATCTAGATTTATCAACTTCTGGAACCCTAATCTTGATGTGGGTTCCGTCTAAAGCACCTAAGCAATTCTACATCACATGTATAAAACCTCGAGTTAAGATACTATATTTAAATGTAAAAGGATTAAATTATGTACGAGCTATATATAGTATTCACTTCAATACCTTGAACCATTTCCACCTTGGGTGCAGTAGAATTAGTCGTAATTGGCTCGCCTTTTAAATAACACACCTTGTAAGCGTGTGATGACATTTAAAACATTGTGAAATGATCGCTAACGGTTTCCCCAGACCTCTTAAAGTGATGCTTGATAACTCTATTTTTAAGGTGATGAGAAATGATATGTAAAAACATTGCCACTTGCTCATCAACAAGCATGTTCCTTGACGACTTCAATCCCCCTAAAGTTTGTAACATCTCACATAGTTTAAAAAGGTAATTCTATTCATTCTAACTTGTTCAATACAAGTCTCGTCACTAGCATATACAAGTCTCGTCACATAATCTCGTTGTGCATAAAAATTTAAAATATAGGATCTAATCCTTGGTCTATAAGTATGTAGGCTATGGATGGCACCTAATGCAAGTAAGAACCAACTCGCAACAGTACACATTTGCAACCATATTGTAACAGCAAGACCAATTCTTTTACGCCTCACACTTTGTCCTATCAAAGGCGGATTTGAGCCATAAGCGCAATATATTAAAGTTTCAATTTATTCAAATCATAGTAAAAGGCTCACATTTCTTAAATAATAATTTCAATAACTGTAAAACAAAATCAAAGAATATAATTGCCATATAACTTACAGTGTTTCAGTGAATACAAGATGCTCAACTCTGTAACTCCAAAATTCTTTGGATTCACAAACTCTATAACTCCAAAATTCTTTGCTGCATAGTTAAAGCATAAAGCAAGCATTCAGGAGAAGAAATTAAAAGCCTAATTGTTCCTCCTCTTTTGTATAGTTAAAGCATAAAGCAAGCATTCAGAAGAAGAAATTGGGACACAAATTAAATCTACCTCCATTAGTTTTAGAAATTGGTTTTCCCAGCATTTATCAATGCAGTTTTTTTTATTCAAATTTTCTCAAAAATAGGAGGCCACCATACGTATTTCTTTGTCAAAATTATATATCCTTGAAAATATTCATTACGAGTCTCATTCAAATTTGATTGAGGTTTTTGTTCTCATTTATAGATTCAATATAATTGATCTTTTACCAAAACCATGATAATGTATTTTTCATATTTAATCATCTCCATAATTAAGCACAACCGATCATATCAATTGATTCAATGATCATTTATAAGAAACAACCAACCAAACAACAACCGAAAAGGTAATTTTAGTTTAAAATAATAATTTAAGAATATATTATTAAATTAAAATTTGATGGTTTAATTGATACTATAAAATTAAAAAATAAATTGAACTGAATCGATAAAAATTTATTAAATATTTAAATTATTGTTGTATAAATGAAGAAAGGAAAAATATGGGATGAAAATGAAAATGGGAAAGCGGACCAAAAATAAGTACAGTAAGGCTTTAAATCATGAATGAAAAAGATATTTGCCTTAAAAGCGGACAATTATTATGTCTCCTGTTTATGTTGTTATCATCGAAAATCGCAAAATCATGGAACTTATAGAAGCTATTACATGAAATGTTGCACAAGAACCTCTAGCAACTCTTTTATATCACTATATCATGAAATGTAAGTGTTAGCATTTTTTCCTTCCTTTTATCGATCTACTATTACTAGGATTTAAACACTAAAATAATTCAATTTGACATTTAAACACTTCATTTTGCATCACTTTAACATCTCAATTAACAACATTTATACACCTACATATGATTAATGCTATGTGTTCCTTGCATGTTTATAAGCCAAGCACCTTTGTGAATTGATGAAGATGTCATGTTCGCTTAATCTATATAATATTCAAGTTATATATCTAATTAAAGAAAGAGGGAGAAATTAAAATGTGAGGAAGAGATACACAATGAAGCCCCACATGCTTATATTTAAGCCATTTGCAAGCAGGTATTGTAGTGGAAGATAGAAATTAGATCATAATGAATATTTTTATTATAATAAAAACACACTCAAAAGAAGGCAATTCACTCACCTATTGAAAATTTTCTTTGTACTTTTAAATATTAAATACATACCTTCAAAAATTGAGTGTTTTAAATATATTTTAAAAGTATTAATTGAGTCTTAATTTGATTAAAATTAATATTATTATAAATGCAATAATATGTGAGTTTGCCCTAAAACGCGTAGAAATTTTTTATAATTTTAGGAATTTGAATAAAATATACAATTAAAAAAAACAATTCACATACACAAAACACAATCAAGGTAGAATTTCTAGTTCCTCTCTCACTCCAACAATGAATTATTATTTTAGTACATCATCTTTAATACTAAAACCAGTTGTTCTAATATCAAATATCATGGTACAACCTGTCCAAGCATACCGCAAAGTATTATTCATTAAAGATAGATTTTTATTCAAGAAGGCATTTCATTTAACCTCTAAAACAATCACGCATACGAGCTCTTTTTAACTATTTTCTTTTTGTTCTTAAAGACTTTATTCATGATTTAGCTCTCAAATTTATCAAATTTATACACCTACATTTAATTTATCAAAGTAACTCATACAAACAAAACTTTATAACTCTCATTGTTTTCAATACTATGTGTTCCTTGTTTTTAAATCTTGTAGTGCACATGATTAAGACTTTGCAATCTAATGATAGCAATTATTTGGCTGAACAAGACTTGGAAATTTTAAGGTAAGCATGTCATATATTTATACTGAAACATGCATGGCAGACGTAGATTCAATTGAGGAGAGACCTTAATCTTTTCATATTGTTTTTTGTCCTTTTCGGTATCGAGCATAGATTAGCCTGGTTCTTAGTTGTTTGGAACTTCTAAGTATTAGCATAAGAAAAGCGAAATTCATCGAATTGAGAACGAAAATAGAGCGAACAAATTTGTCTTCAGAGGCGGTACAAACGCGATGCTCTATTAAAAATGAAGGAAATAACATACTTAAGAATAGCATTAGACCTAAAGCATGCCTTTTGCTTCTAAATATGCCAAAAGATTACTTTGGACAGTCTATTGATTTGAGCTAAGCATTTATTCATCTTTGCTTCTAAAAACAAGGAACACATAGTATTGAAAACAAGGAACACAAGTACACATGGAACACAAGGAGCATCAACAACATAGTATTGAAAACATAGTATAGGGACATGGGATATGACTCAGAAAGATTTAGAAACTTCGAACATCATAGATGTGAGAGATAAACAATGATGATGAGATGCATGATCACCAAGATGCGAGGAATGTACTAAAACCAAATCATAAACCATAAAGGCAAACCTTGAGGTTTTAATGACCCAAAATGGAAAGAATATCGACGCTGACAAGAGCCAGGAGATGGCAAATAATCCAAAGCACACACTTGCTCCAAGCTCTCTCTCAGAATACTTGAAAACTTTAGCTGCTTCCAAAAACACATCACTTACATCATGTAGGGCAAGGATAATTGAACCAATGCGGAAAAAGCTGTAAACAAGGCAAACTATAATCATCTTCCAACTTGGATATCCACAAGATAATTTAATTTATCAAACTAATTCATACAAACAAAACTTTATAACTCTCAATGGCTATGTTCTTCCCTCACAAAAATTCTGTTAAATACTCTTCAATTCTAAATTCATATCATCCAAAACAATTTGCTAGCGATAGCTTTCAGTGGTTAAAAGATCTAGCCAAATTTCAGTCTTTTGCAATTTCAGATAAAGGCCTAGCTATTGAAAAGACAAATATTGAAATGATACAATTATGTATTTCAGTCTAACAATCAAATTGAACCTCAGTTCAAATAATTCTAGATGTAATAATTTGTAGTCATATAGTTATACGACTTTTCCTTTCTTTACAGGCTCTATACATTCATCAACTTGAATCTTCAATCAGGTCAAATATTATATTAACACAAGATCAGGTACTACTAGTCCAGTAAACAACATGCTTAAGAATTCCCTTTAGCTTTGTATGTTGCAGTAAAAATAGAGGGCATCTGCATGATCCAACATGAACTTAAATTTAATTTCCTTAACAAAGTTCCTAGCATGGATTTTGTGTAAAACAATGGTAAGGATAGCAATGCATACGGTGACATCATAGGAAAATAATAACCAACTTGCTAGCTTTGATTAACACTAGTAATTCTTTTCTTGGATATTAGTATTAGGTCGGCGATCAATTTGAATCAAATTAACCACCTACTTGCACAAATTTGCTACCAAACATGGAAATTTTTAACTATAAAAGGAGTACTCAAAAGAAATTGGTAATTTAATCGGACAATAAAACATTGAAATTGTTGAAAATATAATAAAATATGATTCGGATATTTTTCTTCGATTAAGTACTTATGACTCGACATGACAAAGAGTTTATCTAAAAGCAATCATTTTCTATTATATTTAGCACTATAGGTTAAAAACTATACATATGTCACGAAGTACAAGTCTGTAATGCATTTTGGCTTAAAAACAGCATATTTATTGCAAACCGAAACCGGATGGCGTGGCAAACATTTAATATGAAGCCAACAAAGAAGACTGAACTTCACCTCCAAAAGTGGTTAGTTTTCAAGCCCAAATGAATCATCAGTCTAATTCTTCATATTAACTAAACATCACAAACTTTTAAACACTTCAAAATTACTAATTTGAGAGTATTAATGCATGTAATCAAATTTATTTAACACTATTCATGCCACATCACGCATTCATTCTTGAAGCGGAAGCCATCCTCCATCTCTGCTGTGAGCAAGATCTAGCAAAGGAATAACTGCAGATTGCTTGTAGTTGGATGGATAATGAGACAATATCTCCTTGACCTATACATAATAAGTCCAGATTAAGAAATAATCAACTTTGGATTAAAAATGTTGCAAATTACCAAGCCACTTAAAATACCCAAGGTAAACTTAAAAATCCGATTAAACTTCCATATAATTGAAAATAGATTGATGTAACAAGGAGAGAAAATTAAACGCATTCTACTCTCATTATCTCGTACAATTCTTCAAATTTATGTTACTAAGATTCAAGATACAGTAACGTTTAAATTTTTCCAATGCTTCAACAAAATGAAGAGTAGGAGTAACACGACTTAGAGAACAAACCACTTTAAACAACCATACATAGAATGAGAATCTTTGCGCTCATATAAGTTACTAAGTAAATTACGCCCATGCGATGGAGATGCTGAGAGAGTCAGCGATGGAGATGTAGAGGTGCCGATTTGGGGAAATTGGGGAGAAAATAAAGGGAATCGGGGTAGGGAAGAAATGGATTGGGAAAAATAAAATGGAAAAAAAAAAGAGATTTCAGGTGAAATTTTGGGATTTCGGGGGGAGGAGGGGATGGGGGGAACCGATTTTAGGAAAAGGATTGGGAAAAAAAAGAAGAGATTTGAGGTGAAATTTTGGGATGATGAAGGAAGATGATGTGCAGGAAGTAGAAGCAAAAATGTTTACCTGACCTTGGATGAAGAAGAGGAATGCACAGAGTCGAAGGTGCGTGAAATGGTGCCGATTGAGAGTGTTTTGAGGTGAAATTTTGGTAAGGGTAAAAAGGGTTCTTCAAGCAACGAATAGCTAAGCGGTGAAGAAGGAAGGAATAGAAATCGTTGCTTAAGGCGGCATGGAATACACCGTAATAGGTATTCCATTGAAGCAAACGTATGCTTGTGTGGGCCCACAGAATAAGCCTGTAATAGGCATGTAATGGAATAACCATTACATTGAACCAAACATGCTCTAAAGCTTCTTTAGACCTTTTCCATCCATTTTCTTTATTATAATATTATACCTATAATAACCGATAAATCTATAATATATATTGCACTTTTTTAAAAATATATATAAATTAAAATATTAGAGATAATATTGTTAAGGGTCCTATGGGTCCTAAAAGAAGATACGTTGATTATATGTATAATAATTTTGGTAAAAACATTTTTCTAGTCCCTCTTAATTTTTTATATTTAGTTATTGGTCCGTTTCAAAAGATTGAAGTAATAAATGATCAATTGAAGATAATTAATCACGATATTAATATTTTTCATCAATTTGTGATAATTTTAATTTGTATAATAATAAAATTAACCCTCAATGTTTATATATTTTATATAAATATTGGTAGAATATGTCAATGTTATAAGCTAAATTTATTAAATAAAGAAGAAAATTAATAGAATTAGTAAGTTTTAGAGTTAAATTTATTTACATCAATAAAAAATATGTACAGCTAACCAAAAAGTATTAATATTATGATTAATTACTCTGAATTGATTATTTTTAACTTCACATAAATTAAATTGCTTTGATTATTTTTAGAATAACTAATTTACTTAATTTGAGAGATAGTTATAAATTTGTTTATGGAATTTCAAGCAAATGAAGCACACCAAACAAGGCAGGCAGAAAAAATACTATATGTATTCTCCAGTGTTTTTTAATAGCCTTAATTATATTATAACAACGTAGGTCAAGCTGCCTCAAACAAGTAAAAAGAAGATGAAATAAATTAAACCCCAGGTGTGAACAAAATTACAAGTTTAGATCTTAAGATTCTGCAAAGATGGAGTGGGCATTTGCTGAGAGACGAAGAAGAATCCAAAAGCTTTCCCCCATTGTCTTCAAACTCAAATCTGCCAATAAATTAAAAAAATGGGAAATCTAGGACCCATAGCTGGAATCTTACAAAATGTTGAGAAGAAATTAGCTATGGACAGCCTGATCAACTTGTATGCTGCCAAAACCAGGACTATTTGGACAGGCATCATACCTGATTGATTATAGGTCGAAAAGTGTTTTTTTTTTTTTTTTCAGAATAGTTTTAAATTTGGAGCTTCATCGTTTTGTTGAAAGCAGTGAACCGAGTGTTGGTCGCTCATGGTTGGGGGCCCTGTTGAAATCACTTTCCTGAGGGAGGAATTTTCATGTTTTAAGGATATATAGGCTATAGGAGATGTAAATGTATGATTTTATTTAAGGACGATGGCAGATGGTCAAATTTTTGAAAAGGGTGGAGCAATGAATGAAGACCTAAAATTCTAATAAAACCATTAATGAGGCTCTGGACTGGAGGATGATGTTAGGGACCCCTTCACAATTATGTTGCCCCTACATCAATGTTTTTCTGATTCATTTTCCCTCCCAAATTTTCTTTCACTGCCTCTGTTTAATTTCCCCTACCACCCCCCAAGTTGATTTTGATAGGAAATGCACAGTATGTTTCCTACACACAATCATTTAAATTTGACGAAACATATAAAATTATTGATGTATGACCGATCGAGATTTGAGGAATATATGCTCATTCTCTTGTCTTTGTAACCCCCTTTTTTTTTTTTTTAAAGAATCCCACCTTCGCAGTTTACTTTTATAGACATGATAATTCAAGTATTCTATTCTACATTAATAATTTCTATTAAATAAATTTTAACATATTTACCTAGAGAAATATTTGGTACAATCTACAAATTAATTTTTTCATAAAAATACACAATATTCACCCTTAATTCATATTAATTTTCTACTAATAAATATTCTTCCATTAAATTAATTTAAATATTTCTCAAAATATTCAAAAAAAAGGTATTTCCCAAAAAAGAAGAAAAAAGAAAAAGAGTTTGATTAAAGTCAATTCAAGAGAGAACAGTGCAACCTTTTCATCTTGACATGGATGTCTTGTAGCAAAGATGCTATTCTATAATTCTCATCTTGTTATAGCTTTACTTTATTTATTTATTTCTAAAACCAACTGTGAGATCATCAGCAAATAATCATTTCGATCAAACCTTAAAAAACCATATATTTTACATATATATGCAGATAGCTGCCAATCCAGAACATTTTTGGCTATATGAGACAAGTTTGTTTCTATTGAGCTGTGTATATATATTTTTCTTTTTAGCTAACTTTCATCACATGGCCTCTCTGCAACTTCATTAACATAATGATAAATCTCAGTTAGTTCCTTTCTCTTTCGTCTCCTTCCTCCCTTCTCTCTTTGTGTCTACTTTCACACAAGAAATGTGTGATCAGTTTGACAAATCATGAGATCCTCCTCCAGTCTTAAACTCCATTTATGGTGGAGAATTCTTGTTGTGGTTGAGTTTCTTGCGGTTCAAGCTTTGGGTTTAAACACAGATGGGATTCTCTTGCTGTCTTTCAGGTTTTTGATTCTTAGTGATCCTCTAAACGTGTTACAAAGCTGGTACTCCGCCGACCAGACGCCTTGTTCTTGGAATGGAGTAACTTGTGGAGCAGTAAGCAACTCCATTAAAGGCGACCTTCGAGTTACAGGCTTGTCTCTTCCCAATTCTCAGCTTCTTGGTTCAATTCCATCCGATCTGGGCTTACTTCAACACCTTCAGAATATTGATCTTTCCAACAATTCTCTCAATGGGTCTCTCCCTGTTTCCCTATTCAATTCAACCCAGATTCGGTTTCTTGATTTGTCAAACAATTTGATCTCCGGTGGAATACCAGAAACCATTGGAACTCTGCAAAACCTTCAATTCCTTAACCTTTCCGATAATGGATTGACGGGGGCTTTACCTGCAACTCTTACTACTATCCAGAATCTAACTGTTGTTTCTCTGAAGAACAATTACTTTTCAGGGAATCTCCCAACTGGCTTCCAATCTGTTCAAGTTTTAGATCTCTCTTCCAATCTTGTCGAGGGTTCCTTGCCACCAAACTTCGGAGGCAGCAACCTCAACTACTTGAATTTTTCTTACAACAGACTTTCCGGGAAAATTCCACCAGAATTCGCCGAGAAAATCCATAGTAACGCTGCCATTGATCTTTCCTTCAACAATCTTACAGGAGAAGTTCCGGATTCTGTCGTTTTCAAGAACCAAGAATCCAAATCTTTTTCCGGGAATCCTCATCTATGTGGCGAAGCAACAGAGCGTGATTGTCCAAGTCCTTCACCAACTTATCCTCCAGCAATGGCTGCCATCCCCGAAAAAACAGATCCCGGAGCTAAAACATCACGGCGAAACAAGCTTAAACCAGGAACAATAGTGGGAATTATTGTCGGTGATATAGCTGGAGTTGGATTAGTAATTATGGTATTCCTTTTCGTCTATAAAATAAAGAGAAAAAACAGAGTACTGGAGACCACACTGAAGCAAGAAGCTAATACAGCATCCCCATCGTCAGAATCAAAAGTGTTTGCGATATGGGCATGTTTGATAAAGAGAGGAAAGTACGAAGAAGAATCCGACAGTACTGAAGAGGAAGAAGAAGATGATGATGATCAACGGCAGCAAGGGCAAGAAGATGACAAGAAAGGGACGTTGGTGACCGTCGATGGGGAAAAGAAACTTGACCTGGATACGTTACTTAAAGCGTCGGCATACATATTAGGTGCCACCGGGTCTAACATACTGTACAAGGCGGTGCTTGAAGATGGGACCTCCTTGGCGGTTCGACGGATTGGTGAGAACAGTGCGGATCGGTTCAGGGATTTCGAGACCCAGGTTCGAATCATTTCTAAACTGGTGCACCCCAATCTGGTCAGGATTCGTGGGTTCTATTGGGGAGTTGATGAAAAGCTTATTATCTACGAGTTTTTACCAAATGGCAGCCTCGCCAACGCTCGTTACAGTGAGTCCTTTTTACCTTTTCAATTTTTCACATTTTCAATGTTAAATATATATAAATTATGTATGTGATATGCTCCTGTCAACGCTGAAGAAGTGAAGTCACGGCGGTGGAGTAGGTTTAACTAAAAGGTTGTCGTTTAATGCATGAGAAAGTCAAACATCGATTGAATATGAAAAGGACCCATTTTCATGCGTTTACATTTGTTAAGTATTGGCTTTTCTGTTTCAGGAAAAGTTGGCTCTTCACCTTGTCATCTTCCCTGGGAGGCTCGGCTAAAAATTGCTAAAGGTGTGGCCCGTGGGCTAGCATATCTCCATGAGAAGAAACATGTGCACTCCAATTTGAAGCCCAGCAATATCCTCTTAGACTCTAACATGGAACCCAAGATTGGAGATTTCGGTCTGGAAAGGCTAGTAACAGGTGATACAAGCTCTAAAGTGGGAATGCCAGCCGTAAATTTTGGTAGCAAGAGGTCGACAGCATCAAGGGATAGTCTCCAAGATGTAGTGGGACCTAGCCCCAGTCCAAGTCCAAGCCCGAGCTCATTTGGTGTATCGCCGTACCATGCCCCGGAGTCACTTCGGAGCCTCAAGCCCAACCCCAAGTGGGACGTATACGCATTTGGGGTGATTTTGCTTGAGCTTCTAACCGGGAAACTTATAATTGTGGATGAGCTGGGACAGGGAAATGGGGTGGTGGTTGAGGACCAGAACAAGGCACTGAGGATGGCTGATGCGGCTATTCGAGGGGATTTAGAAGGCAAAGAGGATGCATTGCTGGCTGGTTTCAAGTTAGGGTACAATTGTGCATCTCCAATCCCACAAAAGAGACCCACCATGAAAGAAGCCTTACAAATTCTTGACAAAATCCAATCTTCTTCCCACTATTATGGATACTGATAAACCCTTTTGAGAACATTCAGACTACCTTGCTAGTAAAAATTGTATGTAATGATTGACTTACAGATTTTCTTTTATTTTATTTTTTTGTTTGTACTTTTGCTTCACAGTTTAGGTTTAGATGAAAAATGCATAGCATCGTGCGTTGGATGAACTTTTTAAATTACAAGTTACAAATATAAATAATATAAATCTGAATAATTACCACATAAAATTTAATTATTTCAAATACAATCAAATTAATAATCAAAACATATAAACTAAAATAATTTAGATATAGTGCACACATGGAATAATTTAAACCAAAATAAAATTTGGATGGAAGAACCCACATATAGTGTATATAAGCTAAGAATCTTACCATTAAGTCAAAGCATGACATTAATATTTAATCAATAGACATAATATGTACATTCACAAAATATATAAAATTTCTATATAAATATAGTTATATTCGCTATATCAAATGCTTGATTTTATGAGTTAAGTGGCGCAAATTCTGTCCTGGAATTTAACAAAACTTTTCATTTTTATTAAAATTTTAATCAAATAATTGTATTCGTTGAATATTGAGGTAAATGTTTTGAAGTGGCTATCAAAATTTCAACACTATCGACTACTATCGCTAACACTAAGATAAACCTTGTTATTTGTCATATACTAAGTTATCAATTTTTAAAACATAACCTTGGGGCTTTAAAGTTGAAATTTTTTATATTAAATAAATATTTTTTAAAAGAAAAATTTATTAATTTATTTAATGAATAGGCCATACAATTTATGAAAAAAATAGTAAACACTCATAATAGACGGTGAAAGACAAGCTCCACAATATAACAAGAGTTTTAGTCTCAACATAAATAGAACATTGTGACACGTTGACAATTAGCTCTATCACAACACAAACACGACATATTTAAAGTGATTGTAAGCACTTAATACGATAAGAAAACTAGCCTCGAATGGTCCAAAGCGGCAAGCAAAAATCGGCAAAAGAATAAAGCATCCATCAAACTAAAAAGGACGATGACAAAATCATCCCTAAAATCACTCGCATAAGCTAGACTACATGCATAAGTAAGACTAAAAAAACATGCTACAAAAACAGGCAAAAACTTTTAAAAGTGAAGACTTATTAAACAAACAAAAAACATATAAAATTTAAGACAACACGAGTCCAAATCGACTCGTGAAATCATTTATTATTGTAAAATACTCTCAAAACAAAAAGAAATTAAGAAGCTGACAAAGTGTCACCCATTTTCCAAGAGAAATTGTTGGTAGCAGATAGAGTTTCAACGATGATAAGCACTATCATCTGTCCATCACAACTTGTGAAAACAATAAAAATACCTACAAAACAGATCTATAAATTAAAAAGAGAGAAGAGACATAAAATGAATGAAAAGAAGAAAGAAAGAGAGGGTTAATGAGAGAAAGAAAATGACGAATAGATAACTCGTAGGTTAACACCGCCATTGGACAAAAAAATAAGAAGCAAAAAGGCTTTAAAAAAATAGTTTTAAAGTTTCAAGTTAAATGTATTATTATATTGAATAAATACTTAGATAATTTTTATTAGTTTAATTTTGTTTTCATAATTTGAATTCAATGATTATAAAATTAAACAAATACAAAGTTACGGAAAATGTGTAAAAAGTAAATCAATTGGTTATGTTTTATATTCTAACTCTAAATTGTTTTAAAACTAAGATTCACAAATCTTGTTAATCTTTCCAACATTTAAATGAAACAGGTTGAAATTTTATTATTTCCGCTCCTCTTTTAATATTGTAATAATAATAAAAAAGGTTAAATTCCACCCATAATCACTTTTGTTTACCTCAGGTTACGTTTTAGTCACTTATCTTTATAATGTTATGTTTTAGTCACTGAATAGTTAATTGTCGTTAACGGTATAACGGTAAGCTAATGTGGCGCATTCAATCATCATTTCGAACAAAAAAATAGGTTAAATTATACAATTGGTCCCCATATTTTTTCATTTTGTGCAATTTAATTTTTTCTTTTATGTTCTTTTACCTTTCTTTTTTTTTTCATTATTTTCCATTCTCCTCTGCTTCTCCCTCTATTTTCCTACCTTCTCCATTTCTTTTAGCATATTAGGAAGTTGAATTGGCAGTGAAGAAAATAACATGGTATGGGTTTATGGGTTTTGGTTATAGGCAATGATGGTTTTCGACTTCCTACTTATTTCTTCACTGCAAATTCGACTTCTTGATATGTTAAAAAAAATGGAGAAGGTAAGAAAATAGAGGGAGAAACATAAGATAATGGAAAATCATGAAAAAAAATTTAAAGAACATAAAAAAAATTAAATTGCACAAAACGAAAAAATCTAGGGATCGATTGTATAATTTACCCTAAAATTTTTGTTTAAAATTATGATTTAACGTGCCACGTCAACTTACAGTTACACCATTAGCGACAATTAATAACTAAGTGACTAAAATGTTACAACATGATAACATAAGTGACTAAAACGTAACATTTCAAACAAAAGTGACTAAAATGTAACCTAAGGTAAACAAAGGTGACCATGGGTGTAGTTTACCCTAAAAAAATTTTTAACCAGCTGCAATAAGTTTAGGCTTGAGCGGGACCCATTCATAAAAGACCGGTTTCTCCGGTTCATGTCTAGGCCGGCTAAAAGCTAGCCCGCGGTTATTGAAATGAAAGAGATCCCGCTCCTCATTTTAAAAACCTTTCAAACATAAAATAGTCGTTAGAAAGAGGCTTGATTTTGAGAAGATGAAAAAGACAGCAAATGGCAACGAACATTGGAATGATGGATCTGAAATTCTTGCTTGGATCAACTCCACTCTCCATCTCAATCTCTCCAAAGTCGAAGAGGTTTTTATTTTGTTCTATGAATATGTATTTCTGGTCCGGCGTGGCGGTTCATTGCCAACCAATGGATGCGGTTCACCCGGGGATGGTGCCGATGCATAGAGTCAACTTCGACGCCAAAAATGAATACGATATGATCCAAAATTACAATGACCTCCAAGACTTCTTTAACAAACTCAAAATCACCAAGGTTTTAATTTCAATCTTGTCGATATGTTCTCTCTCTCTCTTTCTCTCTTTTCTTTTTTGCTTTGGTTGTTTTGAATTTTGACTTTGGGGATTTTAGCATATCGAAGTGAGCAAGCTGGTGAAAGGCAGGCCGGTTGATAATTGGAGTTCATGCAATGGATGAAAACATATTGTGATTCGGTCAATGGAGGCGGACTTCATAGGTAAATTTCTTTCACACCCCAAATTTTCTTTTCAATCATCAATTTATTTTAGTTATTTTACTTCCTTTCTGGGTTTTCTTGTTCTTCTTGTGAACGGGTATTAAATTGTTACAATAATTGGCCTTCTCAAATCTGTTTTCTACTTTACTGTTTCCGTCGTGTTGTCTGTTTCAAAGATTGCACAGCAGTTTGTCACATTTTACACTTCCAGTATGGTTGAATTTAATCCCCTGGAAATTGGTAATGGCATTTGGGATACGTTCATCATTTATAATTGAATTTTCACGCAATTAGTAGTAGTATATATATATATTACTGTTAGTGAATGGTTTCTCTATCTGGTGTTTTTCTCCTTAAAAGCTTACATTTTCCAAGTAGCTCAGTAAATCATGAATTAAAGGATCTATGAATGATTTTTTTCTATTGCCATATTTAGTTACAATCCAGTGGAAAGGAGAGAGGCTTCTAAAGGAGGAAAGGAAGCAGGCTACAAGAAACCAGCACCACAGCAATCCACAACCAAAGGGTTCAACTGCGGCTCCTAGGCCTCCATCAATCAGCACAAATGAACTGATAGTAATTAGTATGTTATGGACCAAATCTATGTCAGGAAAGACCATTAATTTGGGTTCCTTTTGATAAGCTGAGCTATCAGTCACAAAAAATCATAGCATAGTATTATCGGTTTAAGAATATAACAATATCTCTTCTCCTGCACAATGCAGATCACTGAATTGAAGCTGTCAGTGGATAGTCTATAGAAAGAGAGGGATTTCTACTTTTCAAAGTTGAGAGACATTGAGATTCTCTGCCAGACTCCTAAAATTGAAGACTCACCGGTATTTCCTCCCTTGACTTTCAGATTTAGAATAGAAAAGAATGTTGTTCAAAGGGTTGTTAGAATCCATTGTTTTAATGCCTTACAACATGTTATTGCCGATTGTTGCAGCTATCAAAAGGATCTTATATGCTACAGATGAAGATGATGGGGCAGAGGCCTTGAGTCCAATTGAAGAAAAAGCAATTTTAGAAACCCAGATCAGGAAAAAACATCTTGAACATCGATGTCGGTGCTGCTGGAAGTACAACTTACTAAGGCAAAGGCTCTCTTATGCTTCTGATGTCCACTGTAGTGGGTCACCTCTTTTGAGTTACTGATCAGAGCAACAACTAAGTGTAAGCCCTTTAATGATCTGCTTGACATTACAGTTTTGTCAAGTTCCCTTGCCATATCAATATCTCTAGTTGTGTCTATTGTTTCAATTGTAATCCAACCAGTAGCGCTCAGAACAGGGACATAATATAGTCATCAGTTGCACTTGTTGGCAATGTGTGATCATATGCGTGAGTCAAATATTATTGACTTTATCCTTCATTTTTACATATATTTTTTTTGTTAAATTTTAAATGACGGAGATGTGGATGAATCTTTTCTTTGAGAACCATTTAGAAGTGTCCTTCTTGGACTATGTTAGCCGGACTCTATTCTCAATTTTATCGTACCTTCTGTCCGAATGTGTTGAACATTGATGTTTGGCATGAATATTTCAAGGGAAAATGAAAATTCCGATTAACATAAGAGAGTGACATGTGTTTGGCGTAGACTTGATGTTAGGGCCTTTTGTTTGTCTTAAAAATGGTGTTGGAGACCAAACATCTCATCAGCCATGTGTCAAAATAGACAGTAAAATAAGGGACTAATTATAGCATCAAACATATATTGTCAATCACTTGTTAAAATGAAAATGCAAAATCTAAATGAAGACTATGAGATTCAATATGGATAACGGACCCAGGAAGGTGAAGTTAGAGAGTGAGACCCAAAATGCAAAAGGTGAAGTTGGAAGCTATTATTCATCAGCAGGGAAAGGGCAGGAGATAAAGAATGCGCAGTTAATTCACCAAGATTCACAAAACATCCCCAAGACCAGCGGCGGTGTCCTCACTGCAGCAGCCGCCGGTGTGGCCTTAACCCTGGAATCTGCAAAAGAAGCAATATCTCAAAAGCAATGGAACAATGATCCATATAGAAATGACCTTACCTACTCCTTTTATTTTTTCATTTGGAGACTGACTAGATATGAAAACTTGCATGTTTTGTCTTGTAATGTACATTGTGCGCTTAATTTTCGTCAAACAAACAATTAACATCCATTTTTTATTTGTCATTGCTAACAAATGCCTTGACTACTTCTGAAATCACTGATAAACCTGGTTTGCTTTCACTTCGCAGCCATTAAATAGGCTACGTCTTCAATATCTGGCCAAGGACTTGGGAAAGGCTTTGATTTGTTATCCACCAACGTCTCTAGTTATGTTACTCGAGCTTACTGTCGAATTAGGGTATGTGTTCAATATGTATCTTTTTTTTTTAAAGGTTTTCTTGGAAATTTTATCGTTGAAACCCTTGTTTTAAGAAAAAAGATTGGAGAAACAATGGGCGAAAACATTTAACTAAAATTTCATTATCCATTAGATTTTGAGCCACTTTTATGATTAAGAAACTGCTATATACGAGAAACGTCATAAGAATGTTTATATTCAACAAGGCTTAGAACAAACTGTTAATTATGTAGGGCAGGACTTTGCTAAGGCCATCTTTAATTTTGTCGGATAAAAATGATGGTGAAACAAGTTATTGAAGTGGGTCTAAATCCATCCCAAATGGGTTTGGACAAGAGATTTCAATAAACTTGAGGCTTAAAATATCATTGTGGAGAAATTTCAAACAAGATTTGATTGGAAGCTGAAGACGAAATCATTGAAGCCACAGCAAGTAACTCATAAATTCCTACCAAACTAAGCAAAACATGTTTGTTGTGTTTGAAATCATGGCAATGGTTGTACAATTTGTCTGTTTTCTTTAAAGAGAATTCAGTGTGTTGAGCTGCCACATTTATAGAACAAAGCTCTGCTTGTTTACAACAATATCTTAAAAATAAAAAACTATTAAAACAGTTGGTTTATTTTGTGCTAAAACTGATGGGTCAAACTATGAAAGTGAAATCTCAATTGTTTTGCGGACAGTGGGTTTTGTTTTGAAGCGCATAGATGAGGCTTCCTTGATGAGACCTTTCTGCCACTCCCTTTTTTGCAGTTTTGTACACTTAAAACATGTACAATGATTTATGGAAAAGGGCGTACCTTCTGGCAATCCTTAACTTCGTGTATGTATGTCATTTTATTCAAATTATTAAATGAGTCAGAATTTTAAATATCAAAACCAACAGATGATTTTTTTAATTTAGATTTTACACGGGATCATTGATTTTTTAATTGAGGTTCTACACAGGGAACAAATACCGTTTTTAATGCTTTTATTTTTTTAACTTATTTTTAAGTGACTTGAAAAAGGTTAATTTTTTCTTTTTTAATATCTCACGTAAGTTAATCAATGAGTTATAAAAGGTTAAAATAATTTTTTTAAATTTTTAGAGTTAAGACTAAATTGACAAATTTTATAAATATTAAGAGTAAAATTTATTGAATTTTTTATTTAGGTTTTACATGGGAACAAATAACGCTTTTAATGCCTTTATTCTTTTTTAATCTTTATTTTTGTGTTATATCCCAATTTTTAGAGTTTTTTTTTTTGTGAGTGACTTTAAAAGGTTATTCTTTTCTTATTTTAATATCTCACGTAGCTTAGTCAATGGGTTATAAAATGTTAAAAATAATTTTTTTAAAATTTTAGAGTTAAGACTAAATTGACAAATTTTATAAATATTGAGGACAAAATTTATTGAACTTTTTAGAATTAGAACTAAAATGACATTTTGTAAAAATTGAGGGTTAAATTTGTTGATTTTTTATATATTTAAGATCAAATTGATAAAACATGTAAATATTAAATGGTTAATTTTATTACTAGACCAATAAAAAAGCCCACGTTAGCTCGGTGGTGACTAAAATATTTAATTTCGAAAAGTTTAGTAACAAAATCGAAAAATTAATAGTTAATAGCCAAAATAGAACAAAAGCATAATTGATTAACCATTTTATAGTTTACCCATAAAAATAATTTTCAACATTGATTTAATGTTTCAAGTCATCTTTTCATAGATAAAATTTAACAAAAAATTATTTTGTCCGTTTCAAAATATATAAAGACTAATTTACTTATTTTTTGATTAGAGAAACCCAAAAGTAATCAGCTCCTAATGGCTTCCCTAGTACTTTCACCTAAACCAACATGTTTCTACCCAAAAAAAAAAAAAAAATAAAAATAATAATAATAATTTGCCTTCGTTTTCCTTCCCTCTTCTTTTTGCTTTTCCTTCATTCCATTATTATCAAAGCACGCCAAGACAAATTGGTTAGTATAAAGGATAAAAAAATGGATTTTCCTTTATATTTCTTTATTTATTTGTTCATTCTTCTTTCTATTATCAATCAAGCTATCAATTTAGGAGTAAGAATTGCGGATAGTTGAATTCAAATTCTCTTCAAGACGACTGCAAAAACTAATTGAAATTTCAAGTTTTGATTAAACACATGGCATCTAAATGCACTTCCCAATGATGAGTTACTATATGAGAAACCTGATGAGATGGACATGGGAAGTTTTTCTCATTGCCTCTTAACCTAATTACCATGATGTAGTTCAATCATAAGACAAAAATCAACATGAAAATGTTTTGGAAGTAATTATAACACATATTTAGACCCATGGATATAAGGATGTGACTTTCCAAATACATGGAAAAACTTTTAATAAATGAACAAAATTGTGTCGGACACTCAAGCCTTAATCCAAATACTGTAAATGCAAGTCAAAATGAAAACCAGAAAACAAACAGTTAATTCTTCCCAGCCTAGCTATTTGATGTTTGCCAAAACTTCCTTTTAATTATATGCGACATGACCAACACTTATGAAACATGGGAAATCATCAAATGTAATTAGAATATGACGATTTAGCAGTAACCACTGTGCATAAACGAATTTCCTTATCGTAAGGGCAATCATGCATGATTTGGCACTGCAAACATCTCTAGGTCTAGGACATTAGAACCGATTTACTAAAATCATCATTAGTGCATTCGAAGTTCTTCACCAATAAATCCCTATGCGTTTTTTAACTTTTCTAGATTAGCTGTTTCTTCAATATTTGATATTGGCAGATCCAAGAATATACAACCACAAACTTCAAAATAACAAACTAAGAAAGTTACTCAAATGAAAAGGTCCCAAGACATGCAAACAAGGAAAAAAGCGGTCATGATAGGTAATAATGCCACAGATGACAGCTATTACTTTTTTCCAGTAAAAGGATATCAAAACCATTAAGAATAAAGATGGTTATGGACTTAAAAAGATTAAATCTTTCGCAGAGCATAACATAACTTGTCATAATGGCTAATGCAATATTTAAGGTTGATGGTGGGAATTTGGCTGTTGTTAGGGACTTTTGCCCTTCTGTTTGACCTTGTTGAAAGAACTTCCTGACCCCTGATTTTTATATAGTAAAACTTAGGGGGACCAAAATCCCAGATCCCAAATTTCCAATTGATCACTATTTCTTTTTCCTCTATCTCGTTTTTATAAAACAGTCATTCATCTATCTACCCCGGGCGAGCACAAAAGTTACAAAGCAGTTTGACTTGGGTTGCCTAACTTGATCTTTGTTCTACTTTCACCTAAATTCTGAGATAAATTACTAAAAATAATGTAGATGCATGCAGATAAACATATGTTCTTTCACAGCTATACATTAGAAGAATCAGAAACCATAGCATATTGAGGCAACTATAGACAGACTCCAAACTGACCTCCAAGGATGAATCAAAATGGAATTTAGCAGATATTAGTACATCTCCGATCCATGTTAGAAAATTTGGCCATAAAAGGCAACAAATAAGTTATGAAACACATCAATTGCACATTAAAGAACAATTACTACTGATTTGCAGATGAGGAAAATCTAATAACATGTTTAACAGTACTAGTTATTATGACAAAGAAAGATTAACGAGGGCTACTAAGCACATCCACAAACATACGGTTTAGTGAAGGTAGCCGCATCTGCTGGTCTTGAGCTCTACTCCTTTTGAACAGTGGCTGGGGTGACGATGAGACCGAATATGTCACAGCCCACGAATCATCTGAGCTATCACAGCTAAATGATGCATCAATGACACCATTAGGGCTGCTTGGTATTGATTTATACTTCCTTTTGTGGCCTTGGTTTCCTTTGTACTGGCTTTCCAATAACTCTGAGATGAGCTTGTAGCAGGCATTTACTTTATCCTATTGAAACAAAATCTGAATTAACTAATGGACAATCAAGTCAATCGTAGTCTTAAGTAAACTAATATCATTTTAGAATAGTTATCCCCCAAGTAATCGTGTACAGACCTCACATGCCTTGAGTACAGCAATAAGCTGTTTCTGATATTCAAGATAATGGCATGGTTCAACCCCTTTTATAACATGCAGCATTGTTGCAGCAGCTAAGATGGAAGGAGTGTAAGTCACGAACCTTGAATCTGGATCAAAATTGGATTGGAAACCTAAGATTAGAACTCAAATAAATGGCCAAACAACAAATATGCACATTTCCTTCTTATTACAAGGAACCTGAGCTTTTTTATTAGCAATGGAAACAAAAGCTGTTTTGATTACTCACTCACCAGTAATGAGGAAGAGAAGCAAATGCTCACACCTACGAAGGAAATCCCAATGCAAATGGGTCCTCAACCCAAGCCTCCTTGTAATATGATCAAAGAAAGATATTGGTGTCACAGGATTCATCCTCCATTGCAGGGTTGACAACACCAAAAGCTCCATTCTTTGTATGGTCTTTGAATCAAACACACACCTTGCTTCCTCCACCTAAAGAAAAATAAATAAATCAATATAACCCAACTTTAATAAGTCGATAACAAGTTCAGAAACACAACTTGGACTACAATGTTGTTTGCATTAGACACATACTTGGAGGTCTAAAAGAAGTGGCACTTGAGTTTCCTCAACCTTGGTAGCCAAAGATAAACAAGCCACGATAGTTAATTGTGCCATCCATGGCTTGTCTTCTTGAAATTTAAAGCTTAAAATGAACCTATCAAAGTAATTAACAGCAAGAACCATGGTCAAGGCATTGAACCCATAGTGTGCCTTAACCTTGAAAACCCAATCCAAAGCTTCTTTACGAGCTAAAACTAAAGACTCATCTGGACAAACATCAACGTAACCATGTTGGGTTTGTTTCTCTTTAGACATTAAAGAGATTAACTCATCGTCTTCCCAGAACAAGTCATGTTCGTTAAGAGATAAAGGTACAAAATTCTCTTTTTCAGCAGGTATTTCACTTCCATTTTCTTCAAAACTATAAACTCCTAAATCTTCTTCTTCACATAACAGGCCATCAAGATTCATCAATGGAGGGCTTTGAATCTGCTGAGTCCCTTCTGCTTGCAGAGCCATAGCTTTCAAAGAAGAGGAAAAGAAATTCTCCTTTCATTATAATAATAATACCATAAAAAACACAACAAATCTCAATCTCATTTTTCACTCTTTTATCTGTAAGTAAGACTGTAAGAGGAAGATGAAGAGAAAACAATTAAAAAATAAAAACAAAAACAAAAGAGAGATGAAGTTATAAAGACAAAAGAGAGATGAAGTGAAAGGTTTTATTCACACTTTGACCCTTTTTATCCTCTTCTATGTTTTTACCATATTCAAAAAAATATCCATTTTCTTTACTTCCTTTTCATAATAACAATAGGGCTTAAATGTTAAAATTTTTAAAATAATAAAAAATCAATATGTTAACTCTATATCTGTCCATCGCCCCAATCCGAAGGACTACTATAAAGTGAGAATTTAGATAAAAATATAAATATGAAAAATAAATTTAAATAAAAAATAAAATTTGTTTAGAAAATGAGTTCGATATTAAGTAAAACTTTTTTATTCGAGCCCATTTATTTATTTTTGCTTTTTTACCCTTTTATTGATATTTTCTTTTGTGTTCTCATTATTTTGTTATTATTTTACTATTATATTCTATTATTTTGTTGTTATTATTTGGATATTATATAACTATTATTTTATTGTTAATTTTATTACTATTTTAGATGCATTTGATTGTTAAATTGGATGCATGTTAGTGTTATTTAAATATACATATATTTTAAATTTATTTTAAGTTGTTAGAAAATATTTATTTTAATATTTTAATATTTTGATATATTATTTGGATATTATATAATTATTATTTTATTGTTAATTTATTACTATTTTAGAGACATTTGATTGTTAAATTGCATGCATGTTAGTATTATTTAAGTATACATATTTTTTAAATTTATTTTTAAGTTGTTAGAAAATATTTATTTTAATATTTTAAATATTTTTGATATATTATATTTTTTTAAAAAATTAATGCAGGCGAACCAAGTCGGACTCGAGTTTTACCATTTTTATCCAAACTGAACTTGGGCAAATTTTTAAGCCATTTTTCGAGTTGGACACAAGCCTAACAAACGGGCCAAAGATTTTGATTGAGTCCAACCCTACCTATGTACACCTCTAATTAACTCTAATTCTAATCTATCAATTAGACTATTCAAATATAATTTTTCGTCAAAGTCATTCACGAATCTATTAAGCGATGAAATCACACTTGACATGGGAAAATAATGATATGATAGTTAACATAGTGTTTTAGGTGGAAAAATGTAAAAGTTAGTTAATTTTTAAATTATTTTATGATGATTTAATTAAGTTTTAAAATTTATAAACAAATTAAAAGCTATATAACAATACTAAAATGATAAAATTTATAAAAATATAAAAATAGTAGTATTTTAATTTTTTATAATATTTAATAATTTATATACTTTATCTATTTTCTAAAGTTTTATAATATTTTAATAATTTCTAAATTAAAAATTTTAATAAAAATTATTACTCAATTTTGTTTTTCCTCACACATTATCCATAAGTCATATATCATTCCATTAATATTAACTTGTTTCACATCACCTCTCTCGTTACTCATCTTAACCATCAAACTCTAACGTTAGGTTTTATAGTAGTAGTATATGATTATGTAATAAACTAACTCAATTTGTAATATTTAGTCACCCTCATAACTTATTTTCGTAGAGAGAGAGGAAAAATTTTCACTCGTCTTTCTCGTTTTAAGTTTTAATTTGTACAAATTATTCTTAATTTTATGTCTTACTATTATAATACATTTTCTCATGTTATCACACTAATAACTTAACGAATCATAAATTCATTGTTATTCAAACTTGTCACTCGCTATCCTATACAAATCCAATCACTATCATACTTCAAGTTCCACATTTCCTTATTACCAAAAACAAAAACTCCAAATGTTCAAAATAACAAAAATTTCCTTTTATAAATTCTTATACTATTTAATATTTTAACCAATTTTAATTAATTTTAAAATTTTAAAATATTTTTATTTATTATAATTTTAATCATTTTAAAAATTATAATTTTATAGTTTTTATCTTTTAATAACTTTTCTAAAAGTTTTATAATATTTTAAGTCTTTCATATCTTTTCATAGTATAATAATATTTAATAAATTTTATAATTTTCTATATTTTTAAATTTTCTAAAATTTTTCTTAAAACTTAAAATTTTATATCTTTCATAGTATAATAATATTTATAGTTTTATGATTTCTAAATTTTGTTATAATATTTTAATAATTTTTAATCTTAAATAATTAATTAAACTCTTTACGTCATTATTTTTCACATCAATTATCACATTAACTATCACCTTTTTTTTCACGTCAATTGTTACAACAACACTTGCCAAATCATTAAGGACTTTAATGATAAATTATATTTCAGTTTTCAACATTCAATTAAGAGTTTTAAATTAAAGGCTTAATGGATTTTTTAAATTATTTTACCACAGATCTTTTGACATTTAAACCTAATAATAATTATGGAAAAATTTGATAAAAAACCACTTACCTAACATTTGAAAAATACTCATTTATCTTTTGAGTTCTATTTATTAAATAAATTTAAAATAAAATGAGAATTTTATCATTTATTAATTACTTATTCTTCCATTTATTATTTTATCTTTAATCTTTATAATCAATAATTTTAATTGAAAATAATAAAAATCTAATTAATTATAAAAATATTTAAATTAGTATTAAATTTAATTATAAATTACATTAAATTCAAATATAATAATATTTTAAATAAAAAATATTTTTCAATTAATGTAAGGGTTTTTTTAAGTTACAAGTATAGTCACACTGCAATTACAAATTGTCGAAACCATTTTTCTTTTGGGTTTGAAAAAAAATGGGAATCGACTTTTAAAAATAGGGAGTCGCCACCGATCCTTTTTGTTTAGGTGTGATCAGGTCACCTATAAAAATATCTTAGTCTGCGAAATTCAAGAAAATGGGTTCGGGAGTCGGTTACGCACGAGGAAGGGTTAGCACCCTCGCAACGCCCAAAGTTGGTACCAAATTGATTAATATTGTCCTAACGTCGAAAAATTGGAAAACTTGAAAAATGCAATTTCTTTGAAAAAAACAAGTGGAATATTCTAAACATAAGATTCATTTGCTCTAAAGAAACTAAATACCACACCCAGTACGTTAGGATATAATATCTTGAACCCTCAAAGTCAAGATCATCTTATTGTTTCAGAATCATGTGATTTAAAAAGGATATTTGATTATTTGGTCGAACGAAAAAATCGACACCCAGCACGTTAGGGCGCAATTCCTCGATCTTCCAAACATCAAACATTGCCTTTTGTTAAAAAACTTTTTAAGATAAGCGATTTTGAAATTGACTTAAAATGTGCTTTTAATGAATCAATATTTGATAATAAGAATATAACATCGAGCATAAGATAATAATGTGTGAATACAACTTTATGCAAGTGGATGACAAGAAGAATAATATGATCATATGATTCAAACACAAACAATGATCTTACAATTTCTTATTTCGGAAATTCCAACATTATTAATTAAGAAATAACGAAAGCTAAAAATATAACTAATTGAAAACAAGTTAAAATAATATCGTAAATCAATAAAAAACTTAATATAAAATAATGTACATATAAAATTATAATAATGTATATGCATAGATAGGATAAGTAAATATAATTTAAAAGAAGTAAATTATACACATAATATATATATATATATATATATATATAATAGTGTAATATCAATATAATATATATATATACATAAGAGGAAAATAAAATAAAAAAATTGTTCATGTAATATAACGGTAAGATATTTATAATCTAAATCATATTAATTTTGAATCGTATGAATATTTAAAAGGGAATTTAGAAATAACATTTTTATTTACAAAGAAATAAATCATATAATAAAATAATTTAAAGATTAATAGGTTATCTCAAAATACTTTATTAAAAAACAATTAATTTAATAACACATAAAAAAATATAACTCAATTAAAAAAACAAAGTCACAAAGTTAATAAAAACTATCAAATATAATAAGGATTTAATTGTAATACAAGCAAGTAATCGAGGATTAAAAGTACAAATAATCTTATAGCCAAAACACAATGTGTTGATTGGATCGATCGAAAAACCAAAGAAATCACGAGTGAATCGAAATGCAAAGAAAATTATATAATAAACTTAATCGAAAGACAATATAATAAAGAAGGACTAATTGCGTAAATACTCCATTATTGCAAAAAGCCGCAGATCCTGTGGCTTGGAAACGGATCGGGTCGGGGCACTTCTTACGGTGTCGTTTAAGGCTATTGAAACGAGCCAAACGGCACCGTTCTCTTAGTGTAATTAAACCTAGCTAAAAAATCTTTTAAGCATCATTTTAATTAAACCTAGCCCTCTCCATTTCGTTGCCATCCACCTCAAAAGAACCTTTAGATCCACCACTGAAACGCGATGGAATTCAGCGATAGTGATATCAGATAATTGAATCTATTTACACATGCACTGATTTGCCTTACTCTCAAACCAGATCCACATCAAACTCCGATCGTAGCGGAGAAGACGAAGATCCAATCCGATCCAGATCTTTATTTAAACTCTGATTATGACGGAGAAGACAAGGACTGAATCGACCTAAGGTAGACGCTCCTCCTCTTCTTCTATTCTCACACGAATATAAGAACAGATTCAAAAAAAGAAAAAGAAAAAAGGAAAGACGGAAAATTATTGAGACATGAAAATCACCTTTTAATCTTTTTTCTGATTTTTTTTTCTCTTTTCGTTTGTATGAATAAAAAACATGGGGACCCTTTTCACTGTTTACATCAGGCTTTTTATAGCCAAAATAGAAAAACAAAAAATGAAATACATGTTTTGATTATTCTACTATATTCTCGATACTCTCCTATTTGCTGTTTTCTATTGCTTCTTTGTGTGTAGGTGGAGAAGGCCGTTGATGCGCGTGTTCGTGGTGGCTGTGGTGCAGATGCATGCGAGGTGAGCATGGGGAAGGCTAACGTTAGTGCATGTGGGGCGCGCGTGGAAGAGCTCGTACGCTATAAGATTCCAGAAGACACTGGAACTTCTGAAGCCTCCACCCTGTGACGAACCGATTCACATTCGGGCTATTAGAGCCGGACTTGCTTTGGTTCTAGCATTTGTATTTGGGCTATTCAGGCCCAGTCTGATATGGTGTTTAGTTTTGGGCTTCATTTGTTTTACTGGGTTTGTGTAACAATAGTTTGGGCCAATAATGAATTAATGGACTGTTTTTTATTTGGGCTATATTTTATTTAGGTCAATTGGACCCTGCTGTAAATAAGGACTATGGACTATTTTGGTTTATTGGTTTATTTGTTTTCTTGGTTTTATTTTGTTTTGAATGGGCCAGCAGAATGGGCCTATTACAGCTGCCCCTCTTTACTCATTTTCGTGTAACGAGAATAGAGCAAAGACTTAAAAGAGGGCCACTTTTTCCCGGTCTTCAAATCTTAGACCTCTTTCAGTGCTTTTCTTCTTTGAGAAGCTTCATTCCACTCCATTGCATCTTCAGTGACATGAGAACTAGTGCTTCGATATTCTCCACTGTAACTTCAGGGTGATAAAGCTTGTTTTAGTTTGCTCCCTTGCCAACTTGGGAATGCTAAACTAGTATATTTGATCTTCTTCACTCAAGAGGGAAAAATCTGATGTGTTCGACCTGCTCCTGCAATTTCAGGATTGCCAGATCTGTTATCTTTGATCCGCCTCACCCAGGAATACAAGATTTGATGTTTTTGACCTACTCCTGCAACTTTAGGATTGCCAGATCTGTTATCTTCGATCCACTTCGCTTAGAAAGGCCAAAATCTGATGTCTTTGATCTGCTCCTGCAACTTCAGGATCGCCAGATCTGTTATTTTCAATCTGCTCCTGCAACTTCAGGATTGCCATATTTGCTGTCTTCAATTTGGCCCTGCAAACTCAGGGTCGCCAGATTTGCTATCTTCAATCTGCCCCTGCAAACTCAAGGTCGCCAGATTTGCTATCTTCAATCTGCTCCTACAACTTCAAAATTGCCAAATTTGCTATCTTCGATCTGCTTTGCTCAAGAAGGCAAAATCTAATGTCTTCGATCTGTTCCTGCAACTTCAAGATTGCCAGATCTGCTATCTCCAATCTGCTCCTGCAACTTCAGGATTGCCAGATTTGCTATCTTCGATTCGCTTCACTCAAGAAGGAAAAAATCTAATGCCTTCGATCTGCTCCTGCAACTTCAGGATTACCAGATCTGCTATCTTCAATCTGCTCCTGCAACTTCAGGATTGCCAGATTTGCTATCTTCAATCTGCTCCACTGCAAACTTACGGAGACAAGATTAAGTGACTTGAATCTGCTCCATTGCCAGTACATGGAGAGAAGATTCACCAAATTTAATCTGCCTCACTGCTATTACAAGAAGACAAGATCTACAATTTATTTAGTCTGCTCCCTTGCTACGTTAGGAAGATAAGACTATAATCTTCAGTTCTGCTCCACTACCATCTCGAGGGGACAAAATCGAAACTTTTCAGTCTGCCTTCTTGCTATCTCAAGGAGACTTCAATCTTCAGCTTTCCCCACCACCATCTCAAGGGGACAAGATCTGAACTTTTCAATTTGCTTCCCTACCATATCAGAAAGTCTGCAATCTTTAGCTTTCTCCCTTGCTACATCAAGAGGATAAGGCTAGGTAGTTTGAATCTGCTCCATTGCCAGTACATGGAGATAAGACTCACCAAATTCAATCTGCCCTACTGCTATCTTGAGGAGACAAGATTTACAATTCACCGATGTTGCTACACTATCCTCTGAGGGACCTGTCCTATAGACTCAGTTTCACATGCATATGTTTGTGCCCAAATGATCATGATGCTATGATCAGAATGAATCAAATGCTCCTAGCCACATGTATTATAAATGCCAAAATGTCATGATTCTCTCTCTCTTTTTTAAATGTATAATGATTAAGATGCAATGATCGGAATGAATCAAATGCTCCATACCAAATGATATTTGCATGGATGCGAAATTTTATTAGAATGATCCCTACTTAAGGTGTCATCGTTCATTGTTCATCAGGATAATATGCTATCTTTTGTTCGGCTGGTATTCTTGACAGAAAACCTGAGAAAACCATCATATCTTTGTTCAAAAGATTTGCCCCATTGTAACTTCTGGGTTCATCTCATTATAACTCTGGAGTATAAGATCTGAATCTTTTCCAATCCATCCTACTGCGAGTCCAAAATGTAGGATTTGTTTATTCTTCAACCCATCCCATTGTTATTCAAAGGTGTAGGACCTAAATCATTTTCCATCCAACCCATCACAACTCAGGGGTAGAGGACTGTAACTTGTTCAATCAACTAATCACTCCCTAGGTGATCTGCATGATATTTGCATTGGTGTAACATGTGAATGATTCCCTTTTTACTCTTAGGTTAACATTGCCCATTTTCCACCAAGATTGTATTACTGACGCAATATCTTGACTTTTTTTTTGACAAATCAAGAGATTGCCTTATTCTAGACTCTTCCTTAAACTTAGTGGGTTTTAAACAATAATCCTGTTTTAAGTTCTTGTATTATTTAGAAGCTTCCAGAGTAATATGCGAAACTCCTTTCATGAAAGTATTATTAGTCCACTAATCGTTATTTCAATGCAAAATGCTTGAAAAAGGTCATAACAGTGGACAAGAAAGAAATTAATTAAGAGCGTAGCTCGTAACAAATAAGGTAAGCAAAAATAATAAATGCAGTCCAAAAGGAAATTTATTGGTAGTGTATGAATAAAATAATTTAGAATGGGTAAGATGGAAATTAGGTGCCCTAGATATCGCAACCTGAGCTTCTCTTGTTCAAACTTCTTGAGGACCATTTTAAGCTCAATATGTGCTTAGGGGATCTAGAGGACTTTGTCGATGCCCCAAGAAGTCACATACTTCTTTATTGTTAATTCAAGTATAGCAAGGTCACCGCATGCCCCTCCTTTGATCAAAATTTGAGCCACCCTTTTCGGGTTTTCAACTCCAATCCCCTTTGGTCTCAAAGCGCCCTTTGAGGGTTTTCGCCTTTGGCCTCTCCTGTTTTTTTCTTTTATTTTTTGAGTTTTGACTTGATTGGATTTTTTTTTGAAAAAGGTCTTAAGGCGCCCTTTGCGGGTTTTCACCTTGGCCTCTCCTTTTAGATGAAATCTGGATTCACCAGCCTGAGCATGTTCTTGCCATCCATCTTGGTCAGGGTTAAACACATAATGTTTTTCAAATTTTGGCATTTTTTCCTCTGAACTCCTTTTGTATGAGAAGAATCCTTCTTAATGTTAGGTACCCATTATGAAATTCTCTTGGGGGAACCTCTTTGTCATAAGCTCGTATCATTCATTCTGAATACTTTCAATCAAGCTCACTGGAGAATTCTGCTTCATCCAACTCATTCAAATCTTGAAGAAAAGGAATCTTAACCTCCTACCATTGCTTCCCTTTCATAAACCAGTGGGAAAATATTGCCCCTGTAAAGGTCTTGGCCAATATTCAAGAAACATAGAGGGTAAATGGTAACTTCTCTATGCCAGCCCTTACAAGTCTCAGTCATTTTTTCAAAAATTTTGAATGATTTTTTTGCTGTATTTGCTGCACTGATATGGTGTCTGATCTTTAGACAGACTGTAAATCTTTGACATTTGCAATTATGTTAAACCCGTTTCTTTCTGGCATTCTTTATTGCCACTTTTTTATTTTGTTTTGTTTTTTTAATTTGGATTTGAATTTGGCTTTGAATTTGAATTTGGATTTGTCTTTGAATTTGGATTTAGATTTGAATTTTATGACTGCTGACTTTGTAACTTTAGCATATGAAGCAACCTTCACCCTCTTAGTGAAGTAATTGATAACCATGAAGATGAAATGGTGTCGGCTAGATGCTTTTGACGAAATCTACCCCATAACATTTATGCCCCACCTCTAGAAAGAATGGAGAAGACATATAAGTCTTATCTTCCTCAATTTGGCAATTATGGCGTTACTGATGCAATTTCCTTTTCTTGGCAAACTAGTAACCCGATCCTCTTGATTAGCCTGACCATTGTAGCACCATTAACAACATACCCATATTTAAGCCTGGCGTGCTTCGACATGATTGTGCAAAAACATCTTAGAATTCTTAAAAATAGCTCAATGATGTCTCGTTTTATTTCTGTGGTGAGTTAGGCTTTTTCCTAAGCTCGCAACGTCTTCTGACCCTTTGCAAAGTAGAGTTTATTTTCACTTGCTCTACCATCCTTAACAAATCAAAAGATAGGCTCTCTGTCATCCTCAAAGTCCTTAAATCCCCTAGACTCATATCTCATTCAAAAAGGAAATCTGTAACAACGTCGCTCATGTCGTTGATATCTGGGTACCTAGGTTCAAAGGTAAACTCCAATGAATAAATGATTCTAAGGATAATTATTCGTATGGTATGGTCATGAATAATTAATGAAAGAATATTCTAAGAAGCAAAAGAATGTACAGTATGAAATATACAGAAAAAAATATTTACTTAAAAAGATGTATTTTATTGAAATAAAAAATCTGGACACGAGCCCATTTCACAAAAGGATTCTTAGTGCTTCTGGGCTTAAAGCAACAAGCATGTTTTGAATATTACTCTAGATTAACCCTAAAAATACAGGGATCCCTTCCACAATCCCATTGTTTAAAATATTCCCAAGTATGTAAGGGTTTGAAAACTTTGGTTCTTTCTTCAAATATGTCATTAATGTTCAGATTCCCTCTGACTTCTTCAAGGAATTACAACTCTTCTGCCTCTACTTTCAACCACTATATCTGAGTGATCGATTTTCATGACTCCTCTTTCAATGAGCCTTTCAACCAACCTTTTAAATGTAGTGCAGTTTTCAATTGAATGCCCCATTATTCCCGCGTGGTACTCGCATTGGGTATTCTCATTATACCATTTTTGGTACGAGGGTTGCACAGGTTCCGCGTAGAACGGAGACACTACATGTTCATCAAAAAGATTCTGATACAACTCTTTATATGACACTGAGATGGATGTGAACTGGGGCCTTTCTGTACTTGACCTCAAATTGGGTTCTTGCCTTGAAGAATCTTGCTGCGTACTCAGGTTATTTACCTCATTTTCCTTATTTCTTGAAGTTGATCCTTTGGTGCTTTCTCCCACTTCTATTTTTTCTGCTTCTTATAGCATTCTCAATAATCTCATCAGACATTACCATATCTGAAAAGCTCACGGTGGCCCTTCCCAACATATAGTTAATGAACGGGGCCTTCAGAGTATTAATGAAAAGCATTGTGATTTCTTTTTCCATTAGAGGTGGCTGGACTTGTATAGCGACTTCCTTCCATCTTTGAGCATACTGTCAGAAACTCTCATTTATTCTCTTCTCCAAATTCTGCAAAGTGATTCTATCGGGGGTCATATCTGTTACATGACTATACTGCTTCATGAAAACTTGAGCTAAATCTTTCCATGAACTAATTTTGGTACGACTCAACTGGTTATACCATTTGGACTCCCCCAGTTAGACTGTCTTGGAAGCAGTGAATCAGTAATTGATCATTGTTGACATGCCCAGTCATACGTCTGCAGAACATAGTGATATAAGCTTCGGGACAACTATTTTCGTTGTACTTCTCAAACTCCGGCATTTTAAATTTGTGGGGAAGTACTAGGTCCGGAACCAAGCTTAAATCCTTAGCATCGATCATTTTATAATTATCAGCACTTTCCATTGCTCTGAATTTTTCTTCCAGCCATTTATATTGGTCCTCTAACTACTTTTGTGATTCCATTCTTACTCTTTCTCCTTCTACTATATTATCTAGATTAGGAACACCGAGATTGGCACCCTCTGGAGTAAAACCTGATCCATTTTGGGAATTCAATGGTATCGCGGCCCCAGCTTGAAACTGTTGAGGATTAATCATAACAGATAGTCTCTGCAAAGTCACTTCAGGTCGTGTTTGTACATACGGTGGGGTAAAACCAGGAGGATGTTGAGGATACTTAGCATTCTCCTTAGCATTAACCATTGGACTTTTTCTTTTATCTGTAAGCCCTTTAAACAATTGCGTCATTTGAGTCATCATATTTCTCTGAGATTCCATCATTTTTTCCATCATATCCTGTTGGATCTTAGCGAGCTGCTCTTGTATCTGAGCTTGCATCTGTTCTTGCATCTCCTTCTGCAGTTGTTCCAACTTTTCTAATCTTTTATCCATTGTTTGAGTTTTTTTTTCTTGTGCCGTAGGGATGTGTATCTGGTAAGGTTTTACCGGTTTCCAGATTGCTGAAATAATTTTTAATAAATTAGTGGTCTTTCTACCAATTTTAATGTATGTGATGTGATGTAATGCAAATGCATGAAATGCAATGCAAATGCATGGAATGAATGCAAAAAGAAAGAGAGACGTTGATTTTGAATTCAATTCCATTAGAAGAACTTTTCTAGAAAACAAATATCTTTACATAAAATGGATTATATATTCGGCTTTGTCCTCATCAATCTTCTTCATATCCGAATGCTGCGGTCGAATCTTTCAAATCCTCCCAAAAGATGTCTCTCTTATTTCCATTGGGCTTAATCTGGGTCGTGGTTCGCTGCTCACTTATCCCTTGCGATATTAATTAGCTTCTTTAAGAAAGTTGAGGCATGACGGCTCTTGCACAATTTTTGTCAACTTGAATCCTTCAGGCAAGGTTTTGCATTCCTTCACGGACTATCAACCTTCTTTCATTGTGTTTTACTCAGACCATGTCCGAACAACCGTATTATAATCCACTTTATCAAGAAATTCGTTTCCTTATGACAAACTTCTCTATTTAGCAATCGAATTATTAATCAACATCTCCTTTATATGATGATGTAATGCAATGTAATGCAAACATAAACAACACAAAACATGTTAGCACAAGTAAAATAAACAACCAAAATAGATTACCTAAATGGGTGACCATTAGGGTTTGACACGGCTCTACCTAGAGTTAGCTCTTAAGATTCGCTATATGCAGTTTGGTTCTAACGAGAGGGTACCTGAACCAGCAGATTCCTCAATCCTCACCCATTATAGGCTCATATGGATTGAGTTCAGTTCAGGGGAATACATTTTCCTATGGCTATGCAGAGGTGAAAACCTCACGAAGCACATTGGTACAGATGTATCTCGGAAGTAGTCCACTAGCCCATGAGGAGGTGAAAACCTCACGAAGGCATAGCTTCTTACTCCCACTTAAAGGTGCAACCACAACGGTCATGCAATGCAATGCCAAAGTATTTTATGAGACTTGACATTATTGTAACAGCCCGATTTAGGGGCTAGTCAGAACAGTGATCTCGAAATCACTAATTCGAGGTTTGATAAAATTATATTCATGTTATGTTATGTGCTATAACATGTTTATAAGGATGTATGGAAATTTTGGTGCCTTAATTTTAGCAATTTCTAGCTAAATTGTGAAAAAAGACTAAATCGCATAAAGTGCAAAAGTTTTATTTTAATTGCTAGAGGTGCCAAATAGCTATGGATTATAAATTAGAGGTTCCAAATGTGAAATTTGGCCTTGTTAGGTGTGTTGTCTGACCATAGAAAGCTAAGGGGACAAAGGCATTAAATGTTGGTCAAAAGTTGGTGATATTAGTTGACAAAATGAATAAAATAAGATGAAATAAGCCAAGGCTATCATTTTTTCATTTTCTTTTCTTCTTCAATCGAAAATACCAAAAAAGATAGGGTTTTGAAAGCTTGAAAATTTCAGCAAACTTTCCTCCTCTCAAGTAAGTGATTTTGATGACTTTTCTTGATAAAAATTGTACTTTTAGAGTCCCCAAAGCTTAAGCTTGCTAATGAGGGGACTATTTTGCAATATGGTTGAGAGTCTAGGGACTTGCCATTAGAGATTTTATGTTGTTTGATGAGTTTTTATGGAAGAAAATGAATGATAGAATGTTAATAAACAACTTTTATGAAAGGTGTTGTTGTGAAAACACCTAATTTGGGCTAAAATGTAAAAGTTGTAAATTGTTCATTAAGGCATGAAATAGTTGGAATTGCGGATAGTTGTAAGAGGATTAAATGTTTATCTAGGCTTGTTTATTAATAAAATGTGATAAAAATTTATTTACGAGCCTAGGGGCAAAATCATAATTTTGCTAAAGTGTAGAGCAAAATAGTCATTTTTCCTAAAGTGTACTTTATTCTGAATTATGATTTATAAGTGATTAAATCACTAAATTCCATTATTCTAGATCAAAGAAAATGATTTTTAGACCTAAAACGAGTGAAAAGGGAAATGTGGGCAAAAAGATCTCTTTTGGCCCTTTCGTCATTGAGGTAAGTTCATGTGTAAACGTGGTAATTACGTATGAGTTATTTTAGTATTCCATTGTTGTAGGGAATGTATAATTATGCAATGACTGTATTAAATAAGTGTTGATGAGTTGTTAAGAGAATTGGAAATCTAAGAATAGTAAGAAATGCAAATAGTATGAAATGATGATAGCTAGGGTTTCGTGTAAGACCATATTGAAATATGGCCTCGGTGAGAGATTTTGTATAAGACCATGTCGGGGACATGACATCGGTAGGTTAATTCATGTAAGAACATATCGAGGGCATGATGTCAGCGTGACATTATAGGTACAAGACTTAAGGGAGTTACTTAACAATTCTAGTAACTAAATAAGTATTTTGAAAATTGAGAATGAATGTGTTGTACCAGGAGAGGTTTAGGTACGTGTTAGAACTGAATTGAGATGGATTCTGTACATGATGAACCCCTAGCGGGTTATGTATGATCAATGTGTTTTAAGTGCATGAGATAGGGTTATTTATGCATGGTGGGAATGCAAATGATTATCGTGGAAGGTTAAGTAAGAAAAGTAGTGCGTGAGGATGTTCTCAAGTGAACATTAGAATAGAGAATATATGTGGATTATTATCCATGAATGTAATATAACGGTGAGCTATGGGCGATATCACCTTATTGATGTTAATGATGGGCTATGTGCGATACCATCAATTATACTGTTATTGGTGAGCTATGTACGTTACCACCTGATTAATTAGTAGTTGATGGGCTATGTGCGATACCATCAATTATACTATTATTGGTGGGCTATGTGCGCTACCACCTGATTAATTAGTAATTGATGGGCTATGTGCGATACTATCAACTATATTATCAATTGGTGGGCTAAGTGCGATACCACCACAAGTATAAATAATTGGTGGGCTAAGTGCGAAACCACTAAGAGATTTGTAGTATGAGTGGCTTAGTGAAAAATGTTTGATGTATTGTTTCATATGATTATGTAGTGATCAGTGTAGGATTGTATGTTAATCAAATGAGCAATTGGCTTGTGGCCCAGTTAGGATGCGGTAAAAGATAGAGTGAGTAAGCTTCAAGAATGGTCAAGTAAGCAACCATGAGATAATGAGAAAAACTCATTAAAATGCCTTGTAGTTATGTATATTCAATGAATATCAGTATTTATCAATTATATACAGATGAACTTACTAAGCATTATTGCTTACTCCTTTTTCCTTTTCTCATCTTTTATAGGTTAATTTAGCTAGCTTGGGTTGGAGATCACGGAGATGTTTTCACACTATCGATCAGACACTTGGTATGAGGTATCAAGTCCTTATGAGTCATGGCATGTATAGGGCTAGTACTTGAGGTTGATTAAGTCTTATGAATGAAGCCAAATTGTATTGGCCTAAGAGAACTTATTGTTGTTTGCGTATAGCCATAGATAATGGCTTAAGTTGGTTGTAATTATATGGGAAATAGCTCCCTTAGTGTATGGATTGCAGACTTTACTTCTCTTGTGTTTAAATGTCTTTAAACCAAGAATTATAATGATATTACTATAATTTAAGTGATGATGAATGAATGTATGCAACTGAGGGTGGTGATTAGCTTGGAAAATAGTCTTCATGTACTCGCATGGGTAGACACACGGACGTGTGTCTAGGCCGTGCGTAGCCTGCACCTTATTATTTTAAGTCAGGATAGGCCACGGTCAAACTCCACGTCCATTTGTTTGAGCCGTGTAGGACACACGGTTTGGACATGGGCGTGTGCCCTAGACCGTCTGAACAAGGCAGTATACCAAGGATTAACACACGGTCTAGGCCCACGGGCGTGTCAAGGCCGTGTGAATATAGTCAGTAACTCCCCACGGTTCAAAGCCACGGGCATGTTGTGAGGGTAAACCGGCGTGCCCCCATTCCACACAGGCGTGTGCCTTAACCGTGGGAGTTTTGGTAGAATGTTGGGATTTTTGGGCACGGTGTGAGCACATGGTCGTGTGTGACTACACACGGGCGTGTGTGTCATCTAACACGGGCGTGTACACCCTATTTAAATGGGAAAGAAATTTTACGGACCGTAAGAGTTCCCGATATAGTCTCAAGAGCCCTCACATGTGTGAGTGAAGTCTTGTAAGTCGAAATGAAATTGTTGTATTGACATCAAGGAGAGTAGTCGCGTTGAGCCTAAGTGGTGTTCAAGTAGTTTTATACGGTAACGCCTCGTGCTCGATTCCAACGGGGATTACGGGTAAGGGGGGTTACAATTATAGCATAAATAAATGCATCAAAAGAAACATGATTTTTCAAAACAATCTTCTAAATTTTCAATCAAAAGGACAAAAATTAATCAATTTATGGCCTGACTCTCAACCAGTCCCCACTGGAGTCGCCAAGCTGTCGAAACCATTTTTATTTTGGGTTTGAAAAAAAATGGGAATCGACTTTTAAAAATAGGGAGTCGCCACCGATCCTTTTAGTTTAGGCGTGATCAGGTCACCTATAAAAATATCTTGGTCTGCGAAATTCAAGAAAATGGGTTCGGGAGTCGGTTACGCACGAGGAAGGGTTAGCACCCTTGCAACGCCCAAAGTTGGTACCAAATTGATTAATATTGTCCTAACGTCGAAAAAATTGGAAAACTTGAAAAATGCAATTTCTTTGAAAAAACAAGTGGAATATTCCAAACATAAGATTCATTCGCTTTAAAGGAACTAAATACCACACCCAGCACGTTAGGATGTAATATCTTGAACCCTCAAAGTCAAGATCATCTTATTGTTTCAGAATCATGTGATTTAAAAATGATATTTGATTATTTGGTCGAACAAAAAAATCGACACCCAGCACGTTAGGGCGCAATTCCTCGATCTTCCAAACATCAAACATTGCCTTTTGTTAAAAAACTTTTTAAGATAAGCGATTTTGAAATTGACTTAAAATGTGCTTTTATTGAATCAATATTTGATAATAAGAATATAACATTGAGCATAAGATAATAATGTGTGAATACAACTTTATGCAAGTGGATGACAAGAAGAATAATATGATCATATGATTCAAAATATACACAAACAATGATCTTACAATTTCTTATTTCGAAATTCCAACATTATTAATTAAGAAATAGCGAAAGCTAAAAATACAACTAATTGAAAACAAGTTAAAATAATATCGTAAATCAATAAAAAATTTAATATAAAATAATGTACATATAAAATTATAACAATGTATATGCATAGATAGGATAAGTAAATATAATTTAAAAGAAGCAAATTATATATATATATATATATATATATATATATATATATAATATAATATCAATATATATATATATATATATATACATAAGAGGAAGATAAAATAAAAAAATTGTTCATGTAATAGAACGAAAAGATATTTATAGTCTAAATCATATTAATTTTGAATCGTATGAATATTTAAAAGGGAATTTAGAAATAACATTTTTATTTACAAAGAAATAAATCATATAATAAAATAATTTAAAGATTAATAGGTTATCTCAAAATACTTTATTAAAAAAATTAATTTAATAACACATAAAAAATAAAACTCAATTAAAAAAAACAAAGTCAACAGGTTAATAAAAACTATCAAATATAATAAGGATTTAATTGTAATACAAGCAAGTAATCAGGGATTAAAAGTACAAATAATCTTATAGCCAAAACGTAGTGTGTTGATTGGATCAGATCGAAAAAACCCAAGAAATCACAGAGCTGAATCAAAATGCAAAGAAAATTATATAATAAACTTAATCGAAAGACAATATAATAAAGAATGACTAATTGCGTAAATACTCCATTATTGCAAAAAGCCGCGGATCCTATGGTTTGGAAACGGATCGGGTCGGGGCACTTCTCACGGTGTCATTTAAGGCTATTGAAACGAGCCAAACGACACTGTTCTCTTAGTGTAATTAAACCTAGCTAAAAAATCTTTTAAGCATCATTTTAATTAAACCTAGCCCTCTCCATTTCGTTGCCAGCCGCCTCAAAAGAACCTTCAGATCCACCACTGAAACGCCATGGAATTCAGCGATAGTGATATTAGATGATTGAATCCGTTTACACATGCACTGATTCGCCTTACTCTCAAACTAGATCCACATCAAACTCCGATCGTAGCAGAGAAGACGGAGATCCAATCTCGATCCATATCTTTATCTAAACTCCGATTGTGACAGAGAAGACAAGGACCGAATCGACCTAAGGTAGACACTCCTCCTCTTCTTCTATTCTACACGAATATAAGAACAGATTCAAAAAAAAAAAAGAAAAAGAAAAAAGGAAAGACGGAAAATTATTGAGACACGAAAATCACCTTTTAATCTTTTTTCTGATTTTTTTTTCTCTTTTCGTTCGTATGAATAAAAAAAATGGGGACCCTTTTCACTGTTTACATCAGGCTTTTTATAGCCAAAATAGAAAAATAAAAAATGAGATACACGTTTTGATTATTCTACTGTATTCTCGATACTCTCCTATTTGCTGCTTTCTGTTGCTTCTTTGTGTGCAGGTGGAGAAGGCCGTTCCTGCGCGTGTTCGTGGTGGCTGTGGTGCAGATGCATGCGAGCCTAGCGTGGGGAAGCTAACGTGAGTGCACGTAGGGCGCGCGTGGAAGAGTTCGTATGCTAGAAGATTCCAGAAGACACTGGAACTTCTGAAGCCTCCACCCTGTGACGAACCGATTCACATTCGGGCTATTGGAGTCAGATTTGCTTTGGTTTTGGCAATTGTATTTGGGCTATTCAGGCCCAGTCTGATCTAGTGTTTAGTTTTGGGCTTCATTTGTTTTACTGGGTCTGTGTAACAATAGTTTGGGCCAACAATGAATTAATAGACTGTTTTTTATTTGGGCTATATTTTATTTAGGTCAGTTGGACCTCTGTAAATAAGGACTGTGGACTATTTTGGTTTATTGGTTTATTTGTTTTCTTGGTTTTATTTTGTTTTGAACGGGCAGGGCAGGATGGGCTTATTACACAAATAATACATTCAAATAACCATAACTAGAATTAATCATTGTAAAGTATGATCCAGACTAATAACCATAATATATTTAAATTTAGACCAAAATAAATCTATACAATACGAGAACATAAACTAAATAAATATGGATTAAAACTTACACATAATTTATACAAAATGAGACTCGATAATAAAATTTTAAAAATTTAAGGCATTAACCTTGCCATGATGCTAAACCCTCAATTAGAGGTGTACTGGATCGGGCCCAACTAAAAATCTAGGCCCGTTTTATAGGCCCGGGCCCGAAATATGGGCCTGCAAAATTGTCCAAGCCCGACCCGACATGAAATTGGTAAACCCAAGCCCGGCCCGGCCCAGCCATATAATTTTTTATTTTATTAACTTAAAAATAATGAATCAAATACATTTAAAGAAAATAGATGCTTATTTTCTACTTTGAATCTTATAATAATACTATTCTATCATTTAATTTTCTACTTTGCGAAAATAGATGCTTAATTTGTTTAGCTTAATTTATTAATAATTTTTAGGGAAAAATATTGTGAGTCTTAATAGGTCAAAGTAGATAATATCCTACAAATTGTAGCAGACTTTACATTTGATATCCAAGTTAATAAGGACAATTTGTTGGTTGCAAGAGGTCTTTTGCAAAGATACCATAAAAAACCACTAATAATTGAATTCTAATATTCAAAGTAAATAAATTCATTTCCAAAATTGTAAACAGCACATACACATAGTGATGATGGGCATACAATGTGGAATTTTGCTAAAGCATTCTTTTTTCTCCTGCAATACAATAAAATGCTCTAGTAAATAAATTATTGAATTCATAATTTTAAAAAAAAATCGTAACTGTAAGTTTAGAAACTTTAAGGTTTAAACTCAGAATACTATAACGAGTTAATCTTGAGTTAATTATTTAATTTCGTAACTGTAATGATTAATTCCGATCGTAATTGTCGATATAATTATAAAATAATTAATATATATACTTGAAAAAAAAAACAACGACAAAAGAATGATGATGGGATAGAAAACTAAGTTATAACACAAAATGGAGCCTCTGACTTGATTTAAAGCAACAAGCTTGAACTTCACTAATTTAGGAAAGGACCTCAAACTCTAGTTTAGAGACCACACAATCTTTGTCAAAAACAAGAAAGCAAAAAGGGTAGGCATTGCATTTAAACCAAATTTCCGGACCACACAATCTTTAACCTACAATTTGTTTACCTTTAAATTGAAACAAGTTGTTTGAACTAAAATAATAACCAAATTAATAATAAAACAAAAGTTCTACAATATTGAAATAATATTAAATACGAAAACAGAACAATAAAATACCATAAAAGAACAATAAAACAAACATCAAAACAAATTTCAAAACAAACAACAAAACAAAGATCAAAACATTTCAAAACAAAGATCAAACAAAGAACTAATAGCAACTAACGACAATAAAAGCGATTGCCAAAAACAGCATAAAAATAGCACTAAACAGCAGAAAAACAACATCAGCAACAATCCCAAAACAGTACCAAAAACTTGCAAAATATATTCAACAAACCAAAATATCTATACATTAACCAATTAACATATTTAATTTTATAAGAAACTATAAATTGTAAGCTAAATTAAATTGCCAATAGTTAGAAACCTAAAAAGTAATCGAAGAAATATCGTCCTCATTGTCATTCTTGTCACCAACTTCTAACATGAAATAAGAATAAATAATTAGATTATCAAATTGATAAAAAATAATATAAAATTACAACAATAAAACGAGAATAATTATTACCCATTGAAAATCCCTTAGCTCGCATCCAATCATCAAGAAAAACAACGGCTTGAACCATTTTTGGCTTAAGTGAACTCCTCAAAGGTGTGATAACTTTTTTACCCATGCTAAAAGCCGATTCGGAAGCTACAGTTGATATTGGAATTGCCAAAAGATCACGAGCCAATAATGAAAGCTCATTATATCGAACTGAACTTTTGCTCCAATAATCCAAAACATCTATTTGACTATTCAACTCAAGCTCGATTCTTCCAAATAAATGTCCAACTGTGACTTTTCACTCTTAGTGCTAGATTTATTTAAATACCGTTTATAATCATCACTTTCATCAAAATCTCCCCCAAAATCAACACTATGATGCAAACTAGAATCAACGGGATCTTTATCTCAGACATCAGAATTCTCAGCCAAAGAGGAAGACGTGGATTTGGATTTCTTAGCATACTCGTCAAGCAAGAGTCTAAGATTACTAAGAATGGTTTCAACAAAATCTGAAGCATGAATACCATAGATTGTAGTAAAGTAATACTGCACATAATTCAACTTGTAACGAGGATCTAAAATTGCAGCACATGACAATATCTATAGTAGAATTCCATATCTAGCACATATCTATAGTAGAGAGAAGATTCAAGCATCAAATAAGTAGAATTCCATCTCACACACACATCTTGACGCAACTTTTTGGTCACATTCAAATCAAAACTTTTGTCGGCCACATCATAAAATCTTTTCCTACGAATTCCCAACTTTTTTATGTACTTAATTCCATTTGAATCTTACCAACAACATCATCAAGAAGTTCCAAACCAACTTTAACTATAAGATTCAAAATATGTGCACAACATCTAACTTGAAAAAAAGCACCATCACACAAAATAGCTCGGTTCGCACGAAAATGATTTTTAAGACAAGAAACCAACACATCATTATAAGAAGCATTATAAAAATTTTCTTGTCAATACCTCATTGAGATAAACATAAAACAAGTTCATCCGCTATGCTCAAATCATCATACGGAGGAAATAAAGCTCTAAACCTTATGATTCTCTTTTATAGCTTCCAATCTTTGTCAATCCAATGAGCAGTAATGCAAATATATTCATCATTAGTATGCTCTGAGTTCCAATTATCGGAAGTTAGACAAATTAAACCAGGTGCTTTAGCCAACTCTTCTTTAACATGATCTCTCTCTTTTGCATAATACATTAGGACATCCCTAGCAGCTGTAACTCTACTTATATTCTTAAAATTAGGACTAGCAATTCTCATCATGTATCTAAATCCCGATTTTTCAACTGTCCTAAATGAATGCTTGCCACACACAAGAAAAGTAGAAACAGCTCGACGACACTCATTAGCATCAAACTTATAGTTTTTTTATAGATGGACCACCTCCTAATGATGGTTCATTGGTTATGGTGTATTGAGTGATGTCCTTATTAAATTTTTTCAAATATTGATTTAGATGACGTCTTAAATGAGAGGTTCCACTAGAAGATTTAGCAGAGAAGATACTCTTACAGTGATTACATTGTGCCTTCAATTCATTTTTGTCCTCGCATTCAAGCTTTGTCATTTCATCTCACACCTTTGAAGTGGTAGACTTTTGACGTTTGGCAGCACTTTCATACTCATTAAACCCATCGTCCACAGGTATAGGAGTGTCCGAACTAGCCATGGTCATAAAAACTTAAGTCCTGGAATCCAAATAAACCAAATTAGCCCAAATTATTCATACTCATAAAAACAACCAATGGATGTAAACATTTCAAAGTTGACCTAAGGCACCACATTTTCTTGAGTTTAAAGCCAATTTTGTCAAATTAATTGTAGCCTCAAGCAACATGTTCATGTATTATCCTTGAAAAAATAATACACAAATCATGCACAAAATTATATTGACTTTTTTATAATAATTTTCAACTCAATTAGCAACCAATCACTCATCCATATAAGTCAAGACTGCATAACAAAGCACATGACCAATATAAATCGAACATACATTATTAATCATATTACAAAAGTAATCCATGCTATAAAATTATATCTAACTACAAGATTTTTCATTGTTGAAAGCTATCAAAACCAACTCTTAAAATACGTGTGAATCACGCACCTTTGTGCACGTAGAAACGAAACTTTCTTATTCTTTCATTAAAAAATAATGTACACTAGTGCATGCAATGCAAGTAGTACTAATAAATGATTAATCGATCTCTTTTCCTAAAAAAAGTTTAATTTCCTTTTCTTTTAATTTTTTTCTAAGCCACAGAAAATTATAAGTTCATTCATTGAATTTATTGTCTATCAATTATTCAAAGAAAAGTATAGTATTCTATTTTGCTCCATTGGAAAATACCAAATGCCTCTAAGAAGTTCAATTACCAGATGCCCTACTTCACTGTTTGTTTTAAACATGACTTCCACAAGTTCCAAATTCCGTGTCTAAATCACATTTTTCTTACTTTCAATTTACTACTTTGTAGCCATTGAATTTTAGTACTACTTTAGCTAATAGGTGTAGGCATATAGTATGGTAGCTTTAACGCTCTTGACTCTTCCCTTCCAAACTCCCAAGTTTTTTTTCTTAATTATTGTTTAAGTGTGAATTTTATTTTGCAGGTTGAGGTTGAGTTTTCTTATTGATTTTATAATCTAGGTATTAGTAAAAAATTCATGCTTGGCTTTCTGTTATTAAGATTTTTTAACCCCATGAAGTCCTGACTGTAGACAAAGGCTAACTCTTTAAACATATATAAGGGCGAAAAAAAGGGGAGAGAGGCTCATTTTCATTCAAGTTGTTGGTTTTGATAGCTTTCAACAATGAAAAATTTTGGGTTCCATCTAATTTAATAAAGAGAGAAAATCTAAATTCTAAAAGAAGGGTTAGAGTGGAAGATTTGGTATATAAGGCATGGAAGCCAACTCTTAAAATACGTCTTCATTTCGAGAGAGAAAAGAGGGGGGGGGGGAATGATAGATTCTAGCGATTCGGTTTCCATTGATATGGAATCGATCTCTCTTGGCGGCAAGGTAACCTGCATTTTCCATTTATCTTCTTGTTTGGTTACCGAGAAAATGCGAGAATCGAGGAGGAAAAGAAATGGGAAAAAAATGCTTTCCTTGTTAAAGCTATACAATGCACCCATTTGTCTTATGCTAAGATAGGCTGGATTTTTTTTTTTTTTGTTTATTTCTAATATAGCTTAAAGCATATATTGAAATTATTCTTTCATTCTTCTTCTTGTAACATCTAGTTTATTTACGTTTATGTTATAATTAGTTTTGAATGATAACATAATTTGTTCTTCATGTACAATAACATAATTTGTTCTTCATGGTACATTCAATTAATGACTTCGAGCTTTAATTATTTCTCATTTTAATTCAATTAATGCTTTCATTTTACTTCTAAGCTTAAAGCATATATTGAAATTATTCTTTCATTCTTCATTTCTCATTTTAAATCTAACACAAATAATGAGAATAGCATATTAATCCACAGCAAATAAATTTCTCCTGGAAATAAATTTCTACTGCAACTAGGTACGTTGAAGCTGAAACCAAAAAGAAAAAAGAAAAAACAGAACTCAACCAAGAAATGAAGATTGAAGAAGAAGCTTACAACTTGAAGATGCTAGAGACAATGTGCTGTTGGGAGGTGGAGAAGTTCCACTGGAGGCTAAGACTGGAGATGAATGGGTGTTCCGTGTTCGGGGATGTTTGGGAGGAAGAGGGAGGAAGATGGAGACTGAAGAGGAAGTTAGGTTAGGGATTTTGATTTTAGAAATGGAAAAAAGGGGAGGAAGCTGGAAGAGATTAAGAGAAAGGCACGTGAAAAAAATAAAATAAAAATAATACTAAAGTTAAAATTTTATTAATAAAAAATAAAAATAAAATTAAAATATTTCAGGCAGGGCCTGGGCTAAAAAAATAATACCCGAGGCCCGGCCCGTTTTTTAAACGAGCCTCATTTTTTACCTAAGCCCATTTTTCGAGCCTATATTTTTATCCAAACCCTCCCATTTTTGGGTGGGCCTTCGGGCCGGGCCGGGTAACCCGGCCCATGTACACCTCTACCCTCAATGGCTGCAAGTTTTTTTTTTTAAATGTTATCAATGAAAAATATATTTCATTTTTGTCTTCTCTTTTACATTTTGTTTTTCTAATAATTTGTATACAAATACATGTAACTCTTTAAATTCTAATCCATGACAGTGTTGTAAGGATGAAATAGGAGACGAAATTAGTTCAACTTTCAACTTTTGATTTAATTGATGTAATCATATTTTTAAAAATAAAATAATAATAATAATTAAATACTTTTAAAAATAATATTGAAAACATATAATTTTAAAAAAATATGTATATACAAAATCAAAATGAATCACAACATAATAATAAAAAATAAAAATTGTTAAAAGTCAAAATAAAAATATAAAATATAATATCTAGTATTTTTAAGATCTTAACCATTTTTTCAATTAAAATGATTTTAACTATTTTTATTTTATTTCACTGGTTAAATATAATTAGTTGATTAAATCTGATTCTAACAACTATAATTTGTTCAATAAAAAAATACATTTTCTTATTTTTAATGGCTTAATCTACAATTCATCTCTCATTCCGATATTTTTTTCTCATTTGGAAACTTAAAATATTTCTCGTTTTTGGTCCTATTTTTAATAGGCATTGAAAAATTACTTAGTGATCAATAAAATTGTGCCATGTGATATTTTCATAAATTATTTTAAAAATAAAATAAATAAGGAATATTATTATTAAAAAGTATCTCTTAATTAATTTTTCATTAGATTTCTTTTTCACCCCATATTTTGTTGCTATAATTTTTTTAGGTCTAAACAAGTTGTGCAATTATGACTGAACTCATCTCCGCTTGAGAATCTGAAAGGAGAAAGGAAAAACATTGGTGAGGAAAGGTTAATGTTGGAATTTTGATTAAAAAATAAGTTTAATATATCATTTGATACTTATGTTTGACATTTTTTTTAATGTGGTACTTGAGTTTTGTTTTTTTTTTTTTTTATCTAATATGATACATATATTTGTCAAAAGTTATTAATTTTGGTACCTATGATTAATGGTAATTGTTAATGGAGCTGCTGAAAGTTAAGAATGATAGCCCATAAATAGAACAAAACAAGGATGAAGTGGGAAAAAAACTAATTTTCCATACTGTATAAGCTTTTCTTCACTGCTCTTTATATAGTCTTTATAAACTGCTTTCTAACTACTTCTTCAAGTAACTAACCAAATTAACAATCAGTTAAATATATTTACAAAGTTTACACTCCCCCTCAAGTTGGTGGATGAAACAAATCTCGCATCCCTAACTTGGTAAGCGAAAACTCATTTTGATGAACACCAAGCCCTTTCGTTAGGACATCTGCTAATTGTTCTTTAGTCGGTACATGCCCTGTCCAAAGCAGTCCTCTTTGTATTTTCTTTATCACAAAATGGCAATCAATCTCTATATGCTTTGTCCTCTCATGGAACACTGGGTTGTTTGCTATTTGAATTGCAGCTTTGTTGTCACAAAACAATGTAGCCGGTTCTTTAGTTTTAAAACCAAGCTCATCTAAAAAACCACTTAACCAAACTATCTCCACAACAATCAAGGCCATGCTTCTGTCCTCTGCCTCGTCTGACGACTTTGAGATGGTGTTTTATTTTTTTGATTTCCATGAAATCAATGAATCTCTCAATTTTATACAATATCCGATTACAGATTTTCATGACATTAGACATGATGCCCAATCAGAGTCACAAAAGGCTACCAACTGTAAAGAACATTTTGCTAGGAAAAACAAACCTCTTCCTGGATTTTTCTTAACATATATGACAACATGCTACCTCGTAGTGTGATTTCTTGGGTCTTTACATAAACTGGCTTAAATGTTGGACTGAAAAAACTAAATCCGGCCCTGTGTGAGTCAAATAAAGTAACCTTCTGATGAGTCGTTGATACAATTGTACATCTGCTAGATCTTCATCATGTTGATTAACTTGAATTGTTTCATCATACTCAATAGACGTTAACTTCAAATTTGGCTCCAAAGGAGTAACAACCACTTTCCCTCCTGTAAGCCCCATGTCCGAAATTAACTCAATAGCATACTTCCTTTGAGTCAATAGTATCCCAACTTCTGATCGAAAAATCTCAGTGCCAAGAAAATACTTGAGATCCCTAAATCTTTCATCCTAAAGTTGCGATGCAACACTTGTTTCAACTCACAAATAAGCTCAACATCATTGCTAGTTATTGATAGATCATCCACATATATAAGCATTATGACAATTTGATCTCCAACCTTTTTGGTAAACAAGGAATAATCATGCTTACCTTGTGAATATCTATTGAGTAGAAGAGCTTCTGTAAGTTTCATGTTCCATTGTCTTGAAGCTTGCTTTAGACCGTAGAGAGATTTCCGCAATCAAAAAACCCGAGTTTCCCCCTAAGTGAAAAAAACTAGCAGGAAGCCGCATGTATACCTCTTCATGTAAGTCTCCTTGTAAAAAAGCATTATGGACATCCATTTGAAACAAGGACCAGCCATGTTTAGCTGCAAGAGCAATGGCAATACGAATCGTGACTTGCTTGACAACCAGAGAAAACGTCTCATGATAGTCAACACCCTTTTGTTAAGTGAAACCTTGTCCCACAAGACGAGTTTTGAACCACTCAACCGAGCCATAGAATTATATTTCACCTTAAAGACCTATTTGCATCCAATGGGTGTTTTACCGGAGGGTAAGAAAACAACATCCTAAGTGATATTTGATTCCAATTTTTGAATTTCTTGTTGCATAGCTTCAACCCAACGATGATCTTTAATTGCCTTGGGATAAGTTTAGGGTTCAGGTATATGAGAAATAGAAGCAACAAAATATTGGGTGTGAGGAGGTAAATGACGGTAAGCAAGAGAAGAAGAAAGGGAAAATTGACCTGTCACAAGTGAAGAGGATGAAAGTGATTGGGAGTAGCAAACATAATCTTGCATCCAATGTGATGGTTTAGAAGACCGAGTAGTACTACACAAAGGAACTGTGGAAGAAATCGGAGAAACAAAAAACTATACAATGGGTCAATGGTCATTAATAGAAGGAGTAGGAAACAAGTCAGTTGTTACAGGAGTAGACAATGAGTCAAAAAAAGGTGTAGGTGTGGGATTACAAGTCCAAGGTGTGGTAGAAGTTGAAGCAAGGGTGTCATGAGGTGCCAAAGTAGAAATTCAATATCAAAACAAAGATGAGATGTGTCAGATGGAAAAAAAAAAGAGTGATGAAACTGGTCAAGTTTAAAAGGGAACACATATTCATGAAAAATGACATCCCTACTAACAAAGAAAGATTTAGTAGAAATATTATATAAAATATAACCTTTTTGCACATATGAGTATCCCATGAAAACAGAAGGACTTTCCGAGGGGAAAATTTATCACAAGTGGTAAAATATTTAGCATAACAAAGGCACCCAAAAACCAGTAAATAAGATAAAAATAGTGATTTATGATAGACCATCTCAAAAGAGGTTTTCAATTTAAAATAGAAGTTGTAACACCCATGACCACTTCCGTCACTAGATTAGGGTTATAGAGTATTACTATATAATTTAGAACAATCAATAACAGATAGCATCAAGTTTACCAAATTAATTAACAAAATTTCATAAACAATTAAGATCGAAGTAAAACACACTCTTATGGGTCTTAAATCGAGCCTTCAAGGCCCTAAAAATAATTTAGGAATAATCAGGGACCAATTCGAAGCAAATTAAAAAGCTCAGAGAAAAATTAAAAAATTTTAAAATAGGGGTCACACGGCCGTGTGTCCAGCCGTGTGACACAGTCCAAGTTGCGTAGCATTCGAAATACCCTCACACACCCATGTCGCAGGCCGTGCGTTAGCCCGTGTGAAATCTGCACTTAACAAGTATAGGGCACACACCTATGTGGGACACACGGCCGTGTGACAACCTGTAACACCCCATACCCGAGTTCGATACTAGAATTGGATACGAGACATTGCCATGCTTGAACTCACTTAACATACAATTACGAGCTGTAAAGTTTCGTTCCGACTTAAAAACTTCTCTTTCTTAGTCTAATCATATACAATTTAGGCCTTCGAGGCCTTAAGAAATTTTCTAAAAACTTTTGGTACTTGATCAAAAACCTTTCTTAGAAGCAGGGATCACACGCCCATGTGCCTTGGGACACGCCCGTGTACCCCTTGACACGCTCATGTCTTCCATCCGTGGGGGGTTACTGACTATATTCACACGACCTTAACACGCCCGTGTCTTCTAACCATGTGTCAAACTTTAGTATACTGACTTGATCCACACGGCCTGGGCACACGCTCATGTCCAGTCCGTGTATCTTACACGGCTCATGTACACAGCCTGTGGCCTATCCTGACTAATAATAATAAGGTGCAGGGTACTCACGGCCTAGACACACGTCCGTGCGTCTAACCATGTGGCACTTAAAGGCTATTTACCAAGCCCTTTGCCACCTTGGATGATCAAGATAAGCTCAAGCTCAATCCAATACATTTTTTCTAAACAATACTACATGCTTCATTGACCTCAACAAACATACATACATAAACAATTTTGGCCAATCACTTAGCCAAATACAAAAGAATAATAAAAGAAGCATACACTTCATTAATATCATCTTCATTGAACATCAAAAGTTTGTCAAATATTTGCCTAACCCAAGAAACCATTAACAAAATGACTTACGACCAACACTTTAACTAACAATAACAACTTGACAAAATACCTAAGTCCTATACATGCCATATTCAAAACAAGTCTAAAATTGTTTTACCAAAGTGTTGTTGATAGTGTGATTCCCAAACCACTGCGTCTACGATCCTCGTGTTATCTTGGCAATACTATAAGAAAGATGGACAATGAAAAAGGGGTAAACATTAAGCTTAGTAAGTTGCATGGAAATAAGTAGCAATCATAATACTCGTAAAAGAATAAATCATCCATAACATTAGCTAATCGTTCACAAATTAAGACTTCTTGACAAAACTTACTTATAATCGCCCTTATTTAACATTTACCGTAACACATACAGAGCCAATTTCTCGTGACTCATTCATTAGCACTTGTATTCATTCACATCCCTACTTTTAAATTCACACGAAGTCTCCTCTAGGTACCGATGCCATGTCCCGGACATGGTCTTATAGGGGATTACCTTTATGTACTAATGCCGTACCCCGAATATGGTCTTACACCAGTTCTTGTCTCAATGCCGATGCCATGTTCCAAACATGGTCTTACACTGGCACACGTAATGTGGCCGATGCCATGTCCCAAACATGGTCTTACACTGACCCTCATAATACGTTCGAAGCCATGTTCCAAACATGGTCTTACACTGACCTCATAAAACGGCCGATGCCATGTTCCAAACATGGTCTTGCACTGACCCTCATAATACGGCCGATGCTATATTTCGTATTCATCATAGCCCATTAGGACTTTAATATAATATTCACATAAGTTCCTCAGTTTATTGAAGTATCATGCATCAATATGACATCAAACATTCTCAATTATGCTAATACAATATTGCATTAAATCACATACAACTTACCTTGTTTTCAAAATGAACTAGTTCTTCGGTTTAGTCCCCGACTTTATCCTTTCCCTAATCGAGGCGGTTCCTCGATTCTTCTTTCTCTATAATAGCAATTTAACTCATTTTAATCGTTATATTAATAAAATCATTTCAAAAATCATGCTTAGGTAAAATTACCAATTTACCCATATATTTTGGCAAAATGACCATTTTACCCCTAAGCTCGAAAATTAATTCTAATCATATTTTTATCCTCAACAAGCCTAGAAAAACATTTAATGCTCTTAAAGCTATCATCAAATATCAATATTTCACATACTCACTACAAAATTTATAACCTTTTCATTAATGTCCTATTTGGTGTTCTCATGGTAACACCCTTTTTTAAAAGTTATTCATCTAACAACTAAGACTCAAAGTCTTCTATAAAAATGCAGCAAATAACTAAGGTATCTCTCATGGTAGAACTCTAAACCTTTCATAACATTGCATAATAGTCCCCTCATTTGAAAGCTTAAGCTTTAGGGGTCTCAAAAGTACAATTATTTTCAAGAAAAGTTCACTAGAACACTTACTTGAATATATGAGAGCTTGCTGAAATTTTTGAAGGTTTCTACCCCTTATTTGCTGCAAATTTTTGGTGGAAGATGATAGGAGAAAAGATGATAACTTTTCTCTCCTTATTTTATTAATACAAGTCAAACTAGTCCACCTACTACTACTAACTTTGACTAAAATTGACAAATCTTGTCTCCCATGCTCTCTTATGGCTGGCCAAGCCTCTTCCAAAGGCTAAATTGCCTTTTAAAGACCCTCAATTAACAATCCATGGCCATTTGGTACTTTTAGCATATAGAATGGAACTTTCACACTTTATGCGATTTAATCCTTTTTGCGATTAAACATGAAATCGCTAAAATTAGAGTACCAAAATTTTCATGCTCATATGCTATCATGTTCTAAGAAAATAATTTCTCAAATCTCGAATTAGTGATCCCGAGATCACTATTCTGACTAGCCCCTAAATCGGGTTGTTTCAATTCTCCCCCTTAAGGATTTTCGTCCTCGAAAATCTTACCAGTGAAAAGATTGGGGTTTGGTTTCTCATCGTTTCCTTGGACTCCCATGTAGCCTCTTATATTCCGTGCCTTTGCCATAGGACTTTCACTAGGGCTATGCTTTTATTTCTTAACTTCTTGACCTCACGAGCCAATATCTTAACTGGTTCCTCACCATAAATCAAATCTGGTTGAATCTCTACCTCTGTTGGCTCTATAACATGTGAAGGGTCTGAACGGTATTGGCGCAACATAGATACATGGAAGAAATCATGAATCTTTTCTAACTCGGGCGGCAAAGCTAGTTGATAAGCTACCGATTCTATCTTTTCGGTAACTTTATAAGGTCCGATAAAGCGCGGACTTAATTTGCCCTTTCGAACAAATCTGAGAACTTTCCTCCAAGGTGATACTTTCAAGAACACTTTATCACCAACTTCGTATTCTATCTCTTTCCTCTTTAAATCTGAATAGGACTTTTGTCTATTTAAGGCGGCTTTCAGGCAGTTACGTATCACTTCTACTTTCTCTTCAGTTTCTTTAACCAAATCAACCCCATGTATCTGTTTCTCCCTGAGTTCTGACCAATATAAGGGCGTTTGACACTTACGTCCATATAATGCCTCATAAGGTGCCATCTTCAAACTTGACTGAAAAATTATTGTAGGCGAATTTCACTAATGGTAGGTATTTCTCCCAACTACCGTGGAATTTCAAAACTCAACATCTAAGCATGTCTTCTAGTATCTGAATTATTTTCTCTGACTGCCCATCTGTTTGGGGATGGAAGGCGATACTGAAACTTAATTTCGTGCCCAAAGCTTCCTACAGATTTTCCCAAAACCATCACGTAAATCTCAGATCTCTATCTAAAATGATTGACAACGGTACACCATGAAGTCTTACTGTCTCAGACATGTACAAGTCTGCCAGTTTATCGAGTGAGTAATTGACTCGCACTAGTATAAAGTGGGCTAACTTAGTGAGTCTATCGACCACTACCCAAACTGCATCTTTCTTCTTGAGAGTCAACGGTAAACCCGTCACGAAATCCATAGTAATACAGTCCCACTTCCACTCAGGAACCATAATAGGATGAAGTAAACCAGAAGGTACTTGATGTTCAGCCTTCACTTGTTGACAAATCAGGCATTTTGATACAAACTTAGAAATATCTCTCTTCATACCTAGCCACCAGTACCATTTCTTCAAATCTTGGTACATCTTTGTGCTGCCTAGATGCACATTCAAACATCCGTTATGTGCTTCCTGCAAAATTTTGTGAATAAGTTCAACTTTCCTGGGTACACAGACCTGATCTCAAAATGTCAGACATCCATCAGGATTTACTCGAAAGTCTGACTCAACGCTCGACTCATATAAAGCTCTTTTGGCTTGCAAACTGTTATCATCCTTCTGAGCCTCACAAATCTCTTGGAGGAACAATGGTTTAGCCCCCATCATTTAATAAGGTCATCTGGGTGTTCATAGCTTTTAGTGCAAACAACGATTTTCTGCTCAAAGCGTCGGCGACTACATTTGCCTTTCCCGGATGGTAGTCAGTTACTAGTTTATAATCTTTAATTAATTCTAACCATATTCATTGCCTCATATTTAATTCCTTCTGGGTCATCAAATATTTTAGGCTTTTGTGGTCGGTAAAAATCCTACACCTTTCACCATATAAATAGTGTAACAACCCGATTTAGGGGCTAGACGAAATAGTAATCTCAGAATCACTAATTAGAGGATTGAGAAAATTATTTTCATGTTATTTTATGTGTGATAACATGTTTATAAGGATGTACAAAAATTTTGGTGCCTTAATTTTAGCAATTTTTAGCTAAATGGTGAAAAAAGACTAAATCGCATAAAGTGCAAAAGTTCCATTCTATAGGCTAAAGGTACCAAAATATTAATTGGAGGTCTTTATAGTGCAATTAGGCCAATAATAAAGGGTTGGCCGGCCATGTAGACAAGAGGGGACAAGAGCTTTTAATTTTGGTCAAAAGTTGGTGGGTTAAGTTGATATTTTATAATAAAATAAAGAAAGGAAAAGATATCATCTTTTTCTCTCTTTCTTCTCCATCGAAAGTTGTAAAAAACAAGGGATGTTTGAAGCTCAAAATTTCATCAACTCATTTCCTCCTCAAGTAAGTGATTTTGATGGTAACTCTTGAAGAAAATTGTACTTTTATGATCTCTAAGGCTTGAGCTTTCTAGAGAGGGGACTATTTTGCATTATGGTAGAAAGTTTAGAGAGTTTCCATGAGAGATTTTAAGTTGTTGGCTGAGTTTTTATGGAAGAAAGTGAATGTTGGGATGGTGATAAACAACTTTTGTGAAAGGTGTTGTTATGAAAACACCTAAATGGAACTAAAATGCAAAAGTTGTAATTTGTTCATTAAGGCATGAAATAGTTGGAATTGTGGATAGTTATAAGAGGATTAAATGTTCAACTAGGCTTTTTTAATAAGAAAATGTGATAAAAATTTATTTACGAGCCTAGGGGCAAAATCATAATTTTGCCAAAGTGTAGGGGCAAAATAGTCATTTTTGCCTAGATTGTAGATTTCGATATATTATGATTTATAAGTGACTAAATCAGTAAATTTCATTGTTCTAGATCAAAGAAAATGAATTTCAGACCTAGAGCGGATGAAAAGAGAAATGTGGGCAAATAGTCCTTTTCGGTTATTTCGACAATGAGGTAAGTTCATGTACGATTGTTGCGACTATATATGAGATAATTTAATATTCCAATGTTGTATGAAACATAGATTTACACTGTGAATGTATGAAACATCCTTGATGAGATGTCAAGAGAGTTGAATTTAAGAGTAACGGAAAATGTATATAGAATGATATGATGATGGTTAAAGTCTTGAGTAAGACCATATTGGAATATGGTATTGGTGTAGGAGTTCGTATAAAATCATGACAAGGACATGTCATCGATAAGTTAATATGTGAAAGACCCTATTGGGGATATGATGTCGATGAGAATTATGTGTATGAGACTCAAGAGAGTTATTTAACAATTTGAATGTAGGTGGTTGTACCACGAGAAGTACAAGTTAGTGTTAGAACTGAATTGAGATGAATTCAATATATGATGAACCCCTAGTGGGATATGTGTTATTAATGCACCTTAGTTGCATGAGATAGATTTATTGTTGTACTGCGTGAATGCGAATGAGTATCATAGAAAGTCAAGTAAGAATGATAGTAAGTGAGGATGTTCACGGATGAACATTTGAATTTATGAATGTATAGTAACAGTGAGCTTGTGCAAATGCACCTTATTGTTGGCTGTTGATGGGCTATATGCGTTACCATCAACTATATCATTATCGGTGGGCTATGTACGATACCATCACTTAGAAATGATTGGTGAGCTAAGTGCGAAATCACTATGAGTATTAATGAATGGTGGGCTGTGTGCAATACCACCCCATTAGAGATTTGATCGTGGGCTAAGAGTAAAACCACTGAGAGATTAATGGTATGAGCAACTTATTTAGATGGTTGATGTATGGTTTCATGTGATTAAATGATGAGCAGTGCAGGAATGAATGCTATCCAGTACGAGCAGTTGGCTGTTAACAGGGTAAGAGTGTGGTAAAATATTGAATGAGTAAGTTTCAACAATGGTTGAGTAAGTAACCATGAGCTCATGAGAAAAGCTTATTATAATAACTTGTAGTTATGGATATTCAATGAATATTAGTGTTTGTCAGTTTATGCAGATAAACTTACTAAGCGTTATTGCTTACTCCTCTTCTTTTCTCATCTTTTATAGGTTTCTTTAGCCAGATAGGGTTGGAGATTGCCAGAGATGTTTTCACACTATCGTGCAGATCCTTGGCATGAGGTATTAAGTCCTATTGAGTCATAGCATGTATAGGGCTAGAATTTAAGGTTGGTTAAGTTGTGGTTAAATGTGTTTAATTGTGTTGGCCTAAGAAGATTGATAGTTTAAACGTGTATGGCCATTGATGATGGCTTGAGTTGTTGTAATTTTATGGGAGGAAAACCTTATTTTCATGAATCAAATATATAAATTCATGTGTTTCAGTTGATGATTTGAGATTTTATTGGATTAGTATATGTATGTATGCTTCGAGAGTGGTAAGTAGGCTTGGTAAATAACCTCTAAGTGCTCACACGACTAGACACACGGGCGTGTGTCTAGGCCGTGCGTATGCTGCACCTTATTATTATTAGAAAGAATAAACCATGGGTGAATCCCACGGCCATGTGCATGAGCCGTGTATGACACACGGTTTGAGCATGGGTGTGTGCCCAAGCCGTGTGGACCAAGTCAGTAGCTCCCTACGGGCGTTGGGCACGGGGGTGCATTAGAGATACACGGGCGTGCCCCTAAACTAACACAGACGCGTGCCTTGGCCGTGGAGCATTTGGCAGAATGTTCGAGTTTTAAGCACGGTTTGGGGACATGGGCATGCGTGTCTACATACGAGCGTGTTTCAACATGCACGGGCGTGTGGACCCAGAATAAAAGAGAAAAAATTAAGAATAGAAAAAGCTCCGTGATAGTCTCGAGAGTCCTCGGGAATATGGGTGAGACTTCGTAAGTCAAAAATGAAGTTGTGAAGGTGGCTTAAGTGAGTAGTCACAAAAGCCTAAGTGGCCTTATGAGGTTTTAGTACGGTAACGCCTCGAGCCTAGCTCCGGCGTAGAACCCGGGCAAGAGGTGTTACAAATAGTGCCTCCAAATTTTCAACGCAAACACGATTACGGCCAGCTCCAAATCATGAGTCGGGTAATTCTTCTCATGCGGCTTCAACTGTCTAGAGGCGTATGCAATCACTTTACCCTCTTGCATAAGTACACAGCCCAACCCATTTAAGGATGCATCACTGTAAACCACAAATTCCTTTTCCAGTTTCGGTTGCACCAAAATAGGAGCCTCAGTCAACAGTGTCTTCAATTTCTCGAAACTCTGTTGAAATTTCTCCGTCCAAACGAATCTCACATATTTCTGCAAGAGTCTTGTCATTGGCATGGCTATCATGCAAAACCCCTTGACAAAGCTTCTATAATAGCTGGCTAGGCCTAGAAAACTCCTTACTTCAGTTACGCTCCTCGGTGGTTTCCATCAACAATTGCCAAAATTTTACTCGGGTCAACTCTTATCCCATCTCCCGAGACAATATGCCCTAAAAATCCCACTTTCTTGAGCCAAAATTCACTCTTACTAAATTTGGCATACAATTATTCTCTCTCAAAACTTGTAAAACGATACTCAAGTGCTCAGCATGCTCATTCCCATCTCGAGAGTAGATCAGTATGCCATCGATGAAGACCACAACAAATCTATCCAAAAACAGTCGAAAAATACGGTTCATCAAATCCATAAAGATAACGGGGGCATTCATTAGACCAAAAGGCATGACCAAAAATTCATAGTGGCCGTACCTAGTTCTAGACGTGGCTTTTGGTACATTCAAATCCTTAACTTTCAACTGATAGAACCCCGACCTCAAATCTATCTTGGAAAATACTGTAGCTCCTTTCAATTGGTCAAATAGATCGTCGATCCTCGGCAACGGGTACTTATTCTTCACTGTCACCTTGTTGAGTTGCCGATAGTCTATACATAGTCTCATGGAACCATCTTTCTTCTTCACGAATAGAATGGGAGTGCCCCATGGAGAAAAACTCAGCCTCACAAAACCCTTATCTGTTAATTCTTGCAACTGTGCTTTTAGCTCTTTTAGCTCGGTTGGGGCCATTCTATACGGAGCAATAGAAATAGAGGCAGTTCCCGGAACTAGATCAATTCCAAATTTAATTTCTCTCTCTGGAGGTAACCCAGGCAACTCTTCTGCGAAAACATCTAGGTATTCACATATTATGGGTACTGACTCAATTTTCAATTCGATCTCTTTAGTGATCAACACAAAGGCAAGATAAGCCTCATACCCTTTCCTTAGGTATTTCTGAGCTGACATGGTTGATATCACTATTGCTGAACTATCCAATTTATCTGATTCAACACCAATAAGATTACCATTTTCATCTCTCAACTCGATATGCTTCCTCTCACAATTCACAATTACACTATGAGTAACTAACCAATCCATCCCAAGAATGACATCAAACTCGTCAAACAACAATAACATAAGATCGACAGGGAAACAATGACCCTTAATTATCAAAGGACACCCTTTACAAACTCTGTCAACCAACACACACTTACCTAGGGGATTTGACACTCTTATAATGAGTTTAGTAGACTGTATAGGCATACCCATGCTAGAGACTAGTTTCATGCATATATACGAGTGAGTAGATCCCAGGTTAATTAAAGCTATAACACGAGTATTATGGAGAGAAAAGATACCGTGATTATGTCGAGAGAAGATGCCTCTTCACGAGCACGAATGACATATGTCCTCGCTTGTGCTCTACCCTCAACTTTAGAGCTCGCTCTTTAGGTGGATTCTTGTTTCCCATCTCAATCCCCGGGTTTTTTTAATGGTCTTCCCTTGGTGGTACTTATTGATTTCGCATTGTGAGACCTTCTTTTCTCATCTACCTCGGGACAACTTCTGATAAAATGGTCCAAAGACCCACATCTGAAACAACCTTTCTCATTAGCTCGGCACTCACCAAAATGGTGCCCGCCAAACTAAGGGCATTCCGGTCTATTTGGACGGACGTTGCCCACACTAGCAACTGATGTAGTTTGCCCTTTTGATCTCGAGAATCGCCTACCCTTAGGGTTAAAATCCCCGCTGAAGTGGCTGATCGGGTAATGAAATCTCTCGATTTCTTAGATGAGGATTGGTGAGACTTGTTCAGTTGTCTCTTCCTCGAGTCACGTGATTCATACTCAGCTCTTCTCTTATCCCTAGCCAACTCTTCGGCTTTACAGGCCCTATCCACCAATACTACAAACTCCTTTAATTCGAGAAGCCCTACTTATAGATGGATGTTTTCATTTAATCCGTCCTTGAATCTCTTACACATGATGGCCTCGGTAGACACGCACTCTCGTGCATACTTGCTAAGCCTTATGAACTCCCATTCGTAGTCGGTCATAGACATACGGCCTTACTTCAACTCCAAGAACTCCTTTCTCTTGTGGTCGATGAACCTCTGGCTGATATATTTCTTCCGATATTCCTCTTGGAATAATTCTCAACTAACTCTCTCCCTGGGCACCACCGACACCAAGGTGTTCCACCACCGATAGGCTGAGTCTCTCAAGAGAGATACCGCACACTTTAAGCACTCCTTAGGCGTGCATGATAACTCATCGAATACTCGGATGGTGTTCTCGAGCCAGAATTCCACTTTCTCTAGGTCATCATCCTTATTTGCCTGAAATTCCTCGGCTCCCTATTTTCGGATATTATCCACTGGAGGTCTTTCTCTCCTTGCCACCTCCATCACTTGAGGAGCTACTGGAGCGGGTTGAGGAATAGGTGGGGGCAGAGGGGGCTGAGCATTGGGATTTGCTCGAGCATATTTAGTATACCAGTTGCTCATCATGTGGAGAAAAGCTTCTCGTGCTTCATCTCTCTGACCCAAGGTCTAGGGTCTACTATTAGCTGGCACGGTCCCTTGAGCTGGAGCAGGCGCATTACTTGTATCATCATCAGCTGCAGTTTGGTTCGGATCTGAATCCATCTACTACATAGAATACAATTATTTATACGTCAGGAGTCATCACACTATCATTACTCAAACACCCTTACATATGACATGTATAGCTAGACTCGTACTTACGCTACGTTAGTTCTAGAATCGACTAAACCATAGCTCTGATACCACTAAATGTAACACCCCATACCCGAGTTTGATACTAGAACTGGGTACAAGACATTGCCATGCTTGAACTCACTTAACATACAATTACGAGCTGTAAAGTTTCGTTCCGACTTAAAAACTTCTCTTTCTTAGTCTAATCATATACAATTTAGGCCTTCGAGGCCTTAAGAAATTTTCTAAAAACTTTTGGTACTTGATCAAAAACCTTTCTTAGAAGAAGGGATCACACGCCCATGTGCCTTGGGACACGCCCGTGTACCCCTTGACACGCACATGTCTTCCACTCGTGGGGGGTTACTAACTATATTTACACGACCTTAACATGCCCGTGTCTTCTAACCGTGTGTCAAACCTTAGTATACTGACTTGATCCACACGACCTGGGCACACGCCCATGTCTAGTCCATGTATCTTGCATGGCTCATGTACACGGCCGTGGGATTCACCTGTGGCCTATCCTGACTAATAATAATAAGGTGCAGGGTATGCATGACCTAGACACACGCCCGTGTGTCTAACCATGTGGCACTTAAAGGCTATTTACCAAGCCCTTTGCCACCCTGGATGATCATGATCAACTCAAGCTCAATCCAATGCATTTTTTCTAAACAATACTACATGCTTCATTGACCTCAACAAACATACATACATAAACAATTTTGGCCAATCACTTAGCCAAATACAAAAGAATAATAAAAGAAGCATACACTTCATTAATATCATCTTCATTGAACATCAAGAGTTTTTCAAATATTTTCCTAACCCAAGAAACCATTTACAAAACGACTTACAACCAACACTTTAACTAAAAATTACAACTTGACAAAATACCCAAGTCCTATACATGCCATATTCAAAACAAGTCTAAAATTGTTATACCAAAGTGTTGTTGATAGTGTGATTCCCAAACCCCTGCGTCTACGATCCTCGTGTTATCTTGGAAATACTATAAGAAAGATGGACAATGAAAAAGGGGTAAGCATTAAGCTTAATAAGTTGCATGGAAATAAGTAGCAATCATAATACTCGTAAAAGAATAAATCATCCATAACATTAGCTAATCATTCACAAATCAAGACTTCTTGACAAAACTTACTTATAATCTCCCTTATTTAACATTTACCGTAACACATACAGAGCCAATTTCTCGTGACTCATTCATTAGCACTTGTATTCATTCACATTTCTACTTTTAAATTCACACGAAGTCTCCTCTAGGTACCGATGCCATGTCCCGAACATGGTCTTATAGGGGATTACCTTTATGTACTAATGTCGTACCCCGAATATTATCTTACACCAGTTCTTGCCTTAATGCTGATGCCATGTTCCAAACATGGTCTTACACTGACCCTTATAATATGGCCGATGCCATGTTCCAAACATGGTCTTACACTGACCTTCATAATACGATCGATGCCATGTTCCAAACATGGTCTTACACTGACCTTCATAATACGGCCTATGCCATGTTCCAAACATGGTCTTCACTGACCCTCATAATACGGCCGATGCCATGTTCCAAACATGGTCTTACACAGACCCTCATAATACGGCCGATGCCATATTTCATATTCATCATAGCCCATTAGGACTTCAATATAATATTCACATAATTCCTCAGTTTATTGAAGTATCATGCATCAAATATGACATCAAACATTCTCAATTTTTCTAATACAATATTGCATTAAATCACATACAACTTATCTTGTTTTCAAAATGAACTAGTTCTTCGGTTTAGTCCACGACTTTATCCTTTCCTCGATCGAGGCTGTTCCTCAATTCTTCTTGCTCTATAATAGCAATTTAACTCATTTTAATTATTATATTAATAAAAGCATTTCAAAAATCATGCTTAGGCAAAATTACCAATTTACCCTTAAATTTTAGCAAAATGACCATTTTGCCCCTAGGCTCGAAAATTAATTCTAATCACATTTTTATCCTCAACAAGCCTAGGAAAACATTTAATACTCTTAAAGCTATCATCAAATATCAATATTTCACATACTCACTACAAAATTTATAACCTTTTCATTAAGGTCCTATTTGATGTTCTCATGGTAACGCCCTTTTTTAAAAGTTGTTCATCTAACAACTAAGACTCAAAGTTTTCTATAAAAATGCAGCAAATAACTAAGGTAGCACTCATGGTAGAACTCTAAACCTTTCATAACATTGCACAATAGTCCCCTCATTTGAAAGCTTAAGCTTTAAGGGTCTCAAAAGTACAATTATTTTCAAGAAAAGTTCACTAGAACACTTACTTGAATATGTGAGAGCTTGCTGAAAATTTTGAAGGTTTCTACCCCTTATTTGCTGCAAATTTTTGGTGGAAGATGATAGGAGAAAAGATGATAACTTTTCTCTCCTTATTTTATTAATACAAGTCAAATTAGTCCACCTACTACTACTAACTTTGACTAAAATTGACAAATCTTGTCTCCCATGCTCTCTTATGGCCGGCCAAGCCTCTTCCAAAGGCTAAATTGCCTTTTAAAGACCCCCAATTAACAATCGATGGCCATTTGGTACTTTTAGCATATAGAATATAACTTTTGCACTTTATGCGATTTAATCCTTTTTCGCGATTAAACATGAAATCGCTAAAATTAGAGTACCAAAATTTTCATGCTCATATGCTATCATGTTCTAACTCATAATATATCATGAAAATAATTTCTCAAATCTCGAATTAGTGATCCCGAGGTCACTATTTTGACTAGCCCCTAAATCGGGCTATTACACAACCCATATCCTAGGTCATGTGTGCCCAAATGTAACACTCCATACCCATGACCAACACTGGGATAGGATACGAGGCATTACTGTACTTAACCTTACTTGGACATGTATTATCGGGCCATAAAATTTCGTTCCATCTTAAAACTTTTCATTCTTAATCATAACATAAATATCTTGGGCCTACGAGGCCTTAAACTTACTTCCGGGAGATTTTAGAGTTTAACTGGAAACTTTTACTCTTTTTGGATATTTTTTCCTAGACAGGGCCCACACGCCCGTGTTGTCCAAGGGACACGCACGTGTGCCCCTAAGACATGCCTGTGTTCTTCACCCATGGTCGACACTAACTTAATTCACACGGCTGAAGACACGCCCGTGTCGATAACCCGTGTCCTTCACATGGCCTAGACACGCCCGTGTCTCCTGCCCGTGGAGCTCTCTATTTATGACATCATCAATCTTTAATTAGCACACGGCCAAGACACACGCCCGTATGCTGGCCCATGTGATGAATCGTATTCTCGTAAATTAGTGCAGGGGACACATAGACTATTAACACACCCATGGATGGAGCACACGGCCTAGACACACGCTGTGTGTTTACCGGTGTGGACACTTAGAGGCTATTTTCCAAGCCAAATGCCACCCTAAAACATGATCTCACTTATACCAACTCAAGCAATACATAATGTTGCATTCTTGTACTATGAATAATTCCTAAAACATCACTAATAGAATTCATAAAAACTAATCATCATTAATATATAAAACTTAACAGATATTGGCCAATCTCTTTGGCCATATACAAAAAGGATAGTAATCTTAATAGCCAACCCTTTGGCTCCCAATATGATATAACTCAAAATGACATAATCCCTATACATGCCATGCTTAAAATAAAACAACTTGGCTATACCAAAATAATGATTGATAGTGTGATCCGAGCTCCGACGTCTTTGGTCCCCGAGCTAGCTTGGCGATACTACAAGGAAGAAAGAAAAGAGAGCAGTAAGCATATAGCTTAGTAAGCTTGCATGAAATTCATATAACAACATATTGTTCATAATATACTCATCCATCGTGAACAAGAACAACATAAATCTCAAGTACTTGAACTTACTTACTCATACTTACTCTTACTCATCACAGTTTACATAATAATTTCATGCTTGTATTTTTAATCATGGTACCTGTATCACTTAGTCACATAGATTAGCACTTTCGCTAATGTAAACATAAAATCATCTCATCATCTTTCTTAAATTAAATAAACTCTTTATCAACCTTGAATAACTTAGTTTATTACTATCTTTACTTGCTTAGCTTTCTTATTACCTTTTTCGTTCTTGGCTCTTTTGCCCGTTGAATTACTCGGAATATCAGAGGATACTCAATCTCATCAAACATTTGTCTCAATGCCAATGCCATATCCTAGATATGGTCTTACATGGGATAGCCTCATGATGCTAATGCCATATCCCAGATATGGTCTAACACAAAATCTCTTAACTCGATGATGAAGCCATGTCCAAGACATGGTCTTACATGGGACCTTCATTGTATGTTGTCGACGCCATGTCCCAGACATGGCCTTACACGAGACCTTCCTTAAATGGTGTCGATGCCATGTCCCAGACATGGTCTTACACGAGACCTTCCTTATTCGATGCTGATGCCATGTCCCAGGCATGGTCTTACACAAGATCTACGTTCGGTGTCGATGCCATATCCCAGATATGTTCTTACAAGAGACCTACATTCCTTAGGTGCCGATGCCATATCCTAGCTATGGTCTTACACAGGCTTTCCTTATCTCATGTTATGACACAAGTATCCTCGTTATTCCGAATCTTCAACCGAGACTTTCACTTACTTGTTCTCATTGGTTTTTCCTTATTAGACATTATTAATCAAATTCATGGAAATATTGTACATTACACATCATATCAAGTAATTTGAACATAAAAGCATTGTAACCATGAGTTCATACAAACTTACCTCGGTACTCCAAAATATGTGTTGATGTGCAATTTAGTCCACCACTTTGTTCTTGCCTTGGTTTCGGTCCGAGCTTCATGTTTCTTGATCAATAATAACAATTTAACTTGTTTAATGCTTACATTGACTAAATTTACTCATATTTCATACTTTGGCAAAATTTACATTTTTGCCCCTAAACTTTATCATAATTACACTTTTGCCCTTAGGCTCGTAAAATGATTTTTGTTCAACTTTCTTGCATTTCAATCCTAGTTGAATCATATTCTCAACTATAACAACATTCAATTTCCACTATTTCACTCATATATGACCATTTCTACAACTTTTACAATTTGGTCCTTTTATGCATTTTTCATGAAAATCACTTAAAAAGGATGTTTATCATACATCAAACTTTCATATTCTTCCATAAAACATCAAAATACATGTATGTCATACATGGGTAAATTTTTTAACATAGTCCCTAGCTCAAAATATAGCTAGAAATAACTAAACCGAGTTACGAGGATCTCAAAAATACGAAGAACATTAAAAACGGGGCTAGGATGCACTTACTATCAAGCTTGAAAGTTGAAGAAACCCTAGCTATGCCTTCCTTGTGATTTTTGGCCAAGGGGGAGGAAGATGGAAAACATTTTTAAATTATTTTCCCTTTTAATTCTTTTATTAACTAAATGACAAAAATGCCCTTAATGATTATTTCTTGAGATTTTTCCTTCCTATGTCCATTTTTGTCCATCTTAATGGTCTTATTGCTTAATAAGGACCTCTAATAATTTTTATAATTCTATTTCATACTTAAACCTTCTAAATCTCATATTTTCTAATCCTTGCAATTTAGTCCTAATGGACAATTCATTTACTAATTAATAAAATTCCTTCATGAAATTTTTACATAATCATGCAAGTACCTCATAAACTTTATAAAAATCATTAAAACATATATTTCTACTTCAGATTTGTGGTCTTGCACCACTATTCTGACTAGGCCCTAAGTCGGGCTGTTACACTAAAAATTACCCAAAATTTGCTCATTTCATATCCAAATGCTTTAGTACCTAAAGCTACTTTCAACAAATGAGTATAATAACTAAAAATGCATTTCAATGAAACTCGAAACATGCCAAGACAATCAACCTAAAGCCTAACCAATGTGTCATCAATGGCACCACAATTCAACACAATTCAACACTTACACAATTCATTTCCTTAACTACATATACAAACTACAAACATGCTTATAATGACCTATAATGAATATCAAAATTTAATACTTAACTTAAGCCAATCTTATGATATCACATTTATCCATTATGCTTAAACTTAGAATTAAGCATGCATACCTAACAAAGTTATTCAAACCACAACATCATATGCGCACAACTATACAATATAAGTATTTAGGAACTATTACAGATCATAACCAAATTCCCTTATTACATGCCGCATAAACCAAATTGACCAAAGGATCCCTGGATAGTGTGAATTCTTTGAGTTGATCCGATCTCTCAATTTTCACAAAACGTGATCTACATAGAAGAGACAAGGATAGAAGTAAGTTTTCATAAAGCTTAGTAAGTTCATCAGTTAAATGATAAAACTTAATTAAATATAATAATTCAAATAATAAGATAAATGAACAGAGTTCCTGTCAACAAGGTTATTATCAGAATTCCTGTCAATCATAGCTCACAACATGTGAGTAATGCTCAAACATTAGTTCAAATCAATTTTTCACATTTCTTAATATCACAATGCGTAATCTCTGTAACATATAATGATAATATAACATTTACCACCTTTACACATATATACTGTAACGAACCGCTTAATGTTTCACACATCGATCTTTATGTATTTCCATCCGACACATACTGGAAAGACAATTGAAATCCTGGTACACGATTCATATTGTGCCATAGTCCAAATATGGTTTTACATGTGCATTTCCATGGTCTTACGTTCATAGTGCCATAACCTGGTTATGGTTTTATTATCAGAATGCCATAGCCCAGCTATGGTCTTATTGTAACAACCCAAAATAGGGCCTAGTCGGAACAGTGGTTTTGAGACCACAAACTCAAAGTAAAAATATTTAATTTATGATTGTTTTAGAGTCTATGATATGTTTGGGTGATGATGTGTAAATCTTGTTAAGTAATTTTATCGATAAAGTGCCCAATTTGATTATTGAGATTAAATTGCATTAATTGCAAAATATGAGTTCTAGAACATAAGTACTTGATTTAAATGGGGGTTTAAACTAGAGGTCTTTAAATGGAAAATAGACCATCATATTTTGTTGTAGACAAAACTAGTCATGGAAGGGTAAAAATTGAAAGTTTAGTATAAAAGACAAAATTTAAACCCAAAAATCTGCTCATTCTCTTCTCCATGCTGCCAAAATTTTCATGAAGCCATGGCTAGGGTTTCATTCTTTTTCAAAGCTCAATTATAAGTGCATTTGAGCCCCATTTTTAATGTTCTTCGTAATTTTGAGATCCTAGAATCTTAACCTTTCTATTTATACCATTTATTTGCATGAAAAAGGAAGTTTAAAAATTGACCCATGCTAGAAATTTATGCATTTTGATGTTTAATGGTAGAATAAGAGTGCATGAGGCTAGGAGAATGATTTTTGCTAAGTGATTTTCGTTGAAAATGGTTAAAACGAGTTAATTAGTAAAAGTTATAAATGCTCCTAAAAGTGTGAAATAATAATAATTTGAGGTTGCTTTGGAAGGGAAAAAGGTTTGGGTGACCTTGAATTTCATAGAAATTGAATAAAAATCATATTACGAGCCAAGGGGTAAAATCATAATTATGAGAAAGTTTAGGGGCAAAATTATAAATTTATCGTACTATGATTTTTGTATTAAAATGAGTAAGGTGAGTGATAATTAAGTGAAATGTGACCTTTTAGATCAAAGAAATCAAAATTTGGACCAAGTACGGGGAAATGTCAATCAAAATGATCGATTCGCGTTGAGGTAAGTTCATATGGATAGTCTATAGTGAATGCTTATTAAATTTGAATTGAGATGATGTATTATTTTATAAATGTATGTTATCTAATCATGACTGTATGCAAGTACGAGATTGGATTGAAGGATCAATCGTGAGAAATGCAGGGTCAAGTACATTCGTACTACGACTCGTGATGAATTGACGGAAAAGACCATGGTTGGAACATGGCAGTGAGTGTGCTAGTGTAAGACCATGTCTGGGACATGGCATCGGCACCGGTATCTGATCCCATGTAAGACCATATCTGGAATATGGCATTGGCGTCCTATCAGGTGTGCGAGATATCCCGAACATCCTTAATATTACAAGTAGTTCAATGGGAAGTTCAAGGAGTATGCTCAAGATAAGTAAGAGTAGAATATGTGAGTATTATGAATAGGCACAGGTATGTATACGAGATTCATAAATAATGTGCTCGGATTATGATGCATTATTGATAAGGATGCAAACGAGTAAGATGTGTCTATGATCACTTGGTTGTTATGAGCCAAATTATAATATGCTTTGGTGTAAGTGTGTATAAATGAAAGTGAACATAAAGAATTAATGAATGAGTGGAATTGACATTAAAACAGTGTGGGCAACAGTATTAGTATAACTTTGAAAAATCACCAAAAATAGTAGAAATTGAATTGAAGGCTGAGAGAGATATGAAATTAAATCTTAATGAGCCTACTATTTTATAAAAGAAATAGAGTAAGCAAAAGAAGTGTCAATTATGAGATATTTGAATTTTAGTGAGACAGAGTCAGAATGAGTTTCGGAATCCCCTGTTCCAAATTTGGAAAATTATTAAAAATTGTAAAAAAAATTAATGGATATAATTTATATATATGAAATCCTGAATGAGTCTATTTTCAAATGAATAAAACAAGGAGGTCATATGAACTCTGTACGAGGAGAAAATTGATTCGTAGTGAAGAGAGGCCAGAATAGTCAAACGGTAAAATAGGGGAAAATTTAATGAATAAACTGTATTAATTGGATAAGCCAAAAATTCTGGAAATTTTATGGTATGAGGATATGTGAGTCTAGTTTCAAGTAAAATTTATGGTTCTTCATTTGGAGCTTTTTAGCTCAAGAAATAAATAATTTAGTGACAATGACTCAAGTAGACTGATTAATGTGAACATGAGTAACAAGGTGTAAGCATGTGATATAATGATTATATCATCTTAAGAAATTATTGTGAGGATTTGTCCATATAAGTTTATTAATTTCTTATTATTTGCATATGAACTTACTAAGCATTTATGCTTACTTCCCCTCTCTTTTCTCTTGCCTTGTGGTATCGCCAAGTTAGCTCAAGGATCGGTGGACGTCGGAGATTCGCTCACACTATCAATTGGAACACTTGGTATATCTAGATACATTAATTTTTGGGTTATGACATGTATAGTAGGCTTGGTCATTTTGTCACATAAGTCATATTTCTTATGGCCTAAAATGTTGGCCCTTATTTAATAAATGTTCATTTTTTTATTTTATTAAGGCTATTTGGAGATGGCCAACTTTGATGGTTGTTACACACTCATGATGTGGTTATTCATGTATGTAGTAATTGCATAATTGAGATGTCGTGGGTGCAGTTTACAAATGATTTCATGAATGGCAATGTGTTTAAGAACGTGTATGCAAAAATTGGATATTCGGATGTCCAATTATAGGATGATACATGTTGATGAAATGGATACAAGAGAGTTTGTGTTTTAGAGGGGGAACTGGCTTGGAAAATAGCCAACTTCTAGGCCACATGGGCAGAGACACAGCCATGTATCTCAGCCATGTGACAGACACGGTTTAAGGGTATGGGCGTGTTGAGGTTGTGTGAGGGACACGGGCCAGGGACATGGGCGTGTGTCCGGTCGTGTGTAATAAGTCAGTGTCAACCACGGGTGATGAGCACGGGCATGTCTCAGGGGTACACGGGCGTGTCCCTTGAGCAACATGGGCGTGTGGCGCCAGTATAGACAAAAATCTTCTAAGTGTGTAGAGGTTTTTGATTAATTTTTAAAACCTTCCGGAAGTAGGTTTAAGGCCTCGCAGGTCCAGGATGAGTAGGTTATCAGTTTGAATAGAAAGTATTTAAGCTAAAACGAAATTTTATATCCCGATGTGATATGTTTTAGCAGGTAGAACTAGGTAATGCTTCGTATCCGGTTCTGGCTTCAGACCCGGGTAAGGGGTGTTACATTTAGTGGTATCAGAGCTATGGTTTAGTCGGTTCTCGGACTACCATAGTAAGTGTGAGAGTCTAGCTATACATGCCATAATAAACTGTGATAGTGTGACGACTCCTGACCCTGATGTAAATTATTTTATTAGACTGATGCACACTTCAACCGAGCTAAATTTGATAGTGCAAACAATGTGTTTATGATGAGTTGAGACTCGTAAAAAGTAAGAATAATAGTTTATGATGTTTATGTGTTGATGAATAAATTATGGATAGGAATTTCTTTTGAAATATGAAAGATGCGATGAAAGGAAAGTTTATACTATGATAAGTGTTCATGTTTGATTGGCATTTGTATGATGCTATGAGTATAACTTGTGAAATTAAGTGAATGTTATGAGTATTTTCTTTGCAGCTCCATGTTCTGGGATTTTGTTATTTCTGTTTCCTTAATAAATTATTGTTCAAAGTATCAGCCATGAGATATCAGTAGGAAATGTTCTATTGATGAAAATGGTTTCTTCTTATTATTAAAATGCTTAGGATGATTATAAGTTTTAACTTGATGGCGAGAGTACTTTGATACAGTTACTAGAGGTATAAAGATTGTGCTTTTGTATTGGTTGTTATGAAATTTGTGTTTAAATTTCTCCGATGATCGAGATGTTTTGTTCTCAGCCGGGATATTATCTATTAAAGTAATTGAGAAGTTAGTCTTATTATGGCAGCATGTGAATATGTCATTATTGGTGGGCTGTGTGTGATACCACCAGGGCCAGCCCTGGGGCATGGCAGGTGGGGCCCCTGCCCAGGGCCCAAAAAAATTTTTAAATTTCATTAAAAAAATTCAGTTTGGGGCCCATTTTTTGAAGAAAAGAAGTGCGTTAGGGCTCATTTTTTAAAAAAAATCAGTGCGAAGTGCGTTAGGAGCCCATTTTTTTTTAAAAAAATTTAGGGCCCAAAGAAGAAGTGCGTTAGGGGCCCATTTTTTTTAAAAAAATTTAGGGCCCAAAGAATAAGTGCGTTAGGGGCCCATTTTTTAGTTCACCGGGCCAAAGAAAATTTAGGGACGGCTCTGGATACCACCATATTTATCATTGTTGGTGGGCTGTGTGCGATACCACAATATTTATTATTATTGGTGGGCTGTGTGCGATACCACCGTATTTATCATTATTGGTGGGCTGTGTGCGATACCACCGTATTTATCATTATTGGTGGGCTGTGTGGGATACCACCGTATTTATTATTATTGGTGGGCTGTGTGCGATACCACCGTATTTATTATTATTGGTGAGCTGTGTGCGATACCACCATATTTATCATTATTGGTGGGTCGTGTACGAAACCACTGTGTATTCGATATTTTCTAAAGTGTTCATCGGGAAACTTTGACAAAGTGAAATTACGTGTGACTATGTGATGACAATTGTAGGGTATAAGTGCATGTAAATGTGAGAAATGTTTACGATATGTATTTGGAATATGGTAAGACTTGAAATGAGTAAGTTTATATGTAAATGATACATCCTTTTTACTTATGTTTTTACATATTAATGTATCATATGAAATATGAGTGAATATTATTGATATTTATTTAAATGATGGAAAGTGAGGAAATTCCTAAATGAGCCTTCGGAAGAGACAAAGGATACGGATGAATACCGTGAATATGTGTGTTAAATGGCCTAAAATAACTGGGGTGTTTTGATGAAATTTTATGAAAAATCATCCGGGTTTCACAATGTTACAGTTAAAGAAAAAAATTTAATATTGACTAATCGACTCATTCGGGGTTCTTATCATATGAGAATGCTAGTTGATTTTAGTGATAGATGAAAGCAGTGTTAATCTGTCTAAGCCGTGATCGGTATTCTATTAAAATGAGTTGATAGAAAAGTGACAGTAAAGTTCATATGATGTTGAAATTCAGTTTCCACTGATTGTTATTCTATGAAATGTGTATATGAAGACTATGTTGCTTCTGTTATCGTTCAGTGCTTATAAGTATTGTTTTTCTTCTGGAAATTTTTTGAGAATTTGTCGAAGTAGGTATTATTTCTCTTATGAGCTATATTCTCAGACTTCTAGTACAGTATCAAATTTTGGATTTCCTTATCCCGAATTTGTTATTGGCTTTATTTTATGAATTGTGCAAGAGATATTCTTTTACTGAAAGTAATCATCCTTTTGTGATTATGAAATCTAGTTTGATAGTGAACGTACAGTGTTATTGTTGTCAGATGTGTAAAGACTGTGCTTTTGCATTGGTTAAAATATTGTTTATCGGTGTGACTGAGAAGTTATGTTTGAAATGGCGCTACGGTTTTAATTGTCAGAGAGATGCAATTCCAATGTGGTTCAGTATTTTGAGAATTAAAAGTAAAATGAATTTTATTAGATGTGATTTATCTTTAGATTTTGGGAAAGGAATCAACATTGATAAAAGAGTAAACAGTAAAGGTCGAGCTGGAATCCGTGCTATGGTTGTTATTTCTGAATAATTTGATATATCTTAATGAGTTAAAAAAAATTGTTATGTATTATTGAAACTGTATAGTTGATTTAAGGATCATTGATTCGTAACCAGAAAGAATTGCAATAGGATACATGTCTGAGTTATCATGGCAACCAGATGAAAATGGTTCTTTTAGAAGAGTACTATGAAACAGCCAAGACAAATTCAATTATTTAGTCTGGATAGTTTATAGGTTTGAAGTGTATTTTGATACAAGAACGTGAAAATGGTAGCTTATGCTTGCACTCAATTAATACTGCATGAAAAGAATCTTATGATGTGCATTAGAAATTGACTATTATTCAAAAATAATAATGCTTATTCCATGATTTTGTGAAACTTAGAATTTTGTCAGTAAATGGTAAGTTAGAAGTGTTCGATAGGAACTAACTTTTGATTTGAAACTCCAGGTCGGAAACCGACCATTTAATTGTTGTTTCGAGATAGAGTTTGTGTACCAAGAAATCAATTATATATTATCAGAAATTGCATACAAAATCGAAAGATAAGAGTATTGAAACTTAAATAAGTGACAGGTGCTTCTGAAAGTATCTTTGTGACAGAAATTTTTATTTTATTTTATTTTATTTGGTAAGTAAAGAAAAGTGATTTACGGTTCATCGAAGAGTATAAGACTATTGATAAAATGAGGCCAGTTACTTATTAGTATGTATTTTGTTAGAACTTGAGAAATTCAGTGATGTGGTTCTTATGTCCACGATAAGAAAGTACAGTTCAAAATCTTAGTTTAAGAAGTGAGATGTTGAGGATGTCGAGCCTGAATGAGAATTTGATAGTGCTTTGCGAAGTCAATCCTAAGTATATCTTTTGGTAAAATTTTCGGGGACGAAAATCCCTAAGGGGGGAGAATTGTAACAGCCTAAAATAGGGCCTAGTTGGAACAGTGGTTTTGAAACCACAAACCCAAAGTAAAAACATTTAATTTATGATTGTTTTAGAGTCTATGATATGTTTGGGTGATGATGTGTAAATCTTGTTAAGTAATTTTATCGATAAAGTGCCCAATTTGATTATTGAGATTAAATTGCATTAATTGCAAAATATGAGTTCTAGAACATAAGTACTTGATTTAAATGGGGGTTTAAACTAGAGGTCTTTAAATGGCAAATAGACCATCATATTTTGTTGTGGACAAAACTAGTCATGGAAGGGTAAAAATTGAAAGTTTAGTAGAAATGGCATTTTTGTCATTTAGGCGTTTTAAGGCATAAAAGAAAAAATTTAAACCCAAAAATCTGCTCATTCTCTTCTCCATGCTGTCGAAATTTTCATGAAGCCATTGCTAGGGTTTCAAGCTTTTTCAAAGCTCAATTGTAAGTGCATTTGAGCCTCGTTTTTAATGTTCTTCGTATTTTTGAGATCCTAGAAGCTTAACATTTCTATTTATACCATTTATTTGCATGAAAAAGGAAGTTTAAAAATTGACCCTTGCTAGAAATTTGTGCATTTTGATGTTTAATGGTAGAATAAGAGTGCACGAGGTTAGGAGAACGATTTTTGCTAAGTGATTTTCGTTGAAAATGGTTAAAACGGGTTAATTAGTAAAAGTTATAAATGCTCCTAAAAGTGTGAAATAATAAGAATTTGAGGTTGCTTTGGAAGAGAAAAAGGTTCGGCTGACCTTGAATTTCATAGAAATTGAATAAAAATCATATTACGAGCCTAGGGGTAAAATCATAATTATGAGAAAGTTTAGGGGCAAAATTATAAATTTACCGTACTATGATTTTTGTATTAAAATGAGTAATGTGAGTGATAATTAAGTGAAACGTGACCTTTTAGATCAAAGAAATCGAGATTTGGACCAAGTACGGGGAAATGTCAATCAAAATGACCGATTCGCATTGAGGTAAGTTCATATGGATAGTCTATAGTGAATGCTTATTAAATTTGAATTGAAATGATGTATTATTTTATAAATGTATGTTATCTAATCATGACTGTATGCAAGTACGAGATCGGATTGAAGGATCAATCGTGAGAAATGCAGGGTCAAGTACATTCGTACTACGACTCGTGATGAATTGACGGAAAAGACCATGGTTGGACCATGGCAGTGAGTGTGCAGTGTAAGTGTAACACCCCAAACCCGACCCCAAAACACCACGGCCGAGTCCAAAATTTTACTGGAAAAGTGTTGAAAAGAATTCGGTTTTGAAGGTGTAAATAAGTTTTAAGTTCTACAACAAAAATTTCGCTTTAAAATGGGGTTTGTCGATTAAAGTAGTATTTTTGCCGACGAATCAAATCTTCCGGGTTGTGTAAAGTTTAAATCGTTGTTTGTACGAGAATTTCGAGAAAAACAAATTGTTCCCGAGTAACCCGAATTTTGAGAACTTTCAATTTTATTTCCAGGTTGTAATTGGCTTAAAGTTGTTTAATTAACAAATCCGGCTTAAATCCATAAATCCCAAAATAGTTAGAGTGGCCTTATTACATAATAAAACAACCCAAATAATATCCAAACAGTTTAAAATATAAATGGAATTTACGAAAATAACTTCTACATGGCTACCTCGATTCCGCTCCAGCCCGGCCTAATGAATTACGAATTACCTGCAATGTTTTAAAAAAAAACAGAGTGAGTCACCAGACTCAGTGTGCAATTAATTCACATGATTCCACCAATGGGCTAAGACCCAAATCCACATCAACCACATACCACACATGATGATGCAAAATGTTAACCCAACCCAACCTAGTATCCAACCACTACACACCACCCGTATATCCATCCACCACACACCTGGGGATTACTAAATCGACCCTCCATCCGCTACACACCTCTTTGGCAGTCTATGCCGATGGCACACTGCTCAAAGTCCACTTAGTGATCTAGCCACTGATCCATGTGATTAAAATCACAAATATCCACGATGAGACTCAAGGTCGTCATCAATCCACGTATATTAATATATACACACTTCCACTTTATTCAAAATATCCCGGAACCCCATGCACATGCAGTATATTATGATAAAATGGCATTATAACATATGAATATATCAAATATGCACATATCAAATATGCACGTATGACATGCTTACACATATCCACCATCACTAACCACCACCTCAATATGGATAGTATACTAACTTGGTTACCGGGTTACCCAATATGGGTAATAACACCACCACAGCCACTATTTCGGCTACCACATAATACATATATATTTTAATTAAAGCAAGTAAGTAAACAGTGTGTTAATTACACACCTAATAACACGCAATACCACGCCTTCTATGTCATCACTATCACTAACCGACACTACCACTATTTGCCTACGATCCTGCTCTGAAGCTAGCCCACACCCCGGTGGCCAATCCCGAACCGCTGAAACTGACCGCTTCTTGAATTTAGGGGTAGGGACTACGTGTCCAACCCCTTTCTCTCTTTGGCTGATACTCGAATCCATCAAACAAAGTCTTTGATTAGAAGACTCAGGTTAAAACGTTGAATAAGAAAGAATAACGAACCAAATAAATGCTAAGATCGAAAGAGCATCCTTACCAAAGTCGACCTAAATCCCGAAGGCTCTCACTTGAACTTAGAAGTTGTCAAAACCCCTGCATAAGCCTTGTTAGATTCGGCTCTAACACCTATGGACAACAGAAGTAGCCTTCGGCCTAATGTTATAATCTCATTACCTCGATTGATCGAATCCCGAAAGATCCTTACTCCCTTAATGTTGGCTTATACAAAGAACCTGAAATCACTCCTTCATAGATTCAGCCACACCAAAGAAACATGGTTAGTCTTTTGGTTTCGACAAACCAAAAAAAAGAATAAGGAAAAAGATCTAAATAAAAGAGGGCTCCTTACCACAATTACTAGGAACCGATTGAGAGAGCTTAACAATGACTGAATGATGGTGCTTCCTCTAGCAAATGACAACCGATAAGTGTTACCACCAAAGTGAGATATTCACTTTGAAGAATAACAAGAGAAGAAAAAAAAAGAATGGAGAGGGCTCAAAGAGATTCGGCTATGGTTTAACAATTGGGGAAAGCTCGTTTAGTTACCATCAACAATGAAACAAATGGGTTTTCGGCTTTTGAAGATAAGAGGATCGATGAAAAGAAGAAGAGAGGGTTGGGGTTTATGGGGTTTCGGCTATTGAGAAGAATGGAGGGTAAAATTCGGCTTCCTTGCAAAAGAAGTGAGGGTTGCCAAAATGAAAAAAATAGAGAGAAGAGAAAAGAAGATGCACACAATGCCCAAAATGATCACTTCTATATTCGGCTTTTGGTCACATGAAAAGAAAGTAAAAGAGAGTGTTTTACTAACACTTTTGGCAAAGAGAACTAAAGGAGGAAAACGCAAAAGATGGACACCCACACTACTAGCACAGATTCAGCACCTACTCCCCCTCACATGACCGAAAATGCCACCCCCTAGAATCCCAAATTCGACCAACTCTTACCCCCTTCTCCTCATCCCTTGTTTTTCTCCTAACTTCCCTCCACTCCACTCATTCAAACACATTTGAATGATTCAAACTCCTATCTCCCTTCATAGCCACACATTTGAATTCGTTGACTCATTCAACATGCCACCCAAGAAGTGTTCAAGCCGATCTCTAACACCTCCCCTCCTTGACGCAAAAACAACCTCCAAAATGCAGACCATGCTATTCGAACCTCCTCCCCCTACAACTCCCTTTGACGCAAACTCCCCTGCCCCTTAGGTAGCGTCCCCTTGCCACTCCACCACTCCTCTTGTTGTGTAAATAAACACCACATTAAATCCCTTAAGGCCTAGCTCCCCTAGCTCCTCCCTAAAGGCTTCAAACCAGAAATTTTCACTAAGGCTTCTACCTAACCCCAAGGTTTCCCAAAGCCCCCAAACATACTCAAACAGCATACTGAGCATGCTAACACATAGATATGAATTGAAATGCGTGACCTCTAACTCCCAGATGTTACAGTTCTACCCCCTTAAAGAAATTTTAGCCTCGAAATTACATGGTCAAAATAGGTGAGGGTATTGCTGTCTCATCGCCTCCTCCGACTCCCACGACACTTCTTCCGAACCTTGGTTCCGCCATAACACCTTGACTAGAGGAACTGATTTCTTTCGTAACACCTTCACATCTTGCTTCAAAATCTGAATTGGCTCCTCTTCATAGGACAAATCTGGCTTCAACTCAACTTCCTCCACTGGCACCACGTGAGACGGATTCGATCGGTAACGTCTTAGCATCAAGACGTGGAGCACATCATGCGTCTGCTTCAACTCTGAAGGCAACTCCAACTGGTACGCTACTGGCCCCACTCACTTCAAAACCCGATAAGGTCCTATAAACCTGGGACTCAACTTACCCTTACGTCCAAACCTCATTACCTTCTTCCACGGTAAAACCTTCAAAAATACCAGATCACCCACTGCAAACTCTATCTCTTTCCACTTAAGATATGCATACGATTTCTGTCTATCAGATGCCTCCTTCAATCGAGCTCGGATTACCCTAACCTTCTCCTCTGATTCTGCCACCATCTCTGGACCTAACACATGACGTTCTCCTAACTCTGTCCAACAAGTAGGAGTGTGACACTTCCGCCCATACAATGCTTCATACGGTGCCATCTAAATACTTGGTTTGTAACTGTTGTTGTATGCGAACTCTGCTAAGGGCAAGAATTCTTCCCAATTACCTCTGAAGTCAATAACACATCCCCTCAACATATCTTCCAACACCTGAATTACCCTTTCCGACTGGCCATTCGTCTGCGGATGAAATGCTGTGCTAAAATCCAACCTGGTACCTAAAGCCTGATGCAACGCTCTCTAAAACTGCGACGTAAATCTAAGGTCCCTATCTGAAATGATTGACACTGGCACCCCATGCAGCCTCATAATTTCTGCCACATACAACTTCGCCAACCTCTGCAGAGAGTAGTATACACGAACAGGTATAAAATGAGCAAATTTTGTCAACCAATCCACTATCACCCATACCGAGTTTTTCTTAGTAGGCGTAAGAGGAAGCCCACTAACAAAATCCATCGTGATTCTCTCCCACTTCCACTGTAAAATCTTTACTGGTTGCAGTAACCCCGAAGGCACTTGGTGTTCAGCTTTGACCTGCTAACACGTCAAACACTTTCCCACAAATTCTATAACTTCCTGCTTCAATCTAGGCCACTAAAACTGGTCCCATAGGTCCTTATATAACTTACTCCCTCCAGGATGTGTAGCATAATGGCTACTATGCGATTCTCGAAGAATCTTCTCCCTCAATTCCACATCTTTTGGCATACAAACCCTACCTCGAAAACATAAAACTTCATTGCTGTTTACACTGTAGTCCTCTGATCCCCATTCTGCACTTGCAGGAGTCTGGCACTCAAAACATCATCCACCAACTGTTTCTCTTTTACTTGACTCAACCATGTCGGATTCAATTGCAGCTCAGCTAATAAACTCCCGTCGTCATATAGGCTAAGATGAGTGAACATCGCTCTCAGATCTGATACTACCTTTCAGCTTAGTGCATCTGCCACCACATTCACTTTACCCGGGTGGTATTCAATTGAGCAGTCGTAATCCTTCAATAGCTCCACCCATCTTCGCTATCTCAAGTTCAACTCTTTCTGAGTCAGCAGATACTTTAAACTCTTATGGTCCGTGTAGATCACCGACTTCTCTCCATACAAATAATGCCTCCACACTTTCAAAGCGAAAACCACTGCAGCCAATTCTAGGTCATGCATCGGATAGTTAACTTTATGAGGCCTTAACTGCCGAGATGCATAGGCAATAACCTTTCCTTCCTGCATCAGTACACAACCTAACCCCGTATGAGAAGCATCACAATACACCACAAAATCTTTCCCTGCTTCAGGCTGAATTAGAACCGGAGCCTCTATCAAAACCCTTTTTAGCTTCTTGAAACTCTCCTACTGCTTGTCCGTCCACACAAAAGGTACCTCCTTCCTCAACAACTTAGTCAAAGGTGCTGCTATAGAGGAAAAACCTTCAACAAATCTACTGTAATAACCGGCTAACCCCAAGAAACTATGAATCTCTGCCACTGACTTAGGTGGTTTCCAATCCAATACCGCCTTAATCTTCCGAGGATCCACTCTTATCCTTTCTGCAGATACCACATGACCTAGAAAAGCAACTTCTCTTAACTAAAATTTGCACTTGTTAAATTTGGCATACAACTTCTTTTCCCTTAAAATCTGCAGCACCACTCGAAGATGCGCATCATGCTCCTCCTCTGACTTGGAATATACCAGAATGTTGTCTATGAATACCACGACGAACTGGTCCAAATAGGGTTGAAAAACCCGGTTTATCATATCCATGAACGTAGCTAGTGCATTGGTTAACCCGAACGGCATTACCAGGAATTCATAGTGCCCGTATTGAGTCTGAAATGCCGTCTTATGGATATCTACCTCCTTTACCATAAGCTGGTGATATCCTAACCTCAAATCTATCTTTGAAAAGATCGCAGCCCCTTTAAGCTGATCAAACAAGTCATCTATCCTCAGTAGTGGGCACTTGCTCTTGATCGTCAGCTTATTCAACTGGCGATGATCTATGCACATCCACATAGATCCGTCCTTCTTCTTTACGAACAACACCGGTGCTCCTCTTGGAGGCACACTGGGTCGAATGAAACCGCGATCTAACAACTCCTAGATTTGGGCTTTAAAACCAACTCCTTCGGTGCCATCCTATAAGAAGCGATGGACACCGGCACTGTACCTAGCAGAAGGTCGATTCCAAACTCCACCTCACGATCCGGAGGCAACGCTGAAAGTTCTTCTGAAAAATATCCACAAAATCCTTCACTGTTCTAACCTCACCCACAGCTGCTTCCTTTGCATCCAAAGCACTTACAAACGTCAAGAAAGCCATACACCCTTCTTCACCATTCTCTTCGCCTTAAGAGCAAACACTATATTCAACAAGTAGTCTCTCCTCTCACCTATCACCAAAACCTCATTGTCATGGGAGTCTTCAACGACATGCGCTTAGCAGCACAGTCCAAATTTGCACGATACCTTACTAACCAGTCCATGCCAAGGATCAAATCCAATTCCCCAAATGGTAGCTCCATCAAGTCAGCCGTGAACACAGACCCTGAACTTCTAAAGGCACATCTCTAAATAGTTTATCTACCACTACTGATTGCCCTAATGGGCTAAGGACTGTCATCTTCCTAGAGGCCATTTCAGGATGCACATTCAAGGTTTCAGACACCATACTAGCAATATAGGAGTGAGTCGATCCAAGATTAAATAAAGCAGTAAAAGGGTAACCCAAAAATGAGAAACGTACCCATGATAACATCTGGTGCATCCCCCTCCCCATGGCCGCGTAAACCAACCCAGGCTATCTTGCATCTAAGCTCCCAGCACCTCTGCCCGGTGCTCCACGACCTCGGCCAGAACCGTTCCCTCCTCGATTCAGACCACGACCTCTTGACATTTGTTGACCACCCCTTCTTGGCTGCACATACCCCTGACCTACCGTCTGAGTTCTAGCCATGTCATGAGGACAGTTCTTAATTAGATGGTCCCTTGACCCACACCTGTAGCACTCTTTTTTCCTTCCCCAACACTCTCCTACATGAGACCTCCCACACTGAGCACATCGATTTAAATCGACTTCCAAGGTGGGCGCAGAACGCGATCAGTCCCTCAACCCTAGGCTTTTTTTGGAAACCCCTCGATGATGCTGACGGTCCAAAACCCCTCTTATTCCTGCCTCTGTCCTTATCCCAATTCTGCCTCTCAGATCGCTTAACCTCCTTAGCTATCCTTACTTTTTCCACTAAAGTAGCAAAGTCCCTCTCCCGCTGAGGAGCTATCAACACTCACAGCTCATCCCACAGCCCATCCTCAAATCTCACACAAGACTCGAGTCGGTTGCAACCATCCTCAGTGTCTGGCTTAACTGCAAAAATTTTACTTCATACTCACCATCGACTTGCCTCCCTACACTAAGTTCAAGAATGCCTTCCTCTGTGCATCCACGTAACTAGCCCCAATGTATTTCCCCTCAAACTTAATCTTAAAGAAACTCCAATCCACTCGGTCTGCCGGAGTACCCTCTCTGACAGTGAGCCACCACTGGTAGGCCTCATCCCGCAGTAAGGAAACAACGCCCTTCAATTTCTCTTCCGCTGTGCAATCCAAATCATCCATGATCCTCTCGACTGCCTCTAACCAATATTCCACCACATTCGGAGCCACTCTGAAAATACCTCGAAACACTTCAGCTCCATTAGCTCGAGTCGCCAGAATGGACTTCGAGTTGCTATCCTCAAGGCCGCCTTGACCACTCGCTCTAGCATACGCAGCATCTCCTGAGACACTGCATCATCTCCCTCTGTCTGGTCTTGAAACTCTGCCTCTGCAGCTGGCGGTAGTGGTGCCTCATTTTTTGACCCATGACCAGACCCCGTTGGTTCCGATACCGTTATCCTACCTCTACCACGCCCACGCGCATTACGACCACGTCCCCTAGAACTCATGTCTATCGTCACTTTTTAATCTATTTTAAAGAAAGTTTATGTATTATCTTTCTTTCCACTTGTTGATTAAAGGGGTAGTTTTATGACATAGAATTTCAAGTTATTCTTTTGTAAAGCGCATACATCCCTAAAGGTTTCAGTCTCTAAAGAGAATATCCTAAATTCTAATGTCCATATCCATAACAATGAACCACATAACCACTTTCATTCAATTCATTTAATAAGTCAGAAGACTTACCTGGTAGACCTGGGCCGGAAGATTCGAGTGCCATGCCTTCACAAATCCATTTCATGAAAAATTTCTTTTAACTACTTTTGAATATCCGTTTGAAAACGTTGTGGGTCTCAAAACCCAAAGGTCGAGTTTTAAAACTTGGGCTCTGATACCAAATTGTAACACCCCAAACTCGACCCAAAACACCATGTCGAGTCCAGAATGTTACTGGAAAAGTGTTGAAAAGAATTCGGTTTTAAAGGTGTAAATAAGTTTTAAGTTCTACAACAAAAATTCCACTTTAAAATGGGGTTTGTCGATTAAAGTAGTAATTTTACCGACGAATCAAATCTTTCGAGTTGTGTAAAGTTTAAATCGTTGTTTGTACGAGAATTTTGAGAAAAATAAATTGTTCCCGAGTAACCCAAATTTTGAAAACTTTCAATTTTATTTCCAGGTTGTAATTGGCTTAAAGTTGTTTAATTAATAAATCCGGCTTAAATCCATAAAATCCCAAAATAGTTAGAGTGGCCTTATTACATAATAAAATAACCCAAATAATATCCAAACAGTTGAAATATAAATAGAATTTATGAAAACAACTTCTGCATGGCCACCTCGATTCCGCTCCAGCCCGGTCCAACGAAAGTTACTTAATTACGCATTATTTTAAAAAAGCAGTGAGTCCCCAGACTCAGTGTGCAATTAATTCACATGATTGCAATTAATTAATTCACATGATTCCACCAATGGGCCAAGACCCAAATCCACATCAACCACATACCATGCATGATGATGCAAAATGTTAACCCAACCCAACCTAGTATCCAACCGCTACACACCACCCGTATATATATCCACTACACACCTAGGGATTACTAAATTGACCCTCCATCCGCTACACACCTCTTTGGCAGTCTATGCCGATAGCACACTATTCAAAGTCCACTTAGTGGTCTAGCCACTGATCCACGTGATTAAAATCACAAATATCCATGATGAGACTCAAGGTTGTCATCAATTCACGTATATTAATATATACACACTTGCCGTTTATTCAAAATATCCCGAAACCCCATGCACATGCAGCATATTATGATGAAATGGCATTATAACATATGAACATATCAAATATGCATGTATGACATGCTTACACATATCCACCATCACTAACCACCACCTCAATATAGATAGTATACTAACTTGGTTATCGGGTTACCCAATATGGGTAATAACACCACCACAGCCACTGTTTCGGCTACCACATAATATATATATATTTTAATTAAAGCAAGTAAGTAAACAGTGTGTTAATTACACACGTGATAACATGCAATACCACGCCCTCTACATCGTCACTATCGCTAACCGACACTACCACTATTTACCTACGATCCTGCTCTGAAGCTGTCCCACACCCCGGTGGCCAATCTCGAACCGCTGAAACTGACCGCTTCTTGAATTTAAGGGTAGGGACTACGTGTCCAACCCCTTTCTCTCCTTGGCTAATACTCGAATCCATCAAACAAAGTCTTTGATTAGAAGACCCAGTTAAAATGTTGAATAGGAAAGAATAACAAACCAAATAAATGCTAAGATCGAAAGAGCATCCTTACCAAAGTCGACCTAAATCCCGAAGGCTCTCACTTGAACTTAGAAGTTGTCAAAACCCCTACATAAGCCTTGTTAGATTCGGCTCTAACACCTATGGACAATAGAAGTAGCCTTCGGCCTAATGTTATAATCTTCTTACCTCGATTGATTGAATCCCGAAAGATCCTTACTCTCTTAATGTTGGCTTATATGAAGAACCCGAAATCACTCCTTCATAGATTTGGCCACACCAAAGAAACAGAGTTAGTCTTTTGGTTTGACAAATTTTGGTTTCAAAAAAAAAAAAAGAATAAGGAAAAAGATCTAAATAAAATAGGGCTCCTTACTACAATTACTAGGAACTGATTGAGAGAGCTTAACAATGATTGAATGATGGTGCTTCCTCTAGCAAATGACAAACAATAAGTGTTACCACCAAAGTGAGATATTGGCTTTGAAGAATAACAAAAGAAGAAAAAGAAAGAATGGAGAGGGCTCAAAGAGATTCGGCTATGGTTTCACAATTGGGGAAAGTTCATTCGGTTACCATCAACAACGAAACAAATGGGTTATTCGGCTTTTGAAGATAAGAGAATCGATGAAAAGAAGAAGAGAGGGTTGGGGTTTATGGGGTTTCGTCTATTGAGAAGAATGGAGGGTAAAATTCGGCTTCCTTGCAAAAGAAGTGAGGGTTGCCAAAATGAAAAAAATAGAGAGAAGAGAAAAGAAGATGCACACAATGCCCAAAATGATCACTTCTATATTTGGCTTTTGGTCACATGAAAAGAAAGTAAAAGAGAGTGTTTTACTAACACTTTCGGCAAAGAGAACTAAAGGAGGAAAATGCAAAAGATGGACACCCACACTACTAGCATGATTAAGCACCACCTACCCCCTTACATGATCGAAAATGCCACCCCCTAGAATCTCAAATTCGGCCAACTCTCACCCCCTTCTCCTCATCCCTTGTTTTTCTCCTAACTTCCCTCCACTCCACTCATTCAAACACATTTGAATGATTCAAACTCCTATCTCCCTTCATAGCCACACATTTGGATTCGTTGACTCATTCAACATGCCACCCAAGAAGTGTCCAAGCCGATCTCTAACACCTCCCTCCTTGACCAAAAACAACCTCCAAAATGCAGACCATGATATTTGAACCTCCTCCCCCCTGCAACTCCCTTTGACGCAAACTCTCCTAACCCTTAGGTAGCGTCCCCTTGCCACTCCACCACTCCTCTTGTTGTGTAAATAAACACCACATTAAATCCCTTAAGGCCTAGCTCCCCTAGCTCCTCTCTAAAGGCTTCAAACCAGAAATTTTCACTAAGGCTTCTACCTAACCCCAAGGTTTCCCGAAGCCCCCAAACACACTCAAACAACATACTGAGCATACTAACACATAGATATGAATTGAAATGCGTGACCTCTAACTCCCGGATGTTACAGTAAGACCATGTCTAGGACATGGCATCGGCACCGGTATCTGATCCTATGTAAGACCATATTTGGAATATGGCATTGGCATCCTATCAGGTGTGCGAAATATCCCGAACATCCTTAATATTACAAGTAGTTCAATGGGAAGTTCAAGGAGTATGCTCAAGATAAGTAAGAGTAGGATATGTGAGTATTATGAATAGGCGCAGGTATGTATACGAGATTCATAAATAATGTGCTCGGATTATGATGCATTATTGATAAGGATGCAAATGAGTAAGATGTATCTATGATCACTTGGTTGTTATGAGCCAAATTATAATATGCTTTGGTGTAAATGTGTATAAATGAAAGTGAACATAACGAATTAATGAATGAGTGGAATTGACATTAAAACAGTGTGGGCAGCAGCATTAGTATAACTTTGAAAAATCACCAAAAATAGTAGAAATTGAATTAAAGGCTGGGAGAGATATGAAATTAAAGCTTAATGAGCCTAATATTTTATAAAAGAAATAGAGTAAGAAAAAGAAGTGTGAATTATGAGATATTTTAATTTTAGTGAGACAGGGTCAGAATGAGTTTTGAATCCCCTATTCCAACTTTGGAAAATTAGTAAAAATTGTAAAAAATAACTAAGGGATATAATTTATATGTATGAAATCCTGAATGAGTATATTTTCAAATTAATTAAACAAGAAGGTCATACGAGGAGAAAATTGATTTGTAGTGAAGGGAGGTCAGAATAGTCAAATGGTAAAATAGGGGAAACTTTAATGAATAAACTGTATTAATTGGATAAGCCAAAAATTTTGGAAATTTTATGGTATGAAGATATGTGAGTCTAGTTTCAGAGAAAATTTATGGTTCTTCATTTGAAGTTTTTTACCTCAAGAAATAAATAATTTAGTGACAATGACTCAAGTAGACAGATTAATGTGAACATAAGTAACAAGGTGTAAGCATGTGATATAATGATTATATCATATTAAGAAATTATTGTGAGGATTTATCCATACAAGTTTATTAATTTCTTATTATTTGCATATGAACTTACTAAGCATCTATGCTTACTTCCCCTCTCTTTTCTCTTGCCTTGTAGTACCCCCAAGTTAGCTCGGGGATCGGTGGACGCCGGAGATTCGCTCACACTATCAATTGGAACACTTGGTATATCTAGATACATTAATTTTTGGGTTATGGCATGTATAGTAGGCTTGGTCATTTTGTCACATAAGTCATATTTCTTATGGCCTAAAATGTTGGCCCTTATTTAATAAATGTTCATTTTCTTTATTTTATTAAGGCTATTTGGAGATGGCCAACATTGACGGTTGTTACACGCCTATGATATGGTTATTCATGTATGTAGTAATTGCATAATTGAGATGTCGTGGGTGCAATTTACAAATGATTTCATGAATGGCAATGTGTATGAGAATGTGTATGCAAAAATTGGATATTTGGATGTCCAATTATAGGATGATACATGCTGATGAAATGGATACAAGAGAGTTTGTGTTTTAGAGGGGGAACTAGCTTGGAAAATAGCCAACTTCTAGGCCACACGGGTAGAGACACAGCCATGTATCTCAACCATGTGACAGACACGGTTTAAGGGTACGGGCGTGTTGATGTCGTGTGAGGGACACGGGTGTGTGTCCGGTCGTGTGTAATAAGTCAGTGTCGACCACGGGTGAAGAGCACGGGCATGTCTCAGGGGTACACGGGTGTGTCCCTTGAGCAACATGGGCGTGTGGCGCCAGTATAGACAAAAATCTTCTAAGTGTGTAGAAGTTTTCGATTAATTTTTGAAACCTTCTGGAAGTAGGTTTAAGGCCTCGCAGGTCAAGGATGAGTAGGTTATCAGTTTGAATAGAAAGTATTTAAGCTAAAACAAAATTTTATAGCCTGATGTGAATTTTTTAAGCAGGTAGAATTAGGTAATGCTTCGTATCCGGTTCCGGCTTCGAACCCGGGTAAAGGGTGTTACACTTATCATTAGTATGCAATAGCCCAACTATGGTTTTATCATCAAGATGCCATAGCACGGCTATGGTCTTACATATATACACTGCCATGGTCCAACCATGGTCTTACGTCTGAATAGTTGCCATAGCCTCGCTATGGTCTTAAGTACGAATGCAGTCTGTCTCCATTGATACCAGGAATTATCATTTTGTAACTTTTTATAATTCCAATTCTATCAAAAAATCAATTTAATATTAGTAATTTATATCATTTAAGCTCTAACCTTCATAAACAATTAGAAATATAATTGAGTTCATATTAAATGAACTTACTTGATAAAAAACGAAGTCGAAATCGAGACAAAGATCAATCTATTACTTTAGCCTTTTCACGATTTGAACCTAATTGATTTATTTCTTGATCTAAAATAATAATTCTATTTAATTATCAACTTCCAACAACATAATTAACTAATTTTATGCAATTAAGTCCTTTTGTACATTTTTACAAAATTTCTCTAACATTTTACCTTTTATACAATTTAGTCCCTAAGTTTAAACTTGCAATTTAACTATTTTCAACCAAATTCAAGCTTAGCCAAATTGTTTGGGACCCTATTAAAACCCATTTTTTCTTTTATTTCACATCAAGTCCTCGTAATTTTATCACTTTAACATTTTAGTCCTAAAACATTAAAATTACCAAAAATTACTTTACAATATAGTCCTATTTAATAACCAAGCTTAATAATTTGCCATAAAACTTCAAGAATATGCAAAACTCATCAATGGCATAATCCATAATCTTTAACAGTTTTGAAAACAGAGATACAAGTTAGTTGGACCTAGTTGCAATGATATCAAAAGCATGAAAATTACAAGAAATCGGTTAAAATCAGCTTACCAAATTGAAGGACAAGCTTGGCCGAAACTTCCCAAGCCTTAACAATGGTGTTTCGGCCTTTTTTTCCCGAAATATTCATGAAGATGTATTTTAACCTTTGTTATCTTTTATTTATTTACTTAAATTTTGCAATTTACTAATTTAATCTTTTAATCTAACTTATAAAATGACTAATTCATGTCTATAAGTGTCCAATATTTATGAATATGGTATAATTACCATCTAAAGAAGGTTTAATTGCACAATTAGTCCTTTAATTGTTTTAAATTTTTAACTAAACAAGCTTAATTTCAATTTAATCCTAAACTAATAAGGACTTAATAGGAAAATAGCCCAAAGGCTAGTGGATTAATCATATACATCACCGCTTGGACTTTTTGACCATGGTTTAATCACCATTTTGGTCCCTTTACAATTTTAAATCTATAGCAATTAACTTTTACCTCTTTTACAATTCAATCATTTTACCTTAATTAAGCAACCAATCGTCAAAATTACGGACCAAACCTCAATTCACATATAATATAACTCTGTAAATATTTACTAAAATATTACCGACTTAAATTATGGAAATGGGGTGTTAATACCTCATTTAGAAAAACCACTTGACCTTTGGACTAAACCATTTATACTAACCATTAATCCAATTAATTAAAATTCATCAAACCAAAATTCAATATAAAAATTATTATTGACTCGCATAATTTAAATACTAATTTTATGAACTTACTCATCGAATTTGTGGTCCTGAAACCATTGTTTCCGACACCACTAAAAAATGGGCTGTTATAGAAGTATGCAAACGTTTTACTCAGTAACATGTTGCCAAAACACATTCTCCCCAAAATTTAGTTGGAACTTTTGATTGAAATTTTATAGCCCGAGCAATATCTAACAAATGTCGATGCTTACGTCATCAACACCATTTTGTTGTAGTGTTCGAACGCAAGAACTTTGATGAATAATTCCCAAAGAAGCAAACAAAGAATTACATTCACAATTAAAAAAAACTCAGTGCCATTATCACTGCAAAAAGTTTTAATGGTCAAAGAAAATTAAGTTTGAGTAAGGGTAACAAACTGTTTTAAAATAACAATCACTACACCAAAATAGACTTTTAGCAGCGTTTTTTATGGCTTTTAGCGGCGATTTTAAGCACCACCACAAAAAACGCCGCTAAAACGCGCGCTGCAAAAGTTAACGGCATTTATTGTGAAAAAACGCCGCTAGAAGTCTTGAATTTTAGCGGCGCTTTTATAAGAAACGCCGCTAAAAGACCCCACTTTTAACGGTGCTTTTATAAGAAACGCCGCTAAAAGTCCATACCTTTAGCGGCGCTTTTATAAGAAACGCCGCTAAAAGTCCACACCTTTAGCGGCGCTTTTATAAGAAACGCCGCTAAAAGTCCACACCTTTAGCGGCGCTTTTATAAGAAACGCCGCTAAAAGACCGCACCTTTAGTTGCGCTTTTATAAGAAACGCCGGTAAAAGACCGCACCTTTAGCGGCTCTTTTATAAGGAACGCCGCTAAAAGATCGCACCTTTAGCGGTGCTTTTATAAGAAACGCCGCTAAAATACCGCACCTTTAGCGGCGCTTTTATAAGAAACGCCGCTAAAAGTCATGAAAAATAAAAAAAATAAAATATTATAAAAAAAGAATAAGATTAAAATATTATAAAAAAATTTAAGGGAAAATAGTAAAATTAAACATTTTTCAGCCCATAACATTTAAACAAAAAAATAGTTAAGCCAATCAATACTAGGATTTTAATTAACAAATTAAGCCACACTGTAAAACCAGCCAATAAAAGAAGTGGGGAAAAGAATAAAGAAATAAACAATAAGGATGTGATAAAATTTCATCAGCAAAACAAAATCATGGCGAGTTTGAGTTATTTATCTGCTGGACCGACTCTTCATTGTTCATCACTTTAGGTTGTTGCTTCACAACTGGCCCAATCAACTTCCACACTGCATATTAAAAGAAAAGAAGATATTAAAGCAAATTCCAAAAGAATTGCATAACAGGGATTTTAGATTCTTATTGGCTGGAGCCAAAACGTGAACAAAATCTATTTAGTTAATAGGCATAAGAGTTTTATAGTACCAGTAAGTACTCAACCACAAATAGAGGATCAACATAATGGTTAAAGAAATATACCGATATTATCAATCAAAATAGCTATTTTAAATATAAGCGGTGACATAAAGACGATCTTGGATTAACAATCGCAAAACATTGATTTTCACGTAATTAATTTAATATGATAATCCAATGGAGAAATTAAATGCTAAAAGAATATAGATGTACTAAACTTTTGAAGAATCGATGTATATCCTTCGAAACAAGGGATAAGTTCAGATAAAGACTTCACTACGTTGAAGATAGAAACTAATATTTGCAGACTAAAAACATATATCAGATAAAAAACATTTTTGCTCCTACAATAGAACTGTAACACCCCCAAACCCGGCCCACGAGCCCTGACCGGATCTGGTTATGTCACTGCGGAAAGACGGCTAAAAATCTTTTTAACTTTAGGATAAAACATGGAAATTTGGTAGACTTTTGAAAACCATGTCCGTTTAAAATTATAAGTAAAACTTTGTTATTATAAAATGTCCATATTTAAACTTTAGTATATAAATATATATCTTGAATAAATAGATTGCTAAAAATAAAATAAAATCATCTTTATATAGTAATTTAATTTTAATCTAACCACAATTTAAATAATACCAAAAATAATAATAAGGCCCTTATTACAAACGTTATTTAACCAAAATACTTAATAAAAAATGCTTAAAATAATTAAAATATCTTCTTTGCATGGGCCACCTTGTATCCACTCCAACCCGGTCCAAGGTTTACGATCACCGAAATGGTTGAGAAAAATTGGGTGAGTCCACAGACTCGGTGCATCACACATCATCACACATGCCCATATCCACAGATCATACAATTAAATATGCAATTACGAAACCCAACCCAACCTAGGTCCATCCGTTACACCAACCTTAGCAGACTCCCTGCTCAAGGCCGTGGCTAATCCACCGATCACAACCGAGTGATCCCACATATCTTACCTCGACAGACATTCTGCCGCACAAGGTCGTGGCTGAGCCATCGATCACATCAGTGATCCTCCCATTAATCCGACTACGGTGATGCACACAGCCCTCAACCGCCGAGATGGGCACCTAGCCAACATCTCCCTTGATGAAGCACACAGCTAATCATCAAGCGCTAATGTAGCACGAGGCTAGCATTAGACCACGTACATAAATATGTACACCCATCCTTCCTTGATCAAATCCAAGCCCCAAGCATATATGTCAATGTATCTTATCAAATCAACACGTAGAATGAATATACATCACATGCTCATTATCATATCACACAAGCACCATAAATAATTTAATATCACATATTACTGACCTGTTAACCGAAAACCCCAAACGTGGGTATCCACCACTTTTGCCTTTATTGTTGACTATCACACATCATACACCAAGTATATGTATATATATCAATACACAAAACAGGAGAAACAGTGCGATAATTACGCACCTAATTACTTGTAGTTCTACACTCTCGATCCCAACGCTATCGTTAACCAAAACTACGGCTATCTGCCTATCTTGCTGCTCTGACGCTGGTCCACACCCCGGTGGCCAATCTCGAACCGCCGAGATAGCTCTTTTCTTAAACTTCGGGATAGGGACTTTCCCTTGCCCTCCTTGACTGGTATTGGCCTCCATCGAAACACTTAATCAGATAAACCGGTTAAACCTCCAAATCATAAACTAAATAACAAATCTCACCACTTTATTGCTTACCAAAATCACTTACCTTCCTCTCAAACCGATTGGGGAAGAAGAGAGCACCCTTTACTTTGATATTCAGCCAAAATTACACCAAATAGGGAGGGGTAGATTCGGCTAAGGAAAACAAGAGAGATGCTAGAATTTTGAGTAATTTTGGGCGGTTTGTCTAAGGAAATTTTGGCGACAAGGTGGTAGGAGTTCGACTAATGGAGGAAGAAAAGATGAAGGAAAAGAAGTAGGGTTCAAGGGGTTTTCGCTTGTAAAAGAAGAAGAAAAGAAGCTGGAAAATTGAGCAATTGCTTAGGGAATTTGGAGAAGAAGAAGAAGAAGAAGAAAAAGTTTCGAAATTTTGGGTATTTCTTCTTTGTACAAAAATCAATTTTGAACAAATCCCTAAGGAGTCCCAATCTTGGCCAATTCCCTTTATTTTGTGATAATTTCCAGCCTTGAATTATCACAAAATACATCTAGCTTTAATCTCCTAATCCCTCAACAATTTAATTGTAATTAAACTACTAATAACCCCCTTCCAAATTGATTATGAAAAAAAATGCCTTATCTCTTATCAATTTAAGAGTCCTAGTCACGCTAATTCTACTATCTTCACGCCAACAGAGAGAGGAGAAGAAAATAAAATCAAGCGCAAGGCACAGGGCTCGAACTGCGACACGAGCAAAGACCCCTCCCTTTCATTCACGCCTTACCACTTTTCCTCTGGACTTTCATGACATTAAGCCCCACTTTTAATTATAAACCTTACCTGAGCCCTTTTCCTTTTAGCGCCAAAGCCCAAAATAAAATCCCAGATCGCTCGTCTTGACTCCAACTCGAGTCCCTTTGCTAAAGCCCTTCTTAAGTAGTGCCTCAGCCACTCCGCCCACCTGCCTTTCATGTCAATAAGCCCCCTGATTTAATTATAAGGCCTTCCTACCTGGCCCCCTTTCTTTTAACGCCACCACCCCAAAAAAAAACAAAACCTCTTCCTTGCGTTTTGAACCCGAGGCCTCTCTCCCTCAAGTGGCACCCCAAGCCACTCCTACTACCTGCCTTTCATGTCCGATTCTTACCCGAGTTTTTATTTAAAGCCTTCCTAGCCCTAACGCCTAAAAGCCCACAAGGAAAAAAAAAACATTTCTCCCTTGCTACAGCCGAGACTCGAACCTTCTCCCTAGCAGCCCTCTTAGGTGCACCACACCACTTATACCAAGCCCATTTGTTTTGCCATAATTCGCCCAAATTTTTATTTAAGCCCTAACTAACCTAGCTCCTTCCTTTTACACACTTAATAATAAATTTTTTTAATACTGGGTCAGGCCTAGCTCGAGTTATTTTTAGGCCCTTAAACATGCTTAATAAAATCATAATATTTATTTCTTGAAGCCCATATGGAGTTTATTTAAATTTCTAACAACCCTAATTTAGGGTGTTACAATTCTACCCCCCCTTAAAATAATTTCGTCCTCGAAATTACTTACTATCGTTCAGTCGTGCATTCTTAACTCATCATACTACGCTATTGCTGCGCACTCTGATCTTAAAGAACTATCATGCTTTCTAGACACATTCTCTAAGTTTATACTCAAAGTTCCATACACTTCACTAGCAACATAAGAACGAACTAACTTAACCACAACAAGACAATTGAAGGAATTCCAAAATTAAGAACTTACCCGTTGGCACATCTTTCCCTCATGACGGTATTTGATAAACCAATCTTGGCTGCCTCGTATCTGCACCTTTAGCCTCTCTGTTTGGTGCTCCATGACCTCAGCCTGAACCATTTCCTCCCTGGTTTGGACCACGACCTCTTGTCGCTTGCTGACCATCTCTACCCGGCTATACATAACCTTAGCCTACTGTCCGAGCCCTACTCGGATCCTGAGGATAGTCTTTAATCAATGGGACTTAGACTTACATCTAAACCATTCTCGATTTCGATTCCAGCACTAGCCAACATAATACCTTCCACACTGAGCACACGGACGGTCCGGATTTCCAATGACTGGCTTAGCAACACGAACAGAGTTTTCAACCCTTGGTCTCTTCTGAAAGTTCTCAGACGATTCAGATGATCCAAAATTCCTCCTATCCCGGTTCCTATCCTTATCTCTGTTCTGCCTCACAGAGTTCTTAATTCCCTCAGCTACCTTAGCTTTTTCGACTAACACAGCGAACTCCCGTTCTTGGTGAGGAGCTATCAACATTCTCAGGTCATCCCTTAATCCGTCCTCAAACCGGACACATCGTTCATGTTCTGTAGTAACTACTCCTCGAGCATATCGGCTTAACCTTATGAATTTCGCCTCAGATTCATTACGGACTTGTTCCTCGAACCGAATTTTTAGAAACGCCTTCCTCTGCGCATCAATGTAGTGAGCACTGACATACTTCTTCTGATACGCCACCTTCACATACTCCCAGGTGAGATCCTCAGCTGTGGCACTATCCCGAATTGTTAGCCACCATTGATGTGCCTCGTCGCGAAGCAGCGCCACCATTCCTTTTACTTTCTCGTCAGGGCTCGGATCGAGCTCATCCATAATTCGCTCGGTTGCCTCCAACCAATATTCAGCCGTACTGGGTGCCACGCCTGAAACGCCTTGAAACACCTCATCTCCATTAGCTTGGAGTCGCTCAGGTACAGACTTCCTTGCTCTCATATTTCCACCGCTCTAGCCACTATCTATAAAACTCGCAGCACAGCTTGCGATATCGCATCATCCCCCGTCTGCTCTTGCTGCTCATTACCAAAGGCTGGTGGTGGAGGGGGTGCATCATTTTCAGACCCTTGACCCGATCTAACAGGTTCCGATAGGGTCATCCTACCTCTACCACGGCCACGCGGCGGACATCCACGACCTCTTGCACTCATTCTAACGATCGCGTTTATCTGCTTAAGAATTTTATGTATCAGTACCTTAGTTTCACTTGGTTATCCGCGAAGAAATTTTATGACAGGAGTTTTTAGAAGTGGTTCTTTCGTAATCAAACAAACACATAGTCTTTCATTCATTCATTTAAAGAGACGTTGTTGATTTCATGGTGATTGTTTTTCCACTACCCAGGGGTATTTTCGTAATTTGTCCTACAGGGGTATTTTTGTAATTTTTCAAAAATACAAGTTCTCGGATGATTTTGTCAAAAATTATTTTAAAACTCTTAACTTTTAGGGTATTTTGAAAAATTTTGAAATTCGGGGGTCTTTTGGTGATTTTGAAACTCAGGGGCATTTTGGTAATTTTCCACAAATTAGGGTAAATTTGTAAAATTCGATAAATCAGGGATGTTTCAAAAAGTTGTAAAACTTTGGGAGTTATTTTTTAAGAGTTTATTTTTCGAGTGGATGGCATTGTAAAAATTTTGAAAATCAGGGTCATTATGGTAATTTTGTCGGTTAGGGGCAATTTTGTAATTTTACGAAATCATGATGTTTTTGATATCTTACAAAGTATGGTTTTTGGGCACTTTGTATATAATGAAAATTTTGATGGTAATTATGGGTATTTTGGGCATATCGTAAATCAAGGGCGTTTTCAAAATTTTACCTCGAAGGGTATTTTAGTAATATAGGGCATTTTGTAATTTTGTAAATCGGAGATGTTTTGGAAAAATTTCCACAATAATCTTTTACTAATATTAGAAGGGTAATTTATGAACTTTAGAACTAGGAATTTTATAAAATTGCATGGCTAGTCCTTTTCGGGTTTTAATTACTGGGTTTAGCCCATGAACAAGTCCCCTTGGTTAAGGTGAACCATAGCTACGCACCAGGTAGGATTCGAGTAAAGAGGAGGTGAGTCGCTAGGACTGCTTAAATGCCAAGCTCTTATTGAATACCACTCCTAGACATGCGCATGATGGTTGCCACACCTTAACTCGTGACTTACTTCACAAGTTTGTGTAATAGCCTTAAGTCTTATGCATATGTTTGAGTGGACTAATCTTAGGGTTCAAAAGCCTTAATATTCTAATCTACGAGCCCAATTAAGCCCATAACAAATCACACAAACAAATCACTTCAAAAGCTAGAAGTACTTACCTGGTGGACTTCGGGCCGGAGGTACAGGTGCCATGCTAGAATAAACCTGGAAATTTTTATGAAAGGCTAAATCTTTGGAAAGCCCATAAAAAAAATGTTTTTGGGCCCAAAACCCTCAGAGCCAGGTTTGATTTTTATTTTAGCCCTAACTAACCTAGCTCCTTCCTTTTACACACTTAATAATAAATTTTTTTAATACTGGGTCAGGCCTAGCTCGAGTTATTTTTAGGCCCTTAAACATGCTTAATAAAATCATAATATTTATTTCTTGAAGCCCACATGGAGTTTATTTAAATTTCTAACAACCCCTAATTTAGGGTGTTACAAGAATAATCAAATCCTTTGACAAATAAAACCAAGAACTTGAAATTAAACCAGGTTCTTTCGTAATCAAAGCCCCACAGGATATATAAGGTTAAACATATTGATTTAAAATGTATACCCAATAAAATCTTGTCTTCCAATCTCGAATAGATTGGAAAAGTACCGAGGAGAGGTATCGCTCGCCAAAGCTTGGAAAGACAACCTGAAAGTATTCAAATACTTAACGAGTCATGCATATTACATGTTTGAAAATAGTACTATTGCTACCAAAAGAGAGAAGAAAAAGTTAACAATAGTTGGTCAAAAGCTAGACAATGTGTTCTAAGAATGGGAACCATGCTTTTAGAAATGCTGAGAAGTAAAAGAAAGTGTAAACAGTGGGAATTATACTTTTAGAGCATCAAAGTGAACAATAAAAGAAGAGGAAGGGGTTAAGGTCTGGAAGAAAACACCTAATTAGGCAAGTTCGTTGACATAACATTATAACATTTAGGAATTGGCTTCAGGATGTTCATATTCAGATGAGATTTCTTAAAGGAAAGACCAAGTGCTGGCTAATTGCTAGCAGACCACCAGCCAACTTCACATGTAACCTTCAATCCAAAGTACACTATTGGGTGTATGGAAGCTTCTATTCACTTCCAACCCCCACATAAGTTCAACCTTTATTTAACTTCTTCATAAGAATAAACCTAGTTATATTTGATCTTTATAAGTATTCTTACTTAAAAGCGTAGGTCATGTTCTTAATATGTGCAAAAAATACTTATCGCAATCGACTTCCCAAAGATTCTCCGATCTTTTCCCCACCTTCATTGTAGTAGCATTTTGCTGCTCTAGAAGATATCCCAACCTGATATTACTTAGTATAATGAATCAAATTAGCAATGAAGGAATATTATAGTACATGCACAACATGATATACAAACAAGATTCAATCATCTCTTTTTTCCCCTAAGGTTTTGAAAGTCTTAACTCAGACCAGATGGCTTATTTCTTGAATGAACCAAGTCCAAGCAACCTTCCAATTGTTTAAGATTAGGTCAAGATTTTGAGTTACTAAGGTCATATGTAGAAAGAGAAATGACTTCTTCCCATTTGTATTTATTTCCTATTGCTTTTGTCTAAAAAGAAACTACCTATTACTTGGACCAATAGTTGGTAAAGGACCATTCATTTTTACTTTCAGTCCAAACTTCGAAGTCACTTCAAAGTTGAAGAAAAATAACTTACCAACAAGCCTTCTGAAGGGCTAATTACTTTGCGTTTCAACGACTTCATCCTTTGGATATCATCAATTCAAATCCAACAGAAGAAGGTAAAGGACCATACATGACTTCAAGAACTGAAGCCATTAGAGAAACTTGATACAAAGCAAATCTCAACTACCACTTAGTTGATACTAAGGCCACATAAAAGTTGACTTACAGATATCACAAAAATTTAGCCAGGAAAAAGGAAAGCAAAGCTCAGGCCTCTATAATTTCATCAACCATATCTTGGTCCAAATTCCCAGGTATAAAACCAGCTCCAATCCCTTGAATCTTGTGAGGACCTGTATTTTTTTATAAGGGAGAGGTGGGGTGTCAATATAAGATGCACATTCCTAAAAATTGACGCATGAAAATAACCTGTATATAAGAGCAATTGAAATTGAGAAATTCATAAATAAAAAAAACGTCTTACTTGGTCCCAGTTAAAAACACTTTTTTACCAAAAAGTTTCCTCTAAATGTAAAGACTAATTCTACAAAACCCACAAGTCCACCATGGAGAAAAAAATTCACTCCTACGCAACAGTACACTAAGATTAAAAAATGTACAAATCAGACCATCCTCCGTAGAAATTACACCCAATTTCTAAAAAATTAATTCAGAAAATATAAAAAAAAAGAAAACATATAGTAGCACTAGTATTAAGAACCCAGAAAACAGAACTTCAAAATTTACAACAACCCATATCAAAAATCTATGCAAAGAACACACTGAAGGTCAATTTTTGAGAATAAAAGCAACCCATTTCCCAGTCTAAATCAAATTCAAGGAACAAATATCAAATAAAGCATAAGAATGTGACCTGAGTAACATCATCAGCAATGTTAAGCCCTTCAATCTCGGTGTGAGGCTTAACCAAGATAGCTTTGCACACAATAGAGAAACCAAAAGAGTATCCTTTCCCATAATTAAGCTTCTTGAATCTCAGAGATGCAGCGGCAGTGTTAGTGGCGTGCCCAAAAAGACCCAGTTTGAGGGTGGAGGCAGAAAAGATACAAACATTTTGGCAAGCTTAGACAAGATAGAAAGTAAGGAAGACAAAAGGTGGGTAGCGAAGAACAAATCCAATAGCTAGGTCACGATTCAACTTCCTATTCAGTGTCATTTTTTGGAGAATGAAAATTCAACGCCAGTGTGCCCAAAATTGAGACTTGGTGAACTCGGATCTGGTAAATTAGTGAGTCCTGAGAGAAACAAACCCAAACCTAAATGCCTTTTATTAGAAGGAAGCTGAGGATAAAAACCGACTGTTGTTTGGGGAAAACAAATACAGGTTTTGATTCAAAAGAAAAAAAGTTGAAAGATTGAAACCGACTAGTAGAGGCGATAAAGGGAGAGAGGCTTATCCATTAACAAATTCTGCAATTTTCGCTTCTAAGAACCTTCTATTTCGTATTAGTAAAATATTATAAAGCTTCAGCTCAGCTGGACTCACAATTATTAGAGCAGTTCTTTACTCACAATGGTGCTTCTCTCTTCCAGTTCCTGCACATATACTCAAGGAAGCTTCAGAATGAGGAAGTACCGAAGTAGGAAAAAGAAAAACCCTAGTTAAACTAGCAGTGGCTAATAAATTATACTGTTAAAATTTGTGGCGTTTGTAAAAAGTGCCACTAAGACATCTGCAGTGGGTTTAAAAGGGCAACGCTTTGCAAACTTTTGTTTAACATATTTGCGGCATTTTTTTAAAAAAAGGCCACTATAGCATATTTTATTCCGACGTTTTTCATGAAAACGCCACTAATTTATATAAAAACGGCACCGTTTTCCAAAGTTTTGTAAACTTTGGCTCAACTTTTTGTGGCGTTTTGACAAAAAACGCCACTATTGCTCAATTTTAATTTTTTTTCATTTTTAACTTTTTTTTCTATTTTTTTCTTTCAAATTTTTTGTGCTAAGATTATCATTTTTTGGAATTTTTATTTTTTTAACATTTTGAATATTAAACTTTTTAACTGAAATATGGACTAAAATATTAAAATTTAAAATTTTAAGTTTTTATTTTTAATTTTTAATTTTAAATTAACATATAAAAAATAGTATCATGTCATCGAATTACATCAATATATATTTTGATTTATTCAAACCCATTTTAAAAGTAAATACATCAATATATTTTTATATTGAATAAATATAAATATTTATGTATGCAATATATAAATATAAAATGATGTTATATCAATAATTGTGTTAATATTTTACAAGATCTGGATCAAATTAAAGTTCATGTATACAATTGCACACTAAACCATTGTTCATGTATGCTTTTGGAATTTAACCCATTTTGATATATATATTTTAAAATAATAATTTATATTTATCTTATTTTAATTTATATTCTAAAAATCTAAAATTAATCCTTAACATTTTTATCACAGCCTTAAACCTTAAAATCCTATCTTCTAAACACAAACCCTAAATTTCAAACCGATAACCCCTAACTTTTAACCCACGAAACCCTAACACATCCCCCTTAAACCTTAAACCTTACAATTATATAAGAAATTATTTAATATATAAATTAAAAGATACTAATTAATATAAACCCTAAACCCCTATCATCTATCCCATAAACCCTAAATCATAAAACATAAAACCCTAACCCTAACCCTTAATCCTTAACCTATTAACCCCAAACCCTTAACCATTTACCCTTAAACCCATTACCCCTAACTTTTAACCCATGAAACCCTAACACATCCCCCTTAAACCTTAAACCGCAAATCATAAACCATAATCCCTAAACATTAAAATAGTAACTCCTAAACCTTACACCTTAAACTATATATGCTAAATCATAAACCCTAAACTATAATGATAATTAATTTAATATTTTAAAATTAATATATCTCTTTTACGATTATATAAAAAATTATTTAATATACAAATTTAAAAACAATCAGTCATATATATCCAAAAAAAACTTTAAAATTATTTGCGGCATTTTTGAGAAAAGCGCCACTAATGCTCAGAACTTTAACGGCGTTTTTCCAAAAGCGCCGCTAATGCTCAGGCATTTAGCGGCGTTTTTCCAAAAGCGCCGCTAATGCTCAAGCCTTTAGCGGCGTTTTTCCAAAAGCGCTGCTAATGCTCACACCTTTAGCAGCGTTTTACGAATAAACGCCGCTATATATCCTTTTTAGCGGCGTTTTGGAAATAAACGCCGCTATTGTTCAATTTTTTTGCGGCGTTTTCCTTCAAATGCCACTAATGTATAATATTTACGGCGTTTTTCTTTAAAACACCACTAAAAACGCCGCTAAAAGTCTGTTTTGCTGTAGTGAATGGTATCACTCTTAAGTTTAAGAAGGAAAACCCATGTCATTTGTGAAAATCATCAACAACAGTTAAAAAAATGATGCCCTGAATGTGTTGGTATTTTATAAGGACCCCATAAGTCAAGATGCACTAAATCAAAAGGTGCATTTGCTTGTGAAATACTGACAGTAAATGGAAGTCTTATTTGTTTAGCCAAACGACAAATATGACAACGAGAAATAAAAACTATTATTAGAAGTAGTACAAGGAAAATAATGTAGTTTATGTAGTTTGGAAATTGAAGCATGCCCAATGTGAGCATGCCATAGGAATTGTAACACCCAAACTCGGCCTAGACGTTATGATCTAATTTGGGAGTGTTACGATGAAAGGTTTTAAAACCATCTTTTATGTTAAAACTTCTCGTATTATTTGTTACTAAAAGAGTCCACATTTTCGAAAAAAAACTTGTTTTTATATTCTTTATTGAAGCCATTATTGTTGTTCTCTCAAGTAATCGTAAATTTGCAGAGGAAGTTAGAAAACCGCTTTAGTTGAAATCTTACTTGTGTTTTGAGAAAACTTTTGCTTGTGAATTTCAGTAAAATAGTTATTTGCGTAAAAACTGTAATTTTGACAAATCTCGCAGTATAAATGTTAAAAGCACAACCAAAACCAAAGTTAAAAATCAAATAGTCCAGAGAGTCTGAAAAATTACAACCTCTTAAGAAAAACCAGAATTTAAAATAAAGTCGTTATTACTAATAAAAATAGTTTTCCAAAGAGTGGTCACTGCTGAGCCTCCGTCACATCGATCGGCCTATGCCGGAGGATTACCTGAATAGAATAGACAAATAGATGTGAGTTTTCATAAACTCGATGTGTAACCCAACGGAGATAGTCATGCAAATATACACAGAATTCTCATATGCAGAGCAGATACAGAGACGGACTTAAGCCCTTAACAGAAACAGATGCCAAAATCAAATAATCATATCAAATATAAAAAATCCTACCCTCATCCTCTATACACCATCTCCGACTATCCCATCACACCATGTGGGGTATAAAACGCCCACCCAACCCTACACACAATATATTGCTTATATGACACATAACAAAATAATATGCAACCAAGTTGCCAGAAGATAGGCGAAAGGTCACCGTACAGATCACTTCCTCCACAAATACAAATATCATCCCCAAATACAGATATAGAATATAGATCACAGATATAGCAGAATTAACATGTCTTGCATGCTCATAAACAGATATCATACATGCTTATACAATCAATCAGGCATACATATAAGTTCTAACTTAAATCAATCTAACAGAATAACAGATATCATACAACAGGGTTTGGTTAGCCCTTACCGACCTTACGGAAGGCCCACAGTCGATCGGAACGACAAGTTCGACCCTAGGGAAGATTTCAAAATTTTGGGCCAACATGCTTGTGTGGCCTACACGCCCAAATTAGACTTGCCCGTGTGGCCTACACGGCCTGGCCTAAAACCCACACGCCCGTGTTGCATGCCCGTGTGGTCTTACACGCCCGTGTGGTCCACACACCCAATTTGTTCTAGCCCGTTTGGCCCACACGGCTACACTCATGCCATCACACAGCCGTGTCTCGCACACGGCCAGCCACACGATTGGGCACACGCCCGTGTGACATCGATAGTCAACTTTTTCGACTTTCGTCGAACCTCATTTTCTTATTTTTTAGGTACACACACCTGGTACGATTTTGATGCAAAACCACTCCTGAGACCACCAGAATCTAAAAATAGAATACTGAATACCTTTTGGCAATCAAATTATAAATCTATTAATACTAAACCGGGCAATGAGTACACACTTACCGCTATCAAACTTGATCACACGCATAGATTAGACCGTTGGAGCGAAAACCACCATTTCATCGTCTTCTCCTACACAATACATTTACAGAGAATTAATTTTCCTTACTACACACACTAGGAATTCAAGCGAAAAGAAAAGCCCAAATAGCTTATAGAAATCGAAACCTATCAACAAATGAAAGCCCTCACTTACCTGATCGCACCTAAAACATCAAAATTTCAAAGTGCAAGTGAAGAACAAATGAGGAGTATAGATTTGAAAAGGGAAAATGGATGAAAGAGAGAAGAATGGAAGAAGGAAAAAACTTACGTAAAAAATTTTGGAAGAGAGAGAATAGGAAAAAATAAAATAAAATAAAATACAAATTTTGATTAACTCCCCTCCTCATCCACTAACAACCTAATCCCCCAATATCCTACCCATTAACCACATCTAACTACCTTAAACTTTTAACTCCACCCAAACTCTCTCAGTTAACTGAAGGAAAAATTATCACCCTTGCTCACACTGGGATTCAAACACAAGACCTTTAGTAAGCTAACAATATTTCATAAGCTCACCCAACAGAGATAAGGCTTGGATAAAAAATAACAAAATTTGCCAAAAGTAAGACTTAAACCCAAGACCCCAAACACACAATCAGAACACTTAGCCACTGAAGTAGATATATATTTATGTCAAGATTCACAAAAACAAGATTAAATTATTTAGGGCGTTACAACTCTACCCCCTAAAAGAAATTTCGGCCTCAAAATTTACTTGATCCGAACAGATGAGGATATTGCTAACGCATCAAGTCTTCAGGTTCACACGTGGCTTCCTCAGTGCTATGATTCTGCCACAGAACCTTAACTAACGGAATGAATTTCCTCTTTAGAACCTTAACATCTCAATCTAAAATCTGAACTGACTCATCTTCAAAAGTCAAATCTGGTCTAACCTCAATCTCCTCAAAAGAAACAACGTGAGATGGATTAGATCGATACCGTCTCAACATCGAGACATGAAACACATCATGGATATGGTCTAACTTTAGAGGTAGCTTCAACTGATAGGCAACCGGTCCCACACGCTTTAGAACCCGATATGGTCCAATGAACCTGGGGCTCAACTTGCCCTTACGACCGAGCTGTAAAACTTTTTTCCATGGAGATACATTAAAAAATACGAAGTCTCCCATAGAGTACTCGATATCCATCCTTTTTAGATCCGCATAGGACTTCTATCTATCAGAAGCTTTCTTAAGACGATTTCGAATCAATCTGACTTTATCTTCAATCTCGAAAACTAACTTAGGACCCAAAATCCGCTATTCAACGAACTCAATCCAACAAAAAAAAGTACGACACTTACAACCATACAGAGCCTCATAAGGTGCCATCTAGATGCTAGATTGAAAACTGTTATCGTAGGCAAACTCCGTCAACGGTAGAAAATAATCCCAACTACCTCAAAAATTAATCACACAACTCCGAAGCATATCCTCCAGTATCTGAATCACCCTCATAGATTGATCATCAGTCTGAGGATGAAATGTAGTACTGAAATCCAATCTCAAACCCAGAGCTTTATGAGTTTCTTCCAAAATCGAAAAGTGAAGCGAGGATCCCTATCAGAAATTATCAAAATCGAAACCCCGTATAGTCTCACAATCTCATAAATGTAGAGCTTCGCCAACTTTTGCAGAGAGTAGTCCGTCCGAATCAGAATAAAAAGGGCGAACTTGGTCATTCGATCCACGATGACCCAAACAGAATCCTTCTTAGTAAGTGTTAAAGACAACCCACTAATGAAGTCCATCGTTACACGTTTCTATTTCCATAAGGAAATCTTAAAGGGTTGAAGCAAACCTAAAGGCAACTGGTGCTCAGCCTTAACTTGTTGGCATGCCAGATAACAAGCAAAGAAATCAATTACCTTTCATTTCAAACTTGGCCACCAATAGAGTTCACGGAGATCCCGATACATCTTATTACCATCGGGATGCATAGAATAAGGGCTACTATATGCTTCCTTCAGAATCGACTATATCAGATCAGAATTATTCGATATACAAACTCATCTTCGAAAACATAGAACTCGATCCTTACTCAGCCAAAAATCAGATGCACTGCAGCTCTCAACCTGACAGAACTACAAAACCGAGAATCATCCCTTAACTGTTTTTCCGAATCTGCCCAATCCAAGTTGGCCTAACTTTCAACTCAACTAACAGAATCTTATCATCAAACAAACTAAGATGAGTAAAGATCGCCCTCAAATCAGACATCGCTTTATGACTTAGTAGAATTAATATGTCTTGCATGCTCATAAAAGATATCATACATGCTTATACAATCAATCAGACATACATATCAGTTCTAACTCAAATCAGTCTATCAGAATAATAGATCTCATACAATAGGGTTTGGTTAGCCCTTACTGACCCTACGGAAGACCCACAGTCGATCGGAACGACTCGTACGACCCCAGGGAAGATTTCAGAATTTTGGTCTCACATGCTCGTGTGGCGCACACGCCCAAATTGGCCTTCCCCGTGTGGCCCACACAGCTTGACCCAGAACCTACACGCTAGTGTGGCATGCCCATGTATCCCCCACACCTAATTTGGTCTAGCCCGTTTGGCCTACACGGCCATACTTTTACTATCACACGATCGTGTCTAGCACACGGGTGAGCACACGATCGTATGGCATCGACAGTCCTCTTTTTCGGCTTTCGTGGAACCTCATCTTCCCATGTTTTAGGTACACACATCTGGTACGATTTTGATGCGAAACCACTCTTGAAACCACCAGAATCTAGAAATAAAATACCAAACACCTTTTATCAATCAAATTGCAAATCCAACAATACTAAACCGAGCAACGCACACACACTTATCGCTATCAAACCCGATCATACGCACAGATTAGACCGTTGGAGTGAAAACCACCATTTCACCGTCTTCTCCAACATAATACATTTACGAAGAATTAATTTCCCTTACTGCACACACTAGGGATTCAAGCAAAAAGAAAAACCCAAATAGCTTACAGAAATCAAACCTTGCTGACAAGTGAAAGCCCCTACTTACCTGATCGCACGTAAAACTCTAAAATTCTGAAGTGCACGCGAAGAACAAAAGGGGAGGTTAGATTTGAAAAGGGGAAAACAGAGTAAAGAGAGAAAAATGGAAGAAGGCAAAAACTTACGTCAAAAACTTTTGGAAGAGAGAGAATAGGTGTAACACCCCTAACCCATATCTGTTGCCAGAATAGGGTTATAGAGCATTACCGAACTTATATCACAAATAAGCATACATTTCTCATACATTTTTCATATCTAAATAATAATCATTCATAATCAATCACATTGTCCCTAATACGAGCCTCGGAGGCTCAAATCATGGATTAGAAGTGGTTCGAGACTAAACCGATAACTCGGGAAATTTTTTGTAAAACTTAGAAAATTTTCAAAATACAGGGGACACACACCCGTGTGGCATGGCCGTGTGTCTCACACGGCCAAAGACACGCCCCTATCACAGGTTGTGTGGACATTCAAAATGGGATCACATGGTCGTGTCCCAACCCATGTTTGACCCCGTGTAACTCTCTGACTTGGGTCACACAGCCAACACACACGTCTGTGTGTCCTTCAAAATGGCCACACATGCCCGTGTGTCAGGCCGTGTGCTAGGCCATGCTAAAACAATAAGGTATACTAACTTATGCCACACGACCAAGTTACATGCTTATGTGTTGGGCCGTGTGGAGCATATTGACTTGATTTCTAATTAAACACTAGGGGACACACGGCCGTGTCACTTGACCGTGTGTCACACACGGCTGAGACTCACACCCATATCTTTGCCCGTGTGGATAAAAATAGGCTATTTATCAAGCCATCTTTCTCACCCCAAACTTTCATTCACCTACACAAATCAAATGGCATATAACATGGCATAAATAGGCATTCCAACCAATCTCAATCAAGTCTAATTCATGCTATTTCCATACCAAGAACTATAATGTTTTATAACATCATATTTTGCCAATTCAAATCATACCAAATTCACTTTCACAAATCACTTAACTAGTTAACTTCATATATGCACTTTCTTACCTAAAATCACATGCACACCAAATCTCCAAATTTCAATCATATGGAATTCAAATTAGCAATTCATAATAAACATCACATAGTTATTACCAACCACATAACAAAAGGTCATTTGCACTTATATATATAAATCACCAAGCATTCTAAAATAAGCCAAATTACATGGCTATACACATAATCAAGCACTTATCATTTACAATGCCAAATCAAATGGCTAAATCCATTACCAAAATATAGACCATAATGACCAAAACTTCTATACATGCCATATAACCAAATACATAAGTTCAAAAGTACCAAAGTGATAGCTTGATAGTGTGATGAGATCTCTGACGACTCCCAAATCTGAGCAAGCTTTGATATTCACTATAAAACACAGAAAAGTAAATAGATTAAGCTATAAGGCTTAGTAAGCTTGTATAGTTAATAAGTATAACTTACCATTCATTCATTATTCAAGTGATTTAAACATAATGTACTACAAAACCATTTAATCACAAAGTTAACATGTATTCATCCACATAATGATCATGAACTTACAATTTCATAGATTCAATGCTAATATGATTTCCGTACATACCTGTATTGATATTTATTTATCTCACACCATTTCATATCCTCGATATACCTGTTGAACCATTTGGAATAATATCGAATACTCAGAAATCTCGCTCCCTAAGTGCCAATACATAGCTGAAGCTATCTCAATCTCATATCCAATATAATGTGTACTCTCGAGCTATCAATGGGTTTGCTCACACAAGCTGATGAGAGTCCGCAACACATGCCAGATAACTGAGCCACCGGTAGGACGTACGGACCAGCACCCAAAACACATAACCCTTAATGACATGTCATTGATATCCTAATCTATTCATAAGGTTCAATCGGGATTTCACACTGCCGAATCTTCGTCGAACATATTTGTAAGGTCGTATTCACGATTAATTAAATAATAAAGCATTTAAAATACAATTATATCAAGCTTATTAACATACGAACTTACCTTAATCGTAAAAATGACTAAATGGATTGACTAGTCCAATACTTTATTTTTTCCCGATCTAGATCCGAACCTCATTTTTCTTGATCTATATAATATCAAATTTAACTTATTCAATTATCAATCTATTCAATTTAGCCCATAAATCACATTATGGTAAATTACACTTTTGCCCCTAATATTTCAACATTTTTACAATTTAGTCCTTAGCTCATAAAAATACAAATTCATGCAATTAGGTCCCTACCCATGCTAGCCGAATTTCCCTTATTATCATTGCAGCTCATATTTTTCATCATTTCACACATTTACCACACAATTTGTAACATCCTAAAATTGGGCCTAGTAGGATTGGGCCCAATGGCGTAGGAATGTTTAAAATTTTGAGAACAAGAGAATGACAATATTGCAAACTGGACTTATTAGTTAAGTGAATTTGGAAGGTTCTGAGGCTTCTATGAAGTTCGGGTTCGAGTTGGGCCTTAGTAAAATTTTGTGATTTAGCCTATTAAGGAGAGATAGTAAGTGGCTTCAAGGCTTATGGAATTAGATGAGTAATTTGTTAGCATAAAGGAGCTTATGGTAAAGAGGTTATGGCATTAAGTGATGTACCTTGAAGGAAGAGGTTCAAATCCCATTGTTTGCAAATTTGACTATTATTTTTGCTTTCCTTCCTTATGTGTCGGCCAAGAAGTATTTTTGGTAAGTGTGGACTTTATTATTTTGGTAAGGTGGCTAAAAGAATATGGCAAGGTTAAAGTTTGGGAAAGGAATCAAGAGGAATAGGAAAGAAAGGGGGACAAGAGGCTAATATCGGGGGAGGTGTTTTGGAAAGTATGAGTGGCCAAATCTTATCCTAAGGGGGATGCATGTGGATGGTTTTGGAGTAATTAGGTGGCTGAAATTTTATTTGGCATTTGGTAAAGTCTTAGCTTTGTTTTGGCCAAAAATCCTTTTGACAACTTTGTGCCATTTCTCTCAATTTTGCAACCCTCCTTGCCAAATCATAGTAGCACAATAGTGCATTGTTTTTCCTCTCAAATTCTTTTCTTTTCCTTTGCTTTGTGCGGAATTACAAGCCTTGGTGACCATAGTTTCTTCTTTCTTTTACTTTGGCGAATTCCCTAGCACAATTGTGCATTTTCTTGCTCTTTTGTTTGATCAAGATTTTCATCTATTGTTTATTCCCTTTGATTTCAAATTACAAGGCACTCTTCTTCCATCCAATCTCTTCTTAATCAAATTGGTAAGTAATAGTATTTTCCTCTTTTCATTTCATTTCTTTTTCTTCCAAGCCGTATATAGGTGAAGGGGTGTATTGTGGTGATTCCTCCTCGTCGAATAAGGTGTGGCTAACATTGTTTTGTGTTAATCACTTTTAAGGACTCAAGTACTTTATCGGAGGGCCAATCGAAATCCTATCCTCGTAATAAGAGACTCGGATTGTTGGTAAGTGATAGATTGTTAATCAATCAAAATAATTGGTTGAAGTGGTAAATTCAGTTTTGGGATTAATTGTTGATCGATTGTATCTTTAGGTGCCGCGGAGAATTTCGTGTTACGGATTCCGAATAAGGTGTGTAATCCCGTACCCTTCGAATATATGTTTGAAATGGTGAGTAAGTCTCACATCTCTTTGAAAGTTTACATGAAATATTCTGTGATTCGGTAGAAATACCGAATAAAACCGATAACCGGCATTCGTGATCACTTTCGAGAGTGCGATATTCGTAGTGGTAATCGTATTTTGTAATAAAACAGTTTCGGTCAGAAACAGTGTCTTGTATTTGAAAAATCATGAAAAATTGGATAAAAGGAATTACAAAGTGAATAAGACATCAGATTAAATCTTACTGTGTTAATTTTAATATGGAAGAAACGGAGAAGGAAAAGGAATATTAGATTCTGAGATATGTTAATTTTAGTGAGACTGGTTTTGAATGACTTCGGGGTATTCTGTTCTGTTTTGGAAAAATCATATAAAATTGTACAAATTGAATTAAGAGTTATAATTGATATGTATGGATTCCTTAGTGAATCTATTTTCAAAATAAATAAGTGGGAGCAGTAGATGAAAATCGTACAGTAAGATATTTGAGATTAAGGTAAGAGAGGTCAGAATCATTGGACAGTGAAACAAGGGAAATTTTAAGGAATAAACTGTACTAAATGGTTAAGGTAAAATTCTGGAAACCTTATAGTAGAAAGATATACGAGTCTAGTTTCAAGGAAAATTTACAGATTTAGATTTCGAGTTTTCTAACTCGAGTTATGGCTAATTTAGTCAGTGTGATGCAGTTGGACAGTTACGTTTTTATGCCCCAAATTAGTAATTAAGCTTAGGTTGCGAAATTACCATTATACCCTTAGAGGGTAAATTCTTGAATTACCCTTTGTGGGTACGATTACCGAATTATGAAAATGCCCTTACGGGTCAAGTTACGAAAATGCCCCTAATGGGCCGAATTATGAAAATGTCCCTATGGACTAAATTACGAAAATACCCTTTATGGGTCAAATTGAAATATGTTGCTATATGGGCCTCATGTGAATAATGGGCCAAATTTTCTAGATCGATTAATGGGCCAAATTTTGCTAGATCGTTAAGTGGGCCAAAATTTTGCTAGATTGTTAAATGGTAGAAAACCACGATAAATAGTTAAATGGGTCAAATCTCGCTAGATCGTTAAATGGGCGAAAACCACGAAAAATAGTTAAATGGGCAAATCTCGCTAGATCAATAAATGGGCCGAAATCTCTGCTAGATCGTTAAATGGGCCAAAAATATGCTAGATCGTTAATTGGGCCTAAGTTGCTAAAGTGCTAAATGGGCTAAATGTTATTTTGTGTTATGGGCCTTAATTAAAAACTTGAAATATTGATTCTCTTGTAAATTGGGCCTTTTGCTAAAATTATCATATGGATATAAATTGTTATGCATACATGTTTGCATGGGTTGGGAAAATGATGAAGAGAAGAAAGGCATTGCCAAAATCTAGTTCGGTGGCTCTGCCACAAATAATCAAATGGCTTATTGCCTCTAGTTCGGTGGCTCTGCCACAAATAATCAAATGGCTTATTGCCACAAATAATCAAATGGCTTATTGCCTCTAGTTCGGTGGCTCTGCCACAAATATGGCTTATTGCCTCTAGTTTGGTGGCTCGCCACAAATAATCAAATGGCTTATTGCCTCTAGTTCGGTGGCTTTGCCACAAATATAAAATGGCTTAATGCCTCACGTTGGTGTGTTGGCGGGGTGGGTTGACTTGATCCCCACAGTGTGATGGTTGGTGCGGGGTGTGTAGCGGATGGAAATTAGGCTTGGTTTGGGAATTGCATATCACATGCATATTATATACATGTTATAATTGTAATTGGGCTTAGGCCCAAAATATTGCTATGTGTGTTCAGAGCCAGTGGATGATGGTAAGGGATTATACTTTGAGTTCTTGTAACTCACCCCCTTTCTCTTAACCCCGTGAGGTAATGCTCCGTGAGGTGGACTTGGGCCATGGATGACTCGGTGGAGGCCATTCTTCTAAATAGTGTTTTGAATTTTAAATTTCTATTCCGTTATTTTATTATTTTGGTTTAAGTTGTAATAAGGCCTCGAACTATTTTATTATTTGCTTTATGGTTGGTTTACTTATTATTTTTGCTTAAATTGTTTTAAATGAGAATTTTTCTAAGAACGAAAATAAAAGTTTTTCGAAATTGATTAATAAATGGATTTCAAGATAAACTTTTACAAATATGATTTAACTTCAATTTTCTTTCAATTTATTAACGACATTTTCAAAAGTCACGGATTTAAAGTTTAATTCCTTGATTTGTGATTTATCAAATTACTTGTATTTTATCTACGTTTTGAAATGTATTCAAAATGTTGTTACAACTCTAGTTTTTACAAATCGTTTATTTCAAATATGCTTTCAACCTAAAAGGTTTATTAAAGATAATTATGTTTTCACGTAGATGTAATTGCTTTAGTTGTATTGGGTTTTAACAAAGAGGTGTGATTCTCAAACAAGTTGTTAACAATTGCAAAGATGGTTTTGAAAAACACTTCCATGTGGCACACCAGATTCGGGCCTAACTTCTAGGCCGGGTTTGGGGTGTTACACAATTTATCGCATTTCTCAATTTAATCACTAATTGGAAATTTTACCAAAAATTACTTTACAAATGTTGTTATCTAACAACAACCATACATTTTCTATCATCAAACATCAAAATAAATACATATTCATCAATGGAAAAACCCTAAACCTTTAACAATTTTGCAAATTAGTCTCTGGGCTAGCTAGATTAAGTTACAACAACTCCAAAAACATAGAAATAATTAAAAACTGAGTTAAAAATCATACCATGAAAAGAACTTCAAGTGCCGAAACTTCAAGGTGAAAAAAATGGAGTTTCTTCTCAAATTTTTGGTCAACACTAGTTTTAGGAAGATGATACCTTTGTTAATTTATTTATTTTTACTTAATTTATTTATGAAATTACCTAATTAACCTTGTTATAAAATCATTTAAAACATCCATTTTATGTCCATAAATTTCCACTCACTAAAAAAATGGTCTAATTACCACATAAAGACCTACACTTTAAGGTTCCCTAGCTATTAGACACCTTTAGCTAATAGAACTCCACTTTTACACTTTACGCAATTTAGTCATTTTTATCGAATTGAACATTCAAATGATAAAATTTCTTAATGAAATTTTCACACAATCACACAATCATTCTGTAGACATTAAAATAATAAAATAATTATTTTGAACTCATATTTGTGGTCTCAAAACTACTGTTCCGATTTAACTAAAAACGGGCAGTTACAATAGGAAAAGATAAAATAAAATACAAATTTAGATTAACTCTTCTCCTCATCCACTAACAACCTAATCCCAAAACATCTTACCCACTAACCACATCTAAGTACCTCAAACTTTTAACTCCACCCAAACTCTCTCAGCAAACCGAAGCAAAAATTATCACCCACGCTCACACCGGGATTCGAACACAAGACCTCCATCAAGCTAACTCCTTACCACTCGAACCAACAGGCCCATTCTTATATGAGTTTCCAAACAATATTTCATAAGCCCACCCAACAAGGATAAGGCTTGGATAAAAAATAACAGAATTCGCCAAAAGTGGGACTTGAACCCAAGACCCCAAACACACAATCAGAACACTTAGCCACTGAAGTAGATATATATTTATGTCAAGATTCACAAACAATATTAAATTATTCAGGGCGTTACAGGAATGAATGATCTTGTGTGGCCAAGGAAGAGACTGGTGTTGAAACAAAATTGGTTGGTTGTGGAGAAGATAGTGGCAAGAGGATGTAGATACCATGTTGCTCCTTACGAATTGCCTTTACCTTTCCATTACAAAGGTCTTGGAGAAGAAAAAAATGAGGATAAAAAGAAACAAAACATCGTAAGTCATGGGTAAGTTTTGAGATAGAAAGAAAATTAAAGTTGAAATTTGGTACATGAAAAACATTAGTAAGTTTAGCATATGAAAATAAAGTGTAGGAACTGATATGTGTAATTGGAATTGATTTTCTAGTAGGCAACTGAACAAATGATGAGTTTGAAGCACATGAAACAATAGACTTCAATTATTGTCCATCAGATATCATATGATTTGTAGGATACACTTACAGTGATTGGGCTGGTTCAGTGGATGACATGAAGAGCACTTCAAGCTACTTTTTTACATTTGGCTCTGGAAACAAGGAAGCAAGAAATAGTTACAACATGTCTTAATCAAGCCATTTGGCTAAGAAAATTGTTGAGTGATTTAAATCTAATTCAAGGGGAAGTAAAAAAGACATTTTGTGACAATCAATCTATTGTTGCAATTGCAAAGAACCCTATCTTTCATGGCAAGACGAAGCATTTTATGATCAAATACCATTTTATGAGAGAATTTGAGAAAACAAATAAGATGAAACTAGTTCATTGCAGTTCTGAAATTAGTAGTTGATATCTTTACTAAGCCCCTTGATGTAATCAGATTCGAGTTTCTAAGGATGAAAATTACATCACGTTTGGTTGGGGGAATGGAATAGGGCTGTAATAGAATAGGGCTGTAATGGAATATAGTTGTAATCAATAATTCATTTGTTTGGTTAAATGGAATGGAATAGAGCTATAATAGCAGTCTTGTGTTTGGTTGAATGGAATAGATGTTGTAATAGCATAAGGAAAAATATTTAAATGACCAAAGTACCCTTAACATAAATTTTTATGTAGATGATTATTATTGTTAATACTATTAATTTATAATATGATTATTATTAAATATAATTTAATAATAAATAATTTAATCGTACTTTAATGTAATTATTATTAAATATAATTTAATAAAGATAATAATATATAATTTAATAACATTCTTAATATAATTATTAGTAAAATATGAATTAATAAAAATAATATATAATATTAGAAAAATAATATATAACTATTTTATTATTTTAAATTGCAATGTATATTTAATGTGTTAGAATATCATTAGTGAAACAAATAATTTAATTATATTCTATAAATTAATCTTCCTATAAATTAATCTCAATTTTATGGTTTCATCTAAAGTTTCATTTGGACTATAATAACTTGTGTCATTATCTTCCTATAAATTTATCCCAAATTTATGGTTTCAACTAAAGTTTCATTTTTATTTACATAATTTTTATATCAATTTTTTACGTGTTATAATCTAAAATTGATAAATTGTATTAAACATGAAATTTTATTTAAAAAGAAAAAAAACACACAAAGCAACGAAAAGAAAAAGTGCATCTTTTTATTTTTCTACTTCTCCGCCATTGGTATTAGTATTGCTGAAACATTTGTATAAATAGTCTGAAATTTGGTACCAACATAATAAAATTATATAAATAGTATGAAATTTTTATTTTTCTATTTGTCCATTGGTATTAGGACCATTGAAGCATCGAAAAGAAAACGCACAAACATTTTATTTCCAGATGTTCAACACTCAAAATCTTGTCAAGTTGCAATATCTCCTCTATTTCCAAAGAGACCAATTAGGGACAATCCGCAATCATAATTATAATAGGCCCAATTTGCCCGGGCCCATACAAACCAGAAAATAAAACAAATTTAAGCAAAAAATGTCCAGTTTATTTACAGCCCAATAAAACAAAATTAAACTACCCTCAAGCCCAAAACATTAAGCCCAAACTAAAATAGGCCCGAGTGGCCCTGACCAAGCAAGTCAGAGACCTAGGGTTTTTGGAACCCTAGGCGCCGCAAGTGCCCAATGCAGCCCCTAGCCATGCCGCAGTCAGCGCAAGTTTGGCCTCATCTTCGCTATAGGTTTCACCGGTTATCTGCAAGAAAAAAAGGAAAAACAAACAGTAGCAAATATAACAAGAAATCCAAACTGTAATTATATTTGATTTTCTTTGGCTATATAAATGAATGTAAAAACATTGTATGGGGGAAGACAATATCAATAAAAAGTCAGAAATAATCGACAAAAAGAGAGGTTGTTAGTTTATCTTTTTTTATTTTTTTATTTTTTTTGAGTCGGTTCCTTATTTTTTTCTCTTCAAATGGTTAGAAAAAAATCATCTTTTTAACGCCCCACGTGTGTCTGGTAATGGCACGAACGACGACGAGCGGTGGTGACGATTGGCCGGATTCCTCGCTGAAAATCGGACTGAAGAGTGGGAGAGAGAAGTGAGCAATTTGATTTTTTCTGAAAAGATGGGAGAAATGAATTTTTTTTTAAAAAGGTGGCTTTTATAGGGTGTTAAAACGGTGCCCTTTTGCACCAAGCCCTTAAGCGCTAAAACGATGCAATTTTAGGCCACAACCCGAGCGTCGACCCGACCCGATTTCAGGATCCGCGTTTTTCTACGGAAGGGCTAATTGCGTTTTTAGCCCTTCCAGTTTTTTTATGGTTTTATAATTAAGTCCTTTTTATTTTTTAATTTGGCCCTGTATCTTCACTTACTTGTTCATTTTAGTCCTACAACGCATGGTGCCGTTTAGGAGGGCGAGAATATTTCCCATTTGGTCCTCCTTTTTTTTGCGTGTTGCTAAGGGGCCCTAATTCACTTATTTCTTTTAAAATTCGCCCCAAAGCTTCAGTTTTAAGTTTAATTTGGTCCTTACTTTATTTTCTTTTATTATTTTTGTTATTTTGCCATGGTTTTAACATTATTTTTTATTATTGTTTTTATATAGATATTATTATTATTATTTTATTATTACCATATTCATTATTTTCATATTTATTATTATTGTTATTATTATTATTATTATTATTATTATTATTATTATTATTATTATTATTATTATTATTACTATCAGTATTGTTAGTATTATTTTCTACTACCATTATTTTTAATCACTATCAATCCCAATATTTACTATTATTTTATTATTAATATTATTTTATTTCTACTATTACTTTTATTATTATTTTCATTTACTATTAATATTATTATTATTACTATTATTATCACTAATTTAGTATTATTATATTACCACTACTATTTTTCTTATTTTTATTTTATTTATAATTAATTTTATCAGATTATTATTATTATTATTATTATTATTATTATTATTATTATTATTATTATTATTATTATTATTACTAATATTTTTTATATTATTTTTTTCTATTATTCGTTTATTAATATGTTTTATTATTGTTGTTGCATTTTTGTTACTAATATTATTCTATGGTTTTATTATTATTATTATTATTATTATTATTATTATTATTATTGTATAAAGCTTCCATTTTTGTTACCATTCTCTTTTAGTCTATTTCATTTGTTTGTCTTGCTTTTGTTTTATTGTATTTTATTTCTATCTTTATTATTGTTATTATATTTTATCATCATCATGTTGTTATGTAAGCTAGCATTGTAAATCGTTTTACACTTTCTTTTAAATTTATTTGCCATTTTATTACAAGCATTACATTTTATCCGATTTTCAAAATAAGCAAACACTTACGTTCTAGGGTTCGAAAGAAATCGTACCCTAACTTACTGGGTTTCGATTTTCCTCTTCGAGTCCAAAGAACTTATTACTTTCCTTTTAACAGTTAAATAAAAACTCATTCTCGAGAATTCAAAATTGTCGTGTCCTAACTCACTGGATATGACATTTTGTTATCTTGGGATAAGGATTTTAGGAAATAAGGCAATGTTTTGTGTTTGGAAGTTCGAGAAATTGTGCCCTAACGTGCCGAGTTTTGATTTTTCGTATGTGCAAATAACTAAATATCCTTTTAATTTCGTGTTTTGGGAAATTAAGGGACGATCTTAGTTTCGGGGGTTAAAATGTCGCACCCTAACGTACTGGATGTGATATTTTATCCTTATGGAACAAATGAATCTTAATATTCCAAAACGGGTTATACAAACATTCTTTAAAAGGAATTGTATTTTAAAATCTTTTCGAATTTTCGACATTAGGACAATAACTAATCAATCCGGTACCAACTTTGGGCGTTACGAGGGTGCTAATCGTTCCTTGTACATAAAACCGACTCCCGAACCTGTTTTCTTGAATTTCGTAGGCCAAAATCTATATTTTGAAATAAAATATTTTATAAGGTGATCCGATCACACCTAAGTAAAAAGGGATTGGTGACGACTCCATTTTTGTTTTTAAAGTCGATCCCCATTTTTTTAAAAAAATATAAAAATGGTTTCGACAACTTGGTGACTCCACTGAGGATGTAAGAGAGTCAAGCCGTAAATTGATTAATTTCTATCCTTTTGAAGAAAGTTGAAAATCAAATTTGAAAATTACGAATATTTTATTGCATTTGTTTGAGTTATTTAGTTGGTTGTGATTTGAGTGTCTAGGGTACTCTTGCATCATATTGCATGATCGTTGTGGTCACACCTTTTAAGTGAGAGTGAGAAGCTACCCATTCGTGAGGTTTTCACCTCCGTGCAGGATAGTGGATCACTTTCGGGATACATCTGTACCTATGTCTTCATGAGATTTTCATCTCCGTGCAGCCATAGGGAAATGTATTCCCCTAAACTAAACTCGGTCCGTATGAGCCTATAATGGGTGAGGATCGAGGAATCTACCGGTTCAGGTACCTCTGCTTTAGAACCAAACCGCATGTAGAAAGCTCTAAGAGCTTACCCTAGGTAGAACTACGTCGAACCATAGCAATCATCTAGGTAGGTGCTTGATTATTTGTCGTTTGCCTTGAATTTTATTTTTGATATGATACTGACTTGTTGTGTTTTGTCAAATTAATTATTTTTTGTCTTTTTATCGAAAATCAAAATTTGATTTTGATTCTTTCACTACATGAGTTTGTACCGTGTCATATATTTGTTATGGTTTGAGTCTTGTAGGATATTCCCGCATCATATTGCACAACTGTTATGGTCATTTCTTTTAAGTGGGAGTGAGAAACTATGCCTTCGTGAGGTTTTCACCTCCACATGGGCTAGTGGACTGCTTCCGGGATACATCCACACCTATGTCTTTGTGAGGTTTTCACCTCCGTATGGCCATAGGGAAATGTATTCCCCTGAATTGAACTCAATCCATATGAGCCTATAATGGGTGAGGATTGAGGAATCTGTTGGTTCAGTTACCCTCCCTTTAGAACTAAGCCACATATAGTGATCCTTAAGAGCCAACCCTAGATAGAGCTATATTGAACCCTAGGGGTCACCCAGATAGGTTCCCTATTTTGTTATTTATTTCTCTTGTGTTAACGTGTTCTCTTTTGTTTTGATTGCATTGCATTCACATTATAGAAAAGAGGTGTTGATTCAAATTCGATTGCTAAATAGAAGAGTTTGTCATGAGAAAATAGATTTCTTGATAAAGTGGATTATAATACGGTCATCCAAAAATGGTCCAAGAAAATACAATGAGAGAAGACTGATAGTCCGTGAAGAAATACAAGACTTCATTTGCCCAAAGATTCAAGCTGACAAAAGACTATTTGAGAATCACCACGTCTCGACTTTCTTGAAGAGGCTAACAGGCATGGCGAGGAGAATTGAGTAATGAGTCGCGGCCCAAGCAAAAAGGAGCTAGTGGAGGCATCTATTAGAAGTTTGCAAGATTTGACCTTTGCGAAGAAGGGGATTGATGTTTTTGCTTGGAATATGAAGGTAAGGCCGCATATGTAATCCGTTTTATGTAAAGAAATTTTCTTTCTAGAAAAGTTTTTCTAATGTAACTGAATTCAGAATCAACACCTCTCTTTCTTTTGCATTCATTCCATGCATCTGCACTGCATTGCATCATTTGCATTAGACTTTTACAAAAGGGACCCTAATTAGTTGAAGTTATTTCAAAAAAAGAGAAAGAGAGAGAAAGAGAGAAAGAAAGAAGAAAAATCTGGAAACTAAACATTGTTACAATACTCACGCTAAGACAAAAAAAAATATGGATCAAAGGCTCGAACAGTTCCAAAGGGACATGCTAGACCAAAATCAGGAGTAATTAGCAAAGCTCCAACAAGAGATGAGAGACCAAATGTTGGAAGCCCAAAGAAATATGATGGCTCAAATGGCTCAGCTATTGAATGGAGCAATGGACAAAGGAAAAGGTCCTATGACTATTGCTGGAGAAGATAATGAGGACTTTCTTTCGGATTTCAACCCACCGCATGCACAAACACAACCTAATGAGTATCCTTGTAGGCCATCTGTCACGATTAGGCCTCAACAAGGGCACACTGACACTGGAATGCCCATGAATTTCCAAGTTGGCTCAGGATCTAACCCAAGAGATAACCCAGCTAATCTTGTTATCCCTGATTTAGATATAGCAAAGAGAGAAGGGGCAAGAACTGAATCACCAAGACAGTCAGAGGATCGTTGTAAATGGTTGGAAGAAAAATTCAAGACCTTGGAAAATGCTGATAATCACAATGGAATTGATACTAAAGACTTGAGTTTGGTTCCAGATTTGGTGCTTCCTCACAAGTTTAAAATGCCAGAATTCGAGAAGTACAATGGGACTAGCTGCCCTGAAACTCATATTACCATGTTCTGTAAATGGATGACTGGGTATGTTAATAATGATCAATTACTGATCCACTGCTTCCAAGATAGTTTAGTGGGGGCATCACCCAAGTGGTATAATCAACTAAGCCGTGCTAGGATCAATTCGTGGAGAGACCTAGTGCAAGCATTTATAAAGCAATACAGTCATGTGACAGACATGACCCCTGATAGAATTACCTTACAGAACATGGAGAAAAAATTAAATGAAAGTTTCAAGCAATATACGCAAAGATGGAGGGAAGTTGCCATGCAAGTTCAGCCGTCGCTTTTAGAAAAGGAGACCACAATGCTTTTCATCAATACTCTAAAAGCCCCATTCATTAACCATATGTTGGGAAGTGCCACAATAAGCTTTTCAGATATAGTAATGTTTGGCAAGATGATTGAAAATGCGGTAAGGAGTGGGAGGATAGACACGGGAGAAAGTACCAAAAGATCAGCCTCGAGAAACAAGGAAAATGAAGTGAGTATCCTAACCATGCATCCCAAATCAGTCACCGTAGGCTAGCTGAAGGTTGTAACCACTAGCTATCAAGATTCTTCAAGGCAAGAATCCAATTCGAGGCCAAATACAAAAGAGCTCCAGTTCATACCCATCCCGATGACATATAAGGACCCGTATCAGAATCTTTTTAATGTGCATGTGGTGTCTCCGTCCTACTCGGAACCCATGCAACATCCATTCCCAAAATGGTATAATGAGAATGCCCAATGCGAGTACCATGCGGGAATAACGGATCACTCAATTAAAAACTGTACTATGTTTAAAAAGTTGGTTGAAAGGTTCATTAAAATGGGAATTGTGAAGTTCGACGATTTAGCAGAACCTGATCACTTTGGCGAGGCAATAAATGCGATAATTGAAGGAGGAGACAAGAAAGTTACGACTCCTTGAAGAAATTAAAAGCGAAGAGGGAATCGGGAAACGAAGTTTCTAAGCCCTTGCATACTTAAGAGTGTTTTGAACAATGGGACTGTGGAAGAGATCCCTATATCTTTAGAGTTGATCTAGAGTAATATTCAAAACACGCTTGTTGCCTTAAGCCTAGAGGCAATAAGAACCCTTTTGTGAAATAGGCTTGTGTCTGAAATTTTTATTTTAATAAAATGCATCTTTTTAAACAAATATTCTTCATTTCATACTGTACAAACGATTGTTCTTAGTTTTTTTCTTTTGTTTGTTCTTTGGACTTTTTTCAAATTTTCTTTCATTCTTCATTCATAACCATACAAATAATCATTCTTTGAATCATTTATTCTTTGGAATCTTCCTTCGAACCTACAATAGGTCTCTAAATATCAACGATGTGAGCAACGCTGTTACTGACTCATAGTCTCCTTTCGAGTAAAATATGTGTTTAGAGGGATCTCAGGACTTTGAAGATGAAAGAGATTGTAACCAATTTGTTAAGGATAGTAAAGCATGATGAAAAATAGATCCTACCTTACATAGGGTTAATGGACATTGCGAGCCTAGGAAAGGGGTGAAGATCGAAGCCTAGCTCACCACAGAAATAAGGCGAGACATCATTGAGTTATTTTCAAGAATTCAAAGATGCTTTTGCATGATCTTATCAAGACATTCCTGGGCTACTAAGTTGTGGGCTAAACATTAGGATCAGATACTATGAAAGGGGATCGCATCAGTTATACCGCAAATTCTGAATTGAAAAAGACAATATTTATATGACTCTTCAATTTTCTTCATAGACTTTTCTATATGTGGGGCATGGATGTTATGGGGACGATCTCGTCAAATGCTTTTAGTTGACATCGATTCACTTCATGGTCATCATTTACTTCACTAAGAGGGTGGAAGTAGCTTCATATGCCAATGTTACAAGGTCGATAGTCATCAAATTTTTTTTAAAAAAAAGATTAGGTGCCAACAAAGAGTGCTAAAAAGGGACAATTTCAAAAGTTTGCAAGATCAGACACCATATCACAGTGCAGTAAAGGCAAAAAAAAAAAAAAAACAACAAAATAAGGATCATGGGAAAGGTGACTGAGACTTGTAAATATTGACATAAAAAAGTTACCATTTACCCTCTGTTTTATTGAACGTCGGTTAGAACCTTCGCTGGGGCAACACATTTCTCATTGGAGTAGAAACAGTTTTGCCATTTGAACCTAATCGAAGAAAAAAGGTTAAAAGCTATCTGTCACGGCCAGATGATGCGAGCTTACGTTAAAGAGGTTCATCTTAGGGAATTCCACAAAAGGGACCTGATGTTGAAAAAGATCTTTCTTATATAAAAGGATTTATGAGGAAAGCAAATGAAAAACTGGGAAGGACCTTATGTAATAAAAAAGGGTCTGTTCTAAAAAAGCATTGATATTGACCGAGATGGATGACAAAGACTTGCCCAACTCGGTGAATTCAGGTTCAGTTAAGAAGAATTTTACCTGAAAGGGGAAAGGCTAATGTGAAAACCCGTAAAGGGCCTTAAGATCAAATTCAAAAAAAAAAAAAAAAAAAAAAAGAGGAGAGGCCAAGGCGAAAACCTGCAAAGGGAACTTTGAGACTAAAGGGGTTTTGAGTCGAAAATCCTAAAAGAGCGGCTCAAATTTTGATCAAAGATAGGGCATGTGGTAGTCTTGCTATGCTTGAATTAACAATGAGGAAGTATGCTACATCTTGGGGTATTGACAAAGTACTCTAGATCCTTTAAACACGTATTGAGCTCAAAATGATCCTCAAGAAGTTTCTACAGAGAAGCTCAGGCTACGATATCTAGGGCATCTAGCTTCTATCTTACCCATTTTGAATTTGCTATCTTTAATTACTTTATTCTTTTCAAGATACGCCCCAGTCAATTTTCTTTTATGGCTTTGGCTATCTTTAATTACTTTATTCTTTGCAAGATACACCTCAGTCAATTTTCTTTTATGGATTTGGCTATCCTTGATTACTTTATTCTTTGCAAGATACACCCCAGTCAATTTTCTTTTATGGCTTTGGCTATCTTTGATTACTTTATTCTTTTCAAGATACACCCCAATCAATTTTCTTTTATTGCCTTGGTTATCTTTGATTAACTTATTTGTTTTGAGCTATGCTCCTGATTAATTTCTTTCTCGTCCATTGCTGTGATCTTTTTCAAGCATTTTATATTGAAATAATGATTAATGGACTAATAATACTTTTATAAAAGAAGTTTCACATATTACTATGGAAGCTTCTAGATAATATGAGAATCTGAAACATGACTAGTGTTTAGAACTCACCAAACCTAAGGGTTGGAAATATTGAAAGATGGTTATCTCTTTGAATTTTATTGGATAAGACATTTCGTCGATGATACTATCTTGAAAAATGACGAGCAATGTCAACCCAAGTGTAAAAGGGGATCATTCTCGGGAAAAGAAAAAATACCCTGCATTCATGCAAATTTTAGGCACACACATCTGGTCATTACACCCAGGGAGTGGTGTAATAGATCAAATTAGTTGAAAATGATACAAATTCTATACCTCTGAGTGGTAACAGATTGGATGGAAGAAACCAAATGTTATTCCCCTGAAGTTGCAGTGGGAGGTACAAACTTTATGTCCCAAGGTTCAAGTGGAGTGGACTCAGAATTACCATGGGGTAAATTATTTGAGTAGATATGATTGATTCTTCGTAATGAATGAAGATGAAACCTTGACGAATAAATGAGTGATGACACCTGAAATAGGAATCATTCTCATAACATTTTTGCATTCATATATCATAGCATGTCTAAATAGGAGCATTTGCCTCATTTTGATCAAGGCATCCTACTTATTCGGTATAAGCATATACCCATTCTACGGGACAATGTAGTAGAGTCAATTGACGCTTTCAGTTTTGCCTCCCTGAAGTTGTAGCGGAGCAGACTGAAGACATCAGTTCTTATCTCCCTAAGTTTGCAGTGGAGCAGATTGAAGATAGTAGATCTGGCATTCTTGAAGTTGCAGGAAGCAGATCGAAGACATCAGATCTTGTCTCCTTGAGTTTGCAGTGGAGTAGATCAAAGATAGTAGATCTAGCATTTCTGAAGTTGTAGGAAGTAGATTGAAGACATCAGATCTTTTCTCCCTGAGTTTACATTGGAGCAGATTAAAGATAACAGATCTAGCATTCCTGAAGTTGCATGAAGCAAATCGAAGGCATCAGATCTTGTCTCCCTAAATTTGCAGTGGAGCAAATTAAAGATAGCAGATCTGGCATTTCTGAAGTTGCAGAAAGCAGATCGAAGACATCAGATCTTGTCTCCCTGAGTTTGCAGTGGAGGAGATCGAAGATAACAAATATGACATTCCTGAAGTTGCAGGAAGTAGATCGAAGACATCAGATCTTGTCTCCTTAAGTTTGCAGTGGAGCAGATCGAAGATAGAAGATTGGCATTCTGAAGTTGTAGGAAGCAGATCGAAGACATCAGATCTTGTCTCCCTGAGTTTGCAGTGGAGCAGATCGAAGATAGCATATTTGGCATTCCTGAAGTTGTAGGAAGCAGATCGAAAACATCAGATCTTGTCTCCCTAAGTTTGCAGTGGAGCAGATTGAAGATAGCAGATCTGGCATTCCTGAAGTTGTAGGAAGCAGATCGAAGACATCAGATCTTGTCTCCCTGAGTTTGCAATGGAGAAGATCGAAGATAGCATATTTGGCATTCCTAAAGTTGCAGGAAGTAGATCGAAAACATCAGATCTTGTCTTCCTGAGTTTGCAGTGGAGCAGATTGAAGATAGCAGATCTGGCATTCTTGAAGTTGTAGGAAACAGATCGAAGACATCAGATCTTATATCCCTGAGTTTGTAGTGGAGTAGGTTGAAGATAACAGATCTGGAATTCCTGAAGTTGTAGGAAGCAGATCAAAGACATCAGATCTTGTCTCTCTGAGTTTGTAGTGGAGCAGATAGAAGATAGCAGATCTGGCATTCCTGAAGTTACAGTGGAGCAGATCGAAGATAGCAGATCTGGCATTCCTGAAGTTGCAGGAAATAGATCAAAGACATCAGATCTTGTCTCCTTGAGTTTGCAGTGGAGCAGATTGAAGATAGCAGATCTTGTCTTCCTGAGATTGCAATGAAGCGGATCGAAGATACTAGTCTAGCATCTTGAGTTTGCAATAGAGCAGACTAAGATACCAGTCTGGCATCCCTGAGTTTGCAGTAGAGCAATTTGAAAATAGCAGGTCTTGTCTTCCTGAATATTGCAGTGAAGCAAGATCAAAGATACTAGTCTCATTTTTATGAAGTTACAATAGGTTGGATTAAATCTACAAGAGCATGTCTTATCTCCCTGAAGTCGCAGTAGAATAAGATTAAAGCTACAGATTCAATCTCATTGAAGTTGTAGTTGGGTTAGAGACTACTTGAAGAAGATGAGGATCAAGAAGTTAAGGCTCGGCAAGACCGGGCAAAATTGGTCCTTTTATAGTCTTTGCTGCATTCTCGTTACACGACAATGAGCAAAGAGGGGCAGTTGTAATAGGCCCCATTTTCCTGGGCTCGTACAAACCAGAAAATAAAACAAATTTTAAAAAAAATGTCCAGTTTATTTACAGCCCAATAAAACAAAATTAAACTACCCTCAAGCCCAAAACATTAAGCCCAAACTAAAATAGGCTCGAGTGGCCCTGATCAAGCAAGTCAGAGACCTAGGGTTTTTGGAACCCTAGGCACCGCAAGTGCCCAATGCAGCCTCTAGCCATACCACAATCAGCGCAAATTTGGCCTCATCTTTGCCGTAAGTTTCTCCGTTTATCTGCAAGAAAAAAAGGAAAAACAAACAGTAGCAAATATAGCAAGAAATCCAAACTGTAATTATTTTTGATTTTCTTCGGCTATATAAATGAATGTAAAAACATTGTACGGGGGGAAGACAATATCAATAAAAAGTCAGAAAGAATCGACAAAAAGAGAGGTTGTTAGTTTATCTTTTTATTTATTTATTTATTTATTTTTTGAATCAATTCCTTATTTTTTTTCTCTTCAAAGGGTTTTCTTTTTTAAATATATAAGGGTTTTCTTTTCTTCAAAGGGTTGTGACGATCGGCCGGATTCCTCGTCGAAAATCGGATTGGACAGAGGGAGAGAGAAGTCAGCAATTTGTTTTTCCGGAAAAGAGGGGAGAAATGAATTTTTTTTTTTAAAAAAGGTGGCTTTTATAGGGTGTTAAAACGGTGGCATTTTGCACCAAGCCCTTAAGCGCCAAAACGACGCCGTTTTAGGCCACAACCCGTGCGTCGACTTGACCCGGTTTCAGGATCCGCGTGTTTTTTACGAAAGGGCTAATTGCATTTTTAGCCCTTCCTCTTTTTTATGGTTTTATAATTAAGTCCTTTTTATTTTTTAATTTGGCTCTGTATCTTCACTTACTTGTTCATTTTAGTCCTACAACGCACGGTGTCGTTTAGGAGGGTAGGAATATTTCCCATTTGGTCTTCCCCCTTTTTTTGTGCGCGTTGCTAAAGGGCCCTAATTCACTTATTTCTTTTAAAATTCGCCCCAAAGCTTCAGTTTTAAGTTTAATTTGGCCCTTACTTTATTTTCTTTTATTATTTTTGTTATTTTTCCATGGTTTTAACATTACTTTTTATTATTTGTTCTATATAGATATATTATTATTATTATTATTATTATTATTATTATTATTTTATTACCATATTTATTATTTTCATATTTATTATTATTGTTATTATTTATTATTATTATTATTATTATTATTATTATTATTTTTACTATCGTATTGTTAGTATTATTTTCTACTACCATTATTTTTAATCACTATCAATCCCAATATTTACTATTATTTTATTATTAATATTATTTTTATTTCTATTATTACTTTTATTATTATTTTCATTTACTATTAATATTATTATTATTACTATTATTATCACTAATTTAGTATTATTATTATATTACCACTACTATTTTTCTTATTATTATTTTATTTATAATTAATTTTATTAGTATTATTATTATATTTATTATTATCATCATCATCATCATCATCATCATCATCATCATCATCATCATCATCATCATCATCATTATTATTATTATTATTATTACTACTAATATTTTTTGTAGTCCAAATTTGCTTGCCCAATTACAAAAATAAAATAACAAACCAAAACTAAAATAAAAAAAGGCCCAAATGGCCCAAACCCAACCCAACTCAGAAAACAGAAAAAACAAAGAAAGAAAACAAAGAAAACCCTAGCCAGGCACGCCTCGACTTGACTTACGCCCCCACACATCCTCTGCCGCTCCATCCGTCGCCTGCTCTCCGACACGCTCCGCCCGCGGCCTGCAAAACAACAACACGCAACAGCACAACAAGGCAGAAGCAATTTTGTCTTCTATAATCAACTTCGGCTATAAAGCCACAAAAAACGATTGTAAATGGGGTTCCTTTCGAAAGGGAAAATCGGAGAGATATATATCAAAAAGGGGAATTATTTTTTTACACATACACAGACAGAATACAGATATTGAATACAAAAGAAACGAAAAGGTTTTCCCTTTTTTTCCGATTACACTCTTCTTCTATTGTTCATTTTTTGAATCTATGTTACGCACAGTCTTCTGTTACTTTTCAATACATTAATAAAAAAGGGGTTACCTTTGGGGGTCTATCCGTATCTCCTCCGCCGTAATCGGAGCGCGGATACGGGCATAGATCGAGGGGCAAGATATCGAGGCTGGTGCGAGAGGGCTCTCTTTGGATCTGTTTTCATTACAAGCGCCGACTACAATGAAGGTGATGGTCGGACGGCGTGACCCTTGGTCTTTATTCGATGCCGTCACCGATTACTATGGTGTTCGGTCGTCGAATAGCCTTCCGACTTTTGGCTTTCTTCTTTGCGACGGAGAACGAAAACGAAAGGGATTTAGGGTTTCAATTTTTTGAAGAAAATAAAAGGAAAGAAAAAAAACTTTTACCTTTTTGACACAGGTGTCACGGTGGCGAACTCAGCTCATGGTTGGCGGCAATGACAGCGACAGCTCGTCGGAAATCGCACCACCCTCCCCGCAGAGAAAACAAAAAGAGTCAAAGGTTTTTTTTGAAGTCGCTAAAATAAAAAAAGGGCAATAATTTGAATTTATAAAGGTTTTAAACGACGCGTCGTTTAGGGCACGTCGATGGCCCCAAAGCGACGCCTGTTTAATCGTGACCAGCATGACCGACCCGCTCGGGAGGATCCGCGTGTTTTTGTTTTTGGGTATAATTGCGCAAATGGCCCTTCCGCATTTTTAGTTTTTTTTCAGATCAAATTTTCATTATTTATGCATTGACCACGAATTTTATGCGGCTTTGTGATTGGTCCACCCTCGAAAGCTTGCGTTTAATTCTTGGGAAAATTATCCATTCAGTCCCCACCTTTTTCGTGCGCTTGCAATTGGTCCCCTATCATTTGTTTATTTATAATTCGACTGAAACTTTAGTTTTCAATGCAATTTGGTCCCTTTTTAATTATTTTACAATTTTCTTTGTTATTTTATTTTCATTTTTATATGTTTACTAATATTAATTATTATTATCCTTATTATTATTATCCTTATTATTTATTATTTCTATTGTATTTCACTATTATTTGTTTATCATTATTCTTCGCATGTGCTAGTATTTTATTTTTATTACTATTATCACTACTTCATTAATATTAATATTAATATTATTATTATTATTATTATTATTATTATTATTATTATTATTATTATTGTTATTCGTTATTTTCCTTACGTTTTTGCTATTGTTTGCTTATTATTGCTATTATTTATATTTACGGTAGCATGTGTGTGTTTTCTATTATTATTATTATTATTATTATTATTATTATTACTAATATTATTCTTTTCTTTATTAAAACTATTATTTGTTGTTCCTGCTATTATCATTATTATCTATTGTTTTACCATCACTATTATTATTACTATATTATTATATATATATATATATATATATGTATAGTTTTATTTATTTATTTTTACTATTTCATTCATAGATTGCCATTATCATTTTTATCATCACCATTGTCGTTATTTTCTATCATTGCAACTATTAGCAATGTTTAGATGCACTACATCGTCTTTATTTTTAGTATATGTGTCCCTCCATCATTCTTTTACGCATAACATTGTGTTTTCATATTTTCCGTAAATGTTTTCAAAACCTCAACTTTTATAACGACCAACGTTTTGCGTTAGCAATCAGAGGATATCGAGCCCTAACTCACTTGGGTTCGATTTCTTCTCGTTAAAGCTAAACAACGGGATACCCTTTTGAAATCACAATTTAAATTCTAAACAAAATACTTAATCTCGGAGATTGAAATGTCGTGCCCTAACTTCTTGGACTCGACATCTAGATACTTGAAATAAGTTTCTTTCCTAAAATAGAGGTAATATTCGAATTTGAAATCTTGGGAAATCGAGCCCTAACTTATTGGGTTCCGATTTCTCATTTGACGAATAATGAAAATCCTCTTTAAATAAAAACCAAGCTTCAAAAGCGAGCTTAGTTTGGGAGTTTAAAGTATTGTGCCTAACTTATGGGCGGGATGCTTTACCTCTTCAAAATAAGAAAGCCTTAACGCCCTTCCAATTTTAAAAATAAAAAGCGTTGTATTTTCGAATCCCTTTCAAGTTTTCAACAAATAGGACATCAATCAATCAGTTTGGTACCAATTTTGGGCGTGTCGAGGGTGCTAATCCTTCCTCGCATGTAATCGACCTCTGAACCCGTTTTCTTAAAGTTCGTGGACCGAAAAGCCCCGTTTTAGCAAATTAAATGTTTTATTAAAACGAAGGTGATCCGATCACACCAAATAAAGATCGATGGCGACTCCTTTCCTTTTCTTTTTCAAAAATCGAGTCGTAGCGTGTTTACCGTTCACTCAAAAAATGGTTCTGACGACTTGGCGACTCCACGGGGATACGAGGGTCAAGCCATAGATTGATTGATTTTTGTCCTTTTAATTAAAATGGTTTTGGAAAAATCATGCTTCTTTTAACGCACCTTCAATATTAGCCTCGTAAATACTTTGGCATTGCATTGCATGACCGTTGTGGTCGCACCTTTAAGTGGGCGAAGCTATGCCTTCGTGAGGTTTTCACCTCCGTATGGGCTAGTGGATCGCTTTGAATACATCGATACCTATGTCTTCGTGAAGTTTTCACTTAGTATGGCCATAGGAAATGTATTCCACGAACGAACTTCGGTCCGTATGAGCCTATAATGGGTGAGGATCGAGGAATCTCTTTGGTTCGGTACCTCGTGCTTTAGAACTAAGCGCATATAGCAAACCCTAAGAGCCCACCTTAGGTAGAGCCATCATAAACCTTAGTGGTCACCCGGATAGGCGTTTGCTTATTTTACTTGCTTTGTATTCCATGGTACTAACTTTTTGTGTTTCTTTCTTTTTATGCATATCATTTCATATTTTAAAGAGACATCGATTCACGGTCCGTTTCTGAGTTGGGAATTTGGTTATGGAAAGCGAATTCCTTGATAAAGTAGAAGACAATGCGGCCGTCGCATATGGTCGAGCAATGCCAAATAGAAAAAGGAGATAGCTTAGTCGAAGGGTATGTTTGAGACTACGAACTTCACCAATATCGATTGTCACGAGCGAGCTCTAGGAGTTGAAAGAAATTTGGACTCGATGGGATAATGAAGCGAAGCGGTGTTACAGTGGTACTAGTACTACGGCGACTTTACCCGCTTGAGGTCAAAATAGACAAGCACCTTAGAAAGCAATGACCCGTTCTAGAATGCCGCTATAAATTGTTTCTCCTTGGAAAAGTGGATCTGGTTCCCACAGTGGAAGAGTATCGACCTTGCTACGTTGCCCAAGAATTCAAGTTGACAAAGCTTATTCCAAGGTGGTTAATGGCCCAACCTTCGCGAAGAAGTTGATGAATATCAGGAATGAGCGAACGATGGTCTCAACTAGAATGCAAAAGAAGGGCGAGGTAAATGCATACCACGGATATGTTTGAGAGACTGATCTGGCGATCGATATGAAGAAAAAGATGACATCTTGGCCTTGTGTATTTACGGGCCGTAATCTTCCCAAAGCTTTAAGGCACATCGATGAAGCGATTATCGATCTATTCAAAGGTTGGACAAAGGGTCACACCGTTCCTACCATCTTATTTGAAACATTCAGATCCTTGACCGCATGTCGGAGAAGAGGTGAAAGCGGAGTTTATTGGGTGTCTTGCAATGTTATTAGCTTGGTTCCATAGTCACTTTTGGAAAATAGAAAGTGTATTGCGGTTCATGTCGGAAAAGTACTCCCGCTAGAAGAGATAGCAACCACGCCTAGAAGAGAGGATGTGTCCAAGAAAATTGGATTGCGCTCTTTCAAAACCTTCAAGAGGCGACATCGAGTGGAAGGCTCTCGGATGATTCCGAGGATCCTTTATCGTTATGGAAGCTTTGGTAGGTTCCCTATTAGAATTTGGGGTGCCACCGCCACGCCTTTCTTTGGTCCTAAGGCGGTATAGTTCAAGGCGATTCGTACCAACGACATACAAAGCTAGCTCAATGCGAGTTCTCATATGAAGGGGAAGCTATAAGAAAAGGGTTAAAGAGATTTCTAGTGCACGGAATCGATTCACAGAATGAGAAGATTATCTACGGGCAGGGCGACCTCGGAATACCTTGAATAGAGGGCTAGGAGAGTCAATGATAGCATTCCTGAGCCAAATCTAGAAGGTACCCGATCAAGAGAAGAATGCATGCGAGTGGTCCCATCAGAATTAGAGATTGTGAAGCAAGATTTTGAGCGGATGAGCTCGGAACTGGAAAAGGATAGAAAGGTTAGAGGAAGAAAAGATGCTCCTCGGTTAGAAGTGGACGGTCAAAAATCGAGGTCGAGAAACTTCGAAAGGAAAAGCAAAAAGTAGAGGAAGGCAAGAGATAACTTGAAGATAGAGTACAAGAGGATCGCTTAACGATAAAAAGCAGGATTAGGGAAAACTTGAGCGGTGGAAACAAGAGGTCGAGAGGAAAGAGCCAAAGTTAGCAGTTGGGAGAAAAAGTTTCATGAAATCTGGCCAGAAGGAAGACTTAGAGAAGGCGAGACGGAAGACCAAAAAGAGAAAAAGGGATTAGAAGCTAGAATAGTCGAGCTTGGGCGATCTCTACACCATTATCGGAGTCGAGACTCGAAAAGCCAACTAAAGACAAGCCTGAACAAAATAGAGGAAATGAAAGGTAGGGTTGAAGAGTTGGAATCGGCATTACATAGTAGCGAGCTCGGATTGAACTTCCGAAGCGAGAGAAAGGCGTTGGGAGGAAGAGCTTCACCATTCTTGCGAGCAAGTTCGAAGCCGGGACTACCTCATGGGAGAAGCAATAAACCAGATTCGAGAAGTAGCTGATCACCTACGGACTTTGGCTGAGGAGGCTGACATATTGGGCGTGAGATATGGGCTACCACCGGGTCGTGATGAAGAGCTAATCTCTCTACTTGGAAAAATCAAAACCTTAGGTCTTAGGGCTAGAACGTATTTGTAATCTACTTTATGTAAAGGGTTTTGCCTTCTAATAAAGTTTTCTAAAATGAAGTTGATCAGAATCGATGTCTTCTTCCTGTATTCATGCATTTGCATTACATCATATTACATGCATTAAAGTTTATAAAAGAAGCCTAATTGGTTAAGATTAACGAGAGAAACAAAAGAGAAACAAGAGAGAAGAAAAAGAAATGCAGAACTGGACATCACTACGGGACTCGTGCTAAGGCAAAGAAAATGGATCAAAGATTTGAACAATTTAGGAAGGAGATGCAGAACAGATGTAGGAGCAAATAATGAAACTCCAAAGAAGATATGATAGAACGGATGCAAGAGTCCCAAAACAACATGATGAGCAGTGGCGCAACTATTAGCCAATGAGCGAGGAAAAGGTGCATTGCTAGTTGAGGGAATAATGGCGACCTCAACTTACCCTCCCGGATTTACCCGCCAAATACCCAAGCACCACGAAATAGGTCCCCAAAGGGCGCCTTTTATTATCGAGCCACGAGTGCGAGTTGAGCCATGATGCCGGCGCACTTTCCGTGGTTCGGGCACTAATCCGGAGAAGGTCCGGCTAACCCTATGTCCCCGACTTTGATGAAATGGTGAAATGGATAAGGCAAAGACGAACCTTCCGCACAACTCGAGGATCGTTGCAAATGGTTAGAAGAAAAGTTTAAGGAAATAGAGGCTACGACCATCGCTACGGAGTGGGCCGCTAAAGACTTGAGCCTAGTCCTAGACCTCATACTTCCGCCAAAGTTCAAGACCCAGATTTTGAAAAATATAATGGGACGATTACCACGAAGTGCACATCACGATGTTACGCCGATGAATGGCGGGATATGTTAACAACGATCAGCTGCTTATTCATTGTTTCGAGGATAGTTTGGTAGGGCGGCCAAATGGTACAATCATTTCGGTAGTACCGGATCAAGTCATGGAAGGACCTAGCACAGGCCTTCCGAAACAATCTGAACGCACGAGCCGATATAGCTCTGATCGAATCATGCTCCAAAATATGGAGAAAAAGCCAAGCGAAAGTTTGTGCAATATGCCCAACGGTGGAGGAAGTAGCCACACAAGTTCAATACCGCTCCTAGAAAAGAGACAACCATCTTTGTTTGTCAATCGTTGAAAGCTCCCTTCATTAATCACATGCTTGGAAGTGCCACAAAAGTTTTTACGATATTGTGTTGTCGGAAATGATCGAGAATGCAATCGAAGCGGTAAAATAGAGGTTGGAGAAAGTACTAGAAAGAGCGGTCCAGAAGAAGAGGAGAGTGATATAAATAACATAGGTAAAGGTTATTCAAAACCTATTCGTGAGCTGACCAAGGACTATGACCCCGATCATCGAGCCCTTTAGGCAGAGTCCAACACAAGGCAAAATACGGAGAAAATCTAATTTACGCCTATTCCGGTCCATACAAGGAAATGTACGAAATTATTTGGATTTACACGTTGTCTCCCCATTACTTAAAACCCTTGCAACCCCGTACCTAAGTGGTATGATCTGAATGCAGTCACGAATACCATGCGAGGAATCGTGGGGCATTCTATAAACCTTTGTCTCGCTTTTAAGAAACTAGTGGAAAGACCGATCCGGATGGGAGTTATAGAAGTCGATGACACCTCTTGCAAGGGCACCGCTACCTAATCACGGGTCAACATGATGGCGAAGATGCGAGAAGAAGAGTTAGAAAGGATATTTTCGATGTGAAAACCCCAATGAAGCAGTGCGGAAGGAAATGATAAAAGGGATTGGTTGTGACATGTCCAAGGAAGAACATGAAGAAACACGAAAGGGTTGTGAATTTCATGACTCGGAAGAGCACAAAATCCAAAGTTGCCTTGAGTTCGAATCTTTGAATGCAGTCTTGATGGACAATAAAGAGCTAGAATTCTTTGAAAGCAATGAAGGCCAGAAAGAGGGTAACATCATGCGTTAGAGGATGAGTCGACAACAAAAGCCTCGAGGCGAGCTATCCTTTAGTCACCATCTCCGATCAAAAGCGATGGAGTAAAAATAAATCCAAAATTGTGATTCAAAGCCTCTGCTTTTCATATCGAAGACAACCAAAAGACTCCGGGGTTATAAGCGCAACGTGGCGATTCACGAAAAGGGAGGTCCGTCAACAAAAGAGAGCCAGGAGTATCCAAGGATCGTGATCCGAAAACCTGCAACCTTTTCATATAAAGATGACAAGAGGGTCCCTTGGAACTATAACTGCAATGTGACGATTCACGATAGGGAGATTAACCAACACTACAAAAGAAAACTAAGAGGAAGGCTCCTACACGACGATGGAAAGCGCCACGACTTGTCAAACACAAAGACGGAGCACTCAAAAGGAAAAACTTGATGGGCGAACAAAAGAAAGAAAAAGGGGCCAAGCAAGAGACACATATAAACGAGCGGTGAAGGAGGAAGAAGCTAGGGAATTCTTAAAGTTTTTGAAGCATAGTGAATACGATGTCGTAGAAGCGACTACATAAAGCAATGGCTCGTATATCGGTGCTAGATTTACTATTAAGTTCAAAGCACAGAACGTACCGATGAAGGTATTGAATGAAACTTATGTTGCAAATGATATAACAGTTAACAAAATTTGGATCGCTGGTTAGCAACATAAGTGCCGATAACTTTATTTTCTTCAACGATGATGAGATTCCTCCGGAGAATGCGGGTTCCATCAAGGCTCTCCACATTACCACGCGATGCAAAGGATACACATTACCGGTAATACTAGTCGACAATAGATCGGCTCAATGTTCTACCACTATCGACCATTGAATCGATTACTGTTGATAGTTCTCATATGAAGGCTGCAACAACATAGCAAGGGCATTCGATGGAAGCGAGAGGAAAGTCATGGGAAGGATTGAAGTACCTCTTTAATCGGACCAAGTACATATGAGGTGGACTTTATCGTGATGGATATCCGGTAGTCTTATAAGCGCGCTTTGGGAGACCTTGGATACACTCGGCGGGAGCAAATGCCTCATCGTTGCACCAAAAGTTGAAATTAATCTTAGAGGCGTCTAGTGACCATAAATGTTAAAGAGGACATCATCACTGGCTGTAACAAATAATGCACCCTATTTAGAAGCCAACGATGAAGCGGTGAGTGTTCCTTCCGTTCTTTGGAATTTGTCAACGCAACATTAAATCATTTGAGGGAATAAGGTCCATACCTCAATTATCCAAAACCACGAAAATGGGTCTACTGGCGATGGTTGGGAATGGAGTGCATGCGGGGAAAGGACTTGGAAGATACCTCCAAGGAGAAATCGAGGTCCCAAGATTAAAAGAAAAGCGAGACTTCTTCGGTCTAGGATTCAAGCCAAATGCAAAGCAACAAAGAGAAGAGTTAGAAAAGAAACAAGAAAGAAGGAAGGCACGTCTGAGGGGAGATGGGATGAAATGGCAACCGATGATAATTCCTCATATTCGTGAGACCTTTATATCAGGAGGGGTTATCCATCTGGGACGAGAAACACAAAATAAAGAAATTGTGCATGTCAACGCTATATCTGAGGGGGAAATTGAGGAAGAAAATTGGAATGGCATCCGCCCCTATGAGCCGGGTAGCGTTCTAAACAATTGGACTGCGGAGGAGATTCCTATAGCCTTTAGAACTCATTCAGAGTAATACTCGGAACACACTTATTGCTTTAAGTCTAGAAGCAATAAGAACCCCTTTTGTGAAACATGATTTTGTATAAGACGTCGTTATTTTCAATGAAATACATCTCTGCTACCTTTTGAGCAAATTTTCTTTATGTTCATTTCATTCATTCATTATTCTTTCTTTAAATATTCTTCTAAACCTTTCTATTCTTCATTTATCATACCAATAAACATGCCAAGATTCTATGATTCTATGAGCCTTTATTCATTTCCATAACAGGTCTCCAGATATCAATGATTTGAGTCACGCTACCAATGACTCAGGATGTCCTTTTGAGCAAGATATGGGTGCGAAAGATTTTCAGGATTTTGGAGATGACCAAGGCTGTGATTTAGCTCTTAAACTGTTACGGATGGTAGAACAAGAAGAGAAACAAATCGTACCTCACAAAGAATCAGTGGAAATAGTGAACCTAGGAAATGGGCAAGAAAAGAAAGAAGTGAAGATTGGAGCTAGTATCACTGCATGAGAGACAAAGCAAGACCTTATTGAGTTACTCCAAGAATTCAAGGATGTCTTCGCATGGTCATATCAAGACATGCGGGTTAAGATCGATATCGCGGTACACCGTTTGCCCATAAAAGAAGAATACAAGCCTGTCCAACTGAAACTTCAGAGGATGAGGCCAGACGTTTTACTAAAAATAAAAGAAGAGGTCAAGAAGCAATTTGACGCAGGGTTCTTGCAAGTGGTTAAGTACTCAGAATGGGTAGCCAATATCGTCCGATCCCCTAAGAAAGATGGGAAAATACGAATGTGTGTGGACTCAGAGATTTAAACAAGGCTAGCAGAAGGATAACTTTCCGTTACCTCATATCGATACCTTGGTGGACAATACGGCGGGTTATTCCTTGTTCTCGTTCATGGATGGCTTCTCAGGATACAACCAGATAAAGATGCTTCCTGAAGACATGAATAAAACCACATTCATAACCATGTGGGGAACCTTTTGCTATAAGGTAATGCCATTTGGGTTGAAGAATGCGGGAGCAACATATCAGAGAGCCATGGTGACCCTATTCCATGACATGATGCACAAGGAAATTGAGGTTTACGTCGACGATATGATTGCCAAGTCTCGAACCGAAAAGGAGCATATCCAAGTCTTAAGGAAATTATTTTTGAGGTTGAGGAAAGTCCAACCTGAAGCTTAACCCGGTGAAGTGTACCTTTGGAGCGTGTCGAGAAGCTGCTAGGATTTATAGTCGAGAAAAGGGATTGAGGTTGACCCGGACAAAGTCAAGGCTATACAAGAATTGCCTCCGCCTCGTACGCAAAAAGAAGTTCGAGGTTTCTTAGGAAGATTAAATTACATTGCTCGGTTCATTTCACAACTGACTGAGAAATGTGATCCCATATTTCGTCTTCTTAAAAAACACAACCCAGGTGTGTGGGACGAGGAATGTCAGAAGACCTTCGACAAAAAAGCGATACTGTCCAATCCTCCAAGATTGACACCGCCTAATTCGAGAAGCCTTTAATCCTCTATTTGACGGTACTTGATAATTCAATGGGATGTGTGCTCGGCCAGCATGATGAGTCGGGAAAGAAAGAAAAAGCAATATACTACCTTAGCAAAAAGTTCACTGAGTGTGAAACAAGGTACTCACCGATTGAGAAAATATGTTGCGCCTTGGTGCGGACAACTTTCGGAGACCGAGGCAAGACATGTTGTATCATACGACACAGCTCATCTCAAGCTAGACCACTGAAATATCTAATGGAGTCAACTACTCGAATGGACGGATGGTCTGATGGAAAATTTTACTTTCGAGTTTGACATAGTTTATGTAAACGAAGCGATAAAAGGAGTGCAATAGCGGATTTTCTCGGCTAGTAGAGCTCTGGCGATTATGAGCCTCTGGACTTTGATTTCCTAACGAAGACCTAATGTGCGTAGCAACCATCAAGAAGATACCACGGAAAGTCGTCTTGAAACCGAACTTGACGGGGCATCGAACGCTATGGGCAATGGAATTGGGCGATTCGGTGTCCCCAAACGGAGATCATTACCCATTTACCAAATTGGATTTTGATTGTACAAACAATATGGTAGAGTATGAAGCTTGTATCATAGGCATCCGGTCGCTATTGAACATAAAATTAAGGTCTTTGGAAGTATACGGAGACTCGCGTTGGTAATTTATCAACTTAAAGGAGAATGGGAGACGAGAGATCCCAAATTGGTCGAATACAAAAGATTGGTCCAAGAACTAATCAAAGAGTTTGATGACATCACTTTCGATTATTTACCAAGGGACTAAAATCGATGGTCGATGCTCTAGCCACATTGGCTTCTATGGTACGAGCAAACAACAAGGAGGATATGAGACCTATACAAATGAGCATTTATGAGGCCCCACCCCATTGCTACAATGTCGAGGAAGAAGGAAAATTGGCCCACCATGGTACCACGATATATTGCGGTATGTAAAGAATCGTGAGTACCTCGATCAAGCCACGAGAATGAAAAAAGGCGCCGAGGAGATTAGCATGTGATTACGCCTTGGATGGAGAAGTCTTATACAAGAAAAGGAAAGATCAAGTCTTTGCTAAGGTGTGTGGACCTTACCAAGCTAAGTTAATCCTAGAAGAAGTCCACGAAGGTGTCTGTGGAACTCACGCTAATGGCTTCACAATGGCCAGACAAATAATGAGGTTCGAATATTATTGGTCCACCATGGAGGGAGACTGTATCAACTATGCCAAAAAATGTCATAAATGCGATTTATGGAGACAAGATTCATGTACCCGTCACCTTTGCATGTTATGACTTCTCCATGGCCATTTTCCATGTGGGGCATGGACGTCATTGGGCCAATATCTCCAAGGCATCGAGCGGGCATCGATTCATCTTTGTGGTCATCGACTACTTCACGAAATGGGTAGAGGCTTCCTCATATGCCAACATCACTAAATCCATGTTAGCGAGCTTTTGAAGAAGGAAATCATTTGTCGATATGGAATGCCCGAGAGGATCATATCGCACAACGATCAATTTAAACAATAGCACGATAGCGGGGGTTTGTAGCCAATTCAACATCAAACACCACAATTCATCACCGACGCCCAAAAATGAATGGGGCAAAGGAAGTAGCCAACAAAAACATCAAAAGATAGTGGGGAAGATGACCGAGACTTACAAGGATTGGCATGAAAATTACCGTTCAAGGCTTATGCTTATCGAACGTCCGTCCGAACCTCTCTTGGGCAACACCTTTCTCATTGGTCTATGGGATGGAGGCGTTCTACCTATCAAGTGGAAATACCTTTTCTTGAGTATTGTCGAAGTGAAGCTGGATGAAGTGAATGGATCCAGCTCGATATGATCAGTTGAACTTAATTGAAGAAAGAGATTGAGGGCCATCCATCACGGTCGGATGTACCAAAAGCGAATGATGTGAGCTTACGACAAAAAGTTCGCCAAGGGAATTCCCACGAGGGATCTCGTCTTTGAAAAAGATCCTTCCCATACAAAAGGATTTCAGAGGAAAATGGATGCTTAATTGGGAAGGACCATATGTGGTGAAAAGGCTTTCTCGGAGGGCATTAATTTTGGCCGAGATGGATGGGAAAAATCTACCCAATCCCATAAATTTAGATTCAGTTAAGAAATATTATGCTTGAAGAGGAGAAAGGCTAAAGTGAAAACCCGAAAAAGGAGCTTTAAGACCTAAAAAAAAAAACGGAGAGGCCAAAGTGAAAACCCGTAAAGGGCGCTTTGAGACCAAAGGGGCTTTGAGTCGAAAACCCGATAAGGGCGGCCCAAATTAGCACGAAAAAGGAGGTATGTGACAATCTTTTCCCCCAGAATTGGCAAAAGGAGGAATGTTACACCTCGGAACATCTACAAAGCACTGCAGATCTCCCAACGTCCATGATCTTCGTAAGCATCCGTTGGTGAAGCTCAGGCTGCGATATCTGGGGCACCTACTTTTTCTTTTTACCCATTTTTGTACTCCAATAATGTTTACTTTTGTTGAATTAATCCAATTCCATTCTTTATAAATTCCATTGTTATTTTAAATCTTTGAGTTGTTTGCAATTGAAATAACGACCCATTGACCCATAATGCTTCCATGAAACGAGTCCCGCTATTACTCGAAGCTTTAAACAACGTGGGAACCTAAAACAAGACATTGTTTAGGAACCACCGCACTTAGGGATTGGAAACGTTCAAGGAAGAGGAGCCTAAAATCATGACTGTCTCCCCAAACTCTCGACATAGGTATCGACGAAAAATTGCGCTGCGTGCGTGTGACTCGACAATTAACGAGCAATTACATACGATCTTTTAAAACAAAATAATAATAATAAATTGTTCTCATGACATCCCGTAAATGTCCTCCGTAATATCATCTAGTTAGGAGCATTCGATTTATTACAATCATTGCATCTTAACGAAAATCATCATTCTCATGACATTACTCGCATCCATGTAGGTGTCATCCATATCACACGGGTTAGGAGCATTTGAGTCATTCGATCATAGCATCCTCACCATTTGGCATAAACACAAAATCGAGTCTCGAGGATATGTCCCTAAAGGACTGTAGCAACACTATTGAAGATTGTCCTATTACCATCAACCAAATGATGGAATAGGTTGAAGATTGTCCTATTGCCATCAACCAGTGGTGGAATAGGTTGAAGATTGCCCTATTGCCATCAACCAGTGGTGGAATAGGTTGAAGATTGTCCTATTACCATCAACCAGTGATGGAATAGGTTGAAGATTGTCCTATTACCATCAACCAGTGATGGAATAGGTTGAAGATTGTCCTATTGCCATCAACCAGTGATGGAATAGGTTGAAGATTGTCCTATTGCCACTGACCAGCAGTGGAATAGGTCAAAAATTGTAGATCTTGTCGCCCTAACCAGTAGTGGGACGAGATCGAAAGGCAAATCTTGGCTCCCTAACTAGTAGGGAACACGGTTTAAGCCACCATCCTATTGCCACTGACCAGCAGTGGAATAGGTCAAAGTTGTAGATCTTGTCACCATAACCAATATTGGGGCAAGATCGAAGGCAAATCTTGGCTCTCTAACCAGTAGAGAACACGATTTAAGCCACCGCCCTATTGCCACTGACCAGCAGTGAAATAGGTCAAAAAATTGTAATTCCTGTCCCTAACCAGTAGGGAGCATGGTTAAGCTTTAGTCCCATTGCCTTAACTAGAAGTGGGATAGGCTGAAGACCAAAGACCTCATCTCTCTGTAGATGCAGCGAAGCAATCTAAAATAAAACAAGTCACATCCCATTGGAGTCGTAGCAAGAGCAAATTGAGGCCACATAGCGGTGGAGTGGATTGAAGTAACAAGATGCGTAGATCTGGAATGAGGCTACATGGAGAAGAAAAGCACCAAAGAAGTCAGACTCAAAAGAAACCTGCAAATTTGGTCCTCTTTATGTCTTTGCTCTATTCCTCAGTTACGACAATGAGTAAAGAGGCGGTATGAAGTCGCCCAAATTTGCCCTACCAATTACAAAAATAAAATAACAAACCCAAAACTAAAATAAAAAAATAGGCCCAAATGGCCCAAACCCAACCCAACTCGTAAAATGAAAAAACAAAGAAAGAAAACAAAGAAAACCCTAGCCGAGCACCTCGACTTCGACTTACGCCTTTAACCCGCCCCTCTGCGCGCTCCATCCGTGGCTGCTCTCCGACACGCCTCCATGCATGGCTGCAAAATAACAACACTCAACAAAGACAAAGAAGGCGTAGCAATTTTGTCTTCTATAATCAACTTCGGCTATAAAGCCACAAAAAACGATTGTAAATGGGGTTCCTTTTGAAAGGGAAAAACCGAGAGATATATAGCAAAAAGGGAATTATTTTTTACACATACATACGATGTAATCACGATATTGAATACAAAAGAAACGAAAAGGTTTTCCCTTTTTTTTTTCGATTACACTCTTCTTCTATTGTTCATTTTTTGAATCTATGTTACGCACAGTCTTCTGTTACTTTTCAATACATTAATAAAAAAGGGGTTACCTTTGGGGGTCTATCCGCATCTCCTCCACCGTAATTGGAGCGCGGATACGGGCATAGATCGAGGGGCAAGATATCGAGACTGGTGCGAGAGGGCTCTCTTTGGATCTGTTTTCGTTACAAGCGCCGACTACAATGAAGGTGATGGTCGGACGGCGTGACCTTTGGTCTTTATTCGATGCCGTCACCGATTATTATGGTGTTCGGTCGTCGAATAGCCTTCTGACTTTTGGTTTTCTTCTCATGACGGAGAACGAAAACGAGAAAGGGATTTAGGGTTTCAATTTTTTGAAGAAAATAAAAGGGAAAGAAAAGAAAACTTTTATTTTTTCCTACCACCGTGTACGGTGGTCGAGCTCGGCCGCGACGGCGAACGGCGGCGGCGCCACGAAAATCGCACCACCCTCCCCGCAGAGAAAACAAAAAGAGTCAAAGGTTTTTTTTTTAAGTCGCTAAAATAAAAAAAGGGCAAAATTTGAATTTATAAAGTTTTAAACGACGTCGTTTAGGGCTCGACATAGGCCCCAAACGACGCTTGCTTGTCGTGATTCACATGTGACAATTCAACCCGCTCGAAGGATCTGCGTGTTTTTGTTTTTGGGTATAATTGCTAAATGGCCTTCCGCATTTTTAGTTTTTTAGATCAAATTTTCATTATTTATGCATTGACCACGAAATTTTATGGCTTCATGATTCGGTCCACCCTCAAACGCTGCGTTTAATTTATCGGGAAAATTATCCATTCAATCCCCACCTTTTTCGTAGGCGCTTCATAATTCAAATTCCCCTATCATTTGTTTATTTATAATTCGACACTGAAACTTTAGTTTTCAATGCAATTTGGTCCCTTTTAATTATTTTGCAATTTTTATCGTTATTTTATTTTCATTTTTTATATTTTTACTAATATTAATTATTATTATCCTTATTATTATTATCCTTATTATTTATTATTTCTATTGTATTTCACTATTATTTGTTTATCATTATTCTTCGCATGTGCTAGTATTTTATTTTTATTACTATTATCACTACTTCATTAATATTATTATTATTATTATTATTATTATTATTATTATTATTATTATTGTTGTTATTCGTTATTTTCCTTACGTTTTTGCTATTGTTTGCTTATTATTGCTATTATTTATATTTACGGTAGTATGTGTTGTTTTTCTATTATTATTATTATTATTATTATTATTATTATTATTATTATTATTATTATTACTACTAATATTATTCTTTTCTTTATTAAAACTATTATTTGTTGTTCCGCTATTATCATTATTATCTATTGTTTTACCATCACTATTATTATTACTATATTATTTTATATATATATGTATAGTTTTATTTATTTATTTTACTATTTCATTCATAGATTGCCATTATCATTTTTATCATCATCATTTTCGTTATTTTCTATCACGCAACTATTCGCAATGTTTCGATGCACTACATCGCCTTTATTTTTAGTATATGTGTCCCTCCATCATTCTTTTACGCATAACATCGTGTTTTCATATTTTCACGTAAATGTTTTCAAAACCTCAACTTTTATAACGACCAACGCTTCGCGTTAGCAATCCGAGGATATCGAGCCCTAACTCCACAGGTTCCGATTTCTTCTCGTTAAAGCTAAACAACGGATACCCTTTTTCAAATCACAATTTAAATTCTAAACAAAACACTTAATCTCGGAGATTCAAATGTCGTGCCCTAACTTATCGGACTCGACATCTAGATACTTCAAATAAGTTTCTTTTCCTAAAATAGAGGTAATCTTCGAATTTGAAATCTTGGGAAATCGAGCCCTAACTCATCGGGTTCCGATTTCTCATTTGACGAATAATGTAAGATCCTCTTTAAATAAAAACCAAGCTTCAAAAGGCGAGCTTAGTTTCGGAGTTTAAAGTATTGTGCCCTAACTTATGGACGGGATGCTTTACCTCTTGAAAATAAGAAAGCCTTAACGCCCCTTCCAATTTTAAAAATAAAAGCGTTGTATTTTGAATCCTTTCAAGTTTTCAACAAATAGGACATCAATCAATCAGCTTTGGTACCAATTTTGGGCGTGTCGAGGTGCTAATCTTTCCTTGCATGTAATCGACCTCCAACCTGCTTTTCTCAAAGTTCGTGGACCAAAAAGCCCTGCTTTAGCAAATTAAATGTTTTATTAAAACGAAGGTGATCCGATCACACCAAATAAAGATTGGTGGCGACTCCTTTCCTTTTCTTTTTCAAAACCGAAGTCGATCAAGCGTGCTTATCTGTTTCACTCAAAAAATGGTTACGACATTTTTATATTGTTTTTTCTATTATTCGTTTATTAATATGTTTTATTATTATTGTTGTATTTTCGTTACTATTATTATTCTATGGTTATTTATTTATTTATTATTATTGTATATAGCTTCCATTTTTGTTACCATTCTCTTTTATTTTATTTCATTTGTTTGTCTTGCTTTTGTTTTAGTGTATTTTATTTCTATCTTTATTATTGTTATTATATTTTATCATCATCATGTTGTTATGTAAGCTAGTATTGTAAATTGTTTTACACTTTATTTTAAATTTATTTGCCATTTTATTACAAGGCATTACATTTTATCCGATTTTCAAAATAAGCAAACACTCCGCATTCTAGGGTTCGAAAGAAATTGTACCCTAACTTATTGGGTTTCGATTTTCCTCTTCGAGTCCAAAGAACTTATTACTTTCCTTTTAACAGTTAAATAAAAACTCATTCTCGAGAATTCAAAATATTCGTGTCCTAACTCACTGGATATGACGTTTTGTTATCTCGGGATAAGGATTTCAAAAAATAAGGCAATGTTTCGTGTTTGGAAGTTCGAGAAATTGTGCCCTAACGTGTTGGGTTTCGGTTTTTCGTACGTCCGAATAACTAAATATCCTTTTAATTTCTTGTTTTGGGAAATTAAGGGACGATCTTAGTTTCGGGGGTTAAAATGTCACACCCTAACGTAATGGATGTGATATTTTATCCTTATGGAACAAAGGAATCTTAATATTCCAAAACGGGTTATACAAACATTCTTTAAAAAGAATTGTATTTTAAAATCTTTTTGAATTTTCGACATTAGGACAATAACTAATCAATCCGGTACCAACTTTGGGTGTTACGAGGGTGCTAATCCTTCCTCGTACGTAACCGACTCCCGAACCCGTTTTCTTGAATTTCGTAGGCCAAAATCAATGTTTTGAAATAAAATGTTTTATAAGGTGATCCGATCACACCTAAGCAAAAAGGAATTGGTGGCAAGTCCATTTTCATTTTTAAAGTCGATCCTCATTTTTTTTAAAAAATATAAAAATGGTTTCGACAATAATAAAACGATGTCGAAACTTAACCCATTTTGCAATAAAGACTCCAACTCTTTCCAACCAGATATGTCAAAATTTATTGAGTTTGCAAATCTCAATAATGCCTTCTCTGCTGAAATATCAAACTTTGAAATGTTTTTAAAAGACACCTTTTCAAAAAGGTAACTGTCTCTGCAGAAGAAGAGGCTTCATCCACCAATTCTTCACACCCTTCAATTCTTAATTCACATAGAGACGAAAAACTTGAAATTGAACATTGAACATTGAAAACCAAATAACTATATTCTTAATTACTCAGTGTTTCACTTAACTATCAAATTAGGATTTTTTTTTTTTTTTACTTCAAAACTCATTACTAAGAATGAACATTGAAAACCAAATAACCATAAACTAAACTAAACAACTATTTTATTACTTTCTTTTAACAAAACAAAATTATAATTCAATTAAGATAAAGACAAGGTCTTGGTGCTCATAACTATATTTAGTAATTAGATAAGAAAACCAATCAAAAACCTTGAAAATAAACAAATCCCAAAAGGAATTTTACTTTCAAGATTATGTTTGGACCAGGATTGAGGTGGACCAAAAGAGGAAGATGGAGAACCTAGGTATCCATGATTCATTGCCAAAATTATTTTTTTAGAAAAATATTAAACTTGTATTATTCTAAGGTCTCTACAATAAAAGGATGAAGAGCACTGAAAAAAAAAAAAAAAAAAAAAAAGAAGCCTTATGAAAAGTATAGAAACAAGTATTAAGCATCAAAACAAAAGAGCCACCAATAACCCATTCCCAACACTAATCGGCTTAGAAGAACACAACACAAAATAAATAAAAAAATTATATAGTTGAATTAGTTTTTCTACCCAATCAATTTTCTTTTCTTTTTAGGAATTTTAGCCTCTTTATGTTTTAAAAGAGAATAAGTACTCTTATAACGATAGTTTAAATAAAATCATAAGAGATGCTTGTTGTATGTGATGAATTTCAGTGTAATAACAAAGAGCATACTTAAAAGCTATATATGATTACCAAATCTAAAGAAAAGCTAAAAACGTACAGTGCCTAACATTTTCTCCTAGAATATACTTTAGAATATCTCTCTCAGTCATGAGCCCTTAACTGCAACCTTAATTGCAACCTCAGTCATGAGCTGTTGAGATATCTAGATCAAGTGAAATTAAATTAAGGAGATAACAAAACAAGCATAGACACATAGAACGTCACCAGTAGAGTAACTGAGTAACTTATAGCACTCTAATAGCACTCAAACCCAAGAAAATGATACATAAGCATGATTACCTAACAAACTAAAAACCACCTCATCATCTATGTTCAACACACAACTGGTATTTTTCTTCACCATTGTTCCATTTATTTGCACTGACCCCTTGCTCCCAGTACTTTCTAAAATGGAAAAGAGTTGTACTAATGGTTTTGTCTTTTAATTGAAATTTGCAATGTTTACTCAATCCAATTTTGAAATTTGATGTGCAAATGGAAACATTAGGATTATGCAGATTACAAAAATGTTGAACTCATTACAAATATTATTAGAATTTTGATTTAAGTCAAAACTCAGAAAGACTACCACTAGTTCAAAAATCTAAAATTTACCAAATACGAAATGCTTAAATAAAAAGAGAAGATTATGATCGAAAAGATAATAAAAGAGAGAATGCTTTATATGTCAACTATCAATTAAACAAAGACTAACTACTATAGAAGATATTTTTCTTAAAGAAATGTTTGAAATTACCAACGCTATGAATAAATTTTGATACTTTTGGAAATCTAGAAATGCATGAAAATGGAAAGGAAAATGGAAATGAAAATTAGAAATGTGATAAAAGCCTACACCAAGGTATAGAAGTTGTTTCTGGCCAATAGTTCATGTATAGAATGAACTCCTCCCCTTGTCTAAAACAATTGGCCTTGAACCTTTAAAACAACCAAATCCAATTTCAATCAAAATGACACTCATGAATTGAAAAGAAAAAGCCAAAAAGAACACTTCAAGAATCAAAATCACTCAAACGACACTTGTAAATTCAAGAATCAAGAAGTAAGAAGTGAAAGAACGGATCCAGAAACTCAAATGCAAATCAAAATTAACTGAAATTAAACTTAAAAAAAGAGAAAGCTATTAGGAGAGGCATTGAATAGGCAATTTAGATCCTAACCCTCTGAATGGATATGCAATGTTTACACGTAATAATATTAAATTTCTCATCATCGATTCCACTCCACTCTTCAACATTGATTGGAACCATTTCATCAATTACCCGTACCCACCAACTCGGTTCATTTTGGTTAACTGGAACGCTGAAAATGTGCAAGTATACACAACCGCAACAAGTAATAAAGTGACAAGTAATTATCGAGTTATCGTACCCACAAGGACTGTAAAAGAATTATTTATGACAGTAATTCTAGACACTTTGGTGAAGGAAAAATATTTGGTTTTGAAGAGAGGTAATAAAAAAAACTAAGAGTTAAAAACTAAGTGAAATAATTAAAATAAAACAAAGAAATTCTAGTGCATGATTCCAAATATGATTTAATCAAGATGATATAATTGTGTTGGATTAATTATATTTTCTTACCTTAGAATTATTAAACTTATGCTTATACTTGTTACAAAAAAAATCACGGCAACTCGGTAATTTGCTAACTTATGAACATATTTACAAATAAAAAATTCATTCATCTCTTGTACATATTTCTATGCCAATTCGACCGATTAAACAAATTTATAAAGGTAAACATGTTATTGCACATACATACTTATTAAATTAAACAATCTCTCGCATATTCCTACGTCGATTCAAATGACTAATTCAACCTAATAAGCATATAAAAGACTATATGAGGTAACAAAGTATCCTTACCTTGAAATAGTTTAATCACAATAATCTTGCAAGTTATGCAAGGCATATGTATCGCCAAATACAATGCTAATTTAATCTTCAGCTACCTTAGAAGAATTAAACATGCACTGATTAAATGCTGTGTCCATTAGTTACAATTTCAATGCATTTAAATAATTAATTCTTTAGTTATCTAAAAAATTATAGTGCCAGAATAACTTAGGCATGATTTTACTTAATCAAGCATTTTACCGAGGCCTATAATAACATAAACATAAATTTAATAAATCAAGAGGACAAAATACAATCAACCCAACACAAATTAATTCAAGCTAGATTGATTAAAATAACCATTTCAAAGACATGAATATTCACAAATATGTTCATCATAAAAACAATAGAAATTAAAAAGATAGGGAACAAGAAGTAAATCCGGTGTTTTTCCGTGGCTTGACTGATTGCTCCTTCTTTCGTCTCTGTTGTCCTTGCCGATCAAGGCTTCTACGAACACTCGCTTGCTGCCCCAAATGGCTGAGAAAACACCTCTTTTCCAAGAGGGGAAATTGGCACAAGAGGGATTGATTTTTTTTTTTTTAAAGAAAAAGAGAGAATGGAGAGAAGAGAAGTGAGAAGAGAATGAGAGTGTTGAGGGATGCTTTAAATGGGCAGCAAATGGGGGTTTATATAGCTGAGGATGGCTGCTAAAAATAGAAAATTTCAGCAGCCAAAGAGCCCCCTCATGGCCGGACATCTTAACATGGCAAAGTTGAGACTTTCAACTTTGTTAAAATTAGCCTGGGGCAAATCCATAAAGCCTTAATTTAAGGTGGGGTTTGAATGCAATTTAGAAGTCTTCCAAAGGCCTTTTTGCAAGCTCATTTAATCAGCTAAAATGCTGATTTGGGTCAATATTTGAACAGTTCTGGGCTGCCTAATAGGTGGCTGGTTCGGTTCACTCAATTTGGTTCAACTGGTGTGGTTCAACGTCTGGGCCCTTTTTCCATAATTAATTAAAATTAATTTATTTAGCCTAAATTAAATTGGGAATAAATTAAAATTAATTATATTATGAATTAATACACATATTTGGACCGTCTTAGGTTGAAAATTATTTCGCCTTGTTACTTCAAATTGCTTCTCGGTTTTGTTCTTCTAACTGTGTCTGCTCGGGTCAATTTTTGCCATTTGTATGAATCTGTCAAAAATAATCAAAATTCACTAAAAATAATTGTAAAATTGACTAAAAATTAACATGTTCAAATTTTTAATAAATTTAATTATTTTGTAAAAATTAATTATTTTATGACAAAATTCTATCGAAAATACATGATTTTAAGTAAAATTAGGTATGAAAAAGTATATAAATTTTGTGTTTCCATTAACATTAATCGTAATTTCAGCAGAATGCTTATCATCCCTAATCTAAAATAAAATTAAAAAGCCATGGTAACTAATCAATTAATATCAAGATTCTTACCAATAAATAAAAGGTAAATGGAAACAAAAAAAATTGTATCAACTTCATTGTCAAAGTTATTAATCTAGCTTAATGTAGTGATAATTTATCTGTTCGATTAGGAATTTCTTGTTGCACGTCCTCCATTCATTGAAAAGCTATATAAGATATCAAAAATTGCAGATAATTGATACAAAAATAATAATATAAGAACCTGTAGCTTCCTTGAATGGAAAGTCGATTTTAGTATTGGATCCATTAAGAGATTCGAGTCGGAGCAAAAAGTATTCAAATTCCATGGTAGATATCAACCGAGCATAGAGTTACTAAAACACGAAAAAAGGGTTATGAAATTTATGTACCTCAGGAGGACAATCGTTTAAATAAGCAGGAGTTTCAAAGAGATTGTTGAAGAGTTTGAGGTTCTGTTCCAAAAGATTTGTAACAGCCCGTTTTCAGTGACATCGAAAACAGTGGTTTTGGGACCATAATTTTGACGAGTGAGTTATTATTTTTATTATTATTTTAATGTTTATGAGATTATATTAGGCTTGTGTTAAAATTTCATTAAGAAATTTCGATGTTTAAATGGTTAATTAAGTAAAAAGGACTAAATAGTAAAGGGAGTAAAAGTTGAGTTATATTAGTTAAAGGAAAAAATGACTATGAAACCTTAAACTAATGGACTAAGATGGTAAATATACCATCCTTGATATTATTGTACAAATTTAGACACAATTATGTTAGTTTTAAGTTATATTAGTAAGGGTAAATAGGTAATTACTTAAATAAAAACAAAACAAATGACAAAATGCTATCATCTTCTTCATATTTTTGTTTTCAACCGAATTATCCATGGAAGGGGAAGCTTGAATTTCGTCTAGGTTAAAATTTCTTGCATGGTATGATTTCGTGATCCGTTTTTAATAATTTTTATGTTTTAAAAATTGTTGCAACTAGGTCCAGCTAGCCTATACCTTCGTTTTTGAATCTGTTAAAAATTTTGGAAGTTACCATTGATGAATCTTGGTTGTTTATGATGATAATTATATATTTCAAGCTTTGGTTGTGATATTTGGTTGTTGTGTAAAGTGATTTTTGTTAGATTTTGATTTGAGGATTAAATTGTTAAAATGTCAAAATTCAAGGTTTGATGGTGAAATTGATGTGTAATAGGAATTTTTAAAGATCCTAGAATATTCAGTTGTAATTTTATTTCTAGAAAATGGTCAATTTGATGATTTTTAGGTTAAGGGACTAAATTGCAAAAGTTGTAAAAGTTTAGGAAAATGTGTAATTAATTAAAGGTTAAGGATCATATGCATTGAATGGAATGTGAGAAATGTATGAGATTAATATTTTTATTTATTATATAGATAAAAACTTGGATAAAAAAGACAATAACCGAGGAAAAGGGAAAATAGCGGATTAGCCCCTGCGTGTTGTTTAGAATCAAATAGTAGGTAAGTTCATAGTGTTTCAATATGTAAATGAATTTCTACTTGTATTTTTACATTATAGTTCTTTAATTAAATGTCTATAGTTAATTATTGAATGATTGCACATACGTTCCCCTGTTTGTACGTCGGTACCCCTGATTGCACACACGTGCCCCTGTTCGTACTTTGGTACCCTTGATTGCACATATGTGCCCCTATTTTTACTTTGGTACCCCTGAACGCATTTACGTGCCTTGATTTTACTTTGATAAGCCTGAAATCAAATAGTTTATGAATTGTGTCTAATTGTAGTAGATTAAATGTTATACTATGTCCTTACTAAGTTATGAAAACTTACCGGTTCTTGTGGATTGTTTTGTAAATAACTGTTGTTGAAATTTTGGAAGGATCAATCAATCAGCTCACACTATCCATCGAAGTTGGTAGTTTTTGTATCTCTTAGGGTAATGGCATGTATATGTGGCTAAATGTGTTGGTTTAGTACACTTTGATACTTTACTAAACTATGTTATTAGGTATTTTAACATACTTGTAAATAGGTTCTTTTGGTGTAATTAGAATGGTAAGAAAATGAGTACTTGTGGTATGTTTTGGTATATGTTTGGACTAGGTTACTATGCATGAAATGAAGTAACATTGATATGTTTTGATAGTTGATGATTTGATATAATTGTGGTGTCTTTGAATGGCACATTGGTTGGTTGATTTTAGGGTGTTAAAGTGGTGAATGTTGTTTAAGTCCCTTAGGTGTATGCTCAAATGGTTAGATTTGTTAAGAGTGAAATTGCTTGTGAAATGGCTTGATTTTAGGTAAATTTTGGGTCCACACGGCCTAAGACATGGACGTGTGACTCAACCGTGTGAGGCTGTGTGTCATCTAAGAGTTCTTTTGTATGCAAGTCAATGAGTTACGCGGCCTAACACACGGCCTGACACACAGGCGTGTGGGGCAACTCAGAGAGTTACACGGCCTAGCATACGGGCCATGTGACACGGCCGTGTGACCTTACTCAGAGAGTTATACAGGTGAGGACACGGGCTGGGACACGGCCATGTGTCCCTAGTTCGAAGGTTACATGGGCTGAGACACGGGCTTGTGACCCCTGTTTTGCATATTTTGCATCTTTTTCCTAAACTTTTCAAATTGTTTCCAATTGGTACCAATTTGCTTCTAAGTTATTTTTAGGGCCTCGAGGGCTCGATTTAGGGACAATATGCATGTATATGAATGGTTTATGATATGATCAAATTATTGAATTGTGTTAAGTTTAAATGTTTCCGTTTGTACGTTAATACTCCGTAATCCTAATCCGATGACGAAGACGGGTTAGGGGTGTTACAAGATTCTTGAGACTGTTGATTTCTAGATTTTAGGGTTTCCAATTCTTTTTCGAGCTTAAATGCATCATGATTTTTAGGAGAATCATCGTTGGGGTTGTGACGGTGGTGGCAACATTCCAATGGCGGTCCAAGTGACATTCGCGACTTCGAGAACCGTCTTGGCAACCTCCACAACTTCATGGCCAACCGTCTAGGACGAACTAAAGGTGAAGGTAATATCGACTGAAGAATGGAAAAAAAAAAAAGAAAGAACAAAGGAGGAGTGTAAAAATTGAAAAGGGAAAAAAAGATCCTATTGAGTGCTTATTCAATGGTAAGTAAAGGGAATGGCTATGCAACCTTTTCCCTAAATAAGAATGGATTCAATGCAGGTTGTAATAGGCATTAAAGCCAACCAAACATTGATTTGGTGGTGGATCCACCGAATTGGGCTGTTATCTATTTCTATTACACCCAACTAAACATGTTGTTAGTGTTTGCAGATAGAAGCCAAGGAGGAGTGTTGAACTATGGCTAACTATTCTGGTTACAATTTAGTTTCTTAGTGATTTAATTCAAAAGGAATGTTCAGTTTATGCACCGACATTTACTGTACAAGTTACTCACCTTTTTTATTGTAAGTTTCAAGACTGAATATAGATTGAAAACGGTTTCAGCACGTTCTTCTTTTGTTCTTTTCTTTTTCTCTCAATTTGAAACACCAATAGTATTACATCCATCACATATAACTGACTGTTTCCTTTTCTCTTTCCCATGAATTTTGTTTTTATAGCTGAATATCCTATAGTAATGGCTCTGCTAATACAAGTTCTCTCTAAATGATCATCGATCGTACATCGCATATTTGTTCATTTCATCCAGCTTTTTACTGGATTAGCTTCCAGATGTAGCAGAGAAGTTTTTGCTTAGAGAAACCCAAGTTATATTGCAAAAATTGCCTTACACGGAAGGAAAATCCAACATTTCTTGTCGTCTGTACGGTATATCTTTCATCAAATGTATTTTGCAGAATATAATACCAATCAAGCAGTGCAGTTGGTATAACATCAAAATTAGTTCTGAAGTTGAATTTGTCTTAGTTAATCTAATTGCAAGAGAGTACTTGACAGATAAAGACAACATACATGAACTGAAATTTCATGAATCATAAATCACAACAATACCAGTTTCCCAGTTGTTTTTGATGAATTGTAAATATATATATATATAGCAATGATAAAATCCCAGCATCATTATTTGCATCTGGGAGTCGCTGATTGTCTTCTTCAATGGCCTAAAACAGAGCAGGTGAGACATTTTTAACTCAAGAACTGCAAACTGTAGCAATGAATTCAAGCACTGCTGATATTCTCAGTGCTTTCATTATAGTAAGGTTGGATGATATTTGCCCCATTCTTAACAGGATAGGAAGCCTCCATTGCAATACCACACTTTCCGGTATTAGCATTAATATTACGCTCCATTCTTATATATCCATTTTCACCCCAATTGATGCCCCATGAATTCCTCACAATCCAGTAGTCTTGACCGTTATCATCGGTGCCATATCCGACCGCAACCACGCCGTGGTCTAAAGCTAACCCGCATTCACCATTAAAAACTCCCTGGAAATATGTTCAAACAATGACAAATGGTAAAACACTCTAATTCTTGTACAGAGTGTTATTTTGCATGAGAAAAATAGGTGAACTTACTGATTCATAGAGTTGGAAAGCTCTACCACCAGCTTCAATGGCGATACTCACAGGCTGATGTGCGACGGCCTTTTTTAAAGCATTCTCGTTATTTGGAACATCCTCGTACCCATCAATGCTAACAACCTTAGCGTTTTTCTGTCAGAAAAAGAAAAAAAAAAGGCATCAAAATCCATAACCATAAACAAACTGCAAGATTACTGTTGTGTTAGGATTTAAGCATTGGGAACTGACTTTTGTTGGATCACATTGGTTATTGAAGCCAAGGTAAGGATAATCCTTTTCAGTGTCAATGCCACCATTATCGATAATGAATTGGAAGGCATAGTCCATTAGGCCACCATTGCAACCGGCATCGTAGGATCGGTCACAATCGACTAGTTCTTGTTCCGATAGAGAGATTAGTTCACCGGACACGATTTTGTTTATGCCTTCCACTACTGCAATTGTTGAGAATGCCCAACAACTTCCTGATCGAAGAGAAAAAAATAGATGATAACAGAGAGGGTTAAATTGAGATTTTTGTAACCAATTTTTTGTATTTTTGGTAGTCATTATTCCTTTATTTGAACTTAATTTATTAAATTAAGTATAAAAAAAAACTAAAAGCTTATTCAGATCCATTAAGCACTTATTTACTACAAATTAAAGTTCATGAGTTCATTTGCATTCAATGGAAGTATGAAGACTCCTCTAAATAAAGTAGCAAAATCCTTAGTAGCTTTTTAATTGCTTTTTAGCTTTATTTGTGAAATTTATATATACACTAATTTTAATAGTTTTATCAGTCCTCCGAAATTATTAAAATTCCTTAAGTTATATATTACGAGGGTGTTTTTATCCTTTTATATAATAAATAAAAATTAATTATAATAAGATTTAAACTTGAAACACAATACATGATTAGCTATTAATTTTATCGTTGTAAGTAAAATATCAATTATATTTTATAAAATTTTAATAAATATATTTATTACATTTCATAAATCTAATGTGTATTTATAATAGATAGCGTATGATTTTTTCCCTGGGTAGCAATATTAATTTTCCCTGTAAAAAATAAAATCTAATGTTTTAATGCGACTTAAAAAGCTCCAACTACCAAACTCCCGTTCCATTTTCATAACTACCATTCTGCCGCCAATCCGTAGTCCGATTTTTGATAAGAGGATAAAGGAAAATTAAAGCATGAAATCAAAATAAACGGTTTTTTTTTTAATAAAAGAAATCATGAAATTTTTTTTTTTTTGGACGGATCATGAAATTAGCATGAAGCCTTAAGTCACAAGTAATCTCATATTCTTATTTGATGTTAGATTAGGATACTTCAATAATTAAAAAAAGAAGTGCATGGATATAATTATTTTCATTTTGAAGTTAGAAATTAAATTAAATTCACTCACCACAAGATCCTTGATCCTTGACCGGACTAACAGCTCCATGATCTCTCCAGTCTACTGAATCCGGCAAGTTATCGCCGGCACGGTGAGCGTAACGTGAGCTGGGGATCTTGGACTTCATGAGTCGACGCCTAGGGTCAGTCCTGGTGCCCAAGAACTTGGCTCGGTACTCTTGGTTGGTTAAATCCGCAAACTTGTTCAACCCAAGCTTATATGTAGTGTTGTTGTTAGAGTTATGTTCATCAATGAGTCTCAAGTTATCCTTAAAGATTTCGAACCTTTTCTCTTCTTCACCGATACCATTGTAAGCTTTGCCATGTTGGATGACCCAAGATTTGTACAATCCCATCACTTCATCATCGCTTCTCCAGCTTGATGATGATGATGGATGGTTTTGGTTTAAGGTTAGAGTGGATATGTATGTAGCAGAAGAAAAGGTGAAGAAGAAAAGGGGGAAAAGAAGGGTTAATTCCATGGGAGATTTGAGAAGGGTTGTTGGAGAGAAAGGTTTGAGGAAATTGAATTGATGAAGAAAAGAAGAGAGGTTGAGGGGGTTTATAAAGACAATGGAAATGGTTTAATAGTTCAAAAGGGTAGAACATGATTACATGAACGACGGTTGGATAATTATATTTAAAAAAGAAGAGGTTTTCGGTGTTGTTGGATCCTTCAATGTATATTGTATGAGAAAAAAGAAAAAAAGAACAAAGGGGCAGTCGAGTCCTTTGGAACTTGGATAAAGCACGTCTCAACGCAATCTTTGTACTATCGGAAAATTAAATTTATTTTTAAATATATATTTAAGGGATGAAAATTTATCCTTTTACTTAGAGGAAGGGGTTTCTCTTTACTCTTCATCTACCAGTCAGATTCCAACCTAAAATGTTCAGTAGAACCAAAAGAAACTGAAAACAAAAACCTTACATTGGAATCTGAGATGGAAAAGAAATTTAAAGGAAAAGCATTCTCAACTCTTTTGCTATTTTCAAGAGCAGGAAGTCCATCAACATTTTCGCTTATTTACTAGTAAACCAAGTTAATAATTTACTTATAAAATTGTTATTGTATGATTTTTTTTGTTCATATCATTCACGTTAATTTAGAGTTTTTTTTTATGATTCAATTTTTTTTTTATGAAACAGCTTTGAACATCAAATTTGTGCACTAAAATTCAAACAACTTTCAACTTTGATCAAATCATGAAACTCGTTAACTGGATTTTTTTTTCAAAAAAAAACTTAACAGCCTGATAATTTAAATAATTTTTTTGAATAATTTAATTATTTAAAAGAGAACTTGTAAATAATTCAATGATTATTTTGTAATTTTAAAATTAAATGACTAAAATATAAATTTACTAATAGTTTAATTATCTTAATATAATTCACCCTAATTAATATTGAAGTAGAAAAAGTTACATAATTATATTTTTAATACAATATTAAAGATAAAATATTAGAAAAATATGATTTAAATCCGTACTAAATATATATTGACAAAAGTTTTAATCATCTATCTATTTAAGTCAAGATAATAATAATATAATTATACGAAACAGATATAGTTGCAAGTTGCAAAACGTTTAAACCCAGAATATGGTCTAATATTCCTACTTGTTGGTTTATCATATGCTACGCCCCCCCATACCACTCACATGCTGTCATGTTGTTTTCTATTTTCTCATCTTATGAATTTCAGTGCAACCTTTTCATTCAAATTAGAAAAAAAAAAAAAAAAAAAAAACCCAATTTGCTGAAATTTGTAAAATAGAACACTTAATTGATTTCCTTGTTCCCAATCAAAAATTTCTTTTCGGGGGTTTCAGTATGAGCATCCCAAGATAATATTTTTTGTACTTCAAAATTCCAGAATCTATTATACAAAAATGATAACTTACCAGGACTTTAGGTTATGTTTGTTCAATTAAAATGTTTTTAAAAATAATTTCTAAAAAGTGATTAACTTTCGAAAAAAAATATATTCTAATATTTAGATGAATCAGATAAAATATTTTTTTTATTGTTTGATAGTGTAACGCCCCAAAAATCTTCAATAGTTATTTTTGTATGTTTGTAACATAAATATCTATATACTTCAGTGGTTATGTGTCTTGGGAGAGTTTGGGAGGTCCCAAGTTCAAGTTTTCACTTGAGCAAAAATTTTGTTTAAAGTTAACTAAAACCTTACTCTTGTTTAGTAGGCTTTAATCTAAATGTTAGTAGGGTCATGTCAGACTGGGTCTGTTGGTCTGATGGTTAAGTGAAGTGTTATTATGTTAAAGATTTTGGGTTCGTGCTATGCTTGGGTATTTTTTTTTCGTCAATGCCGTGTAGGAGTTTGTGGGGGAGTAGAATACGGATAGTGGAGATGTTGAAGGAGTAAAATAAGGAGCAGGGGACAATTGGAAGTTATCAGAAAATATTTTTCCCCTCTGACGTTTTTTCTGTCGTCTCTTCCTTCCTCCCCTCCTTGTCGTCCTTTTTTTCACTCTTCCCTTTCACATCGATCTCATTTTATTTCCCCTTTCCCATTGACATTGCACATCTCTGTTGTTAGTGTGTATTTGGTAAGTCAAGAGGTACGTTGTGTTTCGTTTTGATGAAGTAGTGGAGTATTAAAGGTTTGTTTTTTGATTAGGGGACAATCAAGGAGCTGTGGACTACTTTTCAGGGTTTTAGCAATGGGAAATCATCGTTGCTCGTTAAAGGTAAGGGTGTCGATAAGTTTTGGGAATTTTTTGTTCATAACAAATCGGATTAAGTGACTAAAATTGGGCTTTCGATTGTCGAATATAGGTCTTGGAGTGCTCGGGAGTGATTACGCGTCGAAATTGAACTAGGTGTGTAACCGATTGCACAGAAAATGAGATTCGACGAAAGCTAGAAAGGCATTCTGTCGACGCCACACTGGCGTGTGGTAGGCCATGTGCAAGACTGTAAGTCACAGCAAGGCCATGTGATCGACGAGCCAGGCCGTACGTAGGCGACACATCCGTGTGACGGTTGGGCGAGGCCGTGTGCGAGACACAGGCTCAACCAAATGGGCCGTGTGGGCCACATGGGTGTGTGGGCCCATACAGATAAACCACACGGGCGTGTGGTTATCTGGGCCAAGCCGTGTGATCCACACGGCCAAGACCAAATTGGGCCATGTAGGCCATACGGGCGTGTGGGCCCACACCCGGGGGCAAATGACATGGGCGTGTGAGCCATTTTTACTGATTTATTGCTAAGGTTGTACGGGTTGCCTGGGACGACTGTGAAACTACTGTAGGGTCGGTAAGATTACCTAGACTCCTAACTGAATGATTGTATATTGAGTATGCTGTTGTACTATACTGTATGAATGTGATATACCATGATTAGGCATGACATAACTGTATGATGCATTGCATTGGGTTGGGGATTGATATTGATTGGAGGAAGTGTACTGAAAGGCTTGGAGCCTAACTTACTAGCAGCTCAGTTGTAAACCAATGTTCAGTGCCGCAACTGGTACTACTTGGAGTGTAGGGATGGGTGGATTGATTATATCCCCACATGGAGTGTAGGTTGGACGAAGATGGAGTGTAGAGGCTGGTTGGGTAGGATTCTCTGATTGCATATCTGTTACTGTATCCTACAGTGATGGGCTAAGGCCCTAATGCATACTGTTACTAAAATGGGTTAAGGCCCAAACTGGACTGATACTGATACTAAAAAAGGGCTTAGGCCACATGGAGATTATTTGTTCTTGTCTGATTGTTTGCATGGGGATTACACACTGAGTTTACGTAGATTCACCCATTCTGTTTAATGTGTATAGGTAATCCCCAAACATAGGCAGATCGGTCGGCAGAGGACTCAGCGGTGGCCACACGATCTAGTTCTTTCCATTTAAGTACCAATTTTTAATGTTGATTTTACATTGGGGATTTTACTGTATCATGGCCTCTCTGATTTATCGTTTTAATTTGGGATTTTTTTATTGTTTTGAATTATTACTTCTTGAAATTGGGATAATCGAGTTTTCAAAAAGAACCAAATGTTTTAACAAAATTCACTCAAATACGACACTGATTTTAAAAGCTTCGCTATAAGTAACTTTTTGAAATTAACAACGTTTTGAAAAAAGAATGATTTTATGATAATAAACTATGTTCTTTTTCACTGAACGATACATCCTAGAATTAATGGAAGTATTTGTAAAGAGGGTAAATCGAAAAGAGGTTTTCGACGTCAACTCACTTTTACAAAAAAACACTACCTTGTAACATCGCCAAATTCGGCCATAACGTCTAGGTCGGGTTTGGGGTGTTACTAATGTGATCCTGGTCGAATCATGGTTCGTCTCCATCCGACGCCATCGAGAGTGGCCTAAACTTGAGGGGCCCAAGTGCAAGATGAAACATCTCATAGGCCTGATTGATTGTTGGGCCAATGTTTTTTTTAAGGACTTTTAATTTAATTAAGTTTTTATTTAAATTAATAAGTTTGCATATTTTAATTTTAACTTGCACTTTGTGTGTTCAACATTTAATAAAGTAATGCATTATGTAACTTTCATGTTAGTTTAGTATGCATCATAAATAATGACTTGAATTATGAAACTTTCATGTTAGTTTAAGTCCGCATTATTAAATTAGTTTTGCATTTCAAACCATGCATTTAAGCATCTTAGTTTAATAAATGAGTTGTTGGAAATTTATTCAACTCATCTTAGTTTAATTAATAAGTGTTTTTTTATTGAACTTCATTTAATAAGATGCTTATTTAATTAATCTAATTACTAGGATAATTTAATGAAGCATGAGTTTAAGTTTATTTAATTTTGCTCCTTTAATTAAACTAGTTGATGCATTAATTGATGTCTTTGCTTTTAGTTCATTTATTGAAGTCAAGTGTTTAATGTGTTTGAGTTTAATAAGTGCTAAAATGTGTTTAATAAGTTCATTTTATGGTGTTTATTGCAGGTGTCTTTTTAGCTCACAATCGTTACAATTCATGGGCTGTTACAACTTTAATGAAGTGACTTTTAAGTTGATTTTGGTTACAAATGAAGTGGCTGTTACAACGATGTTTAACACATCAATTAAAGGAGTTTTAAGGAGCATTTTAACTCCTCTCAAATTGGCAGCAACCTCTTCACCTACCACTAGATTTTTTGGCTCATTTAAATGATGAAAACAAGCATTCAAAACCATTTAGTTGCTGGTGACTTTTCGGCTAACCAAGGGACAAGTCAAGGACATTTTAAAGCATTCAAGATGGACATTCAAGCTGATTTAAAGTGAATTCAAGCAAGGAGTTAAATTGTTACAAGAATACCAAGAGACTTGAGTTTAAATTCATTTTAATTAGCAAATTAAGATGTGACTTTTCAGCTAGTTTTTCTATCACTATAAATTTGTGTAATCAGCCTATTGTAAGGGACTTTTTTATCTTTAATGAAATTTTCTTATTGTGAGTTATCTACTCTCATTATTCTTCAAGGTTCAAATTGACTTATCTAGTAGTTAGTGGCGTCAATCTGAATTTGTTTCGAACTTATTATCCATTCGGGTGTGGCGTTCAAACCTTTATACCGAGGTTCCTATCTTGCTAGATAATGGGTCGAGGTATTTATCCAACTCAACCATCCTTTGAAACATATAAGATTTGGGTCCTTAATCTTTTATCAAGGGTTCTTTCTTGTTTCGACCTTCATTCCATTCCTCCATCTCCACCAAATTATCTTAATACATATCCTTATTATTTTTATTAAACCGATTCCATCCATTATATCCTTCTTCCTTGTTTACTTCCTAGTCGAACTTATCTCCATTGCATAACCAATTTTTAAACCCTTTTGATAAGCTTCGCAACTTTAGCCTAATTTCACCCTTTTTCGACAATTTTTCAATTACTCCCCGTAGACGAACGGGCATCTTACATACGACTCGACTCACCCCCAAGGCGGATCGTATCATTTGGTATCAGAGCTAGAAAATGAGAAGCTCCATCAATCATCGTAAATTCGAAGTAGTACGTAAGTGAAAAAAATTTGAAAAAAAAAATTCAAAGTGTTCTATTGTACTTAAATTTGTGCATTTGAAGTGAAAAAAATATACGAAAAAAATATTAAAAAAAAAAGAAGTGAAGTTTTTGAAACCAATAATTTTCATATTCCTACCCCAATCATTCAAGAAGCATTTTAACCATCATTTTGTACCATCTGCTCAATCCCAACGCCACCATCCCTAACATTTTATTTTTCTATTCAGCCTACCTTTACCCAAAATGATTTTTTCTTTATTTAAACCCCTTGAAGCCGACCTACAAGTTGCTAATAAGTCTAAGGCAACCTTCCAGAATTTTGAGAGGTGGATTCGAGTGGTAAAAGGCATGAGTGACTCATTAGAGAAAAAGCCAAAATTGAGTGAAACACGAGTGTGAGTGCTCAATAATTTTTTTTTCTTTCCGAGTGAACTTGTGAGGATTTTGTAGTGAGGACTTTATTTTACTTAACAATTTTCCTTTTCAGCGATAACAATCATGTCTCGCGAAGAATTTACCTAATCGGAATACCAATACTTGGTGCAAGAAATGAAAAGAATGGTGAATTCCAAGTTTGATAGACTACATGAGAGCTTAGATCATGTGGAACAAAGAGATCCACGAAAACGAGTGTCATCAAATCGGAAAGTAGAATCGAGAACTTCACAAAGATACACTTTTAACGATTATTCGAGACAAGATTTCGATCGAGATTCTTATTCATCAAGGAACTCGAGGCAAAAAGAAGCCGACTTTGATTTTTACTCCCTCCAAGAAGACATGCGATTTGATTGGCATACTCGTTTAGGAACTTCCAAGAAAACATCCATGGAGTATTCTTCTAGAAGAAATGTTCGTAAATCCAATGTAAATAAAATTTCTCCTTTTGAAAATCCTTATTATGATTCTTTTGTAACGTCATGTAATAGAAATGAAATAAAAAGAAAAGAGAGAAAAGAGGCAAGAAAGAGAGAAAATGAGCAAGTATTGAGAGAGCTTGAAAAAGCCATTGAGAAGGTTTTTGAAAAAGAGAAAGAACAAAAAGAAGTTGAAAGAGAAGTCAAAAAGAAATTTGAAAAAGAAAACGAGAGTGAAGAAAAAGAGAGTGAAAAAGAAATTGAAAAGAAGTGTGAAAACAAAAATAAAATTGAAAAAGAAAGAAAAGAACCCGAGATAGAAAAAGAAACAAAAGAAAAGAACGAGCAAGAAAAAGTGAGGAGTGATTCAACTAACCCCCTTGAAGTTTGCTCTTGTTCTATTTCTACTTTTCAGGTTCCCGAAAGACCGAAAGATGTTTTTCAACTACAATACCTTCCGGAAGAACGACATTTTCGTATGATCAGCCAAGGTATAGTTTAAAATAAACCACACGAACCCAAAGGTAAGCGAGGTAAGGAACTTTTAAACGAGTCACGGCAATTTGATTTGACATTTGTCAATAAAATCTTCGATGACTTAGTTATAAAAAGACCCCATTATTCTTATTTGATTGATTTCTATTCTTTGAATGTTGTTGACACTGTTCATTTCGATTGACAATCCAAAAATTTTATCTTGTGTGCAAACGGTTTTTCACAAAAAATGCTTAATTTGTTTGAACATGACATTAACAAGCACCCACTCAAGTTTTGTGAGAAATCTTTGAACTTGTGCAAATCTATTTTGAAGCATGAAAAGAGATTTGAATGTTTGTTTTTGAGTATGCACAAGTCCTATTGGTTTAACATGATCGATTTAGTGAAACCATTGTTATTTTTGCTTTAAATAAACCAACTCATATTTTTAAGCCGGGAATTTGTGTTGATTCATTTTGTTGGAAAATCAAGCCACATCGATTGTGTGAGAACCATTTCTATCATTTTGATTTGTGGTCTTTGAATAAGGTAACGAAAATTTCCCAATGTGTTTTCAATTTATATTCATTCTTTAAACAATTTCTTTAGTTGTCCATAAAGTTTGCGATCCGTTTGAAAAAGATTAATTCAACTGCGAAACTTCAGCTATGCTATACCCCCGAGGAGCGAAGATTTGTAATGGGCGAGCAAGGTAAATTCGATATTTGTTTTCCTGCTCTTGAAGACAAGCAAGGTAAGATTCTCAAAAGCTTTAAAACACTTTTGTTTTCCTCAGAAGATGAAAACCATCACGTTGATTAATTCATTTTTATAAAGTCCTTAAATCGTGATGTGCTTAATTGTTCTAATCTGTTTGATAATGATCTATCGGTTTTGGACATTGATAAAAAGACTCTTGTTTTTGATAATTGGCATGATACATTTGTTAGCGAGCATATGTCCAAAGGTCAATTGCAAGGATTGATTGTGCGAGGTCATGAATCATGTGAATCTATTTTATTACTTGTTGATGACGATTATGTTCAACTTTTGACCTACTACTCGCATTTCAATTCGTGGAAGCAATTTAAGTAGGTTGAATGCCTTGATCCTTATGTAATTCTGTTTCAAACATTTGATAAGGCATTATTTCTTTTGTATGATAAGTTGATCTTGTCCTTCCACATGTGACATACTTATGTTGCTATGTTTATGCGTGGATTGCATATTTTTTTAAGCAATACTTGTTAATTCACGGCTATTCTTTCCAGGTGTCTCGATTACCATCCTTCCCCTTTGAACGAGGAAAGCCGAGCAAAAGGAATTCTGTCCGAGAGAACCATCAGCTCGATTCGAGGACGAATCGCTTTCAAGAGGGGGTATGATGCGATCCCAGTCGCATCATGGTTCGTCTCCATCCGACACCATCGAGAGTGGCCTAAACTTGAGGGGCCCAAGTGCAAGATGAAACATCTCATAGGCCTGATTGATTGTTGGGCCAATGTTTTTTTTAAGGACTTTTAATTTAATTAAGTTTTTATTTAAAATAATAAGTTTGCATATTTTAATTTTAACTTGCACTTTGTGTGTTCAACATTTAATAAAGTAATGCATTATGTAACTTTCATGTTAGTTTAGTAGGCATCATAAATAATGACTTGCATTATGAAACTTCCATGTTAGTTTAAGTCTGCATTATTAAATTAGTTTTGCATTTAGTAACTCATTTGATCATTTAGCTTGCATTTCAAACCATGCATTTAAGCATCTTAGTTTAATAAATGAGTTGTTGGACATTTATTCAACTCATCTTAGTTTAATTAATAAGTTTTTTTTATTGAACTTCATTTAATAAGATGCTTATTTAATTAATCTAGTTACTAGGATAATTTAATGAAGCATGAGTTTAAGTTTATTTAATTTTGCTTCTTTAATTAAACTAGTTGCTGCATTAATTGATGTCTTTGCTTTTAGTTCATTTATTGAAGTCAAGTGTTTAATGTGTTTGAGTTTAATAAGTGTTAAAATGTGTTTAATAAGTTCATTTTATGGTGTTTATTGCGGTGTCTTTTAGCTCACAAATTTACAATTCATGGGCTGCTACAACTTTAATGAAGTGACTTTTAAGTTGATTTTGGTTACAAATGAAGTGGTTGTTACAAGGATGTTTGACACATCAATTAAAGGAGTTTTAAGGAGCATTTTAACTCCTCTTAAATTGGCAGCAACCTCTTCACCTACCAGCAGATTTTTTGGCTTATTTAAATGATGAAAATAAGCATTCAAAACCATTTAGCTGCTGGTGACTTTTCGGCTAACCAAGGGACAACTCAAGGGGCATTTTAAAGCATTCAAGATGGACATTCAAGCTGATTTAAAGTGAATTCAAGCAAGGAGTTAAGTTGTTACAAGAATACCAAGAGACTTGAGTTTAAATTCATTTTAATTAGCAAATTAAGATGTGGCTTTTCAACTAGTTTTTTTATCACTATAAATTTGTGTAATCAGCCTATTGTAAGAGACTTTTTTTAATCTTTAATGAAATTTTCTTATTGTGAGTTATCTACTCTCATTACTCTTCAAGGTTCAAATTGACTTATCTAGTAGCTAGTGGCGTCAATCTGGCTTTGTAACGACCAGAATTTGGGCCTAGTAGAATTGGGCCCATTAGGCCTTGGGTGTGGGAGCGTTTAAAATTTTGAGAACATGAGAACGGATTTAGTGCAAGTTGGACCTATTAGGTGAATGCTTTTGGAAGGTTAAGAGGCTTCTATGAAGCCCCGGGATCAAACTTGGGCTTTAGGAAAATTTTGGTTTTAGGTGAGTAAAACACTGGGAGTTAGTAAGTAGGCTTTAAGAATAAAATGTGGAGAAAAATGACACAAAAAGAGCTTGTGGTGTAGTGGCAAAGTGACGCCACATAAAAGAGAAGGAGTTGACGCCACAAGGAAGTAAGGGGTCCAAGGTTCAAGCCTTGGCGCTGGCATTTCATTTTGATTTATTTTTAAGTGAACTTGGACTTTGGCCCATAGATTTATATTTAGTTGCACATGATGTTAGACACAAGGAAGTGAGTGGTCTAGTGGCAAGGCGCCATTAAGGGTGCAAGGGAGCCTAGGTTCAAATCTCATGACAAGAAGGGGAGTATTTATTTTGTGGATTGGACGACCAGAGTTTGTGTTGGTGGGCGTTTGGGCATAGGAACATTCAGAGCGCGGATTAACTTTAGACTCCTATCATGTGTGTATTTGGGTGTTTGTAGCTAGATTTCGGTTAAATGGGCCACACGAACATGTGGGTCTATTTGGGCTGAGAATGGGCCCTAGGCCCATTCGCATCGTTATCTCTGTTTAAAATATCTCAGTTTGTGAAATTATCGAAATGCCCTAGATTGTAAAATTACCGAAATACCCCTGGGTTGCAAAATTACTGAAATACCCCTAGTTTGTGAAATTATCGAAATACCCCTGGTTTGCAAAATTATCGAAACACCCCTGATTTGTGAAATTACCGAAACACCCCTGGTTTGCAAAATTACCGGAACACTACTGGAGGGCAAATTATTGAAATACCCTTGGTGTGTAAATTATTAAAATACCTTTGATGGGTAAATTATTGAAATACACTAAATGGGTAAATTACCGTTATACCCTTAGGGGTTAATTAGTATGATTGTGTCTATTCTGTTTAACTATTCATGATGGTAATTTATTTCATACATCATTTCGATATGTGCTTTGCATACATGACATTTTGCATGGGTTTGGGATATTGATGATCGGAGGAAGTGTTATTCTAGTGGCTCTGCCACAATCTGTATAGTGGCTATGCCACGTATATTTTGTTATTCTGGTGGCTTTGCCACAAATTCTATGATTAGCAACTTGTCTGCCATCGAGGTGTGTAGCGGATGGATGAGTCGATTTAGAAATCCCCACAGGTGTGTTGGGCTGGTACGGGTGGTGTGTAGTGGATGGATTATTAGGTTGGGTTGCATATTTTGTTTAAATGATCATGTTTATAGGGCTAAGGCCCAGATTGTTACCGAATAGGACTTTGGCCCAGTTTGCTTCTGTATGGGCTTTGGCCCAGTCCATTTTCGTATGGGCTCGGGCCTAGTTAATGACTGATTAGGGGATTACACACTGAGTTTTTATAACTCACCCCTTTGCTTAACCTTGTAGGTGATCCCTAGCATTTGAGGATTTAGAGCTGCGGAGGACTCTGTGGTGGCCATACATCGGAGCTTTATTCACTAATTTTAGTAAATCCGATCTTTACTTCATTTTAAGATTATTTTAATTTGGGTTCAATATTTTGTAATAAGGCCTTTGGATTTTGTTTTACTTTTAACTTTCATTTATGTTATATTCAAACTATATATGATTAAACACTGGGTTTTCTTAAAAAGGTAATAACTATTTTCAGAATATCACGTTTCTGTAAATTACTGGATCTGATTTCTGCTATAAACAAAGTTTTTGCTAATAGCAAAAACAACGCTTTTACAAGAAAACCCTAAAAGTAAATTTGAATTTCACAAACAACAAAGCGCGAAGTTTCAAAAAGAACACGAAGTTTTTAACGAGCGCGCAGTTTTTAAACAACCCTTTCATGTGACATCCAGATCCGGTCGTAACGTCTAGGCCGGGTTTGGGGTGTTACAGACTTTATTTCAAAATTATCATCCATTCGACTGTGGCGTTCAAACCTTTATACCGAGGTTCCTATCTTGATAGATAGTGGGTCGAGGTTTTTATCCAACTCAACCATCCTTTTGAAACATATAAGATTTGGGTCCTTAATCTTTTATTAAGGGTTCTTTCTTGTTTCGACCTTCATTTCATTTCTCCATCTCCACCAAATTATCTTAATACATATCCTTATTATTTTTATTAAGCCGATTTCATCCATTATATCCTTCTTCCTTGTTTACTTCCTAGACAAACCTATCTCCATCACTTAACCAATTGTTAAACCCTTTTGATAAGCTTCTGCAACTTTAGCCTAATTTTACCCTTTTTCAATAATTTTTTAATTACTCCTAATAGACGAACGGGCATCTTACATACGACTCGACTCACCCCTGAGGCGGATCGTATCAGTTACATTTAGTGGTATCAGAGCTAGGTTGCAAAACTCGACTGTGGATTTGAGTTTTAAAGATTTGACTTTTCAAGGAAATATTTTTTAATGATTTGGATCGTTTTACTGAACGTGTGGTACACCGAGTCACCGGCACCGATCCTGTAAGTTCTCTGAAACTATTATGTGTTTAAATTGAAATTGATACGAAACTGAAATTACTTTAGGTAGTATACTGCACTGGAAACACTCTAAGTTAGTGTATACTGAGAAATTATAGGGAAACTAAAAACTGTAGTAAGACTGTGATTTATGAAAATGAACTTCGAAATTACTAATACTGTTCTACATAAAACATTTGCTAATAAAATACTGAAACTATAGAATAATATATAAAACTGTTAATACAAATAAACGCGCTTAGACAATAAGCAGGAGAGGTACTCGCGGATAGGGTACAAGAGGCCGTAGAAGTGCCCGAGCTGGGTCCTCATCTTCTGGCAACTTGCCCAATTTGGATACAAGTGAAATGCCGGCTTCACTCGTGACTGAGACAGGGTCTCATGATCGAGTAGCTGGGGACGATGCACTGTCCAAGCCATGTTAAGGATCTTAGAAAGGGTCGTTGGGCCCAATACTGGAACTGGAGGCTGAGAGTTGGTTATGGAATGATTTCGGCCTAACAGAGTTGACATTTTTATGGGTATTGCTAGAGTTGCCCCTAATGTGGTCGAGTACTAGATCGATACTACAGAAAGGATCATGGACGACTTGGATTGCACCCCTAAATAGAAACTATAGGGTGCAGTGTCACTGCTGAAAGATGAGGCTTACCAGTGGTGGCTTACTGTAAAGGAAGGTACTCAGTCTGAACGACTGACCTGGGAATTCTTCAAATCTTCCTTTCAAGGAAAATACGTGGGTGCCAGTTATGTGGATGCCTAGAGGAGAGAGTTTTCAAATTTGACTCAGAGGGACAGATCAGTGGTTGAATATGAGGTCGAGTTCTTAAGGTTGAGCCACTATGCGAGAGGTATAATGGCGATCGAGTACAAGCGATGTGTTCACTTCGAAGACGGTCTTAGAGATAGTTTAAGGGTATTGATAGCTCCACAGAGGGAGCGAGACTTTGCTGCATTAGTGGATAAGATGAAGATCGTCGAAGAGGTTAAGCGCACTGAGTGTTAGAACCGTGAAAAAGAGAGAGGTAGGAACAAGAAGGATTCGGAGCCCTTGAGTTTCGTTTAGAGGCATAAGAAAAGGCCAGAGTAGATGGGCCGGTCAAAGTTAGAATTCCTGTTGCTGCTGTTGGGCAACCGCCGTGTACTGATTGTGGTAGACACCATCTGGCGAGTGTTGGAAAAGAACTGGGGAATGCTTAAGGTGCTGTTCCTTGGAGCACCATATTAGGGATTGTCCACGGAGGGCCGATAGATGCAAGCTCCAGGTACTACTACTGCACCACCACCGAGGGTAGCTCAGCAGCCACTGAGAGGCCGTGGTTAGGCTAGGCGTGGTAATGGTTTGGGTCGTGGCTAGAAAGCACCGGGCAGAGGTGCTGGTCATGTTGAGGCAAAGCAGCCGGCTCTAGTTTATGTTGCACGCCATCGAGAGGAGGTTGTTGCTCGAACGTTATTACGGGTATGTTCTTTATTTATAATGTACCCTATACTGCATTGATAGATATATGATCTACTCACTCGTATATAGCCTGTACTATATCTAGAACTTGGGTATCTTGGTTGAGAGCACTATGAGTGAGGTGGTTATACTGAGTCCACATGGGCAATCGGTAAAGGTGAATAAACTGTTTAGAGATGTTCCATTAGAGGTCCAATGGGCTATCTTTCTGGCTGATATGATAGAACTCCCTTTCGGAGAATTTGATCTGATACTGGGAATGGATTGGTTAGTCAAGCACTGAGTGAGCTTAGATTGTGCCATAAAAAGGGTAATGTGATTTCTGCACTAAGGGCAGAAAAGTTGGTTCGTAAGGGATGTGAGGCGTATCTAGCCTACATCAGAGTTTCAGATTCTGGGAATTCTTTAGTTAAGGAGATAAAAATGGTTAAGGACTTTTCGGACATTTTTCCTAACGAGTTATCTGGGTTACCTTCAGATTGTGAAGTAGATTTTGGGATTGAGCTCCTTCCTGATACAGCTCTGGTGTCTATCGCCCCTTATAGAATAGCACCGAAGGAGCTTGTGGAGCTTAAGGCTCAGATTCAAGCATTACTGGATTGTGGGTTCATCCGCCCTAGTGTGTCTCCTTAGGGAGCACCTATACTGTTTGTGAAAAAGAAGGATAGATCCATGCATATGTGTATTGATTACCGTCAATTAAACAAGTTGACCATCAAGAATAAGTATCCCCTCCCAGGATAGACGACTTGTTCGACCAGCTTCTAGGAGCTTCAGTTTTCTTTAAAATTAACCTTCGATCTGGGTACCATCAATTGAGAGTTAAGAAGGTTGATGTATACAAGACTGCGTTTAGGACTAACTATGGGCACTACGAGTTCTTAGTAATGCCATTTGGATTGACGAATGTACTAGTAGCCTTTATGGATCTGATGAACCGAGTGTTTCAGCCCTATTTGGATCGGTTCATGGTAGTCTTTATTGATGACATTCTGGTGTATTCGAGTACTGAGGATGAACATGATAAACACCTTCGAGTAGTTTTGTAGATTCTGAGAGAGAATCAACTTTATGCCAAGTTCGGTAAATGTGAGTTTTGGTTAAGAGAAGTAATGTTTCTGGGCTATATGGTATCTACTGAGGGGATTAGATTCGATCCTCAAAAGATTGAGGCTGTCTTGGATTAGAAGCAGCCTAAGACTGTACCGGAGATCCGTAGTTTCTGGGTTTGGTAGGGTATTACCGACGATTTGTGGAGGGGTTTGCACTGATCGCCGCACCCTTAACTAAGCTGCTACGTAAGGGTGTGCCATTTAGCTAAACTGGTTCGCAGTAAAAGAGCTTTGAGAAGCTCAAGACCGTGCTGACTGAAGCTCCTATTCTGATACAGCCAGTGCTTGGAAAAGAGTTTACTATGTACAGTGATGCATCACATGTCGAGTTAAGATGTGTGTTGATGCAAGAAGGTAAGGTGGTTGCGTATGTGTCTCGTCAGCTTAAGACTCATGAGGTGAATTATCCGACGCATGACTTGGAGTTGGCAAGTGGTGTGGTGTGAAAATCGAGTCATTATCTATCGGTGAAAATCTAGAGGCATTATCACATAGCCTCAAGTATCGATTGAGTTGCTTAAGGACTATAGCTATACGATTGAATACCATCCTGGGAAGGCCAATGTGGTGGCCGATGCACTGAGCCGTAGGGCTGTGACCGATCTGAGGGCAATGTTCACTTGTCTCAGCTTATTTTATGATGGTAGTCTGTTGGCTGAACTTCAGATTAAACCAACGTGGATAGAGCAGATTAAGAGTAAGTAGTTGGAGGACGAGTCTTTGGGCATTCGATTCCGACAGATTGAGAATAGTAGCACATCAGATTTTGGACTAAATAACGAAGGGGTACTCTATTTTCATGGGAGAGTCTATGTATCGAATGATACCGGATTGAGACAGTCTATATTGCAGGAGGCGTATAGTAGCCCTTATGCTATGCATCCTAGTGGGAATAAGATGTACCGAGATCTTCATGAGTTATATTGGTGGCCAAGTCTTAAGTGGGAGGTTATAGACTTTGTGGGTAAATGTCTGACATGCCAGCAGGTTAAGGCTGAGCATCAGTTACCTTTGGGGTTTCTTCAGCCAGTTAAGATCCCGCTTTGGAAGTGGGAAAGTGTAACCATGGACTTCGTTAGTGGGCTACCCCTTAAACCCACTAAGAAAGATTTCATATGGGTTATTGTAGATCGATTGACCAAGTCTTCCCACTTCATACCGGTTCGTATCGATTACTCTCTGCAAAAGCTAGCTAAACTGTATGTGTCTGAAATAGTGAGACTGCATGGCGTACAGATTTCGATAATATCTGATAGGGATCCTCGCTTCATGTCTCGATTCTAGAAAAAGCTACATGAGGCACTGGGTACAATGTTGGACTTCAGTACTGCGTTCCATACTCAGACGGACGGTCAGTCAGAGAAGGTGATTCAAATATTGGAGGACATGTTAAGGAGTTGCGTGTTTGATTTCTGAGGAAGTTGGAAGGATTATCTGCCGCAAGCAGAGTTTACTTATAACAATAACTATCAATCTAGCATTCAGATGGCACTGTACGATGCATTGTATGGTCATAGGTGTCGCACACCTTTATGCTGGACCGAGTTGGGCGAGTGACGTGTTCTGGGCCCTGAACTAGTTCTGATACTGAAAATAAGGTTAGGTTGATTTGAGATCGACTTAAGGAGGCATCTGATAGACAAAAGTCGTACGCAGATCTGAAGCGTCGGGAGATAGAGTATTCTGTGAGGGACTTCGTGTTTCTCAAGGTCTCACCATGGAAAAAGATATTGAGATTTAGTCGTAAGGGCAAGTTGAGCCTCAGATTCATTGGACCTTATCGCATACTGAGACGTGTGGAGCCAGTTGCCTACCAGTTGGAGCTATCTCCGGAGTTAGAGCGGATTTACGATGTGTTCCATATCTCTATGTTGAGATGCTACCGCTCTGATCCCACACAAATTGTTCCAGTTGAGGAGATTGAGGTTAGGCCAGATCTAACCTTCGAGGAGAAGCCGATACAGATATTGGATCGCAATGTTAAAGTTCTAAGAAGAAAGTCCATTCCATTGGTTAAGGTTCTCTAGCGTAATCATAGTTTTTAGGAGGTCACGTGGGAGCCTGAGAATGCAATGCGATAGCAATATCCTCATCTTTTCTGATCAGGTAAAATTTTGAGGCCTAAATTTTCTTTAAAGGGGTAGAGTTGTAACGCCTTAAAAATCTTCAATAGTTATTTTTGTATGTTTGTGACACAAATATCTGTCTGTTTCAGTGGTTATGTATCTTGGGAGAGTTTGGGAGGTCCCAAGTTCAAGTCTTCACTTGAGCAAATTTTTTATTTTAAGTTAACTAAAACCTTACTCTTGTTTAGTAGGCTTAAATCTAAATGTTAGTAGGGTCATGTCAGAATGGGCCTGCTGGTCTGGTGGTTAAGTGAAGTATTATTATGCTAGAGATCTTGGGTTCGAGCTATGCTTGGGTATTATTATTATTATTTTTTCTGTCAATGCCATGTAGGAGTTTGAGGGGGAGTAGAATACTGATAGTAGAGAGGTTGAGGGAGTAAAATAAGGAGCAGGAGATAATTGAAAGTTATCAGAAAATATTTTTCCCCTCTGACATTTTCTCTACCGTCTCTTCCTTCCTCCCCTCTTTTTCATCCTTTTTTTCACTCTTACCTTTCACATCGATCTCATTTTATTTCCCCTTTCACATCGATATTGCACATTTACATCTATTGTTAGTGTTTATTCATGATTATTCATACATCATACACCAAATATTAATATGTTTATTAGTTAAGAGGTATCGTTGTGTTTAGTTTACATGAATCATTAAGCATCATCCCCATTTTCCTTAATAGTCATAAAACATAACTGAACAAATCTCACCTATTTCATTATAACTAATGTCATCACCCACAACATTTATTTATAATAACTATATTAGTCTATACCATAACCGAATATGAGGTAAACAATTCCATGCAACTTTTACGTCATAATAACAAATGCAAAACATCTCAATATCATGCTTATTCAATATGCATCACCTATATATATAATAGGCATATTATTTGACTACATTCCAAAATGATTAAACCATGGTCAATTCCACATCCCTTAATAATATAATCACATCCATCATATCAAGAACATAGAATTAAACTTGATCAAAAGAAATAGCCATTTTCGCAAGGCTATTCATATATATACAAGACCGAATATCATTAATCTAAACCTTAGTCTAACCTATACATGCCTTCGATTCAAAACTAAAATTTAGTACCAAAAGGGGTGATAGTGTGGTTGACATTTCGACGATCCTCGATGCCCGTAGCTTAATGGAAAATCTATAAAATGTAACAAAGAGCACACACGAAATAAGCTCACTAGCTTAGTAAGTCTTAAGCATTCTGAAACAACAGTCAAATATTCCAACATTTAGCACACATACATATATAAATATACCTATAAATCCAGAATTTTAACAATTAATAATTTCAATATGGCTAAATGACCATCTTTGTAACTTATCATTTATTATTCCCTCATTGAAGGTATACAACCCTTCCAAAGACTTTAAGCCTTCAAGATTAGATATTACTTTATTAACAAGTATAACATATATCACAATTATATACGATTAATCATATATATATACTGGATATGCATTTTCAATAACTATCACTTTGGACATTTTTACCTTTGACCGCATCTCAAAGATATCACCAAGCTTATATTCAATACACATATCACACTTATTAATGAGTAATTCAAATGCACAAATCATAAAGACTCATTATCAAAAACTTTAATTTTTCTATCACTTATGTAATTTGAAAGGAAAGATAATCACTTACCTTGTTCCTTGCATATATAAACCTTTATTTTTACCCGAGCATTTTGTTTATTGAAGTATTTACATCCCACCTTGTAAAGAATTTATAACACATCACCTAAGATTAAGCCTGCTAGACCCAAGGTCTGAATTTGATCACCCAGCATTAAGCTCGCTTAGGCAATAAGCACGATATACATCACCAAGCACAAGGCTCGCTTAGGCTCATAGCGGAATTACATCACCAAGACAAGGCCCAAGCTGGGCTCATAGTCCGAATTACATCAAGCACAAGGCCTAGGCATTTAGCCCGATAAATAACACCAAGACGAAGCACCGCTAGGCTTAAAGCCCGATATAGACATGATCATCAATTCAACACTCATTTCATAACATCAACAATGCAAACAACTCATATAGATCATATTACTTTCACGCATCAACCAAAACATTTTATACACTTTTCGCTTTACAAAGTAAATTCAATTCAATACCATACTTCTACATTCGGCTATTATCTATAATTATACTTTAAATATTTAAGTTCCATCATTCATCATAGTCGTAAATAAATCTTTAACGATATTTGCTTAAGGACTTACCTCTGGTTGTCGATGATCGTGTAAATCGCTTATTCGAGAACCTTTGTCTTTCCCCGATCCAATTCCCGTTTTCTTTGTTCTTGATCTAAACACATTAAAATTTTGCTCATTCAAGCACATTTCGTCTCAATTTAATCCACAAACACTTAAATAGGCAAATTACCATTTCGCTTCTAATGTTTCCCATTTTACAAATTTGTCCTATTTGCACAAAACACAAAATATGCAAAATCTCCCAACACTATTGCTAGGCCGAATCTTCCACATAGCCATATAAGTCCATGCATTTCATTTATTTTGCATTTTAACCCTCAAAATTTATTTTCTCAATTTAGCCCTATTCACTCAAAATCACCAAAAATCTCAATACAAAACATATTAATCTAAGACAAATCTTTCATAATTCATCAACCATCATCATAAAACTCATGAACTCATCAATGGCACATTTCAAAATATTCATCAAAATCAAAATTTCAAGCATGGGTCTTGAAGTATTCGAAGCAACGATTATAAAAACGTAGAAATTATCGAAAACCGATTAAAAACTAACCTTTAATTTAGCTAGCAAATGGCCGAATGTACAAAGCTCCAACACTCTTTTCTTTTCTTTGTTATTCGGTGGAAGAAAGGATGGATAAAATCCCACTTTCATATTGGTTTTATTATAATATAGTTATAAATTATAAAACAATTATAATATAATCTTTAACATATAAAATAATACTTAAAAACATGTTATAAGACCACATTGTCAGTCACTATAACTTAAAATGGGTATATTACCCTTTAAGGACTTCACTAAAATAAAGCCACATCAATTTAGCCATAAATCAAATAAAAAGCCACTTTTACCAGTTACGCGATTTAGTCCTTTTTAATTAATTGAACACACAAACAGTTAAATTTTTATACGAAACTTTCACACACATTAATTCACATATAACTGACTCAAAATATAATATTAAAATATTTCTCGGACTAGGATTCGTGGTCTCAAAACCACCGTTCCGATTAGGGTCAAAATCGGTCTGTTACAACTCTCCCCCCTTAAGGATTTTCGTCCTCGAAAATCTTACCGTTAAACAAGTTCGGATATTGCTACCTCTTTGAATCCTCAGGTTCCCACGTAGCCTCTTTAACTCCGTATCTATTCCATAATACTTTTACTAATGGAATCCTCTTATTTCTCAAGCTAAGATGCGGATCGGTTCTTCATCATATGTCAAATCAGATTGGATTTCAATCTCTGACGGTGTGATCACATGAGATAGATCTGATCTGTATTTACGAAGCATCGAAACGTGAAATACGTCATGTATCTTTTCTATCTCGGAGGGAAAATTCAATCTATAAACAACAGCCCAATACGCTCGATGATTTCATACGGTCCAATAAATCTCGGACTAACTTGCCTTCCGACAAATCGAGTACTTTCTTCCATCGAGAAACTTTTAAGAATACACGATCTCCGACCGAAATTCAATGTCTTTACGCTTCAAATCAAGATAGGACTTTTGACGACCAAGCGACTTTCAAATTGCCTCTAATAATAGCTACCTTCGCTCATTTCTTTAATCAAATCAACCCTTGTATCTTATTCTCACGAGCTCACCAATATAGCGATGTTCGACATTTTCGTCCGCATAAGGCTTCATAAGGCGCCATTTTGATACTAGATTAAAAGCTATTATTGTAAGCAAATTCAATCAAAGGTAGATATCGTTCCACGTACTTTCAAATTTGAGAACACAACATTTCAACATGTCCTCAAATATCGAATAGTTCGCTCGACCGACCATTCTCTCTTCGAATGAAAGGTCAGACTAAAATGAAGTTTAGTACCTAATGCATCTTGCAACTTCTTCCAAAACCGCGATGTAAATCTCTGGTCTCCATCTCAAACAATGGAACTTGATACACTATGTAACCTTACAACTGCATGATACATACAATTCAAGCAAGTTTATCAAGTGAATAGTCCGCACGCATCGGCACAAAATGAGTGATTTAGTCACCATCAACTATAACCCAGCATTTACATCTTTCTACTCGGTGTCATAGGAAGACCGGATACAAAATCCATTGTAAGTCTATCCCACTTCCATTCAGAATCATGATTGGTCAAGTAGTCCGGATGGCATTTGATGCTCACTTTTACTTGTCGATGATTAAGCACTTGAAACAAATTCAGATATATCCCGCTTCATGCCGTGCCACTAATAGAACTGTTTCAAATCATCATACATTTTCGTACTACCGGATGAATCGACAATCAACCACTATGAGCCTCACTCGAATCATCTCGAATCAAATCTGAAGTTCTTGAACACATATTCGGCTTTTAGAATTCAAAGTCATTTGCATAAATTTGAAAACTGATTACGCATCTTTTCACAATCGAATTCGACTAGCAATCAAATCTTTGTCAACTTTCTATGCATCACAAATTTGCTGAATAAACATCGGTCTTGCTTGCAACTCGGCTATGATCGAACCATCACCAGACATAGCCATCCGTGCATTTATTGCACGAAGAGCAAACAGTGATTTCCGACTTAACGCATCTACAACAACATTAGCTTTTCCCGGATGGTAGTCAATCACCAAATCATAGTCTTTCAACAGTTCTAGCCATCTGCATTGTCTCAAATTCAGATTTTTCTGAGTCATCAGATACTTTAGACTTTTATAATCCGAAAAATGTGACATTTCTCACCAAATAAGTAATGACGCCAAATTTTCAATGCGAAAACAATGGCTGCTAATTCCAGATCGCGAGTCGGATAATTTATTTCATGCGGCTTCAATTGTCTCGAAGCGTAGGCTATAACTTTGCCATAGTCGATACACATTCGTATAGTCCCATCTTTCTTTTTCACAAATAAAACCGGTGCACCCCAAGGAGAGAAACTCGGTCGTGCAAAACCCCTATCTGTCAACTCTTGTAACTGTGCTTTCAACTCTTTCAACTCAGTAGGTGCCATCCGATATGGAACTATCAAAATTGGAGTCGTTCTCAGACTAATTCAATACCAAACTCAATCTCTCGATCGGTGATAAACCCGTAGTTCTTCGTAAAACACATCCGGTATTCACATACAACCAGTCTGATTCAATTTGTTTCTCGACAATTTATTATCTAGTACATAGGTCAAATAAGCTTCATACCTTTTTTTTCACAAATTTTGGGCTAACATCAAGATATTATCAGAGGAAACCCACTTAAATCACTAGATTCAATTCTGATGATCTTCCCGTTCTGACATCTCAAATCGATAAGTTTCATTTTGCAATTCACCACTGCATCATATGAAGTTAACCAGTCCATTCCCAAAATTATATCGAACTCATCAAGGGCAACAACATTAAATCGATACGGGAAGTAAGAATCCCGAATCGTCAACGGCAACCTCTACACACTTTATTAACAAGCACACATCTACCCAAAGGGTTGGACACGAATCACAAACTCATTAGACTCAACTGGCGAGTTTTATCGAATACTAGAGTTTCACACACATATGAATGAGTTGAACCAAGATAAATCAATACAATCACAAGAATATCATAAGGGGTGAAAGTACCAGAATGACATCGGGAGAAAGCATCCTCTCGGCTCGTGTGGCATAAGCTCTAATGGAGCTCTAGCCTCGATTAAATCGTAGTGTTCTTCGTCCCTCTCGACTACCACCTACATTGGTGAATGTCCGGGTGGCTCGCCTCATACCGACGTGTTGCTAGACTTAATGTTCGAACCATATTTCGCTTCAACTAACATCGGACATTCTCTAATAAAATGATCGACGCTCCACATTTAAAGCAAGACCGGTCATGGAATCTACAACTCCTGAATGCCATTTTCCACAAGGCTTACATTCAACTCGATTACGTGGAACGTTACCAACACCGCCATCGAGGTAGCTCTGGAGCCCTCTAGAGGTCTATCACGCCCGTGTAAATCAAGTAGCTTTATGTCTACCAAGTCATCTCCGAACTTCTTAGATGTGGAATGGAAATTCTTACCCGATGATCTCTTACGAGTGTCTCTAGCTTCTCTCCTCACCTTTCTTTCTCTTTCTCGAGCTCTTCACTTTGCAAACTTGCTCGACTAGTGTCACAAACTCTTTAATTTCAAGAATGCCTACAAGCAACTTTAAATCTTCATTCAAACCATCTTTGAACCTTTTGCACACAACAGCTTCAGTAGAAACACACTCTCTAGCATATTTGTTGAGCCTGACAAAGTTTCGTTCATATTCATCACGTCATTCGCCCCTGTTTCAGATTCAAGAAATTCTTTTTGTTTTGATCAATGAATCTTTGATGATATATTTCTTGTGAAATTCATTTCGAAGAAATCCCATGTCATTTTTTCTTTCGGGACCACTGATACTAGTGTATTCCACTAGTGATATGCAGTGTCCCGAAGTAAGGATATAGCACACTTCAGGCATTCATCTAGAGTACAAGATAGCTCATCTAATACCCGAATAGTGTTATCAAGCCACATTTCGGCCCGCTCTGCATCATCATCATCATTGGCCCTCAATTCTTGACCTAAATTTCTGATTTTATCAATCGGAGGCCTACTAGATCTCATCGGATCTATCATCTGGGTCTTCAAGGAATCGAGTTGGATTATACGGGTGGAGGTTGGTGTATAGCGGGTTAGTCTGGATAAACCTGGGTAAACCACTGCTCATCATCGATAGAAGGCTTGTTTAGCCTCTCCTCGTGGCTACCCAAATCGGTCGAGAGTCTAATAAGACCGATCCGTGTGTATGGTCGTGCTACACTCTCTACATCATCCGCTACGGCTCTTTCGTGATCGGATGTCCATTTATTATATAAAACACAGCTCGTAATGTCAAGTCACCACACTATCGATATATGATAAAGGCATGTATAGTTAGACCTCACGCCGCTACGGTAGTCCTAGAATCGACTAAACCGTAAGCTCGATACTAATCAAATGTAACACCCTAACCCGTATCCGTCACGGATTAGGGTTATGAGGCATTACCAAACGAAGCTAAATTCGAATAGACATTCAATTGAATTCAATACGAGCAATGTGATTCCATCACATCATATAATATAATATAATATGTACTCATAATACTTTAATACATATACATATTAAACCAATGTAACCATTTATAGCATTTTCGTAATAATTGCATATATAAGCATATCAAAGTTACATCCTGACCGAACATACATCTATTGTTACGAACATACATCGCATGCATTTCCTTATAACAAAGGTCACATTTATACTTGCACATGATTATTCATACATCATACACCAAATATTAATATGTTTATTAGTGTACCTAAACTTTGCAATTTATTAACCAAAGGTTCGGTCATACTATTACTAATATCATAAGCTAATCACTGTGGTTCAATTATTGAAATCAAACCATATTTTTATTTTATTTATTTTTTTACTTACTATTTGGACTCTTGCCTAAACGGGATGTTTCTTACCCTTACTACCTTAAATATACATCATTTAATATAATGCCAAAGCACATGTTAACTCAAGACTATCATTAGTAATGGATATTTTACGAGTAACTCACGAATAAACTTTGGACAAAATTATACATACAATGCAACAACTACGTTTTGCATAAATAATTCAAAAATAGGTATATTAATCCAAACATAGTACAAGATTATTACATAACTACTATTTATATATATAAATAGATTACCTACATGAATCATTAAGCATCATCCCCATTTTCCTTAATAGTCATAAAACATAACTGAACAAATCTCACCTATTTTGTATAACTAATGTCATCACCCACAACATTTATTTATAATAACTATATTAGTCTATACCATAACCGAATATGAGGTAAACAATTCCATGCAACTTTTACGTCATAATAACAAATGCAAAACATCTCAATATCATGCTTATTCAATATGCATCACCTATATATATAATAGGCATATTATTTGACCACATTCCAAAATGATTAAACCATGGCCGAATTCCACATCCCTTAATAATATAATCACATCCATCATATCAAGAACATAGGAATTAAACTTGATCAAAAGAAATAGCCATTTTCGCAAGGCTATTCATATATATACAAGACCGAATATCATTAATCTAAACCTTAGTCTAACCTATACATGCCTTCGATTCAAAACTAAAATTTAGTACCAAAAGGGGTGATAGTGTGGTTGACATTTCGACGATCCTCGATGCCCGTAGCTTAATGGAAAATCTATAAAATGTAACAAAGAGCACACACTAAATAAGCTCACTAGCTTAGTAAGTCTTAAGCATTTACTGAAACAACAAATCAAATATTCCAACATTTAGCACACATACATATATAAATATACCTATAAATCCAAGAATTTTAACAATTAATAATTTCAATATGGTTAAATAGCCATCTCAGAACTTATCATTTATTATTCCTCATTGAAGGTATACAACCCTTCCAAAGACTTTAAGCCTTCAAGATTCGTGATATTACTTTATTAACAAGTATAACATATACCACAATTATATAAGATTAATCATATATATATATATATATATATATACGGATATGCATTTTCAATAACTATCACTTTGGACATTTTTACCTTTGACCGAATCTCAAAGATATCACCAAGTTTATATTCAATACACATATCACACTTATTAATGAGTAATTCAAATGCACATATCATAAAGACTCATTATCAAAAACTTTAATTATTCTATCACTTATGTAATTTGAAAGGAAAGATAATCACTTACCTTGTTCCTTGCATATATAAACCTTTATTTTTACCTGAGCATTTTGTTTATTGAAGTATTTACATCCCACCTTGTAAAGAATTTATAACACATCACTGGCATTAAGCCTGCGAGACCCAAGGTCTGAATTTGATCACCGGCATTAAGCCTGCTAGGCAATAAGCCTGATATACATCACCCAAGACAAGGCCCGCTAGGCTCATAGCCCAAATTACATCATCAAGACAAGTCCTCACCGCTAGGCTCATATAGCCGAATTACATCAATGCAAGACAAGGCATCGCTAGGCATTTAGCCCGATAAATAACACCGCACGAAGCTCGCTAGGCTTAAAGCCCGATATAGACATGATCATCAATTCAACACTTATTTCATAACATCAACAATGCAAACAACTCATATAGATCATATTACTTTCACGCATCAACCAAAACATTTTATACACTTTTCGCTTTACAAAGTAAATTCAATTCAATACCATACTTCTACATTCGGCTATTATCTATAATTATACTTTAAATATTTAAGTTCCATCATACATCATAGTCGTAAATAAATCTTTAACGATATTTGCTTAAGAACTTACCTCGGTTGTCGATAGACCGTAAATTGGCTATTCGAGAACCTTTGTCTTTCCCCGATCCAATTCCTGCTTTTCTTTGTTCTTGATCTAAACACATTAAAATTTTTCTCATTCAAGCACATTTCATCTCAATTTAATCCAAAAACACTTAAATAGGCAAATTACCATTTTGCCCCTAATGTTTCCCATTTTTACAAATTTGTCCTATTTGCACAAAACACAAAATATGCAAAATCTCCCAACACTATAGCTAGGCGAATCTTCCACATAGCCATATAAGTCCATGCATTTCATTTATTTTGCATTTTAACCCTCAAAAATTTATTTTCTCAATTTAGCCCTATTCACTCAAAATCACCAAAAATCTCAATACAAAACATATTAATCTAACACAAATCTTTCATAATTCATCAACCATCATCATAAAACTCATGAACTCATCAATGGAACATTTCAAAATATTCATCAAAATCAAAATTTCAAGCATGGGTCTTGAAGTATTCGAAGCAACGATTATAAAAACGTAGAAATTATCGAAAACCGATTAAAAACTAACCTTTAATTTAGCTAGCAAATGGCCGAATGTACAAAGCTCCAACACTCTTTTCTTTTCTTTGTTATTCGGTGGAAGAAAGGATGAATAAAATCCCACTTTCATATTGGTTTTATTATAATATAGTTATAAATTATAAAACAATTATAATATAATCTTTAACATATAAAATAATACTTAAAAACATGTTATAAGACCACATTGCCGTCCACTATAACTTAAAATGGGTATATTACCCTTTAAGGACTTCACTAAAATAAAGCCACATCAATTTAGCCATAAATCAAATAAAAGGCCACTTTTACCAGTTACGCGATTTAGTCCTTTTTAACTAATTGAACACACAAACAGTTAAATTTTTATACGAAACTTTCACACACATTAATTCACATATAACTGACTCAAAATATAATATTAAAATATTTCTCGGACTAGGATTCGTGGTCCCGAAACCACCGTTCGATTAGGGTCAAAATCGGTCTGTTGCAAGTGGAGTATTAAAGGTTTGCTTTCTGATTAGGGGAATCAAGGAGCTGTGGACTGCATTTTGGGGTTTTAACAGCTGGAAATCATCTTTGCTCGTTAAAAGTAAGGGTGTCGGTAAGTTTTGGGATTTTACGGTTTATTACAAATCGGATTAAGTGACTAAAATTGGGCTTTTGATTGTCAAATATAGGTCTTAGAGTGCTCGGGAGTGATTACGCGTCAAAATTGAACCAAGTGTGTAACCGATTGCACAGAAAATGAGATTTGGCGAAAGCCAAAAAAGTATTTTGTCGACGCCACACGGGCATGTGGTAGCCCGTGTGGTAGATCAGAAGTTACAAAGACTATTGCAGGATCGATGAGCCAGCCGTATGAGAGACACACTGCATGTAACGGTTGGCGGTATGTAGGCCACACGGGCGTGTGGGCCTATTATGCATATAAACCACACAAGCGTGTAGTATCGGGCAAAGCCATGTGATCCACACGGCCAAGGCCAAATTAGGCCATGTGGGCCACACGGCAAACGACATGGGCGTGTCAGCCATTTTTAATGATTTATTGCTAACGTCGATAAGGTTACTTAAACTCCTACCGAATGACTGTATATTGAGCATGCTATTGTACTATACTGTATGAATGTCATATACCATGATTAGGCATAAAATAACTGTATAATGCATTGCATTGGGTTGGGGATTGATATTGATTGGAGGAAGTGTACTAAAAGGCTTCGAGCCTAACTTACTAGCAGCTCAGTTGTAAAGCACTGTTCAGTGCTGCAACCGTTACTACTTGGAGTCTAGGGATGGGTGGGTTGATTATATCCCCACATGGAGTGTAGGGTTGGACAGAGATGGAGTGTAGAGGCTGGTTGGGTAGGATTCTCTAATTGCATATCTGTTACTGTATCGTACTGTGATGGGCTAAGGCCCTAATGCATACTGATACTGAAATGGGCTAAGGCCCAAACTGGACTGATACTGATACTAAAAAAGGGCTTAGGCCACACAGAGATTATCTACTCTTGTCTGATTGTTTGCATGGGGATTACACACTGAGTTTACGTAGACTCACCCCTTCTGTTTAATCTGTACAAGTAATCCCCAGCCATAGGCAGATCGGTGCGGCGGAGGACTCAGCGGTGGCCACACGACCTACTTCTTTCCATTTAAGTACTAAATTTTTAATGTTGATTTTACGTTGGGGATTTTACTGTATCATGGCCTCTCTGGTTTATCGTTTTAATTTGGGATTTTATTTTTATTGTTTTGAATTATTATTATTAGAAATAGGGATAATCGAGTTTTCAAAAAGAACCACATGTTTTAACAAAATTCACTCAAATGCGCCATTGATTTTAAAAGCTTCCGCGATAAGTAACTTTTTGAAATTAACAACGTTTTGAAAAAAGTATGATTTTATGATAATGAACTACTTTCTTTTTCACTGAACGATGCATCCTAGAATTAATGCAAGTTTTTGTAAAGAGGGTAAATCGAAAAGAGGTTTTTGACGTCAACTCACTTTTGCGAAAAAGACTACCACGTGACATCGTCAAATTCAGCCATAACATTTAGGCCGAGTTTGGGGTGTTACAAATAAATTTCTTGAAAATATTTCATAAATGTTGTTTTCAATTAAACAAATATACTTTTGAGATTTTCTTATTTCTTTCATTGTTTAATTGAATTTATTTTATATTTATTAATTTATATTTTACATTGTTCTTTGTAAAATAAACACAGCATAAATATAATTTTTATATAATATTATAGTGCAATTTCCTTTTAACAATCGAAATTTATTTTATAATAATAAAATATTTTGTAATAATCAATGTGTAACACCCCAAACCCGGCCCATGAGTCCTAATCGGATCTGGTATGTCACTGGGTAAAATATTTTGGGCCAATTTGATAGTTGGGTGAAAATTCGATTAAATTTGGCTAAGGTATTTAAAACGGGGTTTGAAAATCAGTTGGGCCTTTTTATAAATACAGTTGGGCTTTATAAACCCTTTTGAAAACATTGATCATGTATCATTTTAAAATCATCAAAGTGATAGTTGACTTAGTTTATTTTTTTGTTACCCGATGGTAACATCTTTTGAAAAACCCGTAGAAATTTACTAAGTTTGAAAAATTATTTTTAATCGTTACTTATCAATTGAAAATTTCATTTGTAACATAACATAAGACAAAATAAATAAAATAACATCCACAAAATAAATAGCGGCCTTATTACAATCCCAAAATAAAAATACTTAGGAAATAAAATAATTAAACTTAACGAAAACAAAATTAAATTCCAACATTAAGCATGGCCGCCTCGAGTCCTCTCCGGCTCTATCTCCGCTGATTTACTCATCTCGCAAAATGTTAAGGAAGGGTGAGTCACCAAGACTCATGTGTAAATCCCCACCCTAAAAATACAACTCATACACAATTTATCAATTAAACATGCACATGCAACCCAACTAGCCATCCATACTCCTTTTCTACCCTGTGGTCAAAACCATCGATGACTTAAAGTCACAATTTAATTGATGGGGCCAACCCATCGTGTGGTCAAAACCACCGATGACCATAGGTCACAAAATATCAAGTGTGGTCAAAACCATCGGTGGTACCAAACCACCGGGACTTAGTCGCAAATATTCAATCGCTGTGGTCAAAACCATCGATGACCATAGGTCACAAATAATTTGATGGGGCCAACCCATCTTGTGGTCAAAACCACCGATTTACACTCCATAATTCATCCCTCCTCTCATCAATCCCACCATCACATGCTTTTATATCAATTTTCATATATCATGGCATAGAATTTAATATCATGTGATGACATGCAAATTATTTAACAAAAGTCACAAATTAGGGACTTACCCTAATCCATGTTTAAGCCACAAGCATATCATAGATCACTACCAAAATTTATACACAAGACAACAATATCATAAGTTTAATAATAAAGTGTGTAAAGAGTTTACACACTGCTTCTACCGAATTCCTAGATCCCAAGATCCGATCTACAACACTAGATTTTGTCCCTTGAATGGATTTGATTTCCAATCAAATCCCAAGCCTAACTTAGTCCCTAAATCCATGGCATACGTTAGTTTCGCATTTAATCATAGACTTTTTAATTGAAAGGCCTTTGGTCAATGTGCTTACCAACTCACCTTGGAAAATAAACCCTAAAGCTTCCCTCATTTATAGAAAATTGGCAAGCACCTCTTAATGTTGTGAGAGGGTTCGCTACCCTTTTAGAAGAGGAAAGAACCAAAACAAGACCCTTTTCCTTAAGGAGAATTCGCTAAGAGTAAACAACAATGCTGGAAATTTTTGAACAATTTTGGCTATGGTTTAAGGAGATTTAAAGACAAGAAGAGAGGAAGAAGAGAAGGAGTTTGCTGGAAATTTTCTCTTAAAGAGGGAGTATATTTGGCTTGTAAAAGAGAAGAGAAGCTGGAATTTTGAATGGTTTTGGCTATGAAACAATGGAGATTTCAGCAAGAAGAATTTGAGAGAAAAGAAGAATTTTGGTTCAACTTTTGGTACATCTTTGTTTGACAAAACAGATATGTACAAATTTCAAGGTCTCCAATTTTCAAAAACACTCTCTTAATTTATGATAATTCCCACCTTGATTTATCCAAGATAAATCTAATTTTATCATCCTTTTAATTCCTTAATCCCTCAACAAATAAAACACTAAAAATAAAAGAACCCATGTGCATATCAAACTCTTCCAAATTGACTTTGGGAGTCCAAATGCAACCAAAGTCCTTCACCCACGTTAGCAACTGGGAAGAAAAAGAGGGAAAAATAACCATGTTGTCATTGCTTGATTCAACTCGAACCCCAAGCAAAGCATTTCTTAACACGCCCCTGAGCCACTTTTACCACATTGACTTTCATGTCAATTAACCACAACATTTATTTTAAACCCTTCCTACTCCAAACCCATAACCAAGATATCAAAATAAAACATGCAAGATGTCGCTCCATTTCGAACCAAATACCACACACACCTCTAGCTCCTAAGTGACGACGACGCCACTTTGCCAATGAGTTCTTTGTGTCTTAAAGTCGCCTAACTCCTTTTAAAGCCTTCTTCCATTTGTAACGCCAACCCAAAATTTAAACGCTTTCTTGTCATTGCGCCTTGAACCCAAGCCTTTGCAAAGACCCTTAGACGCACCCAACCAATTGCACCAAGCCTATTCCTTGTGCTATAATTACCAAATTTATACTTAACCCCTATCTTCCGAGGCTCCCTATCTTTAAAGCTTCCACATTAAAATTTTCTACTAAACCAAGCCCACTCAAGACCTCTAATTAAGCCAGATTATTCCACGATTAATACTATAGCAATTCAACACAAGAAAAAAATTATTTAACCACAAATAGCCCTTGGTTCTAGGATGTTACAGCTTACCCCCTTAAAATAATTTCGTCCCGAAATTACTTACTAACTAACAACCAGACATCTTTACTCATCGCACTATGCTATCACAGGCACTCGATCTTAAATAATTATCATGCTTCCTAGACACAATCTCTAAGTTCACAACCAAGGTTTCAAGCACTTCCCTAGTAAAACAAGAAAACTCTACAATAATTAAAGCAATTAGGGTATTCCGAATTAAGGAACGCATCTGTTGTCACGTCTGCACATCTTCCTCCTCGACTACCAATTGCATAAACCAACTTTGGTTGCCTCGCCTCTGCAACCTTCAAGACTTCTACCACGCCTGCTACCATTTCCATTACCCCTACCGCACCTCGACCCTCCGTGGTTGTTGGTTATCCCTTCATTTCGTGCATGGTCCCGACCTTCCGCTTCTCACTTAGCGCCTTCTTAGGATGATCTCTAACTCGATGCTCCATAGACCCACATTCAAAGCATCCACGATTACCATTCCAACACTCCCCTTGTGAAACTTGCCACACTTATCACACCGCATGCCATCGAGGATTAGCAGAAGAATAAAGCCTAGCAGCTTGATCCGATCCACCAAACTTTGACCTCTTTTGCTGATTACCAGGGAACTTTGATGGTTCCGAGCTCCTCTTATTCCAATTTCTATCCTGGTTCCGTCTAACGGACTGTCTTACTCCCTCAGCAACTTTAGACTTCTCCACAAGGACAGCGAACTCTTGTTCCTGTTGTGGAGCTATCATCATCCTCACCATCTCTAAGGCCATCTTCAACTCGACACAATAGCCATGCTCTGTACCCACAATACCACGAGCATATCTACTTAATCGGAGGAACTCGGCCTCATATTCTCGCCATCGACTTATTTCCTTGAACCAGTTCAAGAAAGCCTTTCTCCGAGCGCCTACATACATGGTTCCAATATACTTTTGGTAGGCTTCCCAAAAATTCCCAAGTAAGGTTTTTCGCCACTGCTCCATCCTTACGGTGAGCCACCACCGATAGGACTCATCCCAAGCGAGAGATGATGCCTTTGAACTTCTCCTCGTGGGTAAAATCCAAGTCACCCATAATCCTTTCTCGTGGACTCTAACCAATATTCCGCTGCACTAGGTGCCACTCCTAAACTCCTCTCGAATACTTCGCTCCGTTAGCGAGTCGTTCAAATACAGATTTACGGGTTCTCGCACCAGCATACCTCGCCTACTGCTCCAACACCCGTAGTAATCACCGAGATACTACGTCATTACCACCAAGATGGTCTTGAAACTCGCTTTGGTGTCAGAGATCCGCATCTCATTTCCGGACCCATGACCGACCTCGCGTTCCGACAGGTCATCTTACCTCTACCACGGCCACGTAGGCGACGTCCACGACCTCTTGAACTCATTCTAACGATCGCGTTTATCTGCTTAAGAATTTTTATGTATCAAGACCTTAGTTTCACTTGGTTATCCACGAAGAAATTTTATGATAGGAGTTTAGGAGTGGTTCTTTCAGAATCAACCAAACACATGCCTTTCATTCATTCATTCAAAGAGAGTTGTTGATTTCATGGTGATTATTCTTCCACTACCCGGGGTATTTTCCATAATTTGTCCTATGTGGTATTTTCATAATTTTTCAAAAATACAGGTTCTCGGATGATTTTGTCAAAAATTATTTTAAAACTCTTAATTTCTCGGGTATTTTGAAAAAAATTTTGAAATTCGAGGGTCTTTCGGTGATTTTGAATCTCAAGGGCATTTTGGTAATTTTCCACAAATCAGGGTAAATTTGCAAAATTTGATAAATTAGGGATATTTCAAAAAGTTATAAAACCTTGAGGGCTCTTTTTGATAATTGTACTTTCCAAAATAATGATGTTGCAAAATTTTGAAAGTTGTGGTATTCTGTAATTTGGTAGGTTAGTGGACAATTTTGTAATTTTACAAAATCATGACGCTTTCAATTTTAAGATTTTTGGGCACTTTTATGTGGTGAAATTTTGATTAAAACCGTGGGTACTTTGGAAATTTCATAATTCAAGGGCGTTTTTGTAATTTCTACCCCTAAGGGTATTTTAGTAATTCTACATAGTCGGGGTATCTTCACAAAATAATTTCCAAAATTTAGGTTCTAAGTGAATTCACAAAAGAAGGATGTTTTTGAAAATTTCTATTTGAATTTTTTTTTTCATATGGAGGGTATTTTACAAACCAGGGGTATTTTGGTCATTTTTCATACTAAGGGGTATTTTGGTCTCTTTTTTTTTTAAAAAAAACTAAAATTTTAATTATTTCCCAAAACAAAACGGCTAGTCCCTTTCGGGTTTTAGTTATCGAATTTAGCCTGTGAGTGTGTCGTCTCAGCTAGGATGAACCGTTACTACGCACCATGTAAGATTCAAGTGAGTAGGAGGTGAGTCACGAGGATCGCTTAAATACCGTGCCCCAAGAATCCAATCCTAGACATGCGTATAACGATTGCCACATCCTTTGCTCAAGGACAACTCATGTGGTTTGTTTAGGTAATTATTAAATTTTATGAAATTTTTTGTTGGGGTATGCTAGCCCTAGGTTCAACAGTTTTACTCTAGTAGTCTACGCTCCCATTTTACCCTTCTACCCCTCATCCAAAGAATTCACGTAAATTGATAGAGGTACTTACAGGCGGATAGGTGCTTGAGACTCGGTGCCATGCTGATCAAGCCAAAAACAATTTCTCAAACATTATAATAAGGCCTACTATCCAAAACTAAACATTTTGGGCCTTGGCCCCCCACACCGAAGTTTTGAATCGGCTCGATACCAATTTGTAACACCCCAAACCCGCCCATGAGTCCTGATCGGATCTGGTATGTCACTGGGTAAAATATTTTGGGCCAATTTGATAGTTGGGTGAAAATTGATTAAATTTGGCTAAGGTATTTAAAACGGGTTTGAAACTCATTGGGCCTTTTTATAAATACATTGGGCTTTATAAACCCTTTTGAAAACATTGATCATATATCATTTTAAAATCATCAAAGTGATAGTTGACTTAGTTTATTTTTTTGTTACCCGATGGTAACATCTTTTGAAAAACCCGTAGAAATTTACTAAGTTTGAAAAATTATTTTAATCGGTTACTTATCAATTGAAAATTTCATTTGTAACATAACATAAGCAAAATAAATAAAATAACATCCACAAAATAAATAGCGGCCTTATTACAATCCCAAAATAAAAATACTTAGGAAATAAAATAAACTTAACGAAAACAAAATTAAATTCCAACATTAAGCATGGCCGCTCGAGTCCTCTCCTACCCATCTCATGATTTACTCATCGCAAAATGTTAAGGGAAGGGTGAGTCACCAAGACTCGGTGTGTAAATCCCCTAGGAAAATACAACTCATACACAATTTATCAATTAAACATGCACATGCAACCCAACTAGCCATCCATACTCCTTTTCTACCCCGTGTGGTCAAAACCATCGATGACTTAAAGTCACAATTTAATTGATGGGGCCAACCCATCGTGTGGTCAAAACCACCGATGACCATAGGTCACAAAATATCAAGTGTGGTCAAAACCACTGGTGGTACCAAACCACCGGGACTTAGTCGCAAATATTCAATCGTTGTGGTCAAAACCACCGATGACCATAGGTCACAAATAATTTGATGGGGCCAACCCATCTTGTGGTCAAAACCACCGATTTACAATCCATAATTCATCCCCTCCTCTCATCAATCCCACCATCACATGCTTTTATATCAATTTTTCATATATCATGGCATAGAATTTAATATCATGTGATGACATGCAAATTATTTAACAAAAGTCACAAATTAGGGGACTTACCGGAATCCATGTTTAAGCCACAAGCATATCATAGATCACTACCAAAATTTATACACAAGACAACAATATCGAAGTTTAATAATAAAGTGTGTAAAGAGTTTACACACTGCTTCTACCGAATTCCTAGATCCCAAGATCCGATCTACAACACTAGATTTTTGTCCCTTGAATGGATTTGATTTCCAATCAAATCAAGCCTAACTTAGTCCCTAAATCCATGGCATACGTTAGTTTCGCATTTAATCATAGACTTTTTAATTGAAAGGCCTTTGGCCGAATGTGCTACCAACTCACCTTGGAAAATAAATCCAAAGCTTCCTCATTTATAGAAAATTGGCAGCACCTCTTAATGTTGTGAGAGGGTTCGCTACCCTTTTAGAAGAGGAAAGAACCGAAAACAAGACCCTTTTCCTTAAGGAGAATTCGCTAAGAGTAAACAACAATGCTGGAAATTTTTGAACAATTTTGGCTATGGTTTAAGGGAGATTTAGCAAGACAAGAAGAGAGGAAGAAGAGAAGGAGTTTGCTGGAAATTTTCTCTTAAAGAGGGAGTATATTTGGCTTGTAAAAGAGAAGAGAAGCTGAAATTTTGAATGGTTTTGGCTATGAAACAATGGAGATTTCAGCAGATAGAATTTGGAGAGAAAAGAAGAATTTTGGTTCAACTTTTGGTACATCTTTGTCGGATATGTACATTTCAAGGTCTCCAATTTTCAGCAAACACTCTCTTAATTTATGATAATTTCAGCCTTGATTTATCCAAGATAAATCTAATTTTATCATCCTTTAATTCCTTAATCCCTCAACAAATAAAACACTAAAAATAAAAGAACCCATGTGCATATCAAACTCTTCCAAATTGACTTTGGGAGTCCAAATGCAACCAAAGTCCTTCACCCACGTTAGCAATCGGGAAGAAAAAAGAGGGAAAAATAACCATGTTGTCAGCCGCTGATTCAACTCGAACCCCAAGCAAGCAGCCCCCTTAACACGCCCTGTGCCACTTTACCACATTGACTTTCATGTCAATTAACCACAACATTTATTTTAAACCCTTCCTACTCCAAACCCATAACGCGATATCAAAATAAAACATGCAAGATGTCGCCCACCCTCGAACCAAATACCACACACACCTCCAGCTCCTAAGTGACGCACGGCGCCACTTTGCCAATGAGTTCTTTGTGTCTTAAAGTCGCCCCAACTCCTTTTAAAGCCTTCTTCCATTTGTAACGCCAACCCAAAATTTAAACGCCCTTGTCGCCGCCGTGCCTTGAACCCAAGCCTTTGCAAGACCCTTAGACGCACCCAACCAATTGCACCAAGCCTATTCCTTGTGCTATAATTCGCCCAAATTTATACTTAACCCCTATCTTCTGAGGCTCCCTATCTTTAAAGCTTCCACATTAAAATTTTCTACTAAACCAAGCCCACTCAAGACCTCTAATTAAGCCGTATTATTCCACGATTAATACTATAGCAATTCAACACAAGAAAAAAAAAATCATTTAACCACAAATAGCCCCGGTTCTAGGATGTTACACAATGTCATATATAAACTTAATAATAAATAATGTTTAATTAAAATTTAATTTAAATTATATATATTAAATATATGGGAGTACATATTGACACATTAGAATTGTAAGGGATAAATGAGCTAAACATTATTTAAACAAATACTCATATTTATATAATTAAAATATTCATATTTTTATACTAGGTTAAAATATGTCATAAATTCCTATACTCTTCATCCAATTGAAATTTAGTCCATGTATTTTTATTTTAGGTTTGTCCTATTTTTAGATATCAAAATTCGTGTTCAATTATTAGCATTATTAAAAATATTTAGTTAAATTAATGTTCATTATAACGTCATTTTTAGTTACATGAATCTTGAGTATTTTTTATTTAAAATGTGCATCAACAAAATTGACAAAAATTTAACAATGTTAACAATTGGACTTTATTTTCAAATCTAAAAGTAGATAGACTAAATTTTTGAAAATAAAAGTATAGGGACTAAATTCAAAATTTGTGAAAAATACATAAACTTATGTCATATTTTAACCTTTATACTACAAAACATTTATTATTAATATATTTATAATTGTAATTAATATTTATTATTAAAATATTAATATTTAATATTTTCAATAATATATGAAGAATATTATTTAAAATTATTATTTTTAAAATTTATTATTAAAAATTGAAATATTAAATAATTTATTAGAATGATAAATTATATGATTAGATATAGATAATTAAATATGTATGTTTTAATTAAATTTAAATGTTTTTAAAATTAAAATTAAACATTTATTATTAATATAATAATATGAAGCTTGATTTAAGTTAAATTTTTATATAAAAATAAAAGTACTCATAAATAAGCTATTTTCTGAAAAATGACTTACATTTTTCTGGAGTGTAAATCATTTTTCAAGAAAAAAGACTTATTTTCTGTTGATCTGTAAGTCATTTTCCGTTAACCAAACTGTTTTTCATAAAACAAACACAAAAAATACAAAAATATTCTTCAAAAATCATTTTTAGTGAAACAAACTAGAGGTGTTCATGGGCCGAGCGGCCTGGCCTGGCCCGAAGGCCCAATCAAAATTTGGGAGGGTTTGGGCAAAAATATAAGCCCGAAAAATGGGTTTGGACAAAAAATAAGACCCATTTTAAAAAATAGGTCGGGCCTCGGGTAAGATATTTTTGGCCCGAGCCCGATATGGCCCGGCCCGAATTCACTAAATGACAAAAAAAACTACTATTTTTTTGTATTTTTGAATATTATTTTCTTGTTGTTTTCTCCCTATTTTGCTACCATATTACTATTATGTTGATACTATTTTGTTGTTATTGATTGAATATTGTATAAAACTTATTTTATTGTTAATTTTGTTATTATTTTAACGGCATTTGTTAATTTTATTATTAATTTAGAGGTATTTGTTTGTTAAGTTACATCTATCTTAGTGTTATTTAAGTCTACATATTTTTAAAATTTATTTTCAATTTGTTGGAAAATATTTATTTAGATTTTTTAGTATTTTTTATGTATTATATATATTTAAAATTATATAAACTAATATAAAATTTAATACTAGGAAGTAGAAATGGGCCCGAATTTTAACATTTTTATATGAGTCGAGCTTGAGCAAAATTTTAAACCCATTTTTTGACTCAGCTCGATCCAAGCTAGATAAATAAGCCTAAATTTTTAGTTGAATTCGATCAGAACCTAACTCGATCTGACCCATTAACACCTCTAAAACAAACTAACCTTATAATTATAAAAATAAAATGTCCAACAATGATGGAGGAACGGATTTTGAAACTGTGAAATAGTGGTGCAATGTTATAGGTAATAAAATATTCCCATTTGAGGTTCGCTTGACATTGAAGAGAGGGTTTTTTTGGTAATTATCTTCAGGATGTTTTAACGTTATCGTGAGGAAGAGGATTAGCCGATGTGTTATCCAATCACCAATTGACAAATAGTACTTCTAAAACTTATGGAAGAAGCGGAATAAAGAAGCTAATAATTTATTGAAGTAAAGGATTGGTCTTTACAAAGAGAGAAAGCTGCAAGTAAAATAAAAGATTCCTTAAACTATTTTTGGATGCCTTCTTTAGGCTTTTTACATTGCTATTTATAACAAAATTTTTGAATTTTATTTATTTTTTTCAATCCCGCACAATCTTTAGGCTTCATTGTGGCTTTCATTTGACCCAATACTGTATTAATGATTGTTTTCACTTGTCTTTATCATTGATGGTTACAATTAATTTTTTTTTGTCTTTATCTTTTTTTTTGTCTTCATTTGGATGCCTTATTGTTTAAGTCATCTTTAAACTTGAATGTGAATCTTTCAGGTAATCTTCTTGCTTTTATCTTTCTTGGATATTATCTAGATTCATTAATTTTATTTCATCTAGATATAATGAATCTGGTGACAGTGACAGTCTTGGTGAGTTCCAAAGCTACCACGTGTTTCTGATTTCATCTATTATTTGTGATGGAAAATCATTGATCTTCATGTCAGCTATCTTTTTTAATAGTTGCACGAATTTTTCATCTCTATGATTCTGGATATTTCCAATATCATCAACCACTATCCTACTTCCATCAGTCCAAAGTTTATAATTCTGATGTTGAAATACATTTTGAGCTGTTGTCATTAAATCAATCCCTACTTGGTCTGATAATAACTAAAATTATTATAACACTTGTTAATGTTTTTTGTCAAGTGTTCTTTGTTTTCTTTGACAGCTGATAACTTGGGGTTTCTAATCATTCTTTGAATAGTCCAAATTTGATATGGCTGATAAAATCTTTCTTTTTCAACAATACCAATAAGACTACTTATTTGAATATAAAAATAATAGTAAAAATTGTCTTGATTTACTATTTTTATAATATAGACTTAATAATTGCATGAAAATTTTTAATAAATTGAAAGAAAATTTTGAACTACTATTTTTTAACAAAACCCTATTTAATTCTTTTTATATCAAATGGTTCATGGTCAAGTCTAAATTTTATAGTACGGAAAGTTTCATTTATATTATTTGTAAAAACATATGCTTGTAAGAAATATTTTGAAAAAGTATTTTTAAATCGAGCTTGGTGGTTGCAAATAGCTTTATTTATTTTGTAAAATTTCTACTGGTAATATTTGTCTAACTTTATTATATAAACATATTCTAAACATTTTATTTGTAATAGAACTATTTGTTCTTTTACGATCAAAATATTGAAATATATTAAGAAGATTGTCTCCTTAATATCCATATATTCTATTTCAAGTTCTTCCCGGTCTCTATATAAAATGAATTTTAATAATAAATCATGTGCTTCATTTTCTTTAGTAGTTTTTTCAACTAAAAATTGTGAAAATTTAGTAAGAGCTCTTCTGAATTTGCTCTTTGTTCAGAAATATGACTTTTCCATATTTCATTAATAAAGTTATATAATTCTGACAGTAAATCTGGATTATAAAAATCTTTTATTTCTGGAATTTGTTGTTGTTTCAACAAATTTTTTGCTCCCTTTATAATTTCAGAATAACTAGCTTGAAATGCCGAATTTGGATCTTGAGACAAAGGGTATTGACTTACCGTTCTTGGTGTAAAAGATAATTGAGATCTAACTTGTTGTCTTACCATTGGATAAGGAATATAATATCCCTAGTTAGGATAAAATGATGCTTGAGGAGATATATTAACAAATCCTTGATTAGGATTTATCGACTTCCCTTTGTTGGGTTTTTTATGGACAGTAATCCATTCTCCAACCTGTTCTAGAGGTTTTTTACCTTTATCTATAAGGCCTGCTAAGATAATCAGCAATAATGTTATCAATACCTTTCACATATAAAACTTTAAAATTAAAAGTACATAATTCATTATACCATCTAATTCTCCTAGGTATAGTTTACAAACTTTTGTTAGTAAGAAATTGTTTAACCGCTTGATTATCAGTTTTTATAATAAATTTTTAGGTGTTAAATATATAAGAAAATTTTTATTCCTTTTTAATTGCTAATAACTCTTTTTCATATATAGCATAGCTAATTTTATTTGGTTTAATTTTTCCGAACTAAATCCACATATTAATTCTTCATTATTAATTGTTTTAGCTTTTAAAATACATCCCCAATAATTTTGTGATGCATCTGCTTCAAATTAATTTATCACCTTGTTTAGGTAAATAAACTTTTGGAATATAATTTATTTCGATTTTAATTTTTTATAATTTTGAATCCTTTTAGACCGGATAAAAGATTTATCATTTTTATTTTTTCATAAGCCTACCTATTTTTTCAGATAAGTTAGGAAAGAAATTTCTTTCATAATTAACTATTCTTAAAATTGTTGAAGTATTTTTTCTCTTCAATATTTTCAGAAATTCTTTTATTTTTACAATAATATGATCTTGCGTTTAAGACCATCTCAGCGATAAATTTAATCCTAAAAATTTTATTTCTATTTTTCTAACTCTATTTTCTTAAGACTTATGATTATTCCATGTTTTATGAATTCTTGAGAAATGATATTTAAATGTTTTCTATGTTTTTCTAAAGTGTCTGAAAATACTAAAATATCATCTATATAAACAACACAAAATTTTTTATATTTATTAAATATAGAATCCATCGATATTTGAAAAATTTGTGGTGCATTACATAACCTGAATGTCATTACTCTCCATTGATAATGTCCATTAGGGGCACTAAAAGCTGCTAAAGGTTTAGATTTTTCGCTTAGCATGATTTGCCAAAATTCCAATTTACAATCAAATTTACTAAAATATTTTGCTTGTTTAGCCTGATTAATTAAAACATCCTTTCTTAGAATAAAATATCCGTCAAAAATAATATTTTGATTTAATATTTTATAATTAATTACCATTCTAGCTTTTCCTTTTTTTATTTCTGCATAGTTTCTTACCATAAAAGCGGGACTAGAATGGGACTATTAGTTGTTTCTATTAATCATTTTCTAATAATTTTTGATTTGTATATCAAATTCATCTATATCTTGTTTAGTATAGGTCATAGATTTTACTCTAATAATTTTTTGGGATTTTCCAATTTAATTTCACAATATCTAGGACTATTTTGCCATAATTTTAATGGTTCTTCACTAAAATTATTTTCTAATATTTTAAACAACCAATGATCTGCTTTTAGTTGTTTAATATGTTCTTTTCTTAGTGGTGTAAAATTTTATCACACAAATTTATGATTTTCAACTAATGATATTTCTATAGAAGTTTTTTCTTGGTAATATAATTAAATTTTATCTATAGAAAACGGTAAATGTTGATATATAAAATTATTTTCTAATAATATGTCTCCATGCATTGCGGAAAACATAATATTTTAGGTATTACAAATCTTACATTATTTATGTAAATTGGTACGTTTCTAGCCTTAAATTGAATTATGGTTTCATTACCATCTATTTATATGGCTCTTATTGGGTGTTTCATTGGTTCCCATTTTTCTACAGGAATAGCATTTTCCCTGCAACTACTCGTTGTAGCTACTGTATCTAATAAAGCATGTAAAGAATATTGTACACATTCAAACCCGCCCAAACGTTAGGACCGAATATGGGTCGTTATTTAAGAAGAACTTTTGAAACCCATTTTCAAAATCCACTTAAGTTTTGTTGAAAACTTTCGTTTTAAGTTACCTTCTTTGAAAATTATACTTAGTCCAAATTCGAAAATTTAATTAAGTCAAGTTATTATACAAATTTCAGGTGTGCCCGATGGCACGATAAAACATTTTTCGTGTTAATTTAGAGAAACGTGTGATTCAAATTTATAGTTAAAAACAAAATATCCATCATATAAGAAAATAACTAAAGTAAAGTATAATGAGGCCTTATTACATCCAAAATAAAACAACCCAATAATGTAATTTAGAATAACCGAAATTTAAGTTCATTTAATTTTAAATCCACCGCATGGCCTCCTCAAGTCCCTCGGCTCCATGTCCGCGATCTAAGCATCACACGAAAATAATGGAGAAGGTGAGTCACCAAGACTCAGTATGTAACCCTTCCCCCGTTTTAAAATATTTTTCATACACAACATATAACAATTAATATGCAGAGTGTTTAATTCCCGACCTAGCCATCCAAACGCCATTGCTACCCTGTTGTGGTACCAAACCACTGGTGGTGCCAAACCACTGGTGACATATAGTCACAATGTGTTACCAAAACACTGGTGTCCGTAGACACAGATCATTTGATGGGGCCAACCCATCGTGTGATACCAAATCACTGGCAGACGATCCCATATCTCAAGTGGGGCCAACCCACGGTGGTGTTAACCACAGGGACAAGTCGCTATGAGGTGCCAAACCTCTGGAGGTACCAAACCTCTGGTGACCGTAGTCACGGTGTGTTACCAAAACACTGGTGCCCGTCGGCACAATAATACTGCCCCCTCCACTCACTGATCCCACATCAATCACATACTTAAATCTCATGTAACCATGCATCATGCTTACCAAAAGCATCAAATAACAAGTACACATTTTCGTGGACTTACCGGATTGCCAACTATATCGATATGGTATATTATCAATGCTACATAGAAATCAAGTTAGCATTCACAACAAACAAAGATATTAACAAATTATATGTGTATGTACACACTGTCACCACCGAGTGATCTAAATCCCGAATGAAGGAGTCGACCACCTTAGATCTCTTGGTACCTACATTCTACCAACCATGGATTAGCCCTATGGCCTATTCGCCAAAGTAAATAATTTAAAGGGTTCTCCTTTTGAACCCGAATCCTTACCAAAAGTCTTGAGTATCGCCTTTTGTTTTACCACCCTAAAATCGGCACTTAACTAAATTAGTAGCCTTGGCTTAAATGAATATCAAGAATAAAGAAAGTTGATCTTACCACCTTACCCCAAAACCGATTGCTATAGATTTGGAGGATTCAACCTCTCGCTTGGAGATCCCAAGTCCTAGGTGAAATCGGCTTTAACCAACAAGATTAGCCCATCATTAGTTTATGCCAAATTTTCGCTTTTCCTTAAGCCCAAATCGACAGTCATAAGAGTGAATACTAAAACATTCGGTTAGTACCCTTACCTTCTCAACCGATTGGAAAGATAGTCCCAAAAGTCTTGTATCACCTTTGATATTCGCCAAAGTGCCTTCAAGTAAGAGAAAGATTTTGACACTTTGATAGGTACTAGATTCTGGCTATGATTGGCTTTAAACAAGGTGACTTTTAGTGAGAAAAAGAAAGAAGAAAGGTAAATAGGAATTGGTGATTGGCTAGTAGGAAATAAAAGAAGAAGGATTTAAAGAATGAGGTTTCGACAAGGAGAAGTAGTGAGGTTTTGCTATGGTTTTGAGAGAATGGAATGATAAAAGAAAATGAGGAGAAAGTGCTTTGAATTTTCTGCTAAGCAAATTGAAAAAAGAAAATCAAGGTGATCACTTAGGTGCTTTTATAAGCATTCGGCACCCCCTAGTAGCCTTGCCGTCCAACTCTTCACCTAAGAGTCCAAAATCCATCAATCTTCCTTGAATCCCTCCAAGCCACTTGTTTGATTAAATTCAAAATAGTTTGAATTAATCCCTATAACTAAAGAATAATCCTAATAATAGCTCCTTCATATCTCCTATTATCCTTAGCACAAAATAAAATGCTCATATTATCTATTAATAATAATAATTGAAGAGTTTAAAGGGAGAAAGGACTCTCCCTCAAGTGCCGTCCCACATAAAGCCAAAAAGGGGATAATTGTGACTCGAACCAAGGTTCTCCTTGCTCCTTGATGGCGTCAAATGTAGCTCCCAAGTGGCCCTCCCTTTGCCACTTATTCTAGGTTCTTTTTATGTCAAATATTTCTTTATTTATTCTTATAACCCCTAACCACTAAGGCTATCCACCTTTAAAGCAAATAATATATTTATTTCTACCATTCTCGAGCCAACTCAAGGCCTTTAATTAAACTCTATTATTCCATAAATAATATCTCAAATGATTCTTACATAAGAAAATGATTAAATTCCAAATAACCCCTTTTTGGGATGTTACAGTTCTACCCCTTAAAATAAATTTCATTCCAAATTACTTAACTAAAACAAGTGAGGGTATTGTCGCCAGTATCACATCCTCGTGTTCCCACGTAGCTTCTTCCACACCATGGTTCCGCCACAAGACTTTCACTAAGGGCATCGACTTCCACGAGAACCTTTATATCTCTATCCAAGATCTCGAACCTTCCTCCTCAAAAGATAAGTCGCGTTAACCCGATCTACATCACGTGCACCACATGTGATGGATCCGACCGATACCGCCTCAAAGATTGATACGTGAAAGACGCCATGTATCCGACTTAATTTCGCCGCAACTCTAGTCGATAAGCTACCGACCCACTCGCTTTACAATCAGATATGGCCCGATGAACCTTGGGCTTAGCTTCCTTTTCGCCCAAACCTTAGTACCTTCTTCCAAGGCGACACCTTCAGAAGACCTTATCCCTACTAAGATACTCCATTTCCTTGTGCTTAAGGTCAAGATAGGACTTCTGTCATCGATGCTTCCTTAAGACGAGACCAATCACCTTGACTTTGTCTTCGCCTCCGCTACCAATTTCGGGCCCAACACTTGTCGCTCACCTAACTCCGCCCAACATGTCGGAGTTCGGCATTTCAAATCCATACAAGGTTTCAGATGGTGCCATCTCGAATACTCGCTTGGTAGCTATTGTTGTAGGCGAACTCAGCTAGAGGTAAGAATTCCTCCCAACTACCTCTAATTCCAAGACACAACCCTCAAAGATATCTTCTAAGATCTCAGATGACCTTTCTCGATCGCCCGTCCGTCTCGAGGATGGAAAGTCTTTGAAATCCAATCGCGTATCTAACGCTTGATGTAACGCCTTCCAAAACCTCAAGTGAACCTTAGGTCCCTATCCGAGATAATCGACACGGTACACTATGCAATCGACTATCTCGCCACATACAACTTTGCTAGCTTCGGAGTGAGTAGTCCATTCTTACCGGTATGAAGTGAGTCGATTTAGTCGATTTGGTCACGATTACCCAAGCGCATCTTTCTTGTCAAGCGTAAGGGGTAGACCACCGACGAAATCCATAGTAATCCTCTCCCATTTCCATTGAGGAATCTTTACGGTTGGAGTAGCCCCGATGGTAATCGGTGTTCACCTTAACTCACCGACACGCCAAACACTTCCCTACAATTTACGTTATCTTACGCTTCAACCCGCCACCGTAATCAAGTTTAGTAGATCTCCATACATCTTGCTTCCTCCGGATGCATAGCGATGGGTCTGCTATGAGCATCTGGAGAATCTTCCGCCTCAACTCCATATCCTTTGGCATCTGTACGCCCTTGAAAACATAACATACCATCACCACCACGCTATACCCTCTAAACCACCATCCCGAACTTGCATTCTCTTAGCATTTAACCCTTCATCCACCAATTGTTTATCCTTAATCTCCTCGATCCACGCTGGCTTAACTTGAAGCTCGCCAAAAGGCTTCCATCGTCATATAGGCTCAACCGAGCAAACATTGCCCTTAAGTCCGCCACAACCTTCCGGCCAACGCATCACCACCACGTTAGCCTTACCGGATGATATTCGATGGAACAATCGTAGTCCTTTAATGTTTCAATCCATCTACATACTGTCTCGATTCAGATCCTTCGTGGTCAAGATACCTCAAACTTTTGTGATCCGTAAATTACCGACTTCTCCCCATAAAGATAATGTCTCCATATCTTCGTGAGCGAAGACAATCGCCGCTAACTCTGTGTCGTGAGTTGGATAGTTAACCTCATGCGGTCTTAGTCGACGGACGATAGGCTACTACCTTCCCATCTGCATCAACACACACCCCAAACCGGTGTGAGATGCATCACAATAAATCGTGAATAATTTCCCGCCGGGTTGTACTAAAACCGAGCTTCCGTGAATCTTCCTCGACTTATCAAAACTTTCTTGTCGCTTCTCCAACCATACAAATGGAACACCTTTTCTTAGCAACTTAGTCAATCACACGCGATCGAGAGAACCCTTCCACAAATCTCCGATAATACCTCGCTAAACCCGTAAAACTTCAGTATCTCGCCACCGACTTAGGCGGTTTCCACTCCAATACCGCTTCAATCTTATGGGATCCACTCTAATCCTTCCACGACACTACGTGACCTAAGAAAGCCACCTCCTCACCAAAATTCGCACTTCATCAATTTGGCATATAATTGTTTTTCCTTAACACTTGTAGAACTATCCGTAAATGCTTGTCGTGCTCCTCCTCCGTCTTTGAGTAGACCAATATGTCGCCAATGAACACCACGACGAATTGGTCTAGGTAATCGTTGAAATACTCTATTCATTAAGTCCATGAACGCCGGCATTGGTCAATCCGAATGGCATCACTAGAAACTCGTAATGCCCATACCGAGTTCAAAAGTCGTCTTGTGAACATCGCCCCTTCACCTTAAGTTGATGGTAACCCGACCTAAGGTCTATCTTCAAAATACCGACGCTTCTTCATTCGGTCAAACAAGTCATCGATCCGGCAAGGTACTTGTTTTTGATCGTTAACTTGTTTAATCGACGGAGTCGATGCACATCCGCATAGAACCGCTCTTTCTTCTTGACAAACAATACAAAGGCCCCCACGGAGATATACTAGGTCGAATAAACCCTTTATCCAAGAGCTCTCGAATTTGAGCCTTGACTCCACCAATTCTTTTGGTGCCATTCGGTAAGGTGCTATAGACACGGTCTTGCTCCCGTAGCAAGTCTATACTGACCGACTTCCGATCCGGAGGCGCACTCGGAAGTTCTTCGGGAACACATCAAGAAATTCCCCAACCGTTCGGACCTTTCCAACCATCGACTCCTTAACATCCAAAGCACAAATTTGAACCAAGAACGCCTTACAACCCTTCTTGACCATCTTCTCAACCTTCAAGGAAGAAAGCACGTTGGATAGGTAATTCTTCTATCACCTATCATAACCACTTCATCATTCTCACCGTCTTAGAACCATGCGCTTAGCAAGAATCCAAATTCACCGATACTTAACCAAATTAATCCATTCCAGGATCAAATCGAACTCCCCAAACGGTAGTTCCATCGATCGACCACAAATACTACCCCTTGGAGTTCTAGGGTACGCCTCTATAAAGTTTGTCTACCACTACAGAGTGACCTAACGGACTCACTACGCCATCTCCCTAGCGTTAGTCTCGAGTCTAGGTTCAAAGTCTCTACCACACCATCGCTACATACGAATGTGTAGACCCCACATCAATTAATGCATAATAAGGAAGACCAAAATCAAACGCTGGGTTATGACATCCGGCAAGGCCACCCTCTCATGACGCCTTGCCAGATAGACTAAGCCAGTCGCTTAGCTCTCGTGTTGCTGAACCCCCGCCTCGAAGTTCCACGACCTTTGCTAGGGACCCGTTATTTCTCTCGCCATTACCACGCCCCTCTGTGGTCCCACATTTCTATCCTGAAAGGTTACGCCCTCCGGCTGATTCCGAGCTCACCGGGACAATCTCGACCCGATGCTCTAAAGACCCACACTCAAAACATCCTCTCACACCGGTCGAACAACCTCCCAATGGGACTTCCCACGGCGATTGCAATCGAGCGGTCTCGATTAGTAGCTACTGGGCCTTTCGCTCGACGGCCCACTCGCTTAGCCTTCTTCCGATCATTACCATCGGATCCACCGACCCAAATCCTCTCTTTTGATTGTTCCTACTATAATTACGCCTCACGACCTCCTTGATCCCCGGCTACCTTAGCCTTTTCCACAAGAGATGAAAACTCACGAACTTGTCATGGGCAATCAAGAACCTCAAATCATCTCTGAGTCCGTCCTCAAGCGGACACAGTAGCTCGTGTTCAAGAGCCACGATGCCTCTTGTATACCTACTCGCCTTAAAACTCGCCTCATACTCTGGCCACGGACTTAGTTCCTTATACTAGACCCGAAAAGCCTTCCTCTCGTGCATCGGTGTAGCGGTGCCCACATACTTCTTCCGAAAAGTTTTAAAGTAGTCCCACGTGAGATCATCACCGTGGCTCCATCCCGAATCTGTCACCACCACTGCACGCTTCATCCTTTAGAAGCGACACCGCCTTTCACTTTTCCTCCTCGGTCGGTCAAGATCATCCATTATCCTTTCTCAGATTCCACCAATACTCTGCTACACTGGTGCCACTCGACACACCCCGAACACCTCACTCGTTGGACCGAATTCACTCGGGAACAGATTTTGAGCTCCTAAATTTCCACCATCTGACCACCAATTTGAGGACTCGCAACACGCCATGAGCATCGCCTCTCCTCCCGTCCGATCTCGCCTCCGCCCAAAAGCTGGAGGTGGTGGTGGCGGTGGTACATCGCTTTCGAACCTTGTCCCAACTCGACGGGTTCGATAACGTCATCCTACCCCTATCGCGTCCACTTGGCGCCCACGCCCTCTAGAACTCATTCTATCTATCGCGCTTTTAACTGCTTAAAAGAAATTTTATGTGTTAGCGTTTGTTCCACTTCGTTACTCGTGAAGAAATTTTATGAAAAGTTGAATAAGGGTTCTTTCGATCAAACAATGTTTTAAGTATTCTATCCTAGTTCACACAAAAGGCCACATTCATTCCCTAACACTTTCCATACCTATTTGCTCTTCGGACATTTCTGCCCATTTCTAACCCAGGGGTATTTTCGTCTTTTTCCTACAGGGGTGTTTTCGTAATAAAAGAGATTTTAAAACTTTAGTAAAGTAGGTTGTTTTTGCAATTCCCAACACTGGAGGGTATCATTAAAAATTGATAAGGTTTGAAGTTATGGCATTATTTCGGAAACCAGGGGTATTTTGGTAAATTTGTCCATCAGGGGTAATTTTGTAATTTTGTAAATCAAGGGTGTTTTAGTAATTGCAAAACCCTGAGGGTCCCTTCTGAGAATTTTCCTTTCTTAAAACGGTGATGTTGCAAAAATTTTGTACTCAGGGTCGTTTTGGTAATTTTACACGCTGAGTATGCCTTCGTAATTTTTTCCAAAACCAAAATGTTTCATTGATGATTTCCAAAGTCGAGTTGAATATTTGAGAAGTAGTTAAAATTTTGGACAAAATCATTGATTTGATGTTTTATGAACCAAGGGTATTTTAGTAATTTTACCCTAAGGGTATTTTCGTAATTTTCCACAAATCGAACTTTTCGGGAAAACATTGTAAAAGAGTTGTTCTTACGCTTGAAGGAGTGATTTGAAAAGTTTTAAAACCAAGTTTTGTTGTTTCCTTCTTTTTTTTGAAAATCAAGGCTAATTCCTCCGGGTTTTAGTCATTATGTTTAGCCTATGACCGAGCCTTCTTGGTCGAGTGAACCAAGCTACGCACTGTGCGTGTTTTGTGTGGAGAGGAGGTGAGTCACACTGACCGCTTAAATACCAAGCTCCCAATCGAACCTTTCTAGACATGCGCATGAGGTTACCACACCATCGAGCCCTCCGGGTTAGGGTGAACCCAAGCTACGCACTGTGTAGGATTCTGCAAGAGGTGGTGAGTCACTCAGATCGCTTAAATACTGTGCTCTTCCGGATCCAATCCTAGACATGCGTCTGGGGTTACCACACCTAGCTCGAAGGATCTGAGTCATGTGTTGGTTTCGTTCTTTAAGTCTTATGTTCTGCTTTGTGTGTTTGAGTAATCTAATCCTAGGGTTCAAGTTCCTATAAGTCTATCTACGCCCATGCTTCCTACCCTTCTACGTAATATAATTCACAAAGAGGTTTAGATGTACTTACAGGCGGATCGGTCTTGGGAGACTCTGCCATGCCGCTTAAAACCCAAAATCAATTAATAAGGCCTACTAAAACATTTTTGGGCCTTGGGCCCCACATAGAAGTTTTGAACTGGCTCGATACTAATTTGTAATAAACCAAACCCTACCCAAACGTTAGGACCGAATATGGGTCGTTATGAAGAAGAACTTTTTGAAACCCATTTTCAAAATCCACTTAAGTTTTGTTGAAAACTGCTCGTTTTAAGTTACCTTGCTGAAAATTATACTTAGTCCAAATTCGAAAATTTAATTAAGTCAAGTTATTATACAAATTTCAGGTGTGCCCGATGGCACGATAAAACATTTTTCGTGTTAATTTAGAGAAACGTGTGATTCAAATTTATAGTTAAAAACAAAATATCCATCATATAAGAAAATAACTAAAGTAAAGTATAATGAGGCCTTATTACATCCAAAATAAAACAACCCAATAATGTAATTTAGAATAACCGAAATTTAAGTTCATTTAATTTTAAATCCACCGCATGGCCTCCTCAAGTCCCTCCGGCCCATGTCCGCGATCTAAGCATCACCGAAAAATAATGGAGAAGGTGAGTCACCAAGACTCAAGATGTAACCCTTCCCCGCTTTTAAAATATTTTTCATACACAACATATAACAATTAATATGCGAGTGTTTAATTCCGACCTAGCCATCCAAACGCCACTCGTCTACCCCTGCTGTGGTACCAAACCACTGGTGGTGCCAAACCACTGGTGACATATAGTCACAATGTGTTACCAAAACACCGTGTCCGTGAGACACAGATCATTTGATGGGGCCAACCCATCGTGTGATACCAAATCACCGGCAGACGATCCCATATCTCAAGTGGGGCCAACCCACGGTGGTGTTAACCACGGGGACAAGTCGCTATGAGGTGCCAAACCTCCGAGGTACCAAACCTCCGGTGACCGTAGTCACGGTGTGTTACTAAAACACCGGTGCCCGTCGGCACAATAATACTTCCCCCTCCACTCACTGATCCCACATCAATCACATACTTAAATCTCATGTAACCATGCATCATGCTTACCAAAAGCATCAAATAACAAGTACACATTGTCAGGGACTTACCCGGATTGCCAACTATACCGATATGGTATATTATCAATGCTACATAGAAATCAAGTTAGCATTCACAACAAACAACATATTAACAAATTATATGTGTGTATGTACACACCTGTCACCACTGAGTGATCTAAATCCCGAATGAAGGAGTCGACCACCTTAGATCTCTTGGTACCTACATTCTACCAACCATGGATTAGCCCTATGGCCTATTCGCCAAAGTAAATAATTTAAAGGGTTCTCCTTTGAACCCGAATCCTTACCAAAAAGTCTTGAGTATCGCCTTTTGTTTTACCACCCTAAAATCAGCACTTAACTAAATTAGTAGCCTTCGCTTAAATGAATATCAAGAATAAAGAAAGTTGATCTTACCACCTTACCCCAAAACCGATTGCTATAGATTTGGAGGATTCAACCCATCGCTTGGAGATCCCAAGTCCTAGGTGAAATCGGCTTCAACCAACAAGATTAGCCCATCATTAGTTTATGCCAAATTTTCGCTTTTCCTTAAGCCCAAATCGACAGTCATAAGAGTGAATACTAAAAACATTCGTTAGTACCCCTTTCCTTCTCAACCGATTGGAAAGATAGTCCTAAAAGTCTTGTATCACCTTTGATATTCGCCAAAGTGCCTTCAAGTAAGAGAAAAGATTTTCGCACTTTGATAGGTACTAGATTCTGCTATGATTGGCTTTAAACAAGGCTGACTTTTAGTGAGAAAAAGAAAGAAGAAAGGTAAATAGGGAATTGGTGATTCGCTAGTAGGAAATAAAAGAAGAAGGATTTAAAGAATGAGGTTTTGCAAGGAGAAGTAGTGAGGGTTTTGCTATGGTTTTGAGAGAATGGAATGATAAAAGAAAATGAGGAGAAAGTGCTTTGAATTTTCTGTTAAGCAAATTGAAAAAAGAAAATCAAAGTGATCACTTAGGTGCTTTTATAAGCATTCTAAGACCCCCTAGTAGCCTTGCAGTCCAACTCTTCACCCAAGAGTCCAAAATCCATCAATCTTCCTTGAATCCTCCAAGCCACTTGTTTGATTAAATTCAAAATAGTTTGAATTAATCCTATAACTAAAGAATAATCCTAATAATAGCTCCTTCATATCTCCTATTATCCTTAGCACAAAATAAAATTCTCATATTATCTATTAATAATAATAATTGAAGAGTTTAAAGGAGAAAGGACTCTCCCTCAAGTGCAGCCCCACATAAAGCCAAAAGGGGATAATTGTGACTCGAACCAAGGTTCTCCTTGCTCCTTGATGGCGTCAAGTGTAGCTCCAAGTGGCCCTCCTTTGCCACTTATTCTAGGTTCTTTTATGTCAAATATTTCTTTATTTATTCTTATAACCCCTAACCACTAAGGCTATCCACCTTTAAAGCAAATAATATATTTATTTCTACCATTCGAGCCAACTCAAGGCCTTTAATTAAACTCTATTATTCCATAAATAATATCTCAAATAGCTTACATAAGAAAATGATTAAATTCCAAATAACCCCTTTTGGGATGTTACAAATATGATTTATATTCTCCTAATTGAAATGTAATTTCAATATATGTATAATATTTTCTTGATTGAAAATTTGAAAATGTAATGACATCAGATTTCCAATTTTCAATTGTTGAGTAATTGTTGAAGTTTGTATTTCTTCCATTCTAGTATTTCTAGAATTTCTACTAGGTTCGCTTGGAAATATAGGTATATGAACTATTTTCATTCCTATCGGAGTTGAACTTGTACTTATAATATCTTTTCTTCTTCTTCTGCTTGAGTATTTGAGGTAAAATTAAATTATCATTTATATTTTTATAGCATTATTTTTAAAATATAATCTATCTTCCGATGACATATATTCTATAGTACTTACATGTGTTTTGAAGTACTAGTACTACTTATTCTATCTATCATCTAGTCTCTTGGTATTGATAGATCCCTTAAATGTAATAATTTTGGTTGTATTTCTGTAGTAAATTTATTGGGTTCAAGAAGCTTAATGATTTTATTATTAATTTCTTTAATTTCTACTTCTGCCGTATTAGTATATTCATTAATAGAAGTCCAACTTATTGCCAGATCTTCTGCTAAATCATTTATTTCAGATTTTTTTTGTCTGAATTTTTAAACATAAACACTCTTCTATTAGAGAATCTGTAATAGGATTTAAAGTCAAACCAACAATAGTTAATTTTTTGCATTTTAAATTTGATAATAATTCTGAATTTCTATCTTTAAGATGAAAATGATCTCCTATAAAGTGTTTAAAGATTGAGAAAATTAAAGTTGCTACTGCATCTTGAATTTCTCTTCCTTGTTCATCTAAAATAATTCTTCTTTGATCATTCTTTTTTATTGCTTTTAAAATTTCTTCCTGTTGGGTTTTAGTGAGTGCAGGATCCCACCATCATTTTAATTGATCAATAAATCTAGCAACTAAAAGATTGGCTATATCATGATCACTGATTAATCCATTTTGGTTTTGGGTTTTATAAACATTTGAAACCATCGTCATTTGTTGTAATAAACTAAGAATATTGTATTCAGACATTCCATCTATATTCCATTCATAAATTGTATTAGCATTGTATTTATTTTGGAAAACAGGTTTTTCTTCTATATTAATATCAGGTGCAGTGGTTTTTGGATAATATAATCTTTTTTGTTCTTTCTAAGCCATCTTGTTAATTTGTTGTTCATCTGATTGGTCAGAGTCAGATTGGCAGGATTGGTGTAATGTATTTATTGAATGTTGGGCTTGCATTGGGGTATCAGCTGGAATTAATTCAGACTTGTAACTTTCCAAAGCATCAAGTCTATTTTGGATTTCTATTAAGAAATCATTTTGGGGTTTTTGGAAATGTTTTGGAATCTCACAAGGTGTGAATATTGGTTCTTTAGAACTTTTTTCTGTTATCTCTTTTACTTGTTCTTTCTTAATCAGTTAACTTTCTTCCAAATTCTCAATATAATCTAATTGTTTTCCTATTGTATGAAGACTGATATTTGTATAGTTGTTTTGTTCTACTATCATCTTAATATCTTTTGATGAGATTTGTTCTCCTGCATCAGGAGCTCTCATTCTTAAAGGATTTGCTTTTATTCCAATATTTTTGTGAAGATATTGAACCTCTATTAAAGGGGGGGTGTCGAGATTCAACTTCTCCTTTATTAGTTTGCCATCTAGTATTATGTTTTATTGTATTAACAGATTCTGAATAACTTCAAACCATTCAAAGAATTTTATATGAATTTTATATGAATTTTATGGGTATTCATAAATTCATAATATTCTTGAAGAATTTTTTATTATTATTATAATTTTTAAAGTAATCTTCTCTTTTTTGCTTATTTTTTGGTGGAATAGAAGTGCTTTCTACACCATTCTTTGTTTACCTCAAAAGTTTTTTTCTAAAACAAATATTTTTGAATTTTCTCCTTGTCTTGCATTATTAGTCATTGATGAATATGTTGGTGACATATTACGTGAATTTTGGGGACTCTCTTCCTGTCTGGCATAGATAGGTTGAGCTATATTTGAGGAATTATCTATTCCTTGTAAATTTGTTCTAAATGTTGTTGGGATAGAAGAGACAGAGGCTCTAGCTGTCTTAAAATCTACCATTTGTGTTTCTGGATTTGACTCTCCTTCTAAATTTAACCTCCTAAAAGCTGCGCTGGTACTTCCTATTTCAAAGGAATGTCTTAGAGGCATTCTTTGTGGCCTGTTGAATATTAATTCAACTGTGCCATCTTGGTGTTGAGAGATTTCACTCAATGAAGTGTTTCTTATGGGATTTGGTGCCACAGGGTCTGTAGCACCCTCAAGTTTCCACCTATCAGGAAGGTTTATTTCATGCCATTGTATTGTTCTTGGGATTGTGGTATGAGATCTTGAAGTATCTATTTCTATTAAGAGGGTTTCTCCTTTTGAGCTTTGGAGTAAAGCCTTGGTATTAACTACAGAATACATAGCTTTGAAATAGAGTCTATAAACTAATGTTAATACTTCCATACCAGGGAGCATTTTGTAGTTAAGGGTATGTATTTGGAGGGTCAAAGATTGTAAAATATTTTTGTCAGTCAAAGAAACCATAAAATTTGGATAACAATTAAAATGTATTGGGCTGGTACATAGGCTTGTTTCTATAGTTCCTAATAATGAGTTATTAAACATGATGTGTCCTTGGTCTCTTAAGACAATTAAAATTGAGATATTTTTAGTGGCTTCAACACTAAGAGGTTTGACACCAACCTGGACTAGTCCAAAATGGACATATTTGTAATTTTGTTCTTTGGGTTTATTAATGACGACTCTATCTAATAATTGGATTGTTTCATATTCTTTTTGAATAGGTAAACTCCTTTCTTTTGTTTTTATAATGTAACTGCAAAAAGCATTTAAATTTTCAAAAGTTGTTTTCTTATAGACTTGGTTTGTTGGAACTCTTGGAAGAGTCCAATTATCAAATCTTTAGGGAATATTTTCATAATGTTCTTCTTGTTCATTAATAGTGTTGTTTGAGGGTTGGTCGGACTCTTGGGATTGATTGGAAACAAAGCTTACAGAAGAATCGATTCTTCTAAGGAAGGGAAACATTCTTTGTTTTCTTATTTCCTACAAGGGGGTTCTATTATCAGGATTTTCAGATTATTAAAGTTGCCTACAGGGATACTTTATCATTGACACGCCTAATTGGACAGTGTATCAATACTCAGCAAAATAATAATACATTAATGAAGACAGTTAAACTAGAACTCGAAAATATTAAAAAAAATTGAATATTTTGAAAACTTAGAAATACCTGCTCCTCCTTGGCTCTGATACCAGATTGTCCCGAGGATCTTAGGATCGTAATCGTTAGTTGAAAATAAAATTTGAAAGATTGTTTGATTAAATTTTTGAAAAGAAAAATAATAATTTTTTGAAAAGGAAAATAATAATTTAAAAACTTAAATTTTGAAAACTTAAAATTTGGAGAAACGAGATTTGATTTCTGAAATGGGTATTTCAAGTCGTGCCTTTCATTCTAAATCTGATAGCCTTTTATAGAGGGCTATTATCTCTTTACATCATTTGAACCGAAAAATTCAATCACTTTTATCATTACATAATTGAAACTTTGATTACATAATTAAAACTTTTCAGAGAATATATTCTCTGGTTACAAAAATACAAATTACAGAGAATATTTACTATTCATACGAGAGAATCTTACTGTTCTTGCCAGGGAATATTTACTGTTTATGCCAAAGAATATCTTCCTTATCATACTGAACATCCATAGCCTCCAAGTTTGAAAGAATTTCTTTAAACACTGTTAAGTGTTTGTGCACAGACGCACCTTCCTCCAAACGATGAGCATAAAGACATTGCTTCATATGCAACTTGCTAGTTAGAGTTTTCGACATATATATTTTTTCTAGCCTCTTCCATAATGCCACGGCGGTCTTCTCCTTCATCACATCTTGCAAAATTTCGTTAGAAAAATGCAGATGTAACTGTGTTAACGCCTTTCGATCCTTGTGCTTTTTCTCTTCCTCTGTCAATGTCGAAGGCATCTTATCTACCCCTAGTAGGACTTTCTTTAAATCCATCTGTGCAAGAACTGCCTGCATTCTGGTGTTGTGATCCAACAGCGGAATTTCATACTTTAAAGACGCCATTACCGTGATCAAGATGAAAAAAACCCAGAAGTTCAGATACCAATTTATGAAAAAAATAACGTCGGTAATGACAAATATATCGCAAAGAAAAGAGAAATAAAAAATAAAGAACACACAGATTTTATGTGGAAACCCTTTCAGGAAAAAACCACGGATAGAGGAGAAGAAAATTCACTATGTCGAATTCAAATCAATTACAACTGGAATAGACTATGTCTATTTATAGGCTTGTAAAGCCATATTCTAATAGGAGTGTAGTAAGATTGAAACACCTTATTCTAATAAATATCAAATACATGGAGTTTAATAAGGTTTAAAAAACTTTATTTAAAATAAAATAAAAGAAATGTAGTTCTATAGGGATTCTTCTTTTATTTTATTTTACCATTGTATTTTATTTAAATAAGGATTCGAGTCACTTAATTCTAACATATACAATAAAATATGATCTTTCAAATTAATAAATTATATACACTAAATATATAATATATATATATATATAAGCAATGTAACACCCCAAACCCGGCCTAGAAGTTAGGCTCGAATCTGGTGTGTCACATTGAAGGAAGTTGAAAAGCTAAGCAATTGTTTAGAAAAGTTTTATCAGATTTTTGAACTCCGAGTTCGTTGTTTGATTGAGAAAAACGTGATTTACTAAATGACCGTTTAAAAGTTGTTATTATTTTGAAAAATTGTTCTGTTATGAAAGTTGAACTTGCATCGTTGCGTAAACATGATATTTTAGAAAATAATTGCTAATGTTTTAAAAAACCCGCTTTTATAAGTTTAATGATATAAATGAAAACTTAGAAAAAATAAACCAATGGGCTTATTACAAAATATTAACCCAAAATAAATAATCTAAAAGAAAAGGTAAAAATCGAAATTACTAAAGTTCACGAGCAAGATCTCCGATGTATAGCCACCCCGAGTCCTCCAGGCTCCTAATCCTCAATCATTGGAATCACCAAACATTTAATAAAAGAGGGGTGAGTTTACGAAAACTCAGTGTGCACAACCCTATCGGTAAGAACATGCATCACAATAATTCGGGCCGAAGCCCATTACAGTAATAGTGGCAATTGGGCCTTAGCCCAAAATAGCCTCGGGTGAGCCTTAACCCATATCATATTCACAGCAGATCATGTATGCAATGCGATGCAAACCCAACCCAACCTAATTTTCCATCCTCTACACACCACTCGTACCTGCCAATCACACCAATGGGGATTTCTACAATCAACCCTCACCGCTACACACCATCGATGGCGCATCATGTTTGCATTAGTCAGCTCATCATCATAATCGTGACATAGTCACTAGAACAGATCATGGCAGAGCCACTACAACAAATTGTGGCAGAGCCACTACAACAGATCGTGGCAGAGCCACCAGAACACTTCCCTTTAGTAACATAATCCCAATCCCATGCAAACATAATAACTTTAATGCACAGATACAACAGGTTTCAGCATGCATGTATAGAATGCTCATAACGTATATCATGTCATCTCCCCATAACCATTTGTTTGAAGTAACAAAAATCACTAACCTGATGCCTCGCCTTTACCCTCCAAAGGGCAACTCGCTAGCCATACCGAGGTTCGGCATTTAACAGAATATAATATTACATTAGCACAACATTATAGATGGTGTGAGAAGTTACACACAATCACGCTAATCAACCCCAAAGGATATAACGATAATTTTACCTACCGAGGATATTTCAGTAATTTACCTACCAAGGGTAATTCAGTAATTCTACTCATAACTAATCTATGTATGCAGTGCATCTCGAATATAATCAATCATACAATTAACACAGACAACATTAGTACTACCACAAGGGTACAACGGTCATTTTATTATTTATGGGTAAAACTATAATTTTGCAAGCCGGGGGTATTTTGATAATTTCATAAACCAGGGGTATTTCGATAATTTTGCAAACCAGGGATATTTTGGTAATTTCACAAACTTGGGGTATTTCAGTAATTTCGCAAACCAAGGGTATTTCAAAAATTTCACAAACCAAGGGTATTAACGACCCAATAGAAGGTTCACTATCACCTCGAACGAATCAAGTATTCTAAAAAGAGATAATGATGCGAATGGGCCTAAGGCCCATTCTCAGCCCAAGTAGGCCCACACACTCGTGTGGTCCATTTAGCCTAAACCTAGCCACATATATGAGATTCACATAGTCTAGTTCCCTATCTACTACTCAATCATACAATTTACTCATATGGGCCCCGGCCCATAGGCCCACTTGGCCCCTTTCGGGCCATCGTGGCCTAACAACCTAAACCTACAAGAACACTATTGATGGCCTCAACTATCGTGTTGAAACCCTACACATGCGCTCGCATTCTCGTGTGGCTACCATCGCCATGTGAGGCTTATCGGCATTTGCCGCTCTACAACTATAGTAGAGAGAGTACACACCTGATAGGAATCTGAAGCTGCTAAACCGCGCTCCGAGCACTCCTATGCCCAATGCCAACCAGGTATGCTCCTTCTCCTCCTAGGCAGCTTTATATATAGCTAGCTTCTTACCTTCCTTCTTCGTATCTTTCCGATGTGGGATCCCTCCGTCAGTAGAGTTTAAATCTAACTTAAACTCTTCCCGTCCAATCCGTAAAATAAATACCCCCTTGCTTTCCATGAGATTCCAACCCAAGCTCTCCCATCAGCCAATTCACGCCACTAGCCACTAAGCCACAAGCTCCTCTTGTGTCTAAAACCATGCGCAACTAAATATAACCCTATGGCAAAATTCTAGAGCCCATTTAAAAAGAAAACCAAAATGCAAAAGCCAAGACTTGAACCTTGGACCTCATTCCTTCCTTGTAGCATCACCCCCTTGTCTCTTATGTGGCATCACTTTGCCACTACACCACACACTCCACTTGTGTCATTTTCCCCACATTTTATTCTTAAAGCCTACTACTAACTCCTAGGGTTTTATTCCCCCAAAACCAAAATTTTTCCTAAGGCCTAACTTGAACCCGGGACTTCATAGAAGCCCCCTAACCTTCCAAAATCACTCACCTACTAGATCCAACTTGCATTAAAGCCGTTCTATTATTCCAAAAAATTTTAAACGCTCCTACACCTAAAGCCTAATGGGCCCAATCCTACTAGGCCCAACTTTGGGATGTTACAAGCAATTTTAAATGAAACTAAATGTACATATAGATAGGTTTAAGAGGAAATATAACATAAAATAATGTGAGAACCAATAATTTGTATAGAATAATAACATGTAATTGTATTTAAATTAAATATTGTAAGAGTCATCCAAGAAATACATAATATATGATGTTGAAATGAAACATTTATACAAGGAATAAAATACATTTAAATGAAAAATAAAACAAATTAAAACATTATAAACTCAATTTCCAAAACGATTTTATTAAAAAGCTTGGATAATAACTAAATTTAATACTATAAAAGTTATGATAATTATAAACAAAATTAAGGCTTAATCAAAATAAAAATATAATTAGAGGCTAATTTATAAATAAATAAAATTATTTAATCAAGTATCAAACTGAGATGCGCACAAATAATCAGAGGTTAAAAGTACAAATATTCCTATAGCCGAAACGTAGTGTACAAATTGGATCAAATCGATATAACACATAAATTACAGAGATCAATTAAATAACAAAGAAAATATACTGGGACCAATCAAAATAGCAGCATGAAAGAGAAGGACTAACGCGCAAATTATCCCTTTACCGCGAAACGCATGAATCCTTAGGATATTGGGTCGGGTTAGACTGGGTCACTCCAAACGGCGTCATTTTAAGGCTATTAAAATGAGCCTAAACGACGTCATTTACTTAATGGCCACCAACCCTTTAAAAACCAAATTAAACTCCCTGCTAATCTCCTTTAACGAAACCCTAGCCCCTCTTTTCATTTCCCCCCTCAACTGAAACCCCAAAACGGCTTCCTACCAATGATCCACCATTTCAATCGATGGTCGGGGTGAAAGCTTCGACGAGAACTCATCAAAACGGCTGGAAAAGGCTCCGATTTGCTTTGGGCACACTTTCGACGAAGGAGACAAAGCCCCGATGATGCTGCCCGGAATCAGGTATTTCCCTCTCCTTTCCCTTTTTTTATTTTTGCATGTAGAAAAAGAAAGAAACAAATCAATGCTACAGAACTGGATTCAAAAAATAAAGAAAATGAAATCGAAAAGAAACCTTTTGAATCTCTGTTTCTGGTTTCTATTGCTCTGTATTCTCTTTGAGCGTAAAAAAAAGTTACAAGAATGCTGATTCGATTTTATAGCCGAATCGAAATATAATTTCTTTTTCTATTTATTTTTTTTGCAATTTCTCTACTATTAGAGGCCCGATTTGCAGGTATGGAAGGTGCGAAAGTGGCGTACGGAGGCGCGTGGCGCGTGCGGGATCACAGGTAGTAACGCGTGGAGGCACATGCAAGGGGGCTACTGCGGTGCTTGGAAATCTCTAGAAGCTCTCTTAGGGTTTTTGCTGAAGCTGTTTGGGCCATTCATGCTTAGTTAGGTATTGGGCCATACCTGGTTTAGGTCTGTTTAAAAACATTTGGGCTGAGGGTTTTGTGTAATGGATATTGGACTGTTAATTTTTTATGTTTTATTATAATTTATTGGTTTTTTTTATTTTGGTTTTTGTTTAATAAACTGGTTAATTGGGCCCAGGCAAATTGGGCCTATTACAACTGCCCCTCTTTGCTCATTGTCGTGTAACGAGAATAGAGCAAAGACTTCAAAAACAACCAATTTTACCCGGTCTTGCCTCTTTCAGTACTTTTCTTCTTCGAGTAGTTTCGTTCCATCCCGTTACATCTTCAGGGGCCTAGAAACTAACGTTTCGATCCAACTTAAGGAAATTAGACTTGTAGCCTCAATTTGCTCCACCGCAACTTCGAGGAGATAAGATTTGCTATCCTAAGTCTGCTTAACTGCAAACTCAGGGATGCCGGACTTGTATCTTCGGTTAGCTTCACTGCAATCTTAAGAAGACAATATCTGCTATCTTCAATCTACTCCACTGCAAACTCAAGGTTGCCAGACTTGTGGTTTAAATCTGTTCCACTACTGCTTAGGGAGACAAGATTTGTCGTTCGATCTTGGCCCACTACTGCTTAGGGTGACAAGATCTACAATCTTTAACCTATTCCACTACTGGTCTGAGAGATAAGGCTGGTGGCTTAAATATGTTCCACTACTACTTAGGGAGACAAAATTTGCCATTCGATCTTGTTCCACTACTGCTTAGGGTGACAAGATCTACAATCTTCGACCTATTTCACTGCTGGTCAGGGAGATAAGGTTGGTGGCTTAAATTTGTTCCACTACTGCTTAGAGAGACAAGATTTTCTGTTCGATCTTGTTCCACTATTGCTTAAGGTGACAAGATCTACAATCTTCGACCTATTCCACTGCTGGTCAGGGAGGTAGGACTCGTGGCTTAAATCTTTTCCACTACTAATTAGGGAGACGAGATTTTTCGTTTGATCTTGTTCCACTACTGTTTAGGGTGACAAGATCTACAATCTTCGACCTATTCCACTGCTGGTCAGGGAGATAGGATTGGTGGCTTAAATATGTTCCACTACTACTTAAGGAGACGAGATTTGCCATTCAGTCGATTTGCTCTACTACTATTTAAGGAGACAACATCTGCTATCTTCAGTCTGCTCCACTATAAACTCAGGGAGGCAAGGCTGGGGTCTTTGATCTGCTCTACTACTATTTAAGGAGATAAGATCTGCGATTTTACCGATATTGCTACACCGTCCTCTAGGGGACATGTCCTGTAGACTTGATGTCATATGCTTCTATTTATGCCAAATGATTAGGATGCTATGATCAGAATGAATCAAATGCTCCTAACTAAATGATATTATGGATGACATTTGCATGAATGCAGAATGTCATGAGAATGATCTTGTGTTAAATGTACAACGATTAGGATGCAATAATCGGAATGAATCAAATGCTCCTAACTTGATGACATTTGCATGAATGCAAAATTTCATGAGAAGGATAATTTTTAAATGTATGATGATTAGGATGCAATGATCGAAATGAATCAAATGCTTCTAACTAAATGTGTTTTGCATGAATGCATAATTTCATGAGAACGATCCCTTTTTAAATGCTTAGGGTTGTCATTGCTCACTGTTTATCAGAGCTTTATCACTGACTTATTATGCTGCCATCTTGTTCGGTTGGTATTCTTGACAGAAAACCCGAGAAAACAATTATCTTGCTCAATAGATTTGCCCCACTTAACTTCAGGGTTCATCTCATTGTAACTTAGGGGTACAGGATTTGAATCTTTTCCCATCCATCCCATTGCGACTTCAAAATATAGGATTTGTTTCTTCTCCAATCCATCCCATTGCTATTCAAAGGTATAGGATCTGTATCAACTTTAATCCACCCCTTTGTGATTTAGGAATATAGGGTTTATTTCATCTTCAATCTATCCCACTGCAACTCAAGGGTATAAGATTCGTATCAGCTTCCATCTATCCCACTGTAACTTAGGGGTATAGGATCTATAACTTGTTCCGTCAACTGATCACTTCCCGGGTGACCCAACCAGTTGTGTATGCATGAAATCGCATGGATGTGGAATATCATTTTTTTCGAGAATGATTCCCGTTTTACACTTGGGTTAACAATGCCCATTTTTCGTCAGGATTGTATCACTAATGCAATACCTTGTCATTTTATTCAATAGCCATTTTTGACAAAAAAATTCGGAGAGATAGTATCAGTTTAGACTCTTCCTCCACCAATATTTCCATCCCTCACACTTGGTGAGTTTTAAACAATAGTCTTGTTTCAGTTTCTTGTATTATTTAGAAGCTTCCAGAGTAATATGCGAAACTCCTTTTATGAAAGTATTATTAGTCCACTAATCGTTATTTCAATGCAAAATGCTTGAAAAAGATCAATAGACAAGAAGGAAATTAATTAGGAGCATAGCTCGAAACAAATAAGTTAAGCAAAGATAGCAATCGCATTAAAAAAGGAAATTTATTGTGAACATATTTTGAAAAGAATAATATAATCACAAATAATAAATTTAAAATGGGTAAAATGGAAACTAGGTGCCCCAGATATCATAGCCTGAGCTTCTCTATTTCATCTTCTTGAGGACCATTTTAAGCTCGATATATGTTTAGGGGATCCGGAGTACTTTGTCGATGCCCAAGACATAACATACTTCTTCACTGTTGATCAAGTATAGCAATACTACTGTATGCCCCACTTTTGATCAAAATTTGAGCTACCCTTTTCGGGTTTTCAACTCAAATCCCTTTTGGTCTCAAAGCGCCCTTTACGGGTTTTTACCTTGGCCTCTCCTTTTTCTTTCTTCTTTTTTGATGAAAATTTTATTTTTTCCTTTTTTGATTTTTTTTAAGGATCTTAAGGCACCCTTTGCAGGTTTTTACTTTGGCCTCTCCTTTTTAGATGAAACCTGAATTCACCAGCTTGAGCATGTCCTTGCTATCCATCTTGGTCAAAGTTAATGATCTTGTAGAACAAGCCTTCTTCTCTACATAAGGTTTTTCTAAATTTGGCATTTACTTTCCTCTGAAGTCCTTTTGGATGAGAAGAATCCTTTTTAATGCCGAGTCCCCATCCTGAAATTCTCTTGAGCTAACCTTTTTGTCATAAGCCCGTATTATCCATTTTTAGTACATTCAACCATGATGAATACTTTCAATCAAGATTACTGTAAACATTCTACTTCACCCAATTCTTAATTCGATCAAAGCTTGGAGAAAAGGAATCTTAACTTCCAACAATTGTTTCCATTTCATAAACCAATGAGAAAGATGTTGCCCCGGTGAAGGTCCTGGCCAACGTTCAAGAAGCAAGGAGGGTAAATAGTAACTTCTCTATACCAACTTTTACAAATCTCATTTATTTTTCAAAAATTTTGAATGGTTTTTTTTGCTACCTTTGCTATACTAATATGGTGTTTGATTTTTGAGCAGACTGTAAATCTTTGACATTGTGCAATTATGATAGACATGATCCTTTTGGAATTCTTTATTGCCACTTTGTTTTGAATTTGAATTTGCGTTTGAATTTAAATTTGGATTTGGATTTGGATGTGGATTTGCATTTGGATTCGAATTTGAATTTTATAACTGCTGGCTTTGTAATTTTGACATACGAAGCAACATTCACCCTCTTAGTGAAGTAATTGACAACCACGAAGATGAATTGGTGTTGGCTAGATGCTTTTGACGAGATCGGCCCCCATAACATCTATGCCCCACTTATAGAAAAAATGGAGGAAGCACATAAATTTTGTCTTCCTCAATTTGGCATTTACAACGTAATTGATGCAATTTCCTTTTCTTGGTAAACCAATAGCTCGAGTCTCCTGACTAGCCTGGCCATCGTAGAACCATTAACATGGGCTCTTTAAACACCAATCTTAACGGCATACCCATGTTTCAGTAGCTTGGCATGCCTTGATATGATCGTGCGAAAACGTCTTGAATTCTTGAAAATAGCTCAATGATGTCTCGCCTTATTTTTGTGGTGAATTAGGCTTCGATCTTTGCCCCTTTCCTAAGCTCGTAACGTCTACTGACCCTTTGCAAGGTAGAATCTATTTTCGTCTTGTTCTACCATCCTTAACAAATCAAAAGATGGGCTACAATCGCTATCATCTTCAAAGTTCTTAGATCCCTTAAACCCATATCCCATTCAAAAAGGGAGTCAGTAACAACGTCGCTCATCTAGTTGATATCTGGGTACCTAGGTACGAAGGCAAAAAATCCAAAGAATAAATGATTCTAAGGATGATTATTTGTATGGTATGATCATGAATAAAGAATGAAAGAATATTTGAATAGAAATCCAAAGTACAAAAGAATCTATAAATAGAAAGAATGGAAAAAATATTTGCTCAAAAAGATGCATTTTATTGAAATAAAAATTCTCAACACAAGACTATTTCACAAAATGACTCTTATTACTTCTAGGCTGAAAGCAATAAGCGTGTTTTAAATATTACTCTAGATTAGCCTTAAAAATACATGTCTCTTCCAAAGTCCCATTGTTCAAAACACTCTCAAGTATATAAAGGCCGATGCTTGAAAACTTTTATTCCTCAGTTCCCTCTTCGGATACGCCATTGGTGTTCTGATTTCTGAATTTCTAGGTGTAACACCCTTAACCCGTATCCGTTGCCAGATTAGGGTTACGAGGCGTTATTAGTCATATCTGATTCACAGATATTCATTACATTTCATAACTCAAAAGTCTAATCACTTCAACATTTGAAACCTAAACAAATATCAAGTCTTTAAATTAAAAGAAACATAACTTTCATAATTAAACCATACTCCAGCGTCTATTAAACCATATTGTTATGTAACCTTAAAACGAGTACAAATTTAAACATCAAATGATCCACAGTCACTATTAAAATTCCACTCATTTAAACGATATTGGTGATATAAAACATAACCAAACTAACTTTAGTTGCCAATATACCATTCGCATATTTTCCTAAAGTCAAAGCCATATCTAACATAATTACCGAATCCATACCAACTCATTCCCTTAATCAATCATTGATTATAACAATTCACATGCTATACACATTAATATAAGATAGATTAACCACATTACATATTAACCATACGTAACTCACATGCTATACGCATTAATATAAGATAGATTAACCACATTACATATTAACCATACGTATATACACACTTAATCAAGCATCATTTCAGCATTTAATAACTTCATCTTTTAATGCAAATATATATACATACGACCATAACGATTTGAACCATTTCAATTTGACAAATAACCATAATATAGCATAGTTAATAATATTGATTCAACCAAATCCATTATTAGCAATTATCTATGTAATTAAACCACTATGGCCGAACCATATTTTATATAAAAGTCTATTATCTATATTTACAAATTAAGTTAATGCATGACTAAAGAATCATTATCATAGCATCATTAACGATACACAACTAAAGCTTAACCATGCTACCAACACAAGCATACTTACTCTATCAAAATTATTACCATAATGAGCAAGCACCAAGACCGAATACACTTAAGACTAAAATACCATAATCTAGCCATTTTGCATGGCTATATATATATATATACAAGGACATCAGTCATTAATTGAGACATAATCTAGCCTATACATGCCTTTAATTCAAAACCAAACTCAAAAGGTACCAAAATAGATTGATAGTGTGGATGACTTCGTTGGCGATCCCCGAGCTTGTAGCTTGATCAAAATCTATAAAATGAACAATGAACACACACAGAGAGTAAGCTTACTAGCTTAGTAAGTCTTAAGCAAATTTTAGCATGGCATTCAAACTTTCAAGCATTATAAACAATTTGTTTATAACATTGAATACAATTTATTTAACTCAAAAGTTCTTTATGGCGAATGTCATTACCATACTTACCATAGTAATTATCATTTTCTTACCTTAAGCAATTAAAAGTGATTCGATTTAACACTCAAACACTTTAGATCATATACTTAATAATAATTAAACTTTAACAAAACACATATGATATCTCATTACCGAACTTCAATACCTTATATAATTTAACATTTTCCTTATCTTACCTTCAACATTAACTCACTATCTCGTTCAAGATTCAAATGGTAAATATCAATTTCCAACTATACACTCACTTCATATACACTTCATTCATTAGAATCATACACAAGAACATATATATGTATACACATATCCATATAACCTTTATAACTCCAAATATTCAATATCCACATAATGATAATATGATCACATAACTAAAAAGGCCGAATATACCTATACAATCATGTATCACCTTCTTGTCCAACAAAGCTCACATATATGCTTTCATAATTGATCGATCATAGAAACTCAATTAAATAGTTCATAGGCACTTACCGTATGGCCAAGTAGATTAATTCATATGAATAAACCTTAGTTGGTTCTTTTGTCACCATAACTCCAAAGATTTTATATGCATAAGCTCATATTAAAAATCATCGGCATTAAGCACGCTAGACCGAGGTCTCAATTTTAATCACCGGGCATTAAGCCCGCTAGACCGAGGTCCAATTTAATCACCGACATTTAGCACGCTAGGCAATAAGCCCGATTTCATTTCACGAGCACGCAAGCAACGAGGCGTTTCAAGCTAGGCAATAAGCCCGATACATTTCACCGCCACGAGGCACCTAGGCAATAAGCCCGATACATTTCACGATGACGAGGCACGCTGGGCAATAAGCCCGATACATTTCACCAAGACGAGGCTCGCTAGGCTCAAAGCCGAATATTCATATTATCAAACCATCTCACACACATTACATATTATCAATATCACATGTAACACACATAATTCATATCACTTTAACATATCAAACTCAATTTCATTTAGCAACATTTAATTATTAACATCACCTATTACATTCGGCTTTGACCAATTTCATATTCAATAATCAAAATTCAGCATGTAAATTTGGTTATGAGCAATATTTACGGTATTAACTTGCTTAAAGACTTACCTCGGATACTTTTGGACGTCAACAACCGGCTATTCGTTAACTTTCGCCTTTCCCCGATTCAAGTACATTTTTCTTTGTTCTTGATTTGAATACATTCAATTTGAGCTCATTCAAACACATTTCATTTCAATTTAATCCAAAAAAAAGCTTAAATGGGCAAATTACCGTTTTGCCCCTAATGTTTCACATTTTTACAAATTAGTCCTATTTGCACAAAACACAAAATATACAAAATCTCCCAACATTATAGCTAGGCCGAATCTTCCACATAGCCATATAAGTCCATGCATTTCATTTATTTTGCATTTTAACCCTCAAAATTTATTTTCACAATTTAGTCCAAATTACTCAAAATTATCCAAAATCCAAAGACAAAACATGTTAATCTAACACATATATTTCATAATTCATCATCAAATATCATAAAACTCATAAGCTCATCAATGGCAAAACACAAAATCATCATCAAATTCAAAAATTAAGACATGGGCTTTGAAGATAACTTAGCAACGATCACAAAAACGTAAAATTATCGAAAAGCAGTTAAAACTAACCTTTAATTTAGCTTGTAAATAGCCGAATGTACAAAGCTCCAAAACCTTTTCTTTTCTTTGTGTTATTCGATTGGAAGAAAGAATGAATAAAATCCCACTTTCATGTTGGTTTTATTATAATATAATTATAAATTATAAAATAAATATAATATAACCTTTAACATATAAAATAATGCATAAAAACATGTTATATCACCATGTTGCCGTCCACTATAACTTAAAATGGGCATATTGCCCTTTAAGGACTTCACTAAAATAAAGCCACATGAATTTAGCCCTAAATCAAATAAAAGGTCACTTTTACCACTTATGCGATTTAGTCCTTTTTGACTAATTGAGCACACAAACAGTTAAATTTTTATACGAAACTTTTACACATATTAATTCACATATCATAAACATAGAAAATAATATTTAAATATTTTTATTTTTTTAGACTCGGATTCGTGGTCCCGAAACCACCGTTTCGATTATGGTCAAGTTCGGACTGTTACACTAGGCTTCTAATGACTTCTTCAAGGAATCATAACTCTCTTGCCCCCTCCTTCAATTATCACTATTTATTGCTTCATTCGGCTCATCGAACTTCACAACCCCTATTTTAATAAGCCTTTCGACCAATTTCTTAAATGCAATGCAGATATCGATTGAGTGACCCGTTATTCCCACCTGATACTTACATTGAGCATTCGAATCATACCATTTGGGGTATGGGGGTTGTATTGGTTCCATGTAATGAGGATTCACCACATGTGCATCAAATAGGCTTTGATACAACTCTCTATATGTCATTGGAATTGGTGTAAACTGGAGTTGCTTTGCACTGGATTCTTGTTTTGATAAGCCCTGATGACCAGTGGTCACAGCCCTTGGTTGACCTGCAGTGACCGATTTGGAATGCATGCTCAAGTTTTTCACTTCATTTTCCCTAATTCTCGGGGTTGATCTTTTGACACTTTCTCCCGCATATATCTTTCCACTTTTTATGGTATTCTCAATCATTTCTCCAGTCATTACGACGTCCGAGAAGCTCTTTGTAGTGCACCCTAGCATATGAGTGATAAACGGGGCCTTCAGTGTATAAATAAAGAGCATGGTATTCTCTTTCTCTAAGAGTGGTGGTTGGACTTGCATCGCCACCTCCCTCTATCGCTTGGCATATTGCCTAAAGCTCTCGTTTGTCTTCTTTTCCATGTTCTGGAGTGTAATCTTGTCGGGCGCTATGTCTGTCACGTGGCTGTAGTTTTATGAAAGCTTGAGCCAAGTCCTTCAATGCACCAATTTGGGGACGGGTCAACTAATTGTACCATTTGGCTGCTGCTCCCACAAGGCTATCTTGGAATCAATGGATCAACAATTGGTCATTATTAATATACCCTGTCATTCTTCTACAAAACATAGTAATATGAGCTTGGGGCAACTTGTCCTATTATATTTCTCGAATTCAGGCATTTTGAACTTGTATGGAAGCACCAAGTCTGGGACCAAGCTTAAATCTTTAGCGTCAATTCCATAACAGTTATCAGCACTTTCTATTACCTTAAACTTCTCCTCCAACCATCTATATCTGTCTCCTAGCTTTTTTGGTAATTCCACTTTTGTCCTATCTCCCTGTCTCCTAGCTTTTTTGGTAATTCCACTTTTGTCCTATCTCCTTCAGCTACCTCATCCAAATCAGGGACATTAGGATTGATTGGATTATCTCCTCAACAATTGTTGAGGCTTGGTCGTGACAGATGGCCTTTGTAAAGTTACTTCAGGTCGTGTTGGCACATGTGGTGGAGTAAAACCAGTGGGACATTGAGGATACTTAGTATTCTCCTCAACATTAACCATGGGGCTCTTTCCTTTATCCGTAAGCCCATTTAACAGCTGTGTCATCTGAGTCATTTGAGTCATCTTGCTCCCCGAGATTCTATCATTTTGTCCATTATGTCTTGCTGGATCTTAACCAACTTCTCTTGCATTTGTGCTTGCATCTGTTCCTGCATCTCCTTCTGCATTTGCTCCAATTTTTCTAGTCTTTTACCCATTAACTTGGTCTTTTTCCTTGTGCCGTAGGGATGCGTATTTGGTAAGGTTTTGTCGGCCTCCAGGTTACTAAAATAAGTTTTAATTAATTAGAGTCTTTCTACAAATTTTAATGCATGTGATATGATGTAATGAAAATGCATGAAATGTAATGCAAATGCATGGAATGAATGCAAAAAAGAAAGAGAGGCGTTGATTTTGAATTCAATTCCATTAGAAGAACTTTTCTAGAAAATAAATTTCTTTACATAAAATGGATTACGTATGCGGCTTTGTCCTCATAGTCCAGGTGAAGACACCAATCCTTTTCTTCGTATCCAGGATGTTATGGTCGTGTCTCGTGAACTTCCTCAATAGATTCCTCTTCTAGATTCTTATTGTTTGATCTAGGTCGCGACTCTTTACTCACTTATCCTCTGCGATGCTCGTTAACTCCTTTAAGAAATTTGAGACGTGACAGCTCTTGAATAGTGAATCATCGGGCAAAGTCTTGTATTCTTCTGCGGACTATCTTCCTTCTCTCGTTGTTTTCCTAGACTATATTCGAACGACAGTATCACAACCCACTTTATCAAGTAATCCATTTCCTTATGACAAACTCTTCTATTTAGCAATCGAATATGAATCAACACCTCCTTTCTATGATGATGAAATGCAATGCAGTTAAAACAAAAGAAACACGTTATCACAAGAGAAATAAACAACAGAATAAAGTACCTAATCGTGTGACCACTAGGGTTTGGCGTGGCTCTACCTAGGGTTAGCTCCTAAGTCTATCTATATGTGGTTTGGTTCTAGTTACAACATTAACACTCATTGCCGGCAACATCAAGGCCCCTCGTTGCCATGAAAATCCATTTATCATCGTGATGAAACTCACTAACTTGGAACAAAAGAGCAAGTCACATTGCCCACATTGTGACATCAACCATCCAACTTCACGAATTTAAATCCCCACATTGCAACGTAGGACCTTTTCTTGTTGCGACATCACCCACTGTTACTCAGATTTTTAATTCTTTCTTTTCTTCACTTCACCTTATTGACACCTAACAGAAAAGATAAATAAAATTTACTTAGAAACAATAATTAAACACATTAACAAAAATTAAAAGAACAACTAAAGATATTATTAAAATTTTTCGCAACCGAGGCGATCCATATAACCACCGTAGAAAATTTTCAGCCAGTTCTTGATACTTTGAATCGTCATTTGTTTCGCAACCAAAACATGTGAACTGGTCTTACCGATTTAACACATTGCTACTTCTTTATCTTTGATTGATGCGACATAGACATAATGAGTCATTTTACATCAAATCCTAGCAAACCCATACTTCATTCTGAGGTACTATAGTCTTGCGCAGAAAAACCTCAATGTTGCTTAATGTTGTAGATACTCAACCTTTACCACGCTTGTCGAATTGAAAATGAATATAATCATTGATTTCATTGATTGTCTTCTCCACAAAAATAATCAGAAGGTATGTTGGCTCTTTCACACCTTCACCTAAGATCGATTTAAGCTTATCATAAACATTCACTTCTAAATCTAATTCTACCTTTATAACACCTCGACAACCGACCCGATCGTCGGGTCTAAGCTACAAGGTGTCACATTCATTTTCGGAGCAACTGCAATATATAAAATTCAATTCGATGATCAATACATATTTAATTACAAGTGTTTCATATGTATTAAACGTTATATAATCACTTTCCGAGTCTTATACAAACTTACGAAAGTCTGTTTGCTAATTGAGGTCGATATGGATAAAATGTAAAGAACATAAATTTTTGAGCCCACATTGTGACAAAACTCGAAGTCATGATGTGACTCTCTATTTAGGGCTCACCGTGACGTGACTTTTTGTAAAGATAGCATGGACCTTGTTTTGTTTCTCGTTGCAACATCAAATGTTCGTCGTCACGACGTGACAATCTATTTCTTCCAAAACCAACTCGTTACAAGTTAAAAGGGACCTAAAATCACTTATATACATTCTCATGCAACCAATTCATATATCCAAAACCAATTGAAATTCATTCAAAAACAATTTCAAATCATTAACAAAATATCATTCCATGTACAACTTAAACATTTGAGACCTTTAGCTTAAAATTCCTAGGTACATGCCAAAAGACCAAAACGAACCACTTTTGTAACACCCAAACCCGACCTAGACGTTATGGTCGAATTCGAAGGTGTCACAAGGTAGGGTTTTGAAAATAGAAACGTCTCGTCAAATCATTCACATTTCATAATTCATATTCATTTATGTCAATTTTTGAAAGTGTTACTTAATCCATTTATTTGCCAAAACATTATTTGCAGCGGAAGTCTTAAAATCGTTATATTTTAAAAATGCAGTTCGTGTTTTTAGAAAACCTTTGTTTTAGTAAAAATCGTGTTTTAGCGAGTTGTCCAAATAAAATATTTAAATGAAAAATCCAAATTCCAAAAAATTAAATCAACAGTCTGGAGAGTCCAATTAATACAAAACTCTCAGAAATAATCTTTTAAATAAATAAAACCTTTAATTAAATTCAATTCAAAGACTAGTGGGCACTGCGAGACTTCACTGCACCGATCTGCCTAGGTTTGAGGATTACCTATACAGAACAGACATCAGAAGTGAGTTTACGAAAACTCAGTGTGTAACCCAACAGAAATAGACATGCTATTCATACAGTTATCAAATGCACAGTCAAACTCAGATTCAGATTTGGACATTAAGTCCATTGCCGAAATAGATATGCAGATCAGATATACAGAATCCTACCCCCATCCTCTACGCACCAACTCTGACCATCCCATCACACCATGCGGGGTTAAAAACACCCACCCATCCCTACACACCATATCGTGCCATTAAGACACATATCATTTAAAGTGCAGCCAAGCTGCCAGAATATAGGCGAAGGTTGCCTTTCAGAACACTTCCTCCATATATATATCATCCCACCCCAAACACAGACACAATATACAGAATCAGATACAGATATAACATGCTTATCATACTTGTGTACAGATATCAGATATACATATAGCAGAATAGTCAAACTTACATAAAAGTGTCCTACTCAGAGCATACTATCAGAATATCAAATCACATAATCTAGGGTTTGGTTAGCCCTTATCGACCCTACAGTAGGCCCACAGTCGATCGGAATGACCCGTGCGACCCTAGGGAAAATTTTAGAAATATGGGTCCACATGTCTATGTGGCTTGCCCGTGTGGCCCACACGTCCACCTTGGCCTAGCCCGTATGGCTCACACGGCCTCGCTCACGCCACCACACGGCCGTGTCATGCGCATGGCCATCCTTCATCGATCACACGGTCAGGCACACGCCCATGTGGCATTGACAGTGAACACTTTCAACTTTCGCCGAAACTTTGTTTTTAACGTTTTAGGAACACACTTGTTATGGTTTTGATGCGAAACTAGCCCCAAGACCACTAGCACCATTAACTAAAACGACCGTACGCACAGTTCAATCCGTTGAAGCGAAATCCATAACAACACCACCTTCCCCAACGTAACCAATCCCACAAGAACACCGAAAAGCTAAAATATCACGATTAAAAAAATTAGATTGATAGAAAATAGGGAGTAAAGGCAAAAAATGGTCAATGGTAGAAAAATGCAGAGGAAAGGAACACCAATGTCGGATATTTTTTCTTTGAGAGAGAAAACCAAATTTTTGGAAAACAAAAGAAAATAAAAAAATAATTCAGATAACTCCCCATATCCCAACTCCCCAATATTTTTTCAATCAAAACTACCCACTACTCAGAATTCTAATACAACTGAAACTCTATCACAAAATCGAGCAAAAATAATACCCACGCTCGCGCAGGGATTCAAACACAAAACCTCCAACATACCAACTCCTTTACCACTTAAACCAGCAGGCTCATTCTGATAAGGATTCACAGATAATTTTATATAAGCCCACTCCACAAGGGTAAGGCTTAGATAAAAAAAATAACAAAATTGGCAAAGAAGAGACTTGAACCCAAGACATCTCACTCACACCCAGAACACTTAACCACTGAAGCAGATACACAATTGTGTCAGATATTTATAGAATCATAAATAAATTATTTAGGGTGTTACAACTTTATAAAAACTTTGTTGGGTCAAAAACAATAGTCTGGATACTAACTTCAAGTCTCGAGGCTTCGAGAATCTCTTGAACCCAAGCGCGAAGGAAACAAATCGTATGCTGAATAATAGAGCTCAATGGTACATTTATGACTCAAGATATAAATAACAAACATAATCAATACATTTCAAGAGAAAACATGCTTATATGTAGTTAATAATCAACCAGCTCATGACAATGTGACATGCAATTTTTAACCACCAACTTACACATGTAACACTCTTATATCAAGTGCAACACAACTTTACCAATATTTCATCATACATAACTAGCTTCAACTTATTTAACCATTTGCACTCATTCAATTCATACTAATTCCATATCGTTCCATGATCAAGCACTCATTTATGCATTACACAATATGCTAATAGAATCATATCTTTCATGTGCCAAGACATTCATTTCTTTTTCTTTAGTCTTTATACCATTCGAACTGGTTTCAAAATTTGACAACTCATTTGTATTCATTTTGGCACCTATAACACCCCTAACCCGTATCCATCGCCGAAATAAGGTTACGGAGCATTACTGGAATTTACATTTCGAAACTATTAAAATTTAAAACATTTAATTCACAACATCAATCAATACAAAACCAAAGAATGACACACATATTGTCCCTTTTACGAGCCTTAAGGCCCTAAAAACACATTAAAAACAAGTCAAGACTAAATCAAAATCATATAGAATTTTTCAGGAAAAGGTGAAAATTTCCAAAACTACAAGGGTCACACGGCAGTGTGACTCACACGGTTGAGAAACATGCCGGTGTCTCAGGCTGTGTGGACATTCGAAGTAGGGACACATGATCGTGTCCCAACCCGTGTCAGTGCTCGTGTAACTCTTTGACTTGGGTCACACGGCCAAGCCACACGCCAATGTGCCTGTAACATCCCCAAACCCGGCCCATTCGTTACGACCGAATCTGGTTATGTTATTGTGGAAAAGACGGTTGAAAATCTTTGTTTACTTAGCATAAAGCATGAAGGAAATTATTGTTTTTTTTTCTTTTAAAACTTTATTCAGTTATTACCTTATGAAAACTTTGAAGTTATAAATTGACTGAATTAGAAAAACTTTATTAACCACATTCTTCATAAATAGGTTGCTTGGATTAAACTCATTTTCACATAGCAATTTAATTTAAATAAATCCGTAGTTAAAGTAATACCAAAACATAAAATGGCCTTTGTTACAACCCAACAAATTCAAATAAAATACTTACATCGAAAACAAGCATAATATAATAAATCTTCATCTTAGGCATGGGCCACCTTGTCCTCTCCGATCCCGGCCCAAATTTTATGCACTACGAAAATGTTAAAGGAAAAAGGTGAGTCACCAAGACTCAAGTGCTACCCTTTTTCCGGATTAGCAAAATATCACATTCAAACATAATCCGATCATCATGCATCCAAATCATATGCACCCAATCCTAACCGTCCATACACCTTTTCTACCCCGTGTGGTACCAAACCACTGGTGGTGCCAAACCACTGGTGACGTATAGTCACAGATGTGATGCCAAATCACTGGAGGTGCCAAACCTCCGTGTCCAAGACACGAAGTGTGTTACCAAAACACGGTGACCAAGTCACAAATCAATTGATGGGGCCAACCCATCGTGTGATACCAAATCACCGCGACGATCCCGTGTCTCATAAGTGGGGCCAACCCACGGTGGTGTTAACCACAGGGATAAGTCGCTATGAGGTGCCAAACCTCTAGAGGTACCAAACCTCTGGTGACCGTAGTCACAGCAGTGTTACCAAAACACCGGTGCTCACAAGACAAAATATCACCGCCCCTCCACTGTACAACCCACATAGATAATGATATGCATTTTAACGGACTTATACCCACATGCTTGATTAGTAACATACATATTATTTATCACCATCCAATATCATAGCACACGTAACAGATACATCATGCTTACCAAAAGCATCATAACAGGGACTTACCTGACCCCGTGCCTTATACCATAATGGTATTCAATCCACCTTTCATGGAACCAACCACACACATCATATATGTATAGATACAATAAGAGAGAAGTGTGTAACTGTACACACAATAATAATAATCAGCACATAAATTACTAGAAGAGTGTGTGTGTGTACACACCTGTAAGCCTTAACCAAAGAATCGATCTAACAACCTCGCTCCTACACGCTCTTGCACACTTGCCTACAATCGACAACCAACCAAAAGTAATAGCCTACGGCTTACCAATACCAAACGAATAGACTGATAAAGCAATCCCTTACCATCACTTACCCAACGATCGACCAAAGAACCGAGGCTACGCTTGACTGCTTCGAATCCCGGATGTCCTATGACAAAACGATTCCAACCAAATTAATACGCCATAAAACAAACACCAAAACCAACACTTACCCTCTTCTAGATGCCGATAGAGAACTGAAGCCTTACCCAAAAAGCATTCGGCCTAACCCAAGAACCTTCTCCAAGGCTTGAAATCGAACTACCAAAAGCAATCCACACCACCCTTAGATTCGGCCAAAGAACAAAACAAAAAGGGAAGGGAAGATTCGGCCAATACTAAAATCAAATGGAAGAGAATATTTGGCTAGATCCTTTAGAGGTTGAAACAAAAGGAAATAAACCAAGGAGAAAAGAATCGGAATGGAGATTAGCAATGAGAGGAAGGTTCGGCTTTGCAAGAAAGAAAACAAAGAAGAAAGCTAAGGGAGAGTAAGTGTTTGGTCATGGGAAAAGAAAGCCATCAAGCAAGATGACAAAACCAAGTGTCTTTGTATTCAAGAGAACATTCGGCCATCACAGCATTAAAGAACAAATGTAGTTTTCCCCAAAATGAAGGTTACTAAAGGTTTCGGTATAAAATGAAAACCAACAGAGAGACATTATGAAAATAAAAAAAAAATCGGCTTTGGTACCCACAACTAAGGCTGGCCGAATATACCCAAAATGCTAAAGAAACAAACAGCATTCCCCTTCCTAAAACACCTCCAAAACCGGCCACATACCCCCCTTTGAAGATCCCCACAACCGGCCACCTCCTGGAACCAATTCAAACCACAATTTGAATTAAACAAATCCCCCATTATTCTATCCACATTTTATCTCTTTATCACTCTAATTTAAACTAATTAAAATAATCTATAATTATCTAAAAAATAATAGAATAATAAAACCCACCAAATTAATTCTAATTCAAAACAATTACTTAAGCTTATCCTTATCTTATAATTAAACTCCATGTGCCTAACGCCTTTCAATTTCTTTGCAAGGAAAAGAATAAAAACAAACCCCAAACCGCCGCTCCTCGATTCGAACCATTGCACCTCTCCTTCAAAGCCCTGTGCCACTCGGCCACTTTGCTTTTATGCCATAAGGCCACACCAATTAATCTTTAAAGGCTTCCTACCAAGCCCCTAGCCACATAAGAAAAATAAAACACGCAAAGTCGCCCGTCGTCGAACCAACGCCCACGCGCACCTCCAGCGCCTAAGTGCCGCACAGGCACCACTCGGACCAGCTGCTTCTTGCGTCGAAACACGCCCCCACTTTTTTGTAAGGCTTCCTTCTTTGTAACGCCTAAACATAACAAAATTAAAACCAGTTTTTGTTGCCGCATTGCTTGAACCCATGACCTCAGAGGCGCTACCTCCAAATTTCTTCAAGAATACAAGATAGCCACCTTGCCAAAGCCTTGCTTGTGCCATAAATTACCAAAATAATTCTTAAGGCCTCCTTGGCCCGATTCCTTACCACACTAAAAATCCAAATTTTTTCAAAGCCTTCCTTTCATCCAAACATTCTTAGAACCTCCAAAACTCATCCAAGCACTCCCAAAACCTACTAACACTTGAATTATACCCAACATGCATAGCCCCTAAACCAGGTGTTACAATTCTACCCTCCTTAAAATAATTTCGTCCTCGAAATTACTTGTCTAAACTAACAATCCAATTCCTCCCACTACGCTATGGTCACAAGACTCGATCTTAAAGAGCTAACATACCTTACGAGCAACAAAACAAACAATACCAAAACCGCCTCTACCACGTCCACGAAAAATACGACCACGCCCCTAGAACTTATATCTAGCTACTCGATCTAATCTGATTAGAAATTTTATGCATTAGAAATTTGGTTCCACTATTTATCCACGAGCAAATTTTATGAAAAGAAGTTTTCGAGAGTAGTTCTTTCGAGCAATCAAGTTTCGTTCCTACCCAGGGGTAATCTCGTCATTTTTTTTTTTTGGTAATAACTCAGAGTCAATTTTGAAAATAGGTTTCCAACTTCAAAATTTACAAAATCTCAGGGGTCGTCTTGAAAATTTTGTTTCTCAAACAAAGTGTCTGCAAAAATTCCAAAAAAAAAATAGGTCATTTTCGTAATTTTGGAAATCATGGGCATTTTCGTAAATTCTCCAAATCGAATACCATTGTATTTCATAAAATAGGTTTTCGATATTTAGTAAAACAGAATATTTCAGCAAAAGTTGATAGAAAATTTAGAAACCAAGGGCATTTCGGTAATTTTATCAACCAGGGGTATTTTCGTAAATTTTCCCGAATCGGGGTATATTGATATTTTGAAAACTAGAGATTTTAATATTTTGCAAAGTAAAAATCATTTTAACAAAAGTTGAGGGTAGGTGGTAATTTTATAATATAGGGGCATTTTTGTAATTTTGCCGCTAGGGGCATTTTGGTAATTTTGGGTAAATCGAGAAAAACACTTTTTTTTTTTCAAAACCATATTTAGGGTTTACAAACCAAAAAGGGTAAATTTGAAAATTTTAAACCAAGAATTTTAAAACAAGCAAGGCTAATCCTTTCGGTTTTAATAATTGGTTCACTGTGAACAAGTCCTCTTGGTTAAGGTGAACCAGTAGCTACGCACTGTAGGATTCAAGTGGAGAGGAGGTGAGTCATGATCGCTTAAATACCAAGCTCCCACCTGAATACCACTCCTAGACATGTGCACACAGTTGCCACACCTTAACTTCGGTGACTTATTTCACGTGTTTGTTTACTGAGTTTTAAGTCTTATGCCATTGTTTGAGTAGTCTAATCCTAGGGTCCAACAGATCCTATTATTCTATTCTACGAGCCCAAACTAAGCCCAAATTAATTCATACAAACAAATCACTTCAAAAGAGTCTGAAGTACTTACCGGTGGACTTTGCCTGAGGTACAGTGCCATGCCGAATAACTCGAAAAAACTTTTATAAAAGCCCACATTTGAAAAGCCCATTTTGAAAACTCATTTGAGCCCAAAACCCCCAAAGCCGAAGTTTTGAACTGGCTCGATATTAAATCGTAACATCCCCAAACCCGGCCCATTCGTTACGACCGAATCTGGTTATGTTATTGTGGAAAAGACGGTTGAAAATCTTTGTTTACTTAGCATAAAGCATGAAGGAAATTATTGTTTTTTTTTCTTTTAAAACTTTATTCAGTTATTACCTTATGAAAACTTTGAAGTTATAAATTGGTGAATTAGAAAAACTTTATTAACCACATTCTTCATAAATAGGTTGCTTGGATTAAACTCATTTTCACATAGCAATTTAATTTAAATAAACCGTAGTTAAAGTAATACCAAAAACATAAAATGGCCTTTGTTACAACCCAACAAATTCAAATAAAATACTTACATCGAAAACAAGCATAATATAATAAATCTTCATCTTCGGCATGGGCCACCTTGTCCTCTCCGATCCCGGTCCAGCTTTATGCACTACCTGAAAATGTTAAAGGAAAAAGGTGAGTCACCAAGACTCAGTGTGCTACCCTTTTTCCCGGATTAGCAAAATATCACATTCAAACATAATCCTGATCATCATGCATCCAAATCATATGCACCCAATCCTAACCGTCCATACACCTTTTCTACCCGTGTGGTACCAAACCCTTGGTGGTGCCAAACCACTCGGTGACATATAGTCACAGATGTGATGCCAAATCCTTTGGAGGTGCCAAACCTCGGTGTCCAAGACACGAAGTGTGTTACTAAAACACCGGTGACCAAAGTCACAAATCAATTGATGGGGCCAACCCATCGTGTGATACCAAATCACCGCGACGATCCGTGTCTCATAAGTGGGGCCAACCCACGGTGGTGTTAACCACGTGGATAAGTCGCTATGAGGTGCCAAACCTCTAGAGGTACCAAACCTCCGGTGACCGTAGTCACAGCAGTGTTACCAAAACACCGGTGCTCACAAGACAAAATATCACCGCCCTCCACTCGTACAACCCACATAGATAATGATATGCATTTTAACGGACTTATACCCACATGCTTGATTAGTAACATACATATTATTTATCAGCCATCCAATATCATAGCACACGTAACAGATACATCATGCTTACCAAAAGCATCATAACAGGGACTTACCTGACCCCGTGCCTTATACCATAATGGTATTCAATCCACCTTTCATGGAACCAACCACACACATCATATATGTATAGATACAATAAGAGAGAAGTGTGTAACTGTACACACAATAATAATAATCAGCACATAAATTACTAGAAGAGTGTGTGTGTGTACACACCTGTAAGCCTTAACCAAAGAATCGATCTAACAACCTCGCTCCTACACGCCTTGCACACTTGCCTACAATCGACAACCAACCAAAAGTAATAGCCTACGGCTTACCAATACCAAACGAATAGACCGATAAAGCAATCCTTACCATCACTTACCCAACGATCGATTAAAGAACCGAGGCTACGCTTGATCGCTTCAATCCCGGATGTCCTATGACAAAACGATTCCAACCAAATTAATACGCCATAAAACAAACACCAAAACCAACACTTACCCTCTTCTAGATGCCGATAGAGAATGAAGCCTTACCCAAAAAGCATTCGCCTAACCCAAGAACCTTCTCCAAGGCTTGAAATCGAACTACCAAAAGCAATCCACACCACCCTTAGATTCGCCAAAGAACAAAACAAAAAGGGAAGGAAGATTCGCCAATACTAAAATCAAATGGAAGAGAATATTTGGCTAGATCCTTTAGAGGTTGAAACAAAAGGAAATAAACCAAGGAGAAAAGAATCGGAATGGAGATTAGCAATGAGAGGGAAGGTTCGCTTTGCAAGAAAGAAAACAAAGAAGAAAGCTAAGGAGAGTAAGTGTTTTGGTCATGGGAAAAAGAAAGCCATCAAGCAAGATGACAAAACCAAGTGTCTTTGTATTCAAGAGAACATTCGCCATCACAAAGATTAAAGAACAAATGTAGTTTTCCCAAAATGAAGGTTACTAAAGGTTTTGGTATAAAATGAAAACCAACAGAGAGACATTATGAAAATAAAAAAATCGGCTTTGGTACCCACAACTAAGGTGGCCGAATATACCCAAAATGCTAAAGAAACAAACAAGATTCCCTTCCTAAAACACCTCCAAAACCGCCACATACCCCCTTTGAAGATCCCCACAACCGCCACCTCCTCGAACCAATTCAAACCACAATTTGAATTAAACAAATCCCCATTATTCTATCCACATTTTATCTCTTTATCACTCTAATTTAAACTAATTAAAATAATCTATAATTATCTAAAAAATAATAGAATAATAAAACCCACCAAATTAATTCTAATTCAAAACAATTACTTAAGCTTATCCTTATCTTATAATTAAACTCCATGTGCCACTAACGCCTTTCAATTTGCTGCAAGGAAAAGAATAAAAACAAACCCCAAACCGCCGCTCCTCGGATTCGAACATTGTGCACCTCTCCTTCAAAGCCCTGTGCCACTCGGCCACTTTGCTTTTATGCCATAAGGCCACACCAATTAATCTTTAAAGGCTTCCTACCAAGCCCCTAGCCACATAAGAAAATAAAACACGCAAAGCTGCTTCGTCGCTCGAACCAACGCCCACGCGCACCTCCAGGCGCCTAAGTGCCGCATACAGCACCACTCGGACTAACTGCTTTTGCGTCAAACACGCCCCACTTTTTTGTAAGGCTTCCTTCTTTGTAACGCCTAAACATAACAAAATTAAAACCAGTTTTTGTTGCCGCATTGCTTCAACCCATGACCCTCGAGGCGCTACCTCCAAATTTCTTCAAGAATACAAGACACCACCTTGCCAAAGCCTTGCTTGTGCCATAAATTACCAAAATAATTCTTAAGGCCTCCCTTGGCCCGATTCCCTTACCACACTAAAATCCAAATTTTTTCAAAGCCTTCCTTTCATCCAAACATTCTTAGAACCTCCAAAACTCATCCAAGCACTCCCAAAAACCTACTAACACTTGAATTATACCCAACATGCATAGCCCCTAAACCAGGGTGTTACAGTGCCAGGCCATGTAACTCTCGAAATGCAACCTTTAAAAACCTACAGGGGACACACGGCTGTGTCGCCTGGCAGTGTGTCACACACGGCTGAGACACACACCCGTGTTTCTGATCGTGTGGACAAAAAATTGGTCATTTCCAAGCCATTTTTCTTACTCATTCATGCACACACCTATAACCAATTTACCACATGTAATCAAGCATCTTAAAGTACACTAAACCATACAACAATAAGATATCCAAATAGGGTACATATTCATACAACCAATATGCCTAAAAGGCACCTCAATCACAACAATTAAACATGTATAACTAAATGCTTAGTTTAGCCAAAACTTACCATTTTGTACACATATCAAATCCACACTCATATGTACCTAATTTACCATTTAACATTTAGCATCATGAGCCATAAATACCAACTACAATGTTAATACCAAAATTACCATGTTCAACTTCCATCATCTAAGCATCATAAACACTATAAAGTCATCCATCAAAAGGCCACATACATATATACACATATCAACCATTTCAATCATTCAAAATACCAAATTTACAAGCCAAAACATAATGGCTAAAACATCAACCAAAAACATCTATACATGTGCATATTTATCCAATTATCAATTAACTTGTTTCCATGCCAAAACAGAACATAATTGTTATATAATCACCATACAATATTAGGTTCATGCCATATCTAGTTCAAAACCTTTCCAAAGCATACCATATATTAACCATGTTAAGGTCAATTCATCATATATCACTTTGGTCATTCAAACATGTTTTAACACATTATCAAATTAACACATATCAACAAGGCACCAAATGTACCAAGGCTACATCACCCAAAATGACATATATATGCCAAACACATCAACTAACATTCAACTAATCATCATCCATAAGTTCACCTATACATGTCATTATAACATTAACCAAGACATCACAATCTACCGATATAATCATTGGATAGAGTGATGGATCTCTGACTAGCTTCCAACCCAATCGAGCTTTCGATAATCTAAAAAGTAAGGAAAAGCAACTACTTAAGCAATGAATACTTAGTAAGCTCGTATAAACTTTAGTTATATCAATCCATTTTAAATATGAAATTTATACATATCAAGAATAATCCTATATCGATACCGCAAGATTCATGAAACCATATTCAACAACTCACAAAGTGAATAAATCCACAGCATCACATATACATATCATCTCTAGCATAGTAGGATTTTAAATAACTTTAAACCCTTTCAAATTTTCTTATTTTCATTTGCATTTCATTACTTTCCATTGCATTTACTTACTTTAACTTAAATAACAACATCAATTCGAAACATCATTCCCTTTTTCATCATTTTACACTTCAAGTATGAACTTATTATTTCATTACCTTTCCACGCCCGTTTCATATGCATAACACACAAGACATAAGCATATCATTCAACCATAGCCACAAGCTAGTGCATTTAAACATATCTCTTTTTGAATTAATCACATAATAAACTATTTCATAAGAAATTGCATAATTTAAACCTTACAACTCTTTCATGAACACAAGCATATTTTCATTTGAGCACTTACCATTTCAATGCAACTTATAAGTAAACATAATATCATTCAACCAATAGCTTGGCACATGCCTAAGAATCAAACAACAACACAGGTTAGCATACTTGAACATATTTCATATAAATTCAAAATTGATAACCATCTATTCTCAACATGTAACACTTGGGTTATTACTCATCTCAACTTACATAATTTCCATGTATCATCATATCAAAGATGTTCATATATGCACATGTCATAATACATATCATTCTCTTACCATTTCTTATCTGAATAATGCCTGTTGAACCATTTAGAATACCATTGGATACCCGGGATAGCTTACACATAGTGTGTTAATAGTGTGCTAACTCATATAAGCTGTAATCAGTCAATTCATGTACAAGTATGCTCACACGAGCTGTTAATAAGTATGCTCACACGAGATGTGGGTCGAAACGTAGCTACACGATACTGCTCACATGAGCTGTGGGTCGGAACGTAGCTACACGATGTTGCTCACACGAGCTGTGGAATATCCACAAAACATGCTGGACCTCAACCATCGGTAAGATGTTCAAGACCGGCACCCGAATCATGTAAACCCTAATGACATGTCATTTGTATCCTATGAATTCCTAAGGTTCAAACGGGGCTCAGTAATCGTCGTACGTCATTGGATTTTCGTCATTTCATAACACGGTAAATTGCATACTAACATATATATATTGATTTAATCACAATATAATATTAACATTCAATTTAATCAAAATTATACAAAATACAGTTCATACAAACTTACTTGGCTAAATTGCTGAAATACCAAAGTTTAGGGACATTTTGATAATTTTCCATTTTCTTCGATTTCCACCCGATCTTAATCTAAATTAATAATTTCATTCAATTTATCAATTTAGACTATAAAACAATATATTTCATGCAATTTGGTTATTTTTGACATTTTTACAAATTGCCCCTAAAGTTTTACTTTTATTCAATTTAGTCCCTAAGCCCAAAACATGCAAATTAACCATTTTTAATGCCAAATTTTAACAACCAAATATTCATGGAACCCATATCAGCCCATATTTGTATTAATTTCACATTAAATCATTGTACTTTTACTATTTTAACAATTTAGTCCCTAATTAAAAAATTCATCAAAAAATCACTCAACAAAATACTTTTAATTATCAATCAACATTCCAAATTCATCATTTAACATAAAAAAAATCACAAGATTCATCAATGGAAACATTCAAAATATTTAACTATTTCAAAATCGAAGGTACAGGCTAGTTGGACCTAGTTGTAACGATCTCAAAAACATAAAAATTACAAGAAACGGGGCTAAATCGGACTTACATGCAACCTATGAAGCTTGGCCAAAGCTTGAAGGTCCAACAATCGCATTTTCCTTTCTCAAATTTGGCAAAACATAAAAAGAAAAAGATGGTATCTTTTACTTTAATTATTTACCTTTTAATTTGTTTTATTTTTAATTAATAATACATACATATTTTCATAATAAGAAAAACCAACCGCCCACTCATATGTAATATGGTATATTTACCATATTAGGCCATATACTTTCATTCATGTAGCCATTTAATCACTCAAATCAAATAGCGATCAAATTTTTCATCTTTTACAATTTAATCCTTTTTATTAATTAACCATCGAAACATTAAAATTTTTCAATGAAACTTTAATAGCACCTTAATGACGCTTTTTAAAAATTTATAAAAATATTTACAGTTCATTTTATAGAAATAAGATCCCATATCTCATTTTCTAAAACCACTTTACCTTAGTAAATCACTTATATAACATAATTTATCAAATCAAAAACCTTTTTAAAACCATATTTGACTCGTAAATATTAAAAAATAATATTTATGAACTTACTCATCGGATTTGGTGGCCCCAAAACCACTATTTTTGAAACCACTAAAAAAATGGTTGTTACAGCCCCCATGGCTCGTTTTTAGCTAAATCACAATATAACCACATATATTCTCACATAGATACAAATTTGGCTCAATAGTAGTAAATTTTAACTTATCTAAATTATTTACTAACTTGTGATTTGTACCCCCTATTAACCTAATTCGGACTCAAACGGATACTCAGATTGCTCAACCAACACACCTAACTAGCACCGAAGTATCTCACCAGATAAATCGAAATAAGGTAAACTTACATGTATGTGCATACTGGTGTACGAAGTGCATCCCGACACACAAAGAACATAATTTCATACTCAATCCAATCCTATGACATGGCAACTATATCCGACACAACTCGAACAACTAATAGGGTACCATATTCAACTCATTACAATTTAATACAGTTACCATTTATCAAACATATTCACTATCATAACTCATTTCATTAACATATCATGTCTAATTCATGTCATTCAATATATATTTTCACTCAATTCCATAACACATATCACAGTTCAATCAAGTCATGCTATTTTATATTTTATTCACTTTATCCCTCTATTCTGGAAATTCACATTCAAGCTCAATTCAATAGTTTAATTTATAACTAAATACTCACCTTGACACTCCAATATGAAAATAAAATGACAATGTAATCAATTAAAATGTCCTTAAATCGTAAATGTGCAAACCCAGATTTTGCAGGTCACTCATCGACCATTTTCACTTTTCCTTTCCCTCTAGATGATTTGATGTTCTCATTATCTACAAAATAATTATAAAACATATAATATTATCAAATTCCAGCCAAATTAGAATCAAATACTAAATTTCACATATTTTTAATTTATTCAATTTAGTCCCTAAAATCGAGACAAGCATAACTTTTAATTTAGAGTCTCGGATTAGAATCCAATTTCACAAAAACTCATTAAGGACCATTTATTTTTATCCTTACAAAAATTAATGAAAGTATTACATATTTTATTCAATTTGGTCCCTAATGTACGAAATTAATAACTAAGCTTTACAATTTAGTTCTTTTTATATACTAAGCTTAATTTCTAACAATTTAATACCTAAATCATTCAATTATCAACTATGTAAACTTTCTAAAACTCTAAAAATTTTACAAATTGGTATATGGGCTAGCTAAATCAAGCTCACATGATTCAATTTCCATAAAAATCAAAGAAAAAATGGCTAGGGACTTATTGGAAATTAAGGTTAAAAAGCTTGAAACCTTATAATGGCATCCTCCCATTTTTGTTTCAAATTTTTGGACAATTGGAGAAGATGAAATTCATCTCTCCTCCCATTATTTCATATATATATACTTGATAAAAGCTAATTAGTTTTATTAATTTGGTTTTAGTTAATTTAAACCTTAATTACATGAACTAATTAACATCCATCATGTCGTCCACTAACATATATTTAAAATAGGTTTATTTTCTATTTTGGTCATTTGGTTAATTGCTATTTAAGCCCCCAAATCTTAATCTAATTAAAAATTTATAGCGATTAAACTTTTACAATTTAGTCCCTGAGCCATAATTACTCTCAATTTTGGTTAAATCACTTAAAGAATTTTCAATTCAACAATATAATAACTCCATAAATATCTTCATTAAATATTTACAAACTTGATTTATGAAAATAGGGTATCGAAGCTGCCTTTTCTAACACATAACCTAATCTTGATCTTTCAATTACTCTTTCAAACTTTGACAATTTTTCAAACTAGTCCTTTAGTTAGCTAGATTAAGCTACAACGATTTCAAAAACATAAAATTTTTGAAAAACCAACTAAAGAAATGCTTACATGGAAGATGGAAACTTGACGGAACCTCTGAGCTCTATAAACAATGGAGTTTCGGTGGGAGAAAGCAAGAAAAACATAAGTTGATGCCTTTATTTTGTTTTTAACTAATAATATTTATTTCCACTTAAGTTTAATTATTATAATTTAAACATTATCTAATTTGGAAACCACCATTTACCATCCATTAAAAATAGTTATGGCATATTTTCCATTTAAAACCATCCACTTGTTCATTTAGACCCATTTAATCCATATAAACTAATAGCGATTAACTTTTGAAACTTTTACGATTTAGTCATTTTTCCTTAATTAACTATCCAAACGTCAAAATTATCAAACAAAACTTCAATACGACACTATAATAAACTTGTAAATTTTAAATAAATAATATTTACTGACTCACTGGTTGAAATTGTGGTCTTGAAACTACTATTTTTAGCACCATTAAAAATGGGTTGCTATATATTTTTCCACTCTTAATGTGCATTTTTAGCTCCTAATTTGTTTGACACAACAACATAAATTTATTTAAATGTAAAAAATTATTAAAAACACAAAATAAAATAAAAATTCAAATCAACTAAAAAATACAATACATATTAAATACCTAAAATACAAATTGACACTAAATGACTCGATTCCACTTAAAACATGCTAAAATGTGTGTGAAAGGACAAAAAAGGTGCATATCAAATTACGATGTATCAAATCCCCATACTTACACTTTTGCTTGTCCTCAAGTAAAACCAAATCTAAATACAAATGCACATACATACACACACACCCAAACATTATGTTTCCATTTAACAATTATGAATATTAACAAGTACTAACAAGATGTGCCCCAATCAAAATCAAAATTTGGAGATAAACATAATATACACATGGACTCAAAGTTACATATTATGGAACAAAAAGAAGTTCTATCAGTTATTAACAACTGTGCACTAGATGCTTTAATGAAAATATGGCATGCTTTCAAATTCCATCCAAATGCAACTTCACAACCGCGAGATCGTTGTCATCTACCTGTAAAAAGGAAAGAAACCCAGCATGAAAAAGGAAGCAGATCACAGCAAGCATGGCAGTATTTTGTTTCCTTTTTATTTGTTTATTTCAAAGGCTATAAAAAGCCTTAATCTGTAATACACAGGGGAGGATAGACAGAGAGGATACACATAGATATTAAGAAAAAAAATAAAAAATACAATAGAGGTGATTTTTCGAAAGTTTATTCGCATTACTTTTTTTCTTTGATTTATTTTGCTACTAAAATAAAAAGACGGATACCTTTAAAACTCGTGCTGAGAACGGTATAATTTAGGACCTCCAACTACTGCATGTGGCGTCGCTGTGGCGGCGTGTGGGGTATATACGCGTTGAGCCTTGACTGGACCCTGGCCTCTAGACGTGGGAAGGGAAGAATCTGGAGAGCATTTTTGTTAAGTTGTTTTAGATTTTTTTTTAAATGAATGGGGTAAATGATTTTTAGTAAAAAATTTAAGTTATATAAGTAAATAAAAACGACGCCGTTTCTGACTAAAATGATCCACGTGTTGACCCGACCCAGCCCTCAGGATCAGCGCTTTTTATGAAAAGGGGGAATTTGCAGTTTTAATCCTTCTATAATTTTGTTTATTTTAATTTAATCCTATTTAAATTTCTATTTTTATTAAATTAACCCTAAAAATTTATTTTTATTTTAATTAGACCCTCGAACTACTTTAAAAGTTAAAAAACTATTACGATGTCGTTTTAAAATTTGGCATAATTGCCATTTTAGACCTTGCAGTTTAACGCGAGTTCTAATTTAACTTTTTTTAATCTATTTTAATTTCCATTTTAATCCTTGTTTTCTTTGTTTTATTTTATTTTTATCCTTTTATTTTTATTTTATTTTATATTTAATTATTTTACCACATTAAAAGATTCTATATTATTTTTATATGTTTATTAATTTACTAATAGTGTGAAACTCATATACATGTATATTTTATATGTATTATCTTTATATATATTTGATATATTATTTTACTAGGTTTAATAATTTATATATTATTTTAATAATTTATATATTATTTTAATATTTATATATTATTTATTATATTATATTATATTTTTAAATATTATATTATATATTAGTTTAAAAATTTTGTTTTGTACAAAGTTTATTATAATATATAATCTATTTTATTTATATTGTTTATTACATATATAATTTTTATGATTAGTATATTATGTATATAAATTTTTTACTTAAAATTATTGTAACACACTGAATTAGGGGTTATTTGTAATTCAATTAATGTCCCATGTGTGCTTAAAGAAATAAATAATATGACTTTATTTGGCACGATTTAGGGTCTAGAAATAACCCGATTTAGGTCGGATTTGGAATTAAAATCTCTTTTAAAGTACTTAAAAGAAGGAGCTAGGTGAGAAAGGGGTTAATGGGAAATTTGGTAATTATGGCACAAGAATGGTTCAGTGCAATGGTGGTAGCGTGTGGTTGGCAAGGGAGGTCGTGGGTTCGATCCGTGGAAGTAACAAGGGGATATGTTTTTTTCTTTTGGGGCGTTAAAGGAAGGGCCCAAGTAAGGAAGGCCTTAAAGAATTTTTGGGCAAGGATCGGACATGAAAGTCAAGGAGGTGGAGTGGCTTGGGGCGCCACTTAAAAGGGGCTTTGGTTAAGGTCTCGGGTTCGAGACATGAAAGACGCAAGGAGTGTTATTTTTTGGGCTTTTTGCGTTAAAGGCAAGAGGGCCAAGAAAAAGGCTTATAATTAAAAGGTAAGGGCTCATGACATGAAAATCTAAAGGGAAAAGTGGCAAAGTGCGTTGGAGGAGAGGGCTGCATGAGGTCGCTGGTTCGAATCAAAGAAGCAGCACCTTGGTTTTATTTTCTTCTTCTCTTTTTGCTGCTGGCGTGAAGGAGGGGGATGTTGGCAGCTTATAGGACTCTTAATTGATAAGAGATAAGGCTTATTTTTTTGCTTAATTTTGGCTGGAAGGGGGGAGTAATTAGTGGTTTATTTGCTTTTAATTTGTTCAAGGAAGATTAGGAGATAGATGGAAGATTAAACCTTGCATTATCTTGGATAATTCAAGGCTGGAATTATCACAAAAACAAGGTGTTTGCTGATTTGAGGACTCTTTGGGGGCTGTCTATAATCAGTTTGTATAGCAAAGAAGTGCCAAAAAGTTCAACCAAAACTCTTTTCTTCTCCCCAAATTTGCTGCTGTCGAATTCTCCATTGTTTCATAGCCAAAATTATTCAAAACTTCCAGCTTTTCTTGCTTCCTTTTAGCCGAATATACCCCCTCTTTTAAGAGAAAATTTCCAGCTTCTCTTGTTCTTCTTAAGCCGAAAATACTTCTTCTTCTTTTAATTTTGCTGCTGGCCGAAACCACTCCAACCTTTGCCCAAAACCCTTCAAAAATTTCCTTCTTTTTCTTTCCCTAGTAGCCGAACCTATCTCTAAAATTCCAGCCCTCCATTTGAGTTTGGCCGAATCTCCCTTAAGGAAAAAGGGTGCTTTCTCTTCATTGAAGATAGCCAAACCCTCTCACAACATTAAGAGGTGCTGCCGATTTCCAATAAGTGTGGTAAGGGATAATCATCTCTTTTATAATTAAAGTTATGGCCTATGACTCTTACTAATATGATTAAAGCGATTGTAGGGAAGCCATAGCCATTAAGGGAAACTTTCGGGATTTATTCTCTTAAGGTAAGTGGTGGTAAGGTTTCGGGTTCGTGTGAAACCCTTTGGTACAATCTTGGTTTGGCCGAATAGGTTTTTGGTACTAACAAAGATGATTGGCCGAATGTAGGGTCAAGATCTAGCGTTGTCGATCGGAGTTTCGAGATCTAGGAATTTCGATAGTAACAGGTGTGTAAGATCTCTCTACACACTTTATTAATTTACATGACTTTAATGTTTACCTTAATCTTTTGGTTGTGATTAGCTTGTGGCATAATCATGGATTTCGTAAGTCCCTAACTTGTGACTTTTGTTAAATGATTTGCATGCCATTACATGATATTAAATGCTATGACATGATATATGAAAATTGATATAAAAGCATGTGATGGTGGGATTGATGAGAGGAGGGGATGATTTATGGATGTCGTCGATGGTTTTGACCACAAGATGGGTTGGCCCCATCGATTATTTGTGACCTATGGTCATCGGTGGTTTTGACCACATCGATTGATTATTTGCGACTAAGTCCCGGTGGTTTGGTACCACCAGTGGTTTTGACCACACTTGATTATTTGTGACCTATGGTCATCAGTGGTTTTGACCACACGATGGGTTGGCCCCATCATTTAAATTGTGACTTTAAGTCATCAGTGGTTTTGACCACAGGGGTAGAAAAGGAGTATGGATGGCTAGTTGGGTTGCATGTGCATGTTTATTAATGAATTGTGTATGAGTTGTATTTTCGGTGGGGATTTGCACATCGAGTCTTGGTGACTCACCCTTCCCTTAACATTTTGCAGATGAGTAGATCGTGGAAATGGAGCCGGAGAGGACTCGAGGCGGCCATGCTTGTCGTTGGATTTGTCTTTACATGCTTTAGTTAAACTTAATTATTTTCTAAGTTTTTATTTTGGGTTTGTAATAAGGCCGCTATTCATTATGTGGATGTTCTTTTTATTTTGCTTAAGTTATGTTGCAAATGAAATTTTTAAAAGATAAGTGAACCGGTTAAAAGTAATTTTTTTTTCAAACTTAATAAACTTCTACGGGTTTTTTTTTAAAAGAAGTTACCATCGGGTAACAAAATTTACCAAGTCACCAATAACTCAGATGTTTTTAAAATGTTACAAGCTCAAATGTTTTCAAAAGGGTTTATCAGCTCAACTGTATTGTAAAAAGCCCAACTAAGTTTTCCAAACCCCGTTTTAATACCTTAGCCAAATTTTATCAAAATTTCACCAAACTTTCAAATTGGCCCAAATTATTTTACCCAGTGACATACCAGATCCGGCTAGGACTCATGGCCGGGTTTGGGGTGTTACATTTTGGTATCGAGCCAGTTCAAAACTTCATTTGTGGGGGCCCAAGGCCCAAAATGTTTGGTTTTTGTTAGTAGGCCTTATTATGATGTTTGAGAAACTGTTTTGGAATGAACAGCATGGCACCGAGTCTCCGGCACCTATCCGCCCAAGTAAGTACTTCTATCAATTTTTGTGAATTCTTTTAATGAAGGGTAGAAGAGTAAAATGGAAACGTAGACTACTAGAGTAGAACTGTTGAACCCTAGGGCTAGTATACCCCAACTATGCATAAGATTTAATAATTACCTAAACAAACCCTGTGAGTCGTCACTAAGCAAAAGATGTGGCAATCGTTACACGCATGTCTAGGATTGGATTCGGTGGGGCACGGTATTTAAGTTAGATCCTCGTGACTCACCTCCTACTCACTTGAATCCTACCTGGTGCGTAGTAACGGTTCATCCTAGCTGAGACGACGAGCTCACGGGCTAAACTTGATAATTAAAACCCGAAAGGGATTAGCCGTTTTGTTTTGAAGAAATTGAAACCTTGTTTTGGAAAAAAAGAAAATGACCAAAATACCCCTGGCTTATAAATTACCAAAATACCCTCCGTATGAAAAAAAATTCAAATAGAAATTTTCAAAATATCCTTGTTTTGTGAAATCACTTAGAACCCAATTTTTGGAAATTATTTTGTGAAAACACCCTGACTACGTAAAATTACTAAAATACCCTTAGGGGTAAAATTACGAAAATGCCCCTGATTTATGATATTTCCAAAATACCCATAGTTACAATCAAAATTTCCATTATATATAAAGTGCCCAAAAACCTTACTTTGCAAAAACATCATGATTTTGGAAAATTACAAAATTACCCCTAACCAACAAAATTACCAAAATGACCTTGGTTTTCAAAATTTTTGCAATACCACCAACCTGGAAAATAAATACTTAAAAAGAACCTTCAAAGTTTTACAAATTTTGAAACATCCTTGATTTATCAAATTTTACAAATTCACCGTGATTTGTGAAAAATTACCAAAATGCCCTTGAGTTTCAAAATCACCGAAAGACCCCCGAATTTTAAAATTTTTCAAAATACCCCAGGAAATCAAGAGTTTTAAAATAATTTTTGACAAAATCATCCGAGAACCTGTATTTTTGAAAAATTACAAAAAATACCCCTATAGGACAAATTACGAAAATACCCCCGGGTAGTGGAACAACAATCACAATGAAATCAATAATGTCTCTTTGAATGAATGAATGAAAGACTGTGTGTTTGTATGATTACAAAAGAACCACTTCTAAAACTCCTATCATAAAATTTCTTCGGGGATAACCAATTGAAATATTAATGCATAAAATTCTTAAACAGATAAACGCGATCGTTAGAATGAGTTCGAGAGGTCGTGGACGTCCGCCGCGTGGCCGTGGTAGAGGTAGGATGACCTTGTCTGAGCCAGCAAGGTCTGGTCATGGGTCCAAAAATGAGATGCCGGATCTGCCGGCGGCAGAGACTGAGTTTCAAGACCATACTGGTGGTAACAACGTAGTATCCCAAGCGGTGCTACAAGTGTTGGAACGAGTAATGAGGGCGCGGTGCTGAAACCCGTAAACACGTGTATTGAACAACTCGGGCTAATGAGTAGAGGTATTCAAAGGAGTATCCGGAGTAGCACCAAGGCTTGACGAATCATGGTTGGAATCCATTGAAAGGATTATGGGTGATTTGGATTTCACCGCTGAGGAGAAGTTGAAAGGTATCATCTCCTTACTTCGGGATGAGTCATATCAGTGGTGGCTCACCGTAAGGGATGGAACGGTGGTAGAAAATCTTACTTGGGAATTCTTCAGGGATGCCTACCAGAAGAAATATATCGGTACTAGCTATGTGGATGCACAGCGAAAAGCTTTCCTGAACCTGGTTCAAGGAAATAAAATAGTGGCGGAGTATGAGGCCGAGTTCCTCCGACTGAGTAGATATGCTCGTGTTATTGTGGGTACCGAGCATGAGCGCTGTCGATTTGAAGATGGCTTGAGAGATGAGCTGAGAATGATGATAGCTCCACAACAGGAAAAGGAGTTCGCGGTCTTAGTGGAGAAATCTAAAGTTGCTGAGGGAGTAAGACAGTTCGTTAGACGGAACCAAGATCGGAATTGGAATAAGAGGAGCTCGGGACCTTCCAAGTTTTCCAGTAATCAGCAGAAGAGGACAAGGTTTGGTGGGTCTAATCAAACTGCTAGGCCTGCTGCTGCTGCTAATTTTCAATAGCCGCCACGGTGTGATAGGTGTGGCAAGTCTCACAAGGGGGAGTGTTGGAATGGTAATCGTGGATGCTTCGAATGTGGGTCTATGGAGCATCGTGTTAGAGACTGTTGAAGAAGGCAGCTAGGCTGAGATTTGAGGGTCAGGATCGTGCACCGAACAAAAGGGATAATCAGTCAGCCATAAAGAGGTCGTGGTACAGGTAGAGGAGGTAATGGTGCTGGCAGAGGTCATGGGGCACCGAGGGGAAATATCGGTGGTACTGAGGCTAGACAACCTGGTTTAGTCTATGCCGCGAGGCGTCAAGAGGAGGGTGACGCACCGGACGTCATAACCAGTATGTTCCTGATCTTTGGTGTGCCTTATAACACTTTAATTGACATTGGCTCAACCCACTCGTACATTGCTAGTAGCGTCGTGGAAACCTTGCATCTAGACTCTGAACTTACTTCTAGGAAGATGACTGTGTTAAGCCCTTTAAGTCACTCTGTAGAAGTAAGTAGACTTTATAGGGACGTACCCCTAGAACTCCAAGGGTCGTATTCTTGGCTAATTTGATGGAACTACCATTTCGAGAGTTTGACCTAATTCTCGGGATGGATTGGCTAGTTAAGTATCAGGCTAACTTGGATTACGCGGCTAAGCGCATGGTGCTAAAGACCGAGGAGGGTGATGAGGTGGTGATGATAGGTAAAAGGAGGAATTACCTATCTAACTTGGTTTCGGCATTAAAGGCAGAAAGAATGGTGAAGAAAGGTTGTGAGGCTTATGTGGTGCATGTCTGTGCCTTGGAAGCTAAGGATGTTGCTGTGGGAGAAGTCCGGACCGTAAGGGACTATGCTGATGTGTTTCCAGAGGAACTTCTGGGTCTACCTCCAGACCTTGAGGTTGAATTTGGAATAGACCTGTTACCCGGAACCGCGCCAATATCAATAGCTCTGTATCGGATGGCGCCGAAGGAATTGGTGGAGTTGAAAGCGCAGATCCAGGAGTTGTTGGATAGAGGATTTATCCGACCAAGTGTATCGCCATGGGGAGCTCCTGTGCTTTTTGTCAAAAAGAAGGATGTAACAATGAGGATGTGTATCAACTATCGGCAGTTGAACAAGTTGACTATAAAGAACTGGTATCCTTTGCCCAGGATTGACGATTTGTTCGATCAACTCAAAGGGGCATCGGTGTTCTCTAAGATCGACCTTAGGTCAGGGTACCATCAATTTAAGGTGAAGGAGGCTGATGTTCATAAGACGGCATTCCGGACTCGGTATGGACACTACGAGTTTCTGGTAATGCCCTTTGGTTTGACGAATGCACCGGCAGCGTTTATGGACATGATGAATCAGGTTTTCCAACCCTATCTGGATCGGTTCATCGTGGTTTTCATAGATGACATTTTGGTGTACTCGAAGTCTGAGGAGGAGCATGACACACATCTTCATGTGGTTCTACAAGTTCTAAGGGAGAAGCAGCTGTACGCTAAGTTCAGCAAATGCGAGTTCTGGCTCAAGGAGGTGACTTTTCTGGGACATGTTGTTTCAGCCGAGGGAATCAGGGTGGATCCCCGTAAGATTGAGGCGGTGTTGGAGTGGAAGCCACCAAAGTCTATTACGAAAATTCAGAGTTTTCTAGGATTGGCCAGATATTATAGGAGACTTGTGGAAAACTTCTCCTTGATTGCAGTGCCATTGACTAAACTACTGAGAAAAGGTGTTCCGTTTGTGTGGTCTGAGAAGCACAGGAGAGTTTTGACAAGCTGAAGAGGATTCTGATGGAAGCACCGATTTTAATTTAGCCTGAGGCCGGAAGGAGTTCACTGTGTACTGTGATGCATCGCATACCGGACTAGGGTGTGTGCTGATGCAAGAAGGAAAGGTGGTTACTTATGTGTCACAGTAATTGAGGCCTTACGAAGTCAACTATCTGACACATGACTTGGAATTGGCTGCTGTGGTATTCGCCTTGAAGATTTGGAGGCACTACCTGTACGGGGAAAGGTCAGTGGTGTACACAGATCATAAGAGTCTGAAGTACCTCCTGACTCAGAAAGATTTGAATCTGAGGCAGCGGAGGTGGATTGAGTTGCTGAAAGACTACGATTGCTCAATTGAATACCATCCGGGGAAGGCTAATGTGGTAGCTGATGCATTGAGCCGAAAGGTGGTGGCGGATTTGCGAGCTATGTTTGCTCATCTAAGTCTTTATAAGGACGGGAGCCTTTTGGCAGAATTACAAGTGAAGCCGTCTTGGATTGATGAGGTCAAAGATAGGCAGTTGACCGACGAAGCTTTGAGCACTCGGAGGTTACAAGTACAGAATGGTGAGACCGAAGGTTTTAGTTTGGGCAGTGATGGAGTATTGTACTTTCAGGGGAGAATGTGCATGCCTAAGGATGATGAGTTGAGGCAGCGAATTCTTAAAGAAGCTCATAGCAGTGCGTACGCTATGCACCCGAAAAGCAGTAAGATGTATCGTGATTTGAGGGAGCATTTTTGGTGGCCGGGTCTGAAGCGGGAAGTGACCAAGTTAGTGGGCAAGTGTTTGACATGCCAACAAGTTAAGGCTGAGCATCAATTGCCATCGGGGCTGTTACATCCGGTAAAAATCCCACAGTAGAAGTGGGAGGAGATTACTATGGATTTTGTAAGTGGGCTTCCCCTTACGCCTAGTAAGAAAGATGCTGTTTGGGTGGTAGTAGACCGGTTGACTAAGTCGGATCATTTCATACCGGTGAGGGTTGACTACTTACTTCAACGACTAGCTAAGTTGTACATTGCAGAGATAGTATGGTTGCATGGGGTTTCAGTGTCCATTATTTTAGATCGGGATCCTCGGTTCACATCAAGATTTTGGAAGGCCTTACCTCAGGAGTTAGGCACTAAGTTGAATTTCAGCACGGCTTTCCATCCGCAGTCTGATGGACAATCTAAGAGGGTTATTCAAGTGTTGGAAGACATGTTGAGGGGTTGTGTTTTGGATTTCCGTGGTAGTTGGGAGGAGTACCTACCTTTGGCAGAGTTCGCTTATAACAATAGTTATCAAGCGAGCATTCAGATGGCACCATATGAGGCACTGTATGGTCAAAAATGCCGAACACTTACCTGTTGGACGGAACTAGGAGAACGTCGGATGTTGGGTCCAGAGTTAGTAGCAGAGACAGAGGATAAGGTCAAAGTGATTCGGGATCGTCTTAAGGAGGCGTCAGACAGGCAAAAATCCTACGCTGACCTTAAGCACAGAGAGGTGGAGTACGCAGTAGGTGACAAGCTCTTCTTGAAGGTATCCCCTTGGAAGAAGGTGCTGAGGTTTGGCCGGAAGGGCAAGCTAAGCCCTAGATTCATCGGACCGTACACGGTGTTGAAACGTGTGGGACCAGTGGCTTACCAGCTTGAGTTGTCGGTGGAATTGAGCCAGATCCATGATGTCTTCCATGTGTCGATGCTGAGGTGCTATCGATCAGATCCCTCACACGTAGTGCCAGTAGCGGAAATTGAGGTGAGCATGGATTTGTCTTTCGAGGACGAGCCAGTATAAATTTTGGATCGGGATGTCAAGGTTCTTCGCAGGAAGTCCGTGCCTCTGGTGAAGGTGTTATGGCGGAACCATGGTACGGAGGAGGCTACATGGGAACCCGAGGATGTGATGCGGCAGCAATACCCCAACTCTTCTGATCCATGTAATTTTGAGGTCAAATTCTTTTTAAGGGGTAGAAGCTGTAACACCACAATTAGGGGTTATTTGTAATTCAATTAATGTCCCATGTGTGCTTAAAGAAATAAATAATATGACTTTATTTGGCATGATTTAGGGTCTAGAAATAACCCCGATTTAGGTCAGATTTGGAATTAAAAATCTCTTTTTAAAGTACTTAAAAGAAGGGAGCTAGGTGAGAAAGGGGTTAATGGGAAATTTGGGCAAATTATGGCACAAGAATGGTTCTAGTGCAGTGGCTGGTAGCGTGTGGTTGGCAAGAGAGGTCACGGGTTCGATCCGTGGAAGTAACAAGGGATATGTTTTTTCTTTTGGGCGTTAAAGGAAGGGCCCAAGTAAGGAAGGCCTTAAAGAATTTTGGGCAAGGATCGGACATGAAAGTCAAGGAGGTGGAGTGGCTTGGGGCGCCACTTAAAAGGGGCTTTGGTTAAGGTCTCGGGTTCGAGACATGAAAGACGCAAGGAGTGTTATTTTTTTGGGCTTTTTGCGTTAAAGGCAATAGGGCGAAGAAAAAGGCTTATAATTAAAAGGTAAGGGCTCATGACATGAAAATCTAAGGGGAAAAAGTGGCAAAGTGCGTTGGAGGAGAAGGCTGCATGAGGTCGCTGGTTCAAATCAAAGAAGCAGCACCTTGGTTTTATTTTCTTCTTCTCTTTTTGCTGCTGGCGTGAAGGAGGGGGATGTTGGCAGCTTATAGGACTCTTAATTGATAATAGATAAGGCTTATTTTTTGCTTAATTTTACTGGATGGGGGAGTAATTAGTGGTTTATTTGCTTTTAATTTGTTCAAGGAAGATTAGGAGATAGATGGAAGATTAAACCTTGCATTATCTTGGATAATTCAAGGTGGAATTATCACAAAACAAGGTGTTTGCTGATTTGAGGACTCTTTGGGGTTGTTTATAATCGGTTTGTATAGCAAAGAAGTGCCAAAAGTTTAACCAAAACTCTTTTCTTCTCCCCAAATTTGCTGCTGCCGAATTCTCCATTGTTTCATAGCCAAAATTATTCAAAACTTCCAGCTTTTCTTGCTTCCTTTTAGCCGAATATACCCCCTCTTTTAGGAGAAAATTTCCAACTTCTCTTGTTCTTCTTAAGTGAAAATACTTCTTATTCTTTTAATTTTGTCTTTGGTCAAACCACTCCAACCTTTGCCCAAAACCCTTCAAAATTTCCTTCTTTTCTTTCCCTAGTAGCCGAACCTATCTCTAAAATTCCAGCCTCCATTTGAGTTTGGCCTAATCTCCTTAAGGAAAAAGGTGCTTTCTCTTCATTGAAGATAGCCAAACCCTCTCACAACATTAAGAGGTGCCGATTTCTAATAAGTGTGGTAAGGGATAATCATCTCTTTTATAATTAAAGTTATGGCCTATGATTCTTACTAATACGATTAAAGCAATTGTAGGGAAGCCATAGCCATTAAGGGAAACTTTCGGGATTTATTCTCTTAAGGTAAGTGGTGGTAAGGTTTGGGTTCGTGTGAAACCCTTTGGTACAATCTTGGTTTGGCGAATAGGTTTTGGTACTAACAAAGATGATTGGCGAATGTAGGGTCAAGATCTAGCGTTGTAGATCGAGTTTGAGATCTAGGAATTTCGATAGTAATGTGTGTAAGATCTCTACACACTTTATTAATTTACATGACTTTAATGTTTGCCTTAATCTTTTGGTTGTGATTAGCTTGTGGCATAATCATGGATTTCGGGTAAGTCCCCTAACTTGTGACTTTTGTTAAATGATTTGCATGCCATCACATGATATTAAATGCTATGACATGATATATGAAAATTGATATAAAAGCATGTGATGGTGGGATTGATGAGAGGAGGGGGATGATTTATGGACTGTCGTCAGTGGTTTTGACCACAAGATGGGTTGGCCCCATCGATTATTTGTAACCTATGGTCATCGATGGTTTTGACCACATCGATTGATTATTTGCGACTAAGTCCCAGTGGTTTGGTACCACCAGTGATTTTGACCACACTTGATTATTTGTGACCTATGGTCATCAGTGGTTTTGACCACACGATGGGTTGGCCCCATCATTTAAATTGTGACTTTAAGTCATCAATGGTTTTGACCACACGGGGTAGAAAAGGAGTATGGATGGCTAGTTTGGTTGCATGTGCACGTTTATTAATGAATTGTGTCTGAGTTGTATTTTCCAGGTGGGGGATTTACACACTGAGTCTTGGTGACTCACCCCTTCCCTTAACATTTTGCAGATGAGTAGATCGCGGAGATGGAGCCGGAGAGGACTCGAGGCGGCCATGCTTGTCGTTGGATGTGTCTTTACATGCTTTAGTTAAACTTAATTATTTTCTAAGTTTTTATTTTGGGTTTGTAATAAGGCCGCTATTCATTATGTGGATGTTCTTTTTATTTTACTTATGTTATGTTACAAATGAAATTTTTAAAAGATAAGTGAACCGGTTAAAAGTAATTTTTTTCAAACTTAATAAACTTCTACGGTTTTTTTAAAAGAAGTTACCATCTGCAACAAAATTTACCAAGTCACCAATAACTCAGATGTTTTTAAAATGTTATAAGCTCAAATGTTTTCAAAAGGGTTTATCAACTCAACTGTTTTGTAAAAAGCCCAACTAAGTTTTCCAAACCCCGTTTTAATACCTTAGCCAAATTTTATCAAATTTTCAACAAACTTTCAAATTGGCCCAAATTATTTTACCCAGTGACATACCAGATCCGGTCAGGACTCATGGGCCTGGTTTGGGGTGTTACAATTATTATATACTATCTACTAATTATTTTTATGTATAATTTTTTTATATTTTTTAATATATTATGATTTTTATTAATTATTATATACATTTATTTGTATTTTTATATTCGTTTATTATTGCTTAAGCATGTTTTTAGTTATTTATTCATGTTATATTATTTATTGATTATTTATTGTTTTAAATTAAAGATTTTTAAAATATTTTTAACGTTGATATGTGATATTTAGAGTTTTCGAGAAGAATCATGCCCTAACTTATTGTGTTGTGATTTTTCTCGTAAAACTCAAATTATTAGATATCCCTCCATTTTCAAAATTTAAGTTTACCAATTTCAAAATAAAAAAACTTACTCTTGAGAATTCAAAACGTTGTATCCTAACATATTGGGTGTGATGTTTTGTGTCTCGAGGTAGGAATTTTCTAAAATAGAAATGCACCTAGTTTCAAAGTTATGAGATGCTGTATTCTAACTTATTGGGTATGATATTTTTATTTCTTTGAAATAGCTAAGTCTTGGTTTTCTTTTCAATAACGGATCTTATTTTAAACTTTTTAAAATTCAAACTTTTGGACATGATTCTATTAATTAGGTACCAATTTTTGGGCGTTATGAGGGTGCTAACCCTTCCTCATACGTAACCGACTTTCGAACCCGTTTTCTCGTTTTTTTCGTAGACCAAAATCAAATGTTTTAAAATGAAACGTTTTACAAGGTGATCGAATCACACCTAAATGAAAAGAGATTGGTGGCAACTCCCATTTTCGTTTTTAAAAGTCAACCTCATTTTTCAAAAATAAAAATGGTTTCGACAGTAGGGAAATTAAACTACGTAAATAATTATTGTGTATTCTGTTTGTTTACTGTTTATATTTTGGTGCCAAAGAAGTCCACACTTTCTGTCACTCCTTCCAAGAACTTTGTTAGTTTGCTAACAGTGGTTTCAAATATTCAAGTTGCCTTTGACTATTAACTAGGAGTCTAGATTTTGTCATACAATAATAGGAGTAAGGATAAAGGTAACACAATTTGAATTTGTGTCAAATGGGTGTCTGACAAAAGCAACCACTGCTCCATACAAGTCAAGATAGGAGGCCACATCTTTGTTTTTGGAGGTTAGGTGTTTATTTTAGTAATTGAAAAGTGCTTTTTATTTCAAACTTTGATTTCTAATTAAAAGTAACATTTTCAAATAAATATTGTTTTTAAACTAGGATTTTAACTCAAATAAAAATTTAGTTTTTAGCTTTTGTAAAAGTGCTTTTGGCTAAAATTTCTTTCTTATCATTATTAAAGAAGTCCAACATATCTTCTACTTTATAGCACATGTCTAAAATAGATATTTCTCTTTTAAAAAGTACTTTTTGATAAGGTTGAATCACTTTTTAGGGCTCGAATTTCTTTTGTCTAGGTTAGACCATGAACTTGGCAACTATTCCTACATTGAGGCAAATTTTTTTTTGTCCAAGTTAGCCTCTAAATTTGACAATTGTTCGCACATTAAGGCTTGAACTTTTTTTGTCCAAGTTAGTCCTTGAAAATCCTAAAGCTTAGGCCCCAATGTGGGAATAATTGCCATGTTTAGGCCAAAATATGAGAACATCTACCAAGTTTAAGGACTAAGTTGAACAAAAAAAAAAAGGTTCAAACTCTAATATGGATATAATTACCAAATTTAAAGCATAAATCAATATATAATTAAAATCAAGCCGTAAATAATACTTTAATTCTTTTGATTACAATGCATACATTATTTAAAATTTCAAAAACACTTTTTATACTAGAGTTATGTTAAATGTTAAACGAGGCCCAACCCCATAAGTTGCTAAGCGAACATATGAAGAAAACACTTCAATAGATGAGGAAGTAGAAATTCCAGAACCAATGGATATTAAAGAAATAGATCCTTATGGAAAAAGAAAAATAGAATCAGATCTTCACCATGATAATTATCTGAGACCTTTTAATAAAAATTTTGAAAAAGTTGAGAACACAACTAGAATTTTTGGTAATCAAATCGAAAACATAGCTGCTAATGAGATTAAATCTGATTATCCAGGAGAGTCATCTAATCAACCTATACCACATAGGATAGATGATTTAAATAAAAGAAATGTGGCCCAAGGTGGAATATATTTAGACTTAACTAATATTCCAATATCAGATTATGAAAAAACTATAGATGATTGGGCACAGTACATGACTATTGTTATAAACAATAACAATACTTGGACAAAAGAAAAATTCTTAAATTATTTTGTTGGAACATTTCAAGGTGATGTTCTATAATTTTTAAGAAGATGGGAAGAATCTAATAAAGCAAAGGTACAAAAAAGGCAGTTAATCAACCAAATAGGAACTCCCAAAGATCTTTTAAAAGGATTAACTTTTATTCTAAAAACAGAATTCTATGGCTATTTTGATAAAAAAAAAGATCAGGATAGTATATCTAATATTATATTTTCAAAAATTAAGTTATATGATTTTAGATATTTAGAAGAATTTTCTAAAAAATTCTTCATGAATATCAAAACTAAAAAATGAAAATATAGAATTTTGGAAAACCAATATTTTCATTAATTACCACCACCATGGGATAAGATTTGTACACAAAAATATGTGAATTATTTAGATAAACATAGTAAAAAGGTGGAATAGAACCGTAAAATATAGATTCTATAGGTAATAGGATAAATTTTGCAAAAGAAAGAATAACTTTACATTGTTTACAAACTAAAGCCTTTAAACAAGTTAAAAATAAATGAAGTGCTAAACATTGTACTAAAAATTTAGAAAATGAGTGGAATTTGGATGTAAACCAATACGTTCTAATACTTATAAAAAACATAGAAAGAAAAATAGAAGATATAAGTTAATTAGATGGAAACCAGAAATAAAAATATAATGGTTATAATAAAAAGAAAATATTTGTTGGAAGAAAAACTTCTAAAAATCTAAAAAAAACAAATATGTAAATGTTTTATATGTGATGAAGAATGTAACACCCCAAACCCAGCCCATGCGTTACAAGTGGATTTGGCATGTCACATGAGTAAAACATGTTAATTCTTTTTATTCGTACTAAAAAGTTGCTTCATTAAAAACAAGAAAGAAAAGAAAAAAAAAATCAAGTTTGATTTGATAAATTGATAAAATTGAACTACTAATCTTTTGAAACCATGGCTTTTTTAAACGATATTGAAAATTTGAAAGGAAGAACTAGGTCCTTTGAAAATGGTATCGAGGTTTCGAGAGAGAATATATATCTTTGAAATATTTGTAAATGTTTATAAAAATATTCATTGTTAATTGATTTTAGAAATCCTTAATTAAGTTTTCCGAAAAATTTTCTTTTAAAAACAATTTAAGAAAAATAAACCATCCCAACAATAAAGTTAACATAATCCAAAGGCCTTATTGCAACTAAATTTAAAATATCAAATTACTTAAAAATACTTAAAAGAAATCCGAAGTTCAAATAACCATTATTCGTAGTATGGCCTCCACCGAGTCGTCCTCGGCCCAAGCCTCCATCACTGATCATTACCTGAGAAGAGTAAGGTAAACGGGGTGAGTTACTTAAAACTCAGTGTGTAACCCACTTGCCATAGTCCACTGGGCCAATGTCTCATTAAGTAATTATTTGGGCCTAAGCCCATTTACAATAACAATAATGACATATATTATGCATGTGATATGCAAGTTCCCATCCCAACCTAATTTCCATCCGCTACACACCACCCGTACCAACCACCAAAGACACTGTGGGAGCTTTAGTCACCCACCTCACCAACACACCAAACTGGGCATTTAAGCCATAAATCAAATTGGGCATAAAGCTATATATTTAACTGGGCATGAAGCCATATATTTAACTGGGCATGAAGCCATCAGAATTATGTAGCAAAGCTACCAGAACTTCTCTTCATCAAAATCCCAACCCATGCAAATCATGTACATATAGTATGCATTTTCATTTGGCCCATTTATCATATTACACATTTGGTCCATTTATCAAATAACACATTTGGCCCATTTAACAAATATCACAATTGACCCATTTAACAAATATCACATTTGGCCCATTTAACAAGTATCACAATTGGCCCATTTAACAAATATCACAATTGGCCCATTTAACAAAAATCACATTTGACCCATTTAACAAGTATGACAATTGGCCCATTTAACAAATATCACAATTGGCCCATTTAAAAATATCACAATTGGCCCATTTAACAAATATCACAATTGGCCCATTTAACAAATATCATAATTGGCCCATATAGTCACTTTTATCGATTTGGCCTATTGAGGGTAATTTCGTAATTTTCATAGTCTTAACACCGATTTCAAAGTCTTTGCTACTAAAGTGATAAATATGCCATTTTACTCGATTTCACTAACTTGTGATTTAATCAAGCGATTAATACGATATAGTTATCTAACCCATGAAATACGTTGTGAGATTACACACCTGATTATGGTGAGCACTACACTTTCTTGATCGACAACACCCTCGAAATCGCGAATAACTATGATTTGTCGGTTTTCCCTGGTTGACGGTTCACAACCCGTTGGAAAACCCTGAACCGCTAAAGGCTCGAACTACGAACAACCTCGAATAGTTGATTCTCACCAGATGAGGGTCCACAACCCAGTGGAAAATCCCGGATCGCCGAAACAGACCTTCGTTTGAATCTAGGAGTTATGAACGCCAAACCACTCCTTTTGGAATCACCTTTAGATTTCCCTTTCAAATCGTCACTACGGGCTTCCATTTGTTAGATCCTTAGTAAATCGATAATGTACTAAAGTATGGACTTAACAAAATGGTAGAGATAAGCTTACCACGAGGTTCCGAATGATCCACGAATAAATCCCTATATACAAGAATCGATTACTCCTTTCCATATTGTTAATCTTCTTAATAAGCAAGGATGATTGTGAAAACCGTGAAGAACTCTTACCTTGAAGGTTTTGATCCGAGTTCTAGTGATTACGAGATAGCTTCGAGGAGATAATGATACGGCCTTCCACTATTTACTTAAAAAAACATCGAAAAGGATTTGTCTAAGAAAAAGAATGATTATTTCGATCAAAAGGCTCTCCTAAGCAACCTATGGATTCGACCAAAAATAAACAAATAACTAAAATAAACCAATGAAGAGAATTCGTACCGATTGATCAAAACGTGAGTATAAAGAATGATTGAGAAGAAATATGTGTGAAGTAGGAGGTTCGGCTATGGAGGAAAAATTGAAGGAGATGGTGCTTAATGACATTCGGCCATGGTGAAGAATTAGGGAGAGAGATGTTTGAGAGTTTTTTTGTGAAAGTAAAGAAGAAAAGAAGTAGGATATAAGATGTTTATGTTTCGGTTTTCAAAGATGGAGAATGAACAAAGAAGAAGTTTTGAGATTTGCGTACAATCGACAAGCAAGAAAAAGGATAGGATGAAAGAAAAAATGTCCCCTTCAATGGTTGTATAGTTTCGGCATAAAGAGGAAAAAACCTTGAGAGGAAAAGAAAATAATACCAATTTGATCAATAATAACCAAAACCAAAGCAAAATTTTACCTATGCACAAGACACATTAGGCTAGGGAGAGAGAGATTTTGGAGAGAAAGGAAATTGGTGCACAATTTGCTAAAGAATTTAACCAACTATCTCCTAATCCCTTTCAATATTCGGCCAACCCCTTCTAGCCCCAAAACCGTCCATGTACATTGGCCAAAAAGTAAAAAATTAGCCACCCCAAAGTTTCCAAAATATCTCCCTTATTTCATGCCTTATATCCCCCCTTACATGCCTTTTCCATAAGATTCTTTTCCCCAACTTCACTTTTTGCCTTAATCCATTAGTCACCTTGCCATAAAACTAAAAGTCCAACCTACCTAAAATAGTGTTTGGCCGACACATGATAGGGAAGAGCAAAAATTTAATAAAAATTTACATGCACATCAAGGGATTCGAACCTCTTCCCTCAAGATAATCATATGGCGCCAACTCCTCTTTACTACTTGCTCATCTTATGCTAACTTTTACCTCTTAATTACCTTAAGCTTAAAGGTCACTTGTTCCACTTCATTTAAAGTACTAATTACCAAAAATTATTCCAAAACCAAATAATTCCCGAGCCTTCTCGAGACTATATAGACACACACATTGAATCATTTCACTAGTTAAGCACCAAATTAAAGCAACATATCGAAATTTAAATTTTAGGATGTTACAATTCTACCCCCTTAAAGAAATTTTGTCCTTGAAATTTACCTAGTTAAAAGAGGTGAGGATATTGCTACCGAATAGTGTCCTCAGGCTCCCACGTAGCTTCCTCTGCTCGTGATTACGCCAAAGAACCTTTACTAACAGTACTGACTTCTTTCTCAACACTTTAACATCTCGATCTAAAATTTTCAAGGGTTCTTCCTCGAACGACAAGTCAGGTCTTAACTCAACTTCCTCAACCTGTACTATGTGAGTCGGGTCCGATCGATAACGCCTCAACATAGAAACATGGAAAACACTATGAATCTGACTCAACTCCGGAGGTAATTCAAGCTGATAAGCCACTGGTCCTACACGCCTCAACACATGGTACGGTCCAATGAACCTAGGGCTCAACTTGCCTTTCTTTCCAAATCTGAAAGTTTTCTTCCAAGGTGAGACCTTAAGAAAAACCTGATCTCCCACCGCGAACTCAATATCTTTATGCTTCAGATCCGCATACGACTTTTGTCTATCCGAAGCTTCCTTTAATCGCGCTCGAATCACCTTTAATTTTTCTTCCGTCTTAGATATCAGTTCAGGACCCAACAAATACCGTTCTCCCAATTCAGTCCAACAAGTAGGGGTATGACACCTACGACCATATAACGCTTCATAGGGTGCTATTTGGATACTGGATTGATAACTGTTGTTATACGCAAATTCTGCCAACGGTAGAAAATCCTCCCAACTAACTCTCAAGTCAATCACACAACCCCTTAACATATCTTCCAAAATCTGGATTACTCTTTCCGACTGACTATCTGACTGAGGATGAAAAGCTGTGCTGAAATTTAACTTTGTTCCCAAAGCTTCATGCAAAGCTTTCCAAAATCACGATGTAAACCTAGGGTCCCTGTCCAAAATAATAGACACTGGTACCCCATGTAACCTCACGATTTCTGCTACATACAACTTAGCCAACTTTTGCAGTGAGAAATCTGTTCGAATAGGTAGAAAATGGGATGTCTTCATCAATCGATCCACTATTACCCAGACAGAATCTTTCTTAGTAGGCGATAAGGGTAACCCACTAACAAAATCCATCGTTATCCGTTCCCATTTCCATAATGGAATCTTTATCGGTTGCAGCAATCCCGACGGCAATTGATGTTCGCCTTCACTTGTTGGCAAGTCAAGCACTTACTCACATATTCAGTAACTTCTCGCTTTAACCTTGGCCACCAATACTTGTCACGAAGGTCTCGATACATCTTATTTCCTCGGGGTGCATAGCATAGAGGCTACTATGCACCTCTCGTAGAATCATTAGCCTCAAATTCGAATCCTTGGGCATACAAATTCTTTCACGAAAACACAGTACTCCTTCTTTATTCAATCCAAAATCCCCTATTACACCATTTTCAACTTGTTGAATTAAGGGACCCAACTTTTCATCTGATAACTGCTTCTCCTTGATCTGTTCTAACCACATAGGCTTCACCTGAAGTTCCGCTAGCAAACTGCCATCTTCATACAAACTAAGATGAGCAAACATTGCTCTCAACTCCGATATCACCTTACGACTCAACGCGTCGCCGCCATGTTAGCCTTTCTAGGATGATACTCGATTGAGAAGTCATAATCCTTCAACAGCTCTATCCATCTCCGCTGTCTTAAGTTCAACTCCTTTTGGGTAAAGAGGTACTTCAGACTTTTATGATCCGTATAAATGATCGACTTCTCACCGTAGAGGTAGTGCCTCCAAATCTTCAAAGCAAAAACCACCGCAACCAACTCCAAATCATGGGTGGGATAATTGACTTCATGCGGCCTTAATTGACGAGATGCATAAGCCACTACTTTACCATCTTGCATCAACACACATCCCAAGCCCGTGTGTGACGCATCGCAGTAAACAATAAACTTTTTTCCAGCCTCGGGTTGAATCAGTACGGGCGCTTCCGTCAGAATCTTCTTTAATTTCTCAAAACTTTTTTATTGTTTCTCTGCCCACACAAGCAAGACTCCTTTCGCAATAGCTTTAGTTAGGGTGCAAAGAATCAACGAAAACCCCTCAACAAAACGTCTATAGTAACCAGCCAACCCTAGAAAACTCCGAATCTCAGCCACTAACTTCGGTGGCTTCCAATCCAACACAACCTCTACCTTCCGAGGATCAACTCTAATTCCTTCGGCCGACACATGTCCTAAGAAAGTCACTTCTTTCAGCCAAAATTCACACTTACTGAATTTAGCATAAAGTTACTTTTCTCGCAATATTTGTAATACTATGCGCAGATGTGAGTCATGCTCTTTTTCATTCCTCGAGTATACTAAGATATCATCTACGAACACCTCCACGAACCGGTCTAGGTAAGGTTGAAAGACTCAGTTCATCATGTTCATAAATGTAGCTGGTGCATTGGTCAATCCAAACGACATCACCAAAAACTCATAATGTCCATAACGAGTTCGAAATACCGTCTTATGAATATCCGCCTCCTTAATCTTGAGTTGATGATAACCCGATCTCAAATCTATCTTGGAGAAAACTGAAGCTCCTCTCAATTGATCAATCAGGTCATCGATTCTCAGGAATGGATACCTATTCTTGATCGTCAATTTATTCAACTACCTATAATCAATGCACATACACATCGACCCATCCTTCTACTTGACAAACAAGACCGGCGCTCCCCACGGAGACACACTCGATCGAATGAATCCCCGATCCAACAATTCTTGAATTTGAGCCTTAAGCTCTGCTAACTCCTTCGGTGTCATTCTATAAGGAGCAATGGACACCGGAGCCGTTCCAGGAAAAAGCTCAATGCCAAACTCTACTTCCCGGTCTGGAGGTAAACCCGGAAGTTCCTCGAGAAAGACATCTGAATATTCTTTCACTATTCTAACACCTTCCACCGATAATTCCTTAACATCCAAAGCACAAATGAAGTCTAGGAAAGCTCCATACCCTTTTCGCACCAATCTTTCTGCTTTTAAAGCAGATATCACATTGGCTAAATAGTTTCTCCGTTCGCCTATCATTACCACTTCCTTATCTTTCAAAGTCCTTATCGACATCCACTTTGTAGCACAATCCAAATGCGCACGATGCTTTACCAACTAATCCATGCCCAAAATAAGATCGAGCTCACCGAAAGTTAGTTCCATCAAATCTGCCAAAAATATTTCTTTTTGAATTTCCAGGGGCACGTCTCTAAGCAATTTATCCACTATCACTGACTTTCCTAAAGGACTAATTACCGTCATCTTTCTATCAGTAATCTCAGATCTAATGTTCAGGTTTCCAGATATAGCACTAGCAACATACGAATGGGTAGATCCGATATCTATCAAAGTAGTAATAGGTACATCAAAGATGAAGAACGCACCAGTTATCACATCAGGTGCATTGCCATCCTCACAGCGTCTGACCGTATAAACTAACCCTGGCTGTCTCGCCTCTGCATTGCCTCTGGAACCATTACCTCTACCCGGTGCATCTTGACCATGACCACCGCCATTACCATCGCGACCTGACCCACGGCCCCTCGATGGCTGTTGAGCGCCTCTAGCTGGCTGTGCATCATGATTACGAGCTTATTAAGTCAGAGCAGTTCTTCGAGGATAATTCTTAAGCTGATGGTCCTTAGAACCACATTTGAAACACCCACCAATTCTTTTTAGCATTCACCTGGGTGTCGTCTCCCACAGTCAGCACACGATTGAATCTGATTGGTAGTAGCAGGTGCTCTAACTGGAGCAGCTCATCATTCCTGGGCCTCTTTTGGAAACTTTTAGTGGAACCCGAATACCTAAAGTCCCTCTTACCTCTGCCTTTATCTCGGTTCTGACGTGCGGAGCTTTTAGCCTCTTCAGCTATTTTGGCTTTCTCCATAAGCTTGGCAAAAGTCCTTTCTTGTTGTGGAGCTATCAATACCCACAACTCATCATTCAACCCATCCTCAAAATGTACACAGTGCTCATAATCGGTTGGTACTATTGTCCGAGCATAATGGCTTAAGCGTAGAAATTTTGCCTCATAAGCTACCACCGACTTATTTCCTTGGGCCAAATTTAGGAATTTTTTCTTCCGGGCATCCACATAACTTGCCCCACATACTTTCCTTGGAATTCAGTCTTGAAGAAATCCCAAGTAACATGTTCAGCCTGAGTGCCTTCTCGAACAGTTAGCCACCATTGATACGCTTCATCCCTCAATAAGGACATAGCTCCTCTCAGTTTTTGCTCGGTGGTGCACTCCAAATCATCCATGATCCGCTCCACTGCTTTGAGCCAATATTCTGCTACATTTGGTGCTACACCCGAGACACCCCTAAAAACCTCAGCACCACTTACTTAAGTCATTCTAATATTGATCCACGAGTTTTTGGCCTAGTTCTAGTCCCATCAACCCTTTCTAAGACACGTAACATTGCTTGAGTCAAGGCAATGTCCTCTCTCGTATGGTCATGTGAACCAGTCTTAGTCCCGGGTGATGTAGGTGCGTCCATTTCTGGTATATGTCCCGACGCTTCAGACACAACCCTAGCACCTCGGCCTCTACCACGGCCACGTCTACCATGTCCATGTCCTCTAGCACTCATTTAGAGTATTTCGATTTAATTTGATTACGAGTTTTATGAATCAGTATACTATTTCAATATTTATTAATGATATTTTATGAGATATAAGAGGTAGAATTGTTTTCGTAAATGCATCCTATAGTCTCAATCTTTATAGTTTTAACACCTAAAACTAAAAGTTCTAGAGTGTTCCTATAGTCATTTCACAATAATAAGAATTGTTCTATTCACATACACTTACTTGACTTGGTGTCGGATACTCATGGTGCTATACTACCTTTAAAAATATAAATTCATAATTCAAAATAGTTTTGTACCATAAATGTTTTTGAACCCAAATCACAGTCGAGTTTTGAACCAAGCTCTGATACCATAAAATGTAACACCCCAAACCCGGCCCATGCGTTACGAGTGGATTTGGCATGTCACATGAGTAAAACATGTTAATCCTTTTTATTCGTACTAAAAAGTTGCTTCATTAAAAACAAGAAAGAAAAGAAAAAAAAAATCAAGTCTGATTTGATAAATTGATAAAATTGAACTACTAATCTTTTGAAACCATGGCTTTTGTAAATGATATTGAAAATTTGAAAGGAAGAACTAGGTCCTTTGAAAATGGTATTGAGGTTTAGAGAGAGAATATATATCTTTGAAATATTTGTAAATGTTTATAAAAATATTCATTGTTAATTTATTTTAGAAACCCGTAATTAAGTTTTCCAAAAAATTTGCTTTTAAAAACAATTTAAGAAAAATAAACCATCCCAACAATAAAGTTAAAATAATCCAAAGGCCTTATTACAACTTAATTTAAAATATCAAATTACTTAAAAATACTTAAAAGAAATCCGAAGTTCAAATAACCATTATTCATAGTATGGCCTCCACTGAGTCGTCCTCGGGCCAAGCCTCCATCACTGATCATTACCTGAGAAGAGTAAGGTAAACGGGGTGAGTTACTTAAAACTCAGTGTATAACCCACTTGTCATAATCTACTGGGCCAATATCTCATTAAGTAATTATTTGGACCTAAGCCCATTTACAATAAAAATAATAACATATATTATGCATGTGATATGCAAGTTCCCATCCCAACCTAATTTCCATCCGCTACACACCACTCGTACCAACTAGCACACCTGTGGGGAGCTTTAGTCACCCACCCCGCCAACACACCAAACTGGGCATAAAGCTATATATTTAACTAGGCATGAAGCCATATATTTAACTGGGCATGAAGCCATCATAATTATGTAGCAAAGCTACCAGAACTTCTCTTCATCAAAATCCCAACCCATGCAAATCATGTACATATAGTATGCATTTTCATTTGGCCCATTTATCATATTACACATTTGGCCAATTTATCAAATAACACATTTGGCCCATTTAAAAAATATCACAATTGGCCCATTTAACAAATATCACATTTGGCCCATTTAACAAGTATCACAATTGGCCCATTTAACAAATATCACAATTGACCCATTTAACAAATATCACATTTGGCCCATTTAACAAGTATTACAATTGGCCCATTTAACAAATATCACAATTGGCCCATTTAAAAATATCACAATTGGCCCATTTAACAAATATCACAATTGGCCTATTTAACAAATATCACAATTGGCCCATTTAACAAATATCATAATTGGCCCATATAGTCACTTTTATCGATTTGGCCTATTAAGGGCAATTTTGTAATTTTCATAGTCTTAACACCAATTTCAAAGTCTTTACTACTAAAGTGATAAATATTCCATTTTACTCGATTTCACTAACTTGTGATTTAATCAAGTGATTAATACGATATAGTTATCTAACCCATGAAATACGGTGTGAGATTACACAGCTGATTATGGTGAGCACTACACTTTCTTGATTGACAACACCATCGAAATCGCGAATAACTATGATTTTCTGATTTTCCTCGGTTGACGGTTCACAACCCGTTGGAAAACCCTGAACCGCTAAAGGCTCCGAACTACGAATAACCTTGAATAGTTGATTCTCACCAGATGAGGGTCCACAACCCAGTGGAAAATCTCGAACCGTCGAAATGGACCTTCGTTTGAATCTAGGAGTTGTGAACGCCAAACCACTCCTTTTGGAATCACCTTTAGATTTCCCTTTCAAATCGTCACTACGGGCTTCCATTTGTTAGATCCTTAGTAAATCGATAATGTACTAAAGTATGGACTTAACAAAATGGTAGAGATAAGCTTACCACGAGGTTCTGAATGTCCACAAATAAATCCCTATATACAAGAATCGATTACTCCTTTCCATACTGTTAGTCTTCTTAATAAATAAGGATGATTGTGAAAACTGTGAAGAACTCTTACCTTGAAGGTTTTGATCTGAGTTCTAGTGATTACGAGATAGCTTTGAGGAGATGATGATACGGCCCTCCACTATTTCACTAAAAAAAACAACGAAAAGGATTTGTCTAAGAAAAAGAATGATTATTTCTATCAAAAGGCTCTCCTAAGCCAACCTATGGATTCGGCCAAAAATAAACAAATAACTAAAAGAAACCAATGAAGAGAATTCTTACCGATTAATCAAAACGTGAGTATAAAGAATGATTGAGAAGAAATATGTGTGAAGTAAGAGGTTCGACTATGGAGCAAAAATTGAAGGAGATGGTGCTTAATGACATTCGGCCATGGTGAAGAACTAGGGAGAGAGATGTTTGAGAGTTTTTTTTTAAAGTAAAGAAGAAAAGAAGTAGGAGATAAGATGTTTATGTTTCAATTTTCAAAGATGGAGAATGAACAAAGAAGAAGTTTTGAGATTTGTGTACAATCAGCCAAGCAAGAAAAAGAATAAGATGAAAGAAAAAATGCCCCCTTCAATGGTTGTATAGTTTCGGCATAAAGAGGAAAAAAGTTTGAGAGGAGAAGAAAATAATACCAATTTGGTCAATAATAACCAAAACCAAAGCAAAATTTTACCTATGCACAAGACACATTCGGCTAGGGAGAGAGAGATTTTGGAGAGAAAGGAAATTGGTGCACAATTTGCTAAAGAATTTTACCAACTATCTCTTAATCCCTTTCAATATTCGGCCAACCCCTTCTAGCCCCAAAATCGTCCATGTACATTGGCCAAAAAGTCAAAATTTAGCCACCTCAAAGTTTCCAAAACATCTCCCTTGTTTCATGCCTTATATCCCCCCTTACATGCCTTTTCCATAAGATTCTTTCCTTCAACTTCACTTCTTGCCTTAATCCATTAGCCACCTTTCCATAAAATTAAAAGTCCAACCTACCTAAAATAGAGCTTGGCAAACACATGCTAGGGAAGAGCAAAAATTTAATAAAAATTTACATGCACATCAAGGGATTCGAACCTCTTCCCTCAAGATAATCATATGGCGCCAACTCCTCTTTACTACTTGCTCATCTTGTGCTAACTTTTACCTCTTAATTGCCTTAAGCTTAAAGGTCACTTGTTCCACTTCATTTAACGTACTAATTACCAAAAATTATTCCAAAACCAAATAATTCCCGAGCCTTCTCGAGACTATATAGACATACATATTGAATCATTTCACTAGTTAAGCACCAAATTAAAGCAACATATCGAAATTCAAATTTTAGGATGTTACAAAGAAGGTCACATAGCACCAAATTGTCTTAACAAAGGAAAAAATGCAAAGAAAATGATTAAAACTCTTGAAGAACAAGACTTAGAAATATGCTTAGAAGAAAAATAAATCTCAAGAAATATTATATGAATTAATATAAAAATAGATTCTAATTCAGATAATGAAGAATATATATTTATGTTTAATGTAAGAAGTAGTTCTAATAATCAATTAGAAGAAATTCCTAAATCGAACAACAGGATATAAAATTAGGAAATTTAATCGGAGAAGAAAAGACTTTTTCGATGAAATGATAGAAAAATAAATAAAATCATATTTCTAAAGAAAAACATATAAAATTTCTAAATTCAAGATATGGAGTCAAAGGTACATAGAAAAATTAGCGAATGTCTGATCACTAAAGATATTAGAGGAGGATTAATGAAATCCCATTATTTACTAAAGATAAAATTAAAAGGATTAAAAAGAAATATCCTCAAGTTAGATATATACATTTAGAAATAATAATGATAACTATTAGAGCTTTATTAAAAAAGGTCATGATATACCTATAATAGCAATATTATTAGATAAAAGATTTGAAAATCCAATAAAAGCACTTATTGGAGGTATTCAACCTAATTTACATATTGGTGTAAGCCTTGGTATAAAGATGTCTTTATGACTAGAGTTATGCAAAGATCTGATAACCAACAACCGTTTTGGAAAGAAAAGTTTCTAGCAGTACTTCCTACTTTGTTAGGAGAAAAAGTTAGAAATCAAATAAGAGAAAATTATAGAGGTTTATTCCATATGAAAAGCTTACATATGGCGAACTATTTAATTTCACCCAAAAGGAGGATTAAAAATTTGTCAAGATTTAAAATTACAAAACAACTTAAGAAAGAAAGATATCAATGTAGAAAAGAATTAGAATAATTTCGCCACCAATTTGACATTAGGAATGAACCTTCTTCTTCAAAAACATACGCTCAGTAAAACCAAAAATAGGAAAAGAATATTTCAAATATTATAAAAACCCAAATATAGAAAATACAGAAAAGAAAAGAAACAACAAAAACAAAAACAAAATTGATAAAACAATAAAATGTTATAGATGTGGAAAACAGGACACATCTCAAAATATTGTAAAATTAAAAGAAAAATTAATAATTTAAATATAGATGCGAAATAGAACGAAAATTAAATGAGATTATCTTAGAAACAACTTCTTCGAAAATGATACATCTATCAAAGCAGTTAATTACAAATAGATTTAATTACATAAACATCCCAATCTTCTAATGATGAAAATGAACCTCAATTAATATGTTAACCAAAGGCTAAGAATTTATGATTGAAATTATTGATAAAATTTAAGGCCCGTAACTTAAAAGAGAATACCTTTTGAAATTAAAATCCTCATTAAAAGATAAACCGAAAAAGAAAAAGAAATTATTTCTAGTCAATCACAAATGTATAATATACAAGATATAATATTTAATAAATATGAAAAATAAAACCAAGACAAATTACAAATTCTAAATTACGGTTATAAATAAAACAAATTAAATTAGAACTTTATCACTTAAAATGAAACAACAAGAAATGAAAAACAAATGCAAACCTTAAAACATGAAATCCCGTAAAAAGTTCATCGAAACCGAACTTGAACTCAAGAAAATACACGTGAATATATGATAATTCTAATTGAAGTATCTATTCAAAGATATTTAATAAAATAAATATTGTCATAAATAATGAATTTCAATTAGAAACAATAGCCCTTTTGATACAGAGCGAACCAAAAGCGCATTAGAGAAAGGATAATTCCAACAAAATATTATGACAAAACATTAGAATCTCTTAAAGTCGCAAATGGTAAAAAACTAAAATTACTTACAAAATTCCCAATGCGAAATATCCAACAAAGGTATAAAATATCAAACATGTTTTTAATGGTAAAAGATATTACCCAAGATGTTATATCAGAACCCCAATCATATTCCTACTCAAACCTTATAAAGTAACAAATAATTCTATCTCCACCAAAGTTTTAAACACTAAAGTAGAATTTCCTTTTGTAGAAAAACCAAAAATAAGAAATCTCAACTTATTAAAATCAGATCCATCCATAATGGGTAAATCAATAATTTAATTAATCATAAATGTAAACAAATCTCTTTTCTAAAAGAAGAAGTATATTTTAAAAATTGGTGAACAATATACAAAAAAGGATAAATCTAATCAGAGAAGAAATAGAATCAATAATTTGTTTTGACATTCCTAATGCTTTTTGGAATAGGAAAAAACACGAAGTAACATTACCATATGAAAACAATTTTGATGAAAGACAAATACCCACAAAAGCAAGACCCATACAAATGAACAAAGAAATGGAAGAATTTTGTAAAATAGAAATACAAGACCTTCTTAATAAAAATTTAATTAGGAAAAGTAGTTCTCCTTGGAGTTGTTCAGCATTTTATGCAATAAAAAATGCAGAACTCGAAAGAGGAACACCAAGATTAGTAATTAATTACAAACCTCTCAATCAAGCCTTAAAATGGATTAGATACCCAATACCAAATAAGAAAGATTTGCTATAGAAACTTTGTAATGAAAATATTTTCTCAAAATTTGACATGAAATCTAGATTTTGGCAAATCTAAATAAAAGAAGAAGAAATATATAAAATGACATTTACTGTACCATTTGGACAATATGAATGGAATGTAATGCCTTTTGGATTAAAAAATGCTCCATCCGAATTTCAAAGAATAATGAATGATATTTTTTACCAATATTCTCAATTCACAATAGTATACATCGATGATGTATTAGTGTCATCAGAAAATTTAGAAAAACACTTCAAACATTTATCCATATTTATAAAAGTCATAAAAAATAATGGCTTAGTAGTTTCTAAATCCAAGATAAGTTTGTTCCAAACCAAAGTAAAGTTTTTAGGCCATTACATTACCCAAGGAACCATTACCCCAATAGAAAGGTCCATAGAGTTTGCTAGCAAATTCCCAGACCAAATCCTTGATAAAGTCCAATTACAAAGATTCTTAGGAAGCCTTAATTATGTCATATACTTTTATCCAGGTCTTAGCAAATTATGTAAACCGTTATATGATAAGCTCAAAAAGAATCCACAACCTTGGACAAATGACCACACCAATATTTTCACCCAAATTAAAAAACAAATCACTAAGCTTCCTTGTTTATATTTAGCCGATCCAAATGCCCTCAAGATTGTAGAAACATATGCTTCTGAAATGGTATCCGATGGGATCCTAAAACAAGTTAAAGGGGGAAAAGAGCAAATAGTCCAATTTGCTTCCAGACACTAGAATCCAACTTAGCAAAATTATAGTACTATTAAAAAAGAAATTTTATCAATTGTTTTATGCATTACAAAATTCCAAAGTGATTTATTAAACCAAAAATTTCTTTTACGAATCGATTGCAAATCAGCAAAAGAAGTTTTACAAAAAGATGTTCAAAATATTGCCTCAAAATAGATTTTTGCAAGATGGCAAGCAATTTTAAGCATATTTGATTTTGATATTGAATACATCAAAGGAGAAACTAATTTTTTGTCTGATTTCACCAGAGAGTTTCTTCAAAAATGCCACCCAAACTCCGAGACAAAGGAAAAGGAAAAATAGGAGAGTCATCCAAAACCCAAATTTCCTCAAAACCAATTAAGTCATGGTATGAAATTTACCATGAATAAGAAAATGAGAGATCATCATCATCATCAAAATCCTACAAAAATACAACCGTTCAAGATGCACAAGATCCAAATGAAATTGGTTCTCAAATCAAAATTGTAACATCCTAAAAAGGGCCTATGCATTTTGGCCTAATTGTACAAAAAGACATCTTTTATGTGTTTTGGAATAAATTTGGAATGATAATGTATGGAAATGTTATGTTGGAAATAGGAAAATGACCATTTTTGGAAACCTAAGCAAATTAGGAAAGTGAACATTTTGGAAACCTGAACATTTTGGAAACTTGAACATTTTGGAAACCTGAACATTTTGGAAACCTGAAGATGTAAGAAAAATGGCAAGTTACAGAGCCGATCGAAAATTTTAGGAAACTTAGAAATGATGCAGAAATGACAAATTTTAAAGCCCAAAAAAGGAAATAAGGGCAAGAGGGCCTTAAAAGAAAAAGTTGGTGAAATTTGACACACAATCGGGCTTGGAAAAGTGGCCTGAAGGTGTCACTTAAGGTTTATGGAAATGGCCTGAGTTCGAGTCACTTGGAAAGCAAATAATAAAGGTTTTATTTTGATTCCAAGGCTAAGAGGTTGGACGGCACAAGCTTTTAGAATTAGAGGAGTTTTAATTCCATAAATATATGATAAAATAAGTGATAAATAAAGGATTTTCTTTTACTAAGATAAATGAGGAGTTAAAGGATGGATTAAATACTTTTAATTTAATTAGGTGATAATTAATGGAGATAAAATTATCACTTGTGGGGAGTAGTGGCCAAGTTATGGACTCTTGGTCTAGCTGTAACATCCAAGGTTTAGGGGCTATGCAGTTGAGTATAATTTAGGTGTTGGAAGGTTTTTGGGTGTGCTTGGATGTGTTTAGAGGATTTAAGAATGCTTGGATAAAAGGAGAAGGCTTTAGAAAATTTTAGATTTTTAGTGTAGAAAGGGGAAACTGGGCAAGAAGGCCTTAAAATAATTTTATAGAGTTTAAGACACAAGAAAGGCATTGGCAAAGTGGCTTCATGCGCTGCTTAAGGGGCTGGAAGTAGCATCATTGAGGGCTGGGTTCGAGTCCAAGCGGCAACAAAACTAGTTTTAATTTTTATGTTTTACGCGTTACAAAGAAGAAAGCCTTAAAAGAGTGGGCGTGTCTTTGACACAAGCAAAGAATTTGGCCAAGTGGTTCTCGTGCACATAGGAGCTAGAGGCGAGAGGAGTATACTGGTTCGAGAACTGCAGCAAAGATTTCGCGTGTTTTATTTTTCATATGCAGTTATGGGCTTGAGTAGGAAGGGCTTAAATACAAATGTTGGGGCTTTATGGCATAAAAATCAAAGTGGCCGAATGGCCTTGGGCGCTACTTGGTCTTTGGTTTCCCTGTGTCCTATGTTCGAACCTTGGAGGCTGCAACTGGGTTTTTATTTCTTTTTCTTTGGCTTTTTGCTAATTGGACGGCACATGGGAGTTTCAAATGGAGATAAGAATTAAGTTAGTTTTTTTGTTTATTTCGGCTGAGGTATTGGATTAATTTGGACTTTATTTTTATTTATTTATTAGATGATAAGGGTGGTCTTTTAATTGTTTTGAATAGGTGATAAAGTTATAAAATAGGGGATAAGCTTGATGCTTGTCTTTGAATTCAATGGAAGAAGGAATAATCATTAATTTATTTTATTTAGTTTAAATTAATAGATAGGAGATAATTGTATAGTTATTTTAATTGTTTTATTTGTTGAAGAGGTAAATTAGAGATTAACTTGGGGTAGCAAATTTCGCTATGAAGAGCTAGTAGTGTGTTAAAAAAAAATTATTATTAGCTTTTAGGTGTGCCAAATTCTTTTTCTAAAACACTTTCTTTTCGATTTGGTTATTGCTTAGAATTTGCTCTTTATTTTCATTCAACAAAAGCAAGGTTGGACCCTTTATGCATTTATTTTTCTTCTTCTATCACATCTTGTCTTTTCTTTTACTTTGATTAAATCAAGCCTTTCTTAAACTTGCCATTGTTGCATTCTCTTAAACCTCTCCTTTTCTTCTTTTCTTTCCTATAACCTCAACTCCATATTTGTTCCTTGAATAGCCGAATGTGCCTTTGTTCAATAGGATTTGAGCCGAATCCGTAAGTGTCATACTCCCTTTTATATTTATATTTTAAAGAGCCATAGTCGATTATTAAAAGTGCCTTCATTCTTTTCTTCATCACAAGTTTCAAAAGCCAAGGTTGAAGATCTAGTTCTATTTCTTGGTTGTAGCCGCACCTAGGAGGGTGATTCGAGAAATTTATCGCTAAGAGTAAGCAACGATAGTGCCGACATTAGGGAGCCTTTCAGAATTGAAGTCATCAAGGTAAGTGACTTGTGATATTCGGCCACAAGGCCATATTGGATATATATTTGATAACTGATTCGGACTGTGACCCTTTAAGAGTATTGGCAGTGATTAAGGAACTTCCGGGATTTCAAGACTTTTCCGGTAAGTAGGTTAAGTTTTAGATATTTGGTTTAAGTTGCGATATTGATAATTAACGAAGTGTTACGATTAAGTGCCGTCGATGGATGCGAGTGCTACCAAGAGGAGAAAGGGAAAGCTCCCATCCCGAAGTTCAAGAAGAGGTCCATTTCTGCTGTACGAGATTGGCCACCGGGGTATGGGCCAGTAGCTGGAGAAAACTATAGGCAAGTGGCCTTAGTTTCGTTGAGCTGACGTTGTCGGATCAAGGTTTAGAGCTTGGTCATAAGGTGTGTAGTTAGACCATTGTTTTGGATTTGTATGATCTCGTTGTGCTATATGTTTACTAATGAATGCATTGCCATATGTGTAATGGATACCCTAAAGGGTATGATGACGACTAGGTTAGTAGCAAATTGGCTAATATGTGATAATTGATTTTAACTATGTGAGCATGCTCGTATTTGTGAATATCATGTACATGCATCATCTCAAAGATCATATTATGTTACATGTGCATGGGTGGGTTTTGAAAGAAGGCACGGTGTACTTGAGTACGTGGTTGATGTCGACTTTGTGCTACATCTTGGATTGGCGCCGACCGAGGTCGCGTTGTGGATCTTTGCGATTTAGTTCGCGTGGTTACCTTGATTGATAACGCTTTATGCCATATCGTGGCTTGATGGATTGTCGTGTGCTCCATCGTGGTTTGATGTTAGCTATACGCTACATCGTGGATGGCATTGGTTGCCTTTTGGAGGAAAAAGGAGAGGTGACTCGATAGTCCCCGGTGTGTGGTAATTTGGATAAGGGGTGTGAAGCGGTTGGACCTTAGGATTGGGTTGGGTTTCATGTTGCATTGTTCCGTTATGAGATGCTATGGAATGGGCCAAGCCCAATATGACATGTGGATTGGTATGTTATGTGAACATACGTGGAAATGGGCCAAGCCCAAAGAATCGTGGATTAATGAGAAAAGGGCGAGCCAAAGATGCTTGAATGTGGATTGAATGTGGGCCAAGCCCAGTTGTGGTAATGTCTAAATGATTATATTTATATGTTGCATTTGATAATTGGGTTGATTTGTGGCTAGCTTGTGGGTGGATATCTGTGGTTTTAATTACACATCGAGTCTGTATGACTCACCCAATTATTTATCCAACATCGCAGTAATGTAATGATCGGACGGGTTGGAGTGGATATGTGGTGGCCCATGCAAAGGACGTTTTAAACATTTTCTTTATGCATTTTAATTTGAAGTACTTGAATTCATTATTTTTGTAATAAGGGCCACTTTTATTTAAAGTGTTCTATTTATGATTATTGAAGCTTATATTATACTTAGATATATCTTTTCCAAATAGTTTATATTATAATAAAACATAATAAAGTTTTAATTCAAACTAAGCTTATATTATTTAATAGTTTTAATGGAATTACTTCCTAAAATAAACAAGATTTTCAAGTTTTATTCTAAAGACAAAGATTTTCAACATTTTTCCATGATGACATAACCGATCCGGTCAAGACTCGTGGGCGGGTTTGGGGTGTTCTGATTTTATATCGAGCCAGTTCAAAACTTGATTTTGAGGGTTTTGGGCCCCAAAACATTTTCAAATGGGCTTTTAAAAATATGGGCTTTTAAGAAACTTTTCAGTATTCGGCATGGCACCTGTATTCTCCTACCGAGTCCACTGTAAGTACTTCAGACTTGTGAAGTAATTTGTTATATGAACTGTTATGGGCTTTGTTGGGCTCAGAGATTAGTGAATTAGGATCAGTTGAACCCTAAGGCTAGTCTACTCAAACATGTGCATAAGACTTAAGGTTACTAAACAAACTGTGAAGTAAGTCATGAGTGTTAAGGTGTGGCAACTGTGTGCGCATGTCTAGGAGTGGTATTCAAGTGGGAGCTTGGTATTTAAGCAATCGCGTGACTCACCTCCTCTCCACTTGAATCCTACAGTGCGTAGCTACGGTTCACCTTAACCAAGAGGACTTGTTCATAAAGCTAAACCAATTCTTAAAACCGAAAGGATTAGCCTTGTTGCTTTAAAATTCTTGGTTTTACAATTTTAAATTTACCCTTTTGGTTTGTAAACCCTAAACTGGTTTTGAAAAAAGTTTTTTCGATTTACCAAAATTACCAAAATGCCCTAGTGGCAAGATTACAAAATGCCCTCAGATTATAAAATTACCACACTACACTCAACTTTTGTTAAAATGATTTTCACTTTGCAAAATATTAAAATCTCTAGTGTTCAAAATATCAATATACCCCGATTTGGGAAAATTTACAAAAATACCCTCGTGTTGAAAATTACTAAAATGCCTCGACTTTCAAAATTTCGAGTTAACCCCAACTTTAATAAAATTCTCTCACTTTGCAAAAGTATCCAAATTTTGTATTTCAAAATAATACCCGACTCTTGAAATTTACAAAATTACCTCGTTGACAAAATTACTAAAATACCCCGGTTTCCAAAATTCTCAGATTCTAATTTGACAAATTTTCGAAATGCCTCCCGATGTGGAAATTTCAAAATGTTCGGTTTATTAAGTTTTAAAATTTCCCGGTTTATTACGGAAATGTCCTCGTAGGACAAAATGATGTAAATACCCCAGGGTAGAAACGCGTAAATGTCCGAATAGTGAATGTGTGGTGGATACCCACCGAATGAGTGTGTCTCTATTTATGAACATGAATGTGACTCCCTGTATTAAGGTAGTGAACTTGAACCGAACCTTGTGTGATCGAAAGAACCACTTCTAGAATCTCTTCTCATAAAATTGCTCGTGGATAAATAGTGGAACAAAAATTTCTAATGCATAAAAATTTCTTAAATCAGATTAAATCGCGACGATAGAGATGAGTTCTAAGGGACGCGGTAGAGGTAGAATGGCAAGATCGAACCGTAGGGTCCGCCATGGGTCGAAGTAAAGTACCGCCAAGATGAGGGCGCAGAGGAACAAGATCAGACAGGAGAAGATGACACAGTATCGCGGGCCATGTTACGAGTGCTAGAACGAGTAGCAGGAGTTAGTAAAGGAAATGGAACTCGAAAGTCAGTATCGGAAAGGCTTAGATCGAACGGAGTCGAGATCTTTAGAGGAGTGTCGGAGTAGCTCCTAACGAGCGTGAGTATTGGCTAGAAGCAATCGAAAGAATCATGGACGATTTGGATTGCACCAATGAAGAAAAGTCAAGGGCGCTGTTTGTTTTGCGACGAAGCTTATTGTTGGTGGCTCACCGTCAAACAAGGTGTACCGCGGATCGACCGGATTGGGATTTCTTTAAGGCCAAGTTCAAGGGAAGTATGTAGGAGCAGTTATTTAGACTCGCAAAGGAAAGCGTTTCTAAATCTAGTGCAAGGAATAAGTCGGTAGCGGAATATGAAGTCGAGTTTGTGCGACTAAGTCAAGACGCCAAAGGAATCGTGGCTACCGATTACGAAAGAAGTGTTCGATTCAAGATGGGCTACGAGATGAGTTGTGGAGTTGATCGCTTCCAGACAGAGAAAGAGACTTTGCCATTTTAGTGGAGAAAGCTCGGATCGCTGAAGAGGTTAAGAAGACTATAAGGGAAAACCGAGAGAGGAATAGGAACGAGAATAAGAGAAATGTTAGACCATCAGCATCATTTGGTAATCTCCAGAAAAGACCAAGGACCGAGAACCTTGTACGTGCACTTGTACCAGCTGAACAGAGTCATTCATGTGTTAAGTGTGGGAGAACCCATTTAGGAGAGTGTTGGGGAAATAGTAAAGAATGCTTTCGGTGCGGATCTAAGGCACATCTGGTTAAGAATTGTCCTCGAGGGACGAGGGGTCGTGGTCCAAGCCATGGAAGGAATGGTTCTAGTCAGAGTCAACCAAGGATGTAATATCAGGTAAGCTCCTTTGCTTTGGTACATGCTTTAATTACTTTGCTTGCTTATGAGTTAGCCCTTTTCTGTGTTGCTAAGAGAGGTGTTTGGAATTTTGAATGCGAACTTAGAGACTATGTCGGGAAGTATGGTAGATTAAGTTCAGAGTGCGCAGCAGAGGTGTAGAATAGCGAGTTATGACTATCCGGTAATAAGTAATTTCGAGGACGAAATTATTTTTAAGGGGGGTAGAATTGTAACATCCAAGGTTTAGGGGCTATGCAGTTGAGTATAATTTAGGTGTTGGAAGGTTTTTGGGTGTGCTTGGATGTGTTTAGAGGATTTAAGAATGCTTGGATAAAAGGAGAAGGCTTTAGAAAATTTTAGATTTTTAGTGTAGAAAGGGGAAACTGGGCAAGAAGGCCTTAAAATAATTTTATAGAGTTTAGGACACAAGAAAGGCATTGGCAAGGTGGCTTCATGCGCTGCTTAAAGGGCTGGAAGTAGCGTCATTAAGGGCCTGGGTTCGAGTCCAAGCGGCAACAAAACTGGTTTTAATTTTTATGTTTTATGCTACAAAGAAGAAAGCCTTAAAAGAGTTGGGCGTGTCTTTGACACAAGCAAGAACTTGGCCAAGTGGTTCTCGTATGCACATAAGAGCTAGAGGTGAGCGGGCGCTGGTTCGAGAACTGCAATGAGATTTCGTGTGTTTTATTTTTCATATGCAGTTATGGGCTTGAGTAGGAAGGGCTTAAATACAAATGTTGGGGCTTTATGGCATAAAATCAAAGTGGCCGAATGGCCCTGGGCGCCACTTGGTCGCTAGTTTCCCTGTGTCCTATGTTCGAACCTTGGAGGTCAGAATCTGGGTTTTTATTTCTTTTCTTTGGCTTTTGCTAATTGACTGACACATGGGAGTTTCAAATGGAGATAAGAATTAAGTTAGTTTTTTTGTTTATTTCACCGAGGTATTGGATTAAGGTGGACTTTATTTTTATTTATTTATTAGATGATAAGGGTGGTCTTTTAATTGTTTTGAATAGGTGATAAAGTTATAAAATATGGGGATAAGCTTGATGCTTGTCTTTGAATTCTATTTGGAAGAAGAAATAATCATTAATTTATTTTTATTTAGTTTAAATTAGTAGATAGGAGATAATCAGTATAGTTATTTTATTTGTTTTATTTGTTGAAGAGGGAAATTAGGAGATTAACTTGGGGTAGCAAATTTCGGCTATGAAGAGCTAGTAGTGTGTGCCGAAAAAAAATTATTATTAGCTTTTAGGTGTGCCAAATTCATTTTTCTAAAACACTTTCTTTTCGTTTTGGTTATTGCCGAATTTGCTCTTTATTTTCATTCAACAAAAGCCGAAGATTGGACCCCTTTATGCATTTATTTTTCTTCTTCTATCATATCTTGTCTTTTCTTTTACTTTGATTAAATCAAAGCCTTTCTTAAACTTGCCATTGTTGCATTCTCTTAAACCTCTCCTTTTCTTCTTTTCTTTCCTATAACCTCAACTCCATATTTGTTCCTTGAATAGCCGAATGTGCCTTTGTTCAATAGGATTTTAGCGAATCCGTAAGTGTCATACTCCCTTTTATATTTATATTTTAAAGAGCCATAGTCGATTATTAAAAGTGCCTTCATTCTTCTCTTCATCATAAGTTTCAAAAGCAAGGTTGAAGATCTAGTTCTATTTCTTGGTTGTAGCCGCACCTAGGAGGGTGATTCGAGAAATTTATCGCTAAGAGTAAGCAACGTATAGTGCCGACATTAGGGAGCCTTTCAGAATTGAAGTCATCAAGGTAAGTGACTTGTGATATTCGCCACAAGGCCATATTGGATATATATTTGATAACCGATTCTGATTGTGACCCTTTAAGAGTATTGGCAAGTGATTAAGGAACTTCCGGATTTCAAGACTTTTCCTAAGTAGGTTAAGTTTTAGATATTTGGTTTAAGTTGCGATATTGATAATTAACGAAGTGTTCGATTAAGTCCGTCGATGGATGCGAATGCCTACCAAGAGGAGAAAGGAAAGCTCCCATCCCAAGTTCAAGAAGAGGTCCGTCATTGCATGCGAGATTGGCCATCGGGTGTGGGCCAAGAGTGAGGAGAAAACTATAGGCAAGTGGCCGTAGTTTCGTTGAGTGACAGTGTCGGGATCGAAGGTTTAGAGCTTCAGGTCATAAGGTGTGTAGTTAGACCATTGTTTCCGGGATTTGTATGATCTCTGTTGTGCTATATGTTTACTAATGAATGCGATTGCCATATGTGTAATGGATACCCTAAAGGGTATGATGACGACAGTGTTAGTAGCAAATTGGCTAATATGTGATAATTGATTTTAACTATGTGAGCATGCTCGTATTTGTGAATAT